>OX243839.2:20486812-21108351 GCA_945859575.2 Herminia tarsipennalis
GACTGAAAGGAATTAGAACTCCAGTGGAATCAGACGATGCTGTCAACAAGAATTATGTAGATCAGTTATCAACTAGTATTATACAAGATTTATTTAAAGTAAATGCTAGAATGCGCACTCAAATTATTAAAGACATGCAAAATACTTTAAAAACAATGATGTCTGAAGTTTTATCTCATTTGGAAGACAAGTACTATTCGAAAGCAGAAGTAGATAAATTGTTAGAAAAACCTTTGTAATGGCTAAACTGCAAATTGTTAATGAAATACATAAAGCAGCACGACGAAATTTCCTCAGACGTCCGGTTATTCTAAAGGGGATTGATGATTTGTGGCAAGCAGATCTTATAGACATGCAAAGCTTGAAAAAATGCAATAAAGGTTATAGTTATATTTTAATAGTGATTGATTGCTTCTCAAAGTTTGCTTGGACAGAACCGTTAAAATCAAAAAATAAACTAGATGTAGCTAGAGCATTTGAACGAATTCTGGTAAACAGTGAACGAAAGCCTGTTAATTTGCAAACTGACCTGGGAACAGAATTTTATAATAATTCATTTCAAATGCTTGTTGAGAGATTTAATATTAACCATTACTCAACATTTTCTACTAAAAAAGCTTCCATAGTAGAGCGTTTGATTAAAACTATTAAAAATAAATTGTATAAATATTTTAGTACGAAAGGAAGCTACGTGTGGTTAGGTATACCATTGGAACTTACATTGAAAACGTATAACAACACAAAACATCGAACGATTAAATTCAAACCTGTTGATGTAAATAAATTAAATGAAGTAATAATAAAAAAAAATATAAAAAATACTCATAAGCACATTAATTGTAAACCTAAATTCCAAGTTGGTGATTGTGTTCGTATCAGCAAATACAAACATATATTTGAAAAAGGCTATACACCTAATTGGTCAACTGAACTTTTTACGATAATCAAGATTAATAATACCATACCGGTAACATATCATATAGAGGACCAACGCAAGCAACCTGTTTTAGGCACCTTTTATGAACAAGAACTTCAAAAATCGTCTTATCCAGATGTTTATTTAATTGAAAAGATTTTGAAAAAGAAAGGATCAAAACTATTTGTAAAATGGTTAGGTCTAAGCAAAGGAGAAAATAGCTGGATTAATAAAGCTGCAGTAGTGTCTTAAGAAAATATATACCCTTTATTTTAACATATTTCTGTCATTACGTTCTAAGCAATGCAAGGTGGAGGGTTAGTCAATAGTTTAATTAACCATCTTCCGTTCGAAATACATTTACCTGGATACAATTATTGCGGGCCCGGGACTAAACTCGAAAAACGTTTACAGCGAGGTGATCGAGGTGTAAACAAACTAGACGAAGCCTGTATGCACCACGATATTGCTTATGCAAATCATACTGATTTATCTAATCGCCACAAAGCAGATTTAGAACTTTACGATATGGCTAAACAAAGACTAAAATCAAAAGACGCCGGCAAAGGAGAAAAACTTAGTTCTTGGTTAGTGACCAAAGTTATGAAAGCCAAGCTTAAGTCGGGATCAGGATTGAAATCATTTAGAAATTTTGTATCAAAAATCAAATCAAAAATTAAAAATCTGAAAATCAAAGATAATAAAAAATTAATAAATGTTGCTTATTTAGCAGCGAAGAAAATATTTCCAAGAATTCGACAAATCAAAATTCCACGAGTCATACCATTACCAAAGAAAGGTGGAATACTTCCTTTAATACCAATTTTTGCTGGTTTGTCTGCCTTAGGAACCTTAGCTGGAGGTGCGGCAGGCATCGCAAAAACAGTAAACGATTACAAAATCGCTCAACAAAATTTAAAGGAAACAGAACGTCATAATAAGTCTATGGAGGCTTTAGTGTTAGGTAAAGGTTTATACATTAAACCACATAAGAATGGTAACGGACTGTTTATAAATTCGTCAAAAAACTAATAACGAAGCTACCTAATCGTGCTTTAACCAATATAGACATTGAAGAATACTCTAAAAACATCCCTCATTTTCGCGGAGTGTACATGAGGAATCGATTACCAAGAACGCCGAAACAAATCGAATGTGGTGTAGTAAACTTAGATGAATCTAAGAATGAGGGAACGCATTGGGTAGCTTATGTTAAAGTATATGACTATTGTGAATATTTTGATAGTTTTGGAGATTTGAAACCTACGAAAGAATTATTAGGATATTTAAAAAACTGTAAAATTTACTACAACTATACTAGGTACCAGAATTTTAATACAGTAAATTGTGGACACTTATGTTTAGAGTATCTCAGAACTTTTTGGAATAAAAATATATAAATGTAAACTTATCTTTTATTTTTAATCATTCACACGATGTCCCTCACTTTGTCAATAACTGGTAACTCCTCAACCTTATCTACATACTATCCTACTACTTTATCACGTCATTATATCATTAAGGAATTGAATTTCATTCTTACAAACCCTATGTAACTAGCTTTAATAGAAACGATGAAATCCGTATACCTATCAACCAACAAGATCTGTATATACTACCATCAGCAAGCACATTATACTTAGAAGGGACTTTTATTGTTAAGAAAGAAACAAAAGATATTGCTTCTAGTGTTCATTTTACGAATAATGCTTTACTTTACTTGTTCCAAGATATAAGATATGAGCTAAATGGAGTGGAAATTGATAAAATTAAAAATGCCGGCTTAACAACTACCATGAAATCGCTAATATCTATGAATGAGAGTGAATCAAAGGTTTCACAAGCATGGGGTTGGAATATTGATGGTATAAAAAATATCAATGGAGGTAACTTTTCTGTCTCTATACCACTCTGTAACATTCTGGGTTTTGCAGAAGATTTCAAGAAAGTTGTTATAAATAGTAGACATGAATTAATATTGTTAAGAAGCAATACCAATCTAAATGCTGTAAAACTCAACACAGGTGAAGTTGTAGAAGATGTGCTTATAAACAAAATTATATGGCGTGTCCCTCATGTTAAAGTATCGGATAAAGAAAAAATAACTTTATTAAAGTTGTTAGAAAAAGATCGCCCGCTCCAGATGGTTTATAGGAACTGGGACTTATACGAATATCCTGCTTTACCTAAAACTACAAAACATACTTGGTCTGTCAAAACTTCATCACAAATTGAGAAACCAAGATATGTTATAATTGGTCTACAAACAAATAGAAAAAATAATGCAAATACTGACATGTCTCGGTTCGATCACTGTCATATTCGTGATGTAAGAGTGTACCTTAATTCAACTTACTTTCCATATGAAAATCTAAATGTGAATTTCACAAATAACAAAGTTGCTTTATTATACGAACAATATACTCGATTCCAACAGTCTTACTATGGACATCGCTCAGAACCTTTGTTAAATGAGAAACAATTTAAAGAATTAGCACCGTTATTTGTGATCGACTGTTCTAGACAGTCAGATAATCTGAAGTCAGGGCCCGTGGTCGATGTGAGAATAGAACTAGAGAGTGACTCAGACATACCTAATCAGACTTCTGCTTACTGTCTCATATTGAACGATTGTATAATCGAATATAAACCACTCAGTTCTACTGTAAGAAAAATATTATGAATCTTGATACTGTCATCCTAGATATTCAAGGATTTAAAGACTATTACAACAATTTCATAATAAAAGAATAAGCGTTTACCACGCATGATTATACTCAAACGTTTTTAATTAAACCTCCATATTTGTTTAAATATTTAACTTATGAAGAAAAGAGACAAGTTAAATGGTTGGAAAGAAACAGAGGTCTATCTTGGAGTGAGGGATATATTGACTACAGAGAATTTCGACGCATAATTATCCCTTATTTAGAAAATAAGACAATTCTTGTGAAAGGAATGGAGAAAGTGCAGTGGGTTAAGGAACTTTGCGAGAATTGTAAGGTGTTAGAACTAGATGAAAATCAATGTCCGAATTTATCCATGCTACATAAAAAATATTGTGATGGAAAAACTAATTTAAATTGTAACAAACATTTAAAACAGTGTGCTCTTAAAAATGTGTTGTGCATAAAAAAATATTTGAACTGTAAATGAAATATGTACCTACTATGTATTAATTAATCTTTAGAAATAAAACAAATTTTATTTCATACATGTTGTTTTTATTATGATATTTTCTACTGTAATAATTTTGTAATATATACATTATTTAACAAATTTATACTACAACATACAATAGGTACATAAAAAATTGTATAAAATTATTACAGTAAATAGTTCACAATCATATTAACGAATATATATATATATATATATATATATTTAAAAATCATAGTCTATTAAAGATTTTGAAATCTTTTTCACTAAAGATTCAGTTTCATCCATGACACTATCGTGAACGTCTTTAACTATGTACTGAGCATCTAAAATTACATTTTCACTAACACTGTCACTATCTTGATGAGAACCACTATCACTTAAGGGGCGTCTAAACGGGCCATTTTTCACGGCAATTTGTGGCGGCAATACTGTTGCCGGCAACATTGCTAGCAATACTGGCAAGACCGTAATATTGACGTAATGTTCCGACCATATGGCAATACATGTTTTGTATGGCCACCAATATTGGTCAATATTGATTTGATAGGTTGCCGGGCGATCGCTGAGCGATAGATTTTCCGCATTATGGCATGAGTTATCCTTGTCTACGCGACATGAAGTTTGCTGTGGGTGACGCCGCGCCGTGACTTATTGCTAAATTCTGTGTTGTCAGGTGTCATGTTGTTTTAGGTTATTTGTAAAAGATTTTAGTCGTCTTTGATAGGTACTGAAAAATGAAGTCAACTAAGAACACTGACCTCTATAGTCGTAATATTTAAAGTGAACTGCCAATGGTCTCCAATGAGCAGTACCTATGAACTGAATCGACCACCGATGATACCAGTACCTACACGAAATTGCGGAGCGGCGATGGGAATAGTTCCAACATCAAATTATTTGTACTACTGCCACTTACAGTGATGTAACATCGTGCGAACATTTGAACGAAAATGAATAGATACTGTGCACCTTGACCTTACCCATATACTTACAGCATAAAGCAACGACATCGATATGTGAAGCGCAAATTCTAAACAACTGAATCACATCAAGCACTGCCTGGAAATGGTAAAAACCCAACAAGAGGCGTTGAATGTGAGAGCAGAAGCCCACGAAAGCCATCATTAGGTACACCATGTATGCAATTTTATTACTTGGTGGCTTATTCATAGGACTGTGTGGCACCCTCAAGGTCAAGCAATGTCTCCACAACCACACACAACAGAGGAGCGCGGCGAGTCCACATCAGATCGCACTCAAGCAATAGAATTGTTGTCGTGTACTGCTGGACACCAAGTCGACAGTGAGAGAGTCAGAAGTGAGTTAACCCATCGTCAATCATTGCCATCAATGATAACATTTACAATTCACGAATGTAATGAGAAAATAAAATAAAGATTACATTATTTCATTTAAATATATTTTCATTTACATGTTCCATAGTTTGTGTTTATCTTAAGTTATAACTTTATGCTGCATAGGTTAACCTAGCGCCTGTGCACTCTGTATATGTTTTTACTTTTTATACAATAACTTTTCCAGTACAATAAACACAACATATTTTTTCTCATATACATTACAATTTTCTGAACATGGTTCTTACCAAATTTACCAAATTCTGGAAAAAGCTTGAAAATAAATAAAAAGGCAAAATAATTTAGGATCAAATGTTTTATTAGTTAAAGTACACAGTTTGGTTTTTACATAAGAGTATTTTATCGAATATGTCATCTAAAAACTTAGCTGGGGTAGATATATCTCATCATATCTAAGTACCCCGCCCAAATACCATGTCAGTGTCAACATGGGCACAGCAACCTACAGTTATATTTCCAACAACTGCAGCAATAACCTGAGATAGCATCTATAGTATTGACAACATTTTAATAATAAATTAGTAAAATAAGTTCTGCTACCAATATGTCTGGACTTTACTCTCTTTCTAATTAAATACCTATAATTAGAGGGATAACATCTTTAAGGGCATCCTAGTCAATGATTCTACCATACAAACATGCATGTGATTACTACTCTGTATGAGGTCGCAATTCAAAGCTTAAAATCATCATATCATTTTGTTTTATCATAAACTAGGCTTGTAAAAAACGATAATTGAAATATTTTCAATTACTGCTTTCTACAAGCCTAGTTTATGATAAAACGAATTGATATTAATTTTAAGCTCTCACTTACACTAGGGTGCTCTTAATTTCATTATTTACTTCTAATGTGTAGGTGCCATTTATTCATACATGCTCACCACATCTTTGCTTACCACATAGTATGACCGGGCTGTTGATATGTCCCAATTGCCAACTCAATCTAGAATATGACCATCATAACATACCGTAAATGGCTTTAACAAATTTTGATATTTATGTAAACTATGTCTTTAAAAAAAAAATAGTTGCTACTAGTTTGCAGATAAACATATCATGTTGCATCACAAACGATAATAGCAGGCTCGATTTCATTGAACAGATCAGGATTTCCAGATAAGCTCTCAGGTATTATTCTGCTCCTCAAATCAACTTCTGCCACTATCGTCAGGTGCCATCTGCAGGCTCATGCACTCTCTTGCCTTAGACATATACCGTTCTAATGGCTTTCGGCTTATGACACAGACTACTTCTATGCAATATAACCAAGTAAATACTTAATGCAACACTTGCAGAAGGTACTTCATCACCTAATCTTCCCATTAATGTCCCTAGTACTGGAGGTGGTACAGGTAAGAGATACATTCTGAAAACAAGACAATATGATATTATTCCAAATTCAAATTGTTAACATGTCTGTTATCATCTTGCTAAATTATACCTATGCACATTTCTCGTAGCAGTCATCCAACATGTTGCGCAAACGTGTTTATGATCTGTAATAAAAACATTTGTTACTTTTAATAGGTATTTAAAGAAACATTAGGAAGTTTGAGAATTGAAAGCTTGATAAAACGATACACAGTGAATGGTGCTTGCTTTAAGTTTTATGAAATATGTACTACTTATTGTATTATCAAGTCCAAGAGATGAATTGAAAGTTTCAAAATCATGAATTGTGTGTGTAGGCAGCACAGCAGATTTGGATAACTAAGTAGATACTAACCGTCGTTGGTGACATCCAGCCACTAAGAACATTCACCATGGCTTCAGTTGCATCTAAAAACAAGCGCTGGCGCTGGTGCGTAAGTCATAACGAACCATTCTCGGTAGAGAGTACTTTTAATTTATGAATAAAAGTAAAAATCATAATAAATAATTTTGACAGTTATTTGTTGTTTTATTGTAAGCTTCGGTGTTGCCAGTCATATCATAACATAATAAAGATTTTGAATTTGTGTATCGATTCTCATCTACTGATTTTATTTTGTTATTAAATAAAGAATAAATTTACACTTGTATTTAGTTTTTTCTATTTTATTACAGTTCTATTGGATTATGTAGTAGATTTATGTAAAGAATTGTTCATATTTTTATGAAGGCAACAGAGATTATTAAAATCGTTTTTTTGGTAAATAATTTATTATTAAAAATCGATTAATCGTAACATACTGGCATCTATTTAAGCAGCAGGTAGTTAATTGGTAGATATAGGAAGTTACAGGTGCTTTGAACTAGACTTGGGTTATGTTTTGTACTTTTTTCTGGTGAAGTTATGGTTGCTATTACACGGGGTTTTATGAGAATTAAGTTTACTTACTAGAAGCATTTGTGTATTTCAACATTGCAGCTGTCCAAGCACTAAGCACTTGTGCTGCAACACTCACTATATTTTTTTTATTTTGTTGGGGATGACATGATACACATTCAATTTAGGCAGCGCTCTAGTGTGACCCAATTTGCTGTTTATGTTATAAATAAACTTGATGTCTTTCCATGTGCTAACATCTTTAGCTATCATAAAATATAAGTACTTAAGTTCTGTCCTGCTTTTTGATTTACCAAGACCAGGTCGAAAGGTGAGACCTTGGTCACACATAAGATCCAATGGCGACGATCCTGCTTCTCTTCCAATACAATATCTTTTATTAATTGTACAAGCTCTACTGCTTGAACTTTTAATGAAGTAATAAGCCAAGCTATTACTTCATACTAACTGACTAACTAACTGTCACCAAGGAGAAATATCCCTATGATCATGAATACCAGAGTATGGTCACGATATTTTTGCGACCTTTCATTTTGAACCAACTCTACAAAGCCATTAATGATGTCCCTTGCTTCGATATGTGTTAAATGTGGGTTTCTAACATTTGGTTGGTATCTCATCAAACACTAAGTACATAATTATAATACTATATAATACACTAGCTGTCCCGCGCAACTTCGTATGCGTAATTTGTCCCCGTTTTTTAAACATTTCTCGTCGCTTCTCCGCTCCTATTAGTCGTAGCGCGATGTTATATATGGGCTATCCAACAAAAAAAGAACTTTTCAAATCGGACCAGTAGATCCTGAGATTAGCGCGTTTAAACAAACAAACAAACAAACTCTTCCGCTTTATAATATTAGTATAGATATGCAAGATGCATTATAATATTATATTTCTGAATAGTATGTAGTACCTAATATCTAGTTATTAATTTAATTAGTTATTTGCTGACGATAGTACGGTTACCGTAACATGTAATAATATTGACACTTATGAATTTGACATTAATAAATCATTAACATCTAAGCATAATTAAATGGCTTGATAATAATAATTTAAAAAATAATTTAAATAAAACTAATATTATGCATTTTGATCAAAGATCAGAAAGTCCATCTGACATTAAGCTAGTCTACAAAGATTCTATTATTTCCGAAACTGATACGACACGATTTCTTGGTCTAATAATTGACAAGAAATTAAATTTCAAACCTTTTGTAGATAGCTTATGTAAAAAAATTAGTAGTTCTTCATACGCCCTATATAAACTCTCGCTCGTAATTAATACTAACACAATATTAACAGCATATTATGGTCTCGTTGAATCGTCCCTGAGATTTGGTATTATCTTCTGGGGCAACTCGAAAATATATTTAAAACGCAAAAGCGCTGCATTCGCGCAATGTTTGGACTCCAAAATACAGATAGCTGCATACCAATGTTTAGAAAGCACAGAATTCTAACACTTCCATCATTATATATTATTGAAATAGCTCTATTTGTAACAAATAATCCTCATCTGTTTCCACGTCTGTGTGATAGAGTGATCCGTAATCGACGTGATAACGATAGACTCTGTTTACATCGATCTAAAACCACTCTATTGCACAATAGTGTCGTATGTATTATGCCTATTATATACAATAAAATTCCAAAATGTTTTAAGATATTAAATTTAAATGCATTTAAGAGTAAATTAAAAAACTTGTTAGTCGAAAAATGCTATTATTCTGTCAAAGATTGTATTTTGTTTTTTATGTCTATTGATTCATATTATTACATTAATTGTTGCAGATTTTATTACCTAAGTTTTCTATTTTATTCATATTGTATTTTAAAATTATATTGTAATCTGAATTTTGTACACTGATATCGGTAAAACATGTTGATCCAATAATAACATAACACGTCTGTATCTACCTTACACATGTTTTTGCAAATAAATAAATTTTGTATTTATTTTGTATTTTGCAGCACCCTTACGGGGTCTATGTATGTTTATGGACTGCCTGTAACAACATCATGCAATAAATGATTAAATAAATAATTTCTTATTTACTTCCTAGTTTTTTTAAAAACAAATTTGACTTGGACGAAACAAGAGAACAACAGAAACAAAGAGCATCAGAAAGTTTTCATATTTCTAGTCATAGTCAATATCAAAAATTTTCAGATGTCATTAGCGACAGTTCAACCAAATTATATGTCATAGAGTTTGGCCATTGTTGCTGGGTTGTGTTGCCCGCTTATGAGTCTGGGTCATGCGCCATACTATTGCCGACATATTGCCATACATTGCCTAACCATAGATTACTTGGCCATCAGTTACATTTTTGTGATGGTTGGGCAATAAGTTGCCAATAGTGCCGCCACAAATTGCCGTAAAAAATGGCCCGTTTAGACGCCCCTTTATGTCAAGAACCACTATCACTTATGTCAAGAACTAAAATTTTTATTAATTTAATGCCTTTACGTTGCACCCGACTCATAACGAATGATTTAGTTAGCGATGGTTTCTTTGCCTTGCATCGTTTTTTTGATTTCTGGTCTTTGGTGACTTCTATAGATGGTTCGGGGACGTCACGCAGCATTTCTCGGTAGTAGTCTTCATAAGGATCTTGAGCGTATTGACTGAAGGCGATCTCGGAGTCAGAAACCTGAAATAAAATAAAAACAAAGTTAGTTTTCAAATACGTATATATAAGAAGGTAAATAACGTTAAGTTTAGATTAATGACAAATATTTTTTTTACTTACCGTTGACATAATTACTGTTTATTCAATTTATAATATTCCACTAACAACGTTCTACTCAAGACGAGTAATGATTTATAAATGCAATAAAAATAGTTGCTACAATAGACATTATTATTTGGTATTTTATATCTTCCTTATGAAATACTTACTTTGAAAACAAATCTTAATTTAATATGCTTATGATATAATTTAGCATAATTCAAATACAACTAGAAGATTGCAAGATTGCTGGTTTGAAGTTCAATAAACTTTATTTTATGCGTTCATGTTTAAACATGTACTTATTCATATTAATATGGTATGGCTAATTAAACAAAAAATCAACCCGAAATGAGAACCACTTTATTTTTTGAAGTCGGTAAAATGTAGGTTTTTTGTCATCATTAATTAGTTTCATAACGATAGCGGTATAGGTAGATATTATTATGTTGCAATAACATTGAGTTTCATGTTACAACACGAAATATGACCATATTTGTTAACAAACAAAACCCAACGCTATTTATACTTTACTAGCGACTCGCCCGCGGCTTCGCTCACAGTATTTCAGATATTATGTGCAGTAAACAGAGTCGCGAGCAAAAATAACTATAAACATTACGAATAAATTAACAAACTAATGGTGAAAATCGCTTGAAAATCCGTTTGACAGTTTAAATGGTCTAAGCGTACAGACAGCTAGACTGACTTTGTTTAATACTTTGTAAAGACTAACATTCTTGCTCCTCTCGCATTATTGGTTACTACTCCATTCCCATAGCTCATAGAATGATGATAATATTGCCTACAATACTCAGTGAGAAGAATCAGTAGTAGCTTCAAAGATTATTCTCTACAAACGAACTTGGAAAACAAACTCACAAACAAATTTACCGCTTTATAATATTATTAATAAAGATAATTCATTAGGTAATTGTCGAACGATATCATTGCAACACATTACTCTGATTACACTTTTTCGCATTCATTCATATTTTGTTAGGGTGCTCCCTCACCTGGAGTATTCGACAGAATATCAACCTAAAGTAACAATATTCAAACTGTCTTCCTAACTAACAAGCATTCGACTGTAAAATATTACTTTGTAATGTGAGGGTTGTGTATGGTGATGAATAGTTCACCTGCCTCATTGATGTAGGTAATGCTCAACTCTGTAACGTTACATTACAGAGGAATATTTCAGGTGTAGGAGCACCTTAAATATAAAATGTCAACTAAACTTTTTATATGGGAAGTAGGTACCTATACAGAGAAATGGAATAATAAACATTTGTTATTTCAAATGAAACTAAATAATGTAGGTAATAATACTATTTATTCATTTTTATTTACATTCTTAAAATAAAGTTGTATAACAAGAATAGTTTTTAAACGATAATACATGCTAAGTAAACTATATTATGGTAAAATTATGTAGGTACAAAATCTCTATTTCTACAAAACTATACAATATTTCATTAATATTTATAAATAAGCTTACAATCGTGTCACTTTGTCAAAAGGTGTCCTAATTTCATTTTTATTTACATAATTTAAATAAATATAACTATAATTATTTTTATCAGGTAAAACAAGTTAAGTAAATGAGATGGTTATATTATGTACAGGCTCTTAAGCGTACTTTAAAATAGATGAATGACCCCAAGCAAGAGTTTTTATTTGACATGCAGATATCGAATAATCGAACGTTTATCATCATTGTTAGATAAGGCAATCTTATTAACGCTCCGAGTAAATATTTCATGTTTCATGGATTTGAACATAATATTTTTTCTACGAACAATACCACCATTAAATAAAATATTCTTATAATCCGATATATGCAAGTCCTTGACAACGCTTGATTTAACTCCCTTTGCCTTTTTAATGATTTTATTTTCAGTTTGTATTGAGTAAAGTTTTGATCTCAAGCCAACAAATTGAGATATATACTTCCCCCCCATTTCATCTTTGAATAGACCAGGTACTTTTTTATTTCTTAAAGGGATATTTAAATCATTGTCAACGTCATAGTTACTGGTATCGAAATATTGTAAGTGTTGTAATGGAAGTCGTACATATGTGACTTAGATAATTCTAGTACAGTAAACCCAATGTATATTGGTTTATCTAAAATTATTTGATCCGGTTTCATTTGGATTGCAACTAAATTTTCGGATAAAATAGACGCGCTATGAAAATAGGGGTTGGCCACTAGTCTCTCGGCGGAGATTAATTTTTTTGTTCGGTTAGACTGATCACCATTTATTAACTAAATGAACAGTTACCCTGTTTGCTGTATTTTCTAATGTCTTGCCAAAGACACTGTTATTTAACAATTTAAAAAAGTCTTGCTCGAAGGAACTTTTTGCTTTTTGTCTTAATAGGGTATTTAATTCAATGTATTGTACAAATTATGGAGCTTGTCTAAAAGTTATAATTTTATGAATTTTACGTAATATTAAACCATGTTCTAGACATTTTTTTAAATGAACGTAATGTATTACGTAATTGTACTTATTATATAAATTTGCAATTAGTTTCTTTGTTTTTCCTCCGGGGGGTACACATTTCTCCGGGCAAAATGGTAAATCATTATGATCGTTATGCAAATATTCAGGGTACAAAAGATCTACTTCTAAAATGAAGCCCCACTCAGCGTTATCTTTAACAGATTCAACATGAAAACTTGTTACTTCGTTGTCACTCAAAAATCTAAAACTCGAATATGGCAAGTATTGGCACATGCTGTAACCATAAAGATTATTACAGTCTAAATATACTATGAAACAAGGAGGCTGCGATGGATCAGGTTCTGACATATACTTATGGTTAGCTTTTGCATACCGATGAGAACACATGCACAATCCGCCTCGTATACCACTTTGTATCATTCTAACGATTGCCAAATCCGACAAAAGTTCTAACTCAACACCTGTTTTTAATAGCATCGCATCGAAAGAAAGGCTAGGAGCAGTTATGTAAAAGGCAGGGTCGAGATCATAATATTGTTTACATGTTTTTCTAAATTTTTGGAATATATCAGTTAGCAAAAGCACGTCTGTTTTCAAGTATAAGTCCGTATACTCACCTAAATCATTAATATTAAATTCAGACCAGACACTAAGAGCATGATTATAATCTTCATCGCTAATATGCTCGTTAGTAAGGGAACTATAAAAAGAACACTTTGATGGCAATGTTGTTTGTTCGTAACATTTCCAATCGGTCATATACTCATACGGATATATTCCTTTTCGAGTCAATAAACTGAATTGTCTCTCTTTAGAAAAATGATTTCGAAGGTTACTAAAATCATCGATCTGCAATGTTTTAGCAAGTTTGTCTAAACTTGTCCCTAAAAAATTAAAAGAATCTAGAAATCTTAATTGTATATACTCGTTATCTCCAATAGGTATAAATTTTGTGAAAGATATATATTTTTCCTTGGTTTTGGGAATTATTTTAATATTCCCTGAAATTTCTCCTAGCTCTTTTATAAATAAATGACAGTCATATCCAGATAAATTATGGAAAAATATTGGTACGAATTTTGGCTGTTTATGTTGTAGATTACAGTGACGGTGTGCTGCACCTCGGTATTGGCCCGTAATATGACAGTGATCCCTTACCTTTATCGCTAAAGAGTAAATTATCACAAATATAGCATTTATTGGCACGTTTAAAGTCTCGGGCATTTTTTTCTGTAAATATCATTGGTTCGTTTTTGGTTAAAATTCTATGTATTTGTTTCACATCCTGAATAAGAAATTGTATAAATTTAGAAACACAATCATTACCGCGATAACTTTTATAGCCTTCAAAGTTATAATTCATTGAAGATACAACATTGTAACCGAATGCGCTCGGCACGTGTCGTTGCGAATACGATGTGTTATTGGTGTCAAATTCATCGCTGGAAATCGGTTTAAGTAATGTTTCGAAATCAGCGTATATTACAAATGGAATGTTTTGTTTTCGATCATAATTTTTAAAAGTTACAATTGAGCCTTGTTCTGGTAAAACAGTGACAATCCCTCCACACAGATGTGACTCAATTTGAACGTATGTTGGAAAAAACAATAAACATGTTTCGCAGTAGTACAGTTTACCATGATGTTTAGTGATCTGGTTTCTGACTAGACGAGACAAATCTTTAATGAGACAAAAATGAGAATTGTCATTATTTTCTAGTAACAAAAGATGAATACTTTTATATTTATTATTAGTTGTTTTATACAAAGGCCCCACGATTGTCTTTTCATTTTTTAATCCATATACGAATATATTTAAAAAGGGATTATTTTTCTCGAAAATTGCTATGTCCGCAAAAGTGATAGGGTATTTTAAATCGTTAATATTTAAAACATTACGGAAATGAGGATAGGATGTAATTCTATCAGGGTGTCGCGTCGTAGGGTATAAGGCAGCCACGATACACCATAGAAAACAAAATTTATCTTTGTTCCGAATATTTAAACAAGCCCTTTTATTTTTTATTATTTTTGGTAAATTTACAAACTTTGATCCACCGAGAGGCTGAAATTTATTAATATTTATTTCTAAATGTGAATTGCATAAAAATGACCAACCACTATCTCTCTCCTGAAACTCTTCAATTTTTTTTAACAATATATTTACTGCTGATTTATAAATTGTATCGAAATCATAATCAACAAGTATGATTAAATTTTTTGAAGTAAATGATTTAATTTCCTGTAAATCATTTTTAAACATTAGAAAAAAAGAAAATAATTCGAAATTTGTTTTAATACATGTGTGTTTCTGTAATGAAATATCAATAAGATATTTTACTTGTTCACTTATACTATTCAAAAACTGCTCCGGGAAATATTGGGGTTGATTCCCAGTTGCAGCTATTTTGTAACTCACAATACGTTGTTTAAACGAAGAATTAATAACAGCAATGTTATCATACATAGGGGTCGTACTATTATTTTTATGATTATTGCTACGTAAATGACTAGACCAACAACGACTATTTACAAACAATCTGCAAACTGAACAGTGAGGCATTATTTGGTTTTACTTTTTCAATCACTTATTGATTAACCCTCAAATAAAATAACAAATTACAATAGAGATTAATACTTACAAGTAACTCCCAGCATTAAATACACAAACAACAAACAACGTAACTGGAATCGCAACAGGACTTTTTTCACCTCTGTAACAATTCTGACCTGATCTGACTGTCCTTTGATAACAATAATTAGTCTATAGTTCGAAGCATGTAACTGGCATGTAGGTATTTGAGTTTACCGCAATATTACTGAAACAAAAATAAATAAAATATACTTAGTATTCCTTATAATATATATTAGGTATGTGTCTATATTATGTACGAAAAAGTCAAATATCAAGTTTTTAATTTTACCTGCAATATGTATGTGGCCAAATTCCTTTATTTAACTGTCCTCTGATAATTATAATAATAAGTCTAGAGTTCGAAGCATGTAACTGGCAAGCAGGTATTTGTGTTTACCACAATATTACTGAAACAAAAATAAAGAAAATATAAATACTGAGTATTCATATACCTATATGTACTTATAATGTAGGTATATGAAAAAAAAAAAGTAAATCTTAATTTGTTTTTATTTTACCTGCAATATGTGCTCAATTCCTTGATCTGACTGTCCTCAGCTTTACTCTTAAAAGTAACAGTATATCTTATTTACCAAATTTATTAAAAAAATGAATAAATTAAATAACGTTGTACTGATATCACGAGGTTATGTCGTTCATTTATTTTTAGTATACTGAAATACTTAAAATATATACCTATTTTATGTTAGATATCTATTGCGCAAAAATTACACGTGTGCCTCACCTAATTAAATATTTCCATACAGCAAAAATGTGTTTTGTCTAATAAGCTATATTGGCTAAGGTTGACGCGAATTCACTCGCATGCTATTCATGTAATCAAAACGCTTTGTAATTATTGAAATCGACACGACAGCCCTAGATGTTTTAGCTGCATCAACAGTCTATAATACTAAAATATTGTCTTTTGTTTGTTCATAATACGATCAAAATAAAAAGTTCTGTTTTACGATGGTTTCATTAGGTAGCAGTGAATTTTTAACATGGTAAATTATTTTAAGGTTTTGGTTTATAATCAGCATGATACACAGGGATTTCAACACAAACATTTCGAAGACCCAGTCGAAACAATCTCTAACAGTTGTAGTCATTTTGATTGCGAGTACCAAACCGACCGAAAAATGTGAGTATTAAACATACCTACTTGGAACGAACTTTTAATGTGTATGTTGTGCTAACTAAATTCCTTACAGATTATTTTTTACTTGAACCATGATAGCGAAGCAAACAATTATTAACTCTTGTTATCTTCTGAACCGATTTCGATTTTTTTTTTTGTTATTCAAACCTAGTTGTTCAAGTTTTGTTAATGACTTTTGAAGGTATATAAAAATGTATATGTCCTTATTCTAGGTCTGAATCTGAGTGTGAACAATATCAGCCAGCCTTAATCAATAAACACAAAACCGTGAAAAATATGTAAGTATTAAACACAAATAATTCAAATCTCTGGTCCGTCTGTTAAGTTTAACGTTTACACTAATTTTATACCTTTATTTCAGACATGAATCTGAGTGGGAAGACTTGGAACCAGTGAACAATACCAAACAGAAAACAAAATCCCGCGGCAGCTCTACTACAGTCAACGCAGGCAAACGCAAGTCGTGCTCAACATCAACGATTTCTAGGTAACTTAATATACAACTCAAGTATTTCTAATGTAATTTTTTTATGCATCTTACGATTTCAGTCTGTCTAATGTCTTTAGCATACGTACCTATAGGTATGATTGAACATTCTGTTTACAATCACTATACAACATAAGTCTTTAACAAATGTTACAATTTATGTTAAAACTCATTCAACGCTATTGTTTCAGAAAAAAAGCAAAGTCATCCGATGTATTTGGGATCAGTCGCGGTCAGGCGAACGATGAAGATTTTTCATCGCCAGTGCTGTCATCGTTCTTCGTCAACAGAGTAGCGAATGGCAACGAGCGACGTACTTCGCAGACGACTGGGGATTTCTACATCGATCTGAAAGTTTATTGTTACAGTACAATATCTTTGTGCTGTATCTACAATCTACATCACAATCTTATGTTCCTTATCGCACGTTCAGTATCTATTAAATGTTTCTACTATCTGTTATCAACACGAAGTCGTTAGTATATAAGATGCACCTTTGGATAATTATAACCAGACTATACTACATCTTTTGTCTCATTTATACCTAATCATATACTGCCAAGAAGTTTGGCAAATTGGTGACCCCGACGAACGAATACGCAGCAAGAAACATGGCACAATCACCGTGCAAGGCGAACATAAATCAGCAAGGAACACTTGAAGTTTGGCAAATTTATCGTTCAACCGATGCTCGCAACATTGAATCCCAAGAACTATGGAAGAAAGCGCTAGTCCGAATAAAATTTGGGACTAATGAAGACTCCACTCAATGGCGTAAACTGCAGGCCTTAGTGCAGTCTGTCGATAGTCTATTCGACAATAATCCCGTGTTTAGTTCTAATTAATAAATCATATTTTGTTACAGTTTGTCTGTGTTTTATTATAAATGATTCATTGAATAAACACAACAATGCCTGTTGGTTCTGTTTGCTACTGCGATGAAATAAAACACACTAAGTGCAAGAGTCTGCGTGTCAGACGATTGTGCTACTAGTTGTGGGGCGCGCAAAAGCAAACTACAAAACAATGCCTTTTTGGTTCAATGCCTGTTGGTTCTGTTTGCTACTGCGATGAAATAAAACACACTAAGTGCAAGAGTCTGCGTGTCAGACGATTGTGCTACTAGTTGTGGGGCGCGCAAAAGCAAACTACAAAACAATGCCTTTTTGGTTCAATGCCTGTTGGTTCTGTTTGCTACTGCGATGAAATAAAACACACTAAGTGCAAGAGTCTGCGTGTCAGACGATTGTGCTACTAGTTGTGGGGCGCGCAAAAGCAAACTACAAAACAATGCCTTTTTGGTTCAATGCCTGTTGGTTCTGTTTGCTTTTGCGATGAAATAAAACACACTAAGTGCAAGAGTCTGCGTGTCAGACGATTGTACCACTAGTTGTGGGGCGCGCAAAAGCAAACTACAAAACAATGCCTTTTTGGTTCAATGCCTGTTGGTTCTGTTTGCTACTGCGATGAAATAAAACACACTAAGTGCAAGAGTCTGCGTGTCAGACGATTGTGCTACTAGTTGTGGGGCGCGCAAAAGCAAACTACAAAACAATGCCTTTTTGGTTCAATGCCTGTTGGTTCTGTTTGCTTTTGCGATGAAATAAAACACACTAAGTGCAAGAGTCTGCGTGTCAGACGATTGTACCACTAGTTGTGGGGCGCGCAAAAGCAAACTACAAAACAATGCCTTTTTGGTTCAATGCCTGTTGGTTCTGTTTGCTACTGCGATGAAATAAAACACACTAAGTGCAAGAGTCTGCGTGTCAGACGATTGTGCTACTAGTTGTGGGGCGCGCAAAAGCAAACTACAAAACAATGCCTTTTTGGTTCAATGCCTGTTGGTACACAAAAAAGGTTCTTTTCAGGACCACAATACGAATCATAGACGCAAAGTATATTTTAATATACTTATTGTAAAGTCTGTTTCTATTACAACATTTATGAAGTCGATTTTATTACATAGAAATCGTCTGTGACATACCAATCAATTCTTCACGCATAATCCGAATTGGGCATTCTATTCCACCGTTCGGAGCGATAGCGAACGTAGTTCGTAGAGCGACAGGTGGAATAGAATGCCCAATAATATACTACTCATAACCGCCACGATTGGCGATCGCAGTAAGGCTTTAAAGTACGCAGAGGACGCTGCTGCCCGTCCTTCGGTGTGACATCCCTTAGTCGCCTTTATAACAACCACGGGAAGAGATGGGGTGGTACTATTCTTAAGCCGGTACCACACGGCAAACTAAAGTTTTATTTACTATTAAAATTGTTGTTTTAATGAAAATAGCTAACCGACAGCCCAAATGGCTTTTATGGTTCGGCGGTTTGCGCTGTACCGCGCTAACTCTATCACACACGGTTTATGCACGGTCGCCCGACGGCAGCAAGACGGGGTAGTCGCAGTATTATCGACTAAAAAGCAAATAATCTTAATAATACCTATATATAAATATATAAATACCTATTGCATCGACGTTGTGTCGGCTTCATTACATACGTCAGAGTATGTATTGGAGAACCCGCCGTTTTACGTTCGTGTCAAGTGAATGAGACTATACGAGTCAATACATTACTGCGAGTTGGTTGCCGCATCGAATCCGTGTATATAGTAGACTAGCTATCCCGCAACTTCGTCTGCGTAAAATTTCCCCGTTTTTGCAAAATTTAAAGCGGCGATAGTCTAATGGCTAAGGCATCGGTCTCGCAATCGTGAGGTCGCGTGTTCGAATCCTACCCATTATTCTACCGACGTGAACCCACTTCTAACACAAGCCATTAAGCTTAGCTGGAGGGGTTAACAGGATTGCCAGTAATGTGGGACCACAATCTCACATTGCTAGTTAACTTTTAAAAAAGAAAAATATATATATTGTCATTACTGCTCCGCTTCTATTGGTCGTAGCGTGATGTTATATAGCCTATAGCCTTTCTCGATAAATGGGCTATCAATTCGGATCAGTAGTTCCTGAGATTACCGCGTTCTAACAAACAAACAACAAAACAAAACAAAACAACTTAAATATTAGTATAGATAAGCACGGGCGACACGCGGTCACGGTACGATCGCCGTGCCTTGTTAAAGCTGTCTATGTAGTTAATACATTTACAATTCTTAATGACGTCGTATTGAAAGCGAACAAAATTTGCAGTTAGCTCATTAACATCAACTCTTTATCTATACTAATATTATAAAGGTGAAGAGTTTGTTTAAACGCAATAATCTTAGGAACTACGGGTCGATCTTTTAGGTAGTATTGGATAGCCCATTTATCAAGGAAGGCTATAGGCTATATAACATCACGCTACGATCAATAGGAGCTGAGCAGTAATGATAAATGTTGCAAAAACGGGGAGAATTTACGCGTACGAAGTTGCGCGGGTCAGCTAGCTAAGTTATAAAAAGTTACATAATATTCTTTGTGGATAGACTGTATTAAATATGTACTGCAGAGTTAAACTGGAGTTTAACATTAACTCTCTTCGTTCCTAATACATTAATTTAATTGACTACCTTTGTAGCGCGGTGGAAGTGTGTCCGACTGCTACACAAGAGGTCGTGGGTTTGATTCCCATACGGGACACCACTTTGTGTGATGCACAAATTGTTGTTCCGAGTTAGGGTGTGTTATGAGTCCGTGACTTGTATGTTTGTGAAGTCCTCCGCGACACGGCTTGTATCATACAGCGGGAGTCGTCTTTAAAAAAAATTGACACTTTAATTAGCAAATGTTTTGCCTTCTTGAAAGTAGTATGGAAAAACCAAATAATTTCCCTCGTTAAAATGTTTGTTTTATAATCTACTAATCTTCATTCTTATGAACCAATACTAAAATTATACGCTGATGATAAATTAAAAATAGATATAGTTTTTTTTTAAAGACAGCTTAAATGTAACTTATTAATGCCTAACTAACCTAACTTTCTTAATGTGGTACAAGCCCTGTGTCGCAGGAACACACAAAGTACAAACTTTTGACAGCAAAAGGAGAAATAAAATAAAACATCAAAGTCAACTATATTTTTGTTCTAATTTATTTGATTAATCATCTGCTCTATACACATGATATGCACCAATGCCTATAAATAATACAAACGATGACGAACAATACCGGTTATTACATAAAAATATTTACATTAACGTAAACAAAACAATATTACATACCATTGCTCTTTATATAAAAAGTCTATAATATTCACGTTTAGGTAACTCTTGAGCTTTATGTCTTCAATATATTCTCGAACTTAGTATAGACATTTACTTGCCCAACGTTTCATTTCACTCTTCCCTCTTTAATAATAACATTTAAATCACAGTGTTCATTCTATCCTTTGTTTTGCACCGCAATTACATTCCTATTTTAGGAAGATGTAAACTACGAAGTCGTTCGGTATTACCGACATTGGAAAATAGTTACTCTGAGTTAGAGTTAGACCACATCACAAAATATATAAATACAGAAGGCCGGATTACAAGATTGTCAACAAGAAATCCACGCATACTTGGATGCGCACATACATAGGCGGATCCAGGGGGTGAGGGGTGTTGTTTTGCGTACCGAATTTCTTTGATTATATGTGTAATTTCTTTAAATATTACCGGCCCCGTCGTGCGGGAAACTCACACTTGCCTTGGCCGGCGCCAAGAAATGCACTCTCCCCTGTCATGCGCTTGCCTCTTGTCCCCTTAGGGTCCCCTTTATACAATTATAGATCCGCCCATGCGCATGTACGGATGATCTAAACTTACGCTGTTTTGGTTGAGATTCGACCGAGATGAGCCTGTTTTCGCTCGTTGTAGAGAGCCGATCTTCTGTATAAGTATTTTGTGACCACACTGTCTTTCTATTTAAATAGATTTAAGTAGTTTACCCCCGAATACTCAAACGATACTTAAATTTGAGCCGTGGTCAAAGGTATTTCTGTCGCTATTATTTAGCTTTAAGTGAAAGTGACAGCATTAATGACGTCTCAGGATAGAGCGATGTTTGAGTATTTGGCCGTTGTATCATCAGAAGGGTTAAGGCTTAGGTAAACTAAAAGCAGTCATTAGCCCTAAGTGAGATGTAATAAAGTAAAGAAATCATCTGAATCATAGCGCAATTTGTGCGCTCTTTCATGTGCCATAAGTCCATAAGTTAATCCCACACTTCACACAATCTCTGTCCGTTTTTTTTCGGAGATAGTGGAGAATTCAGTACCTAGGTATACCAATGCCGATTGACACAAAAGTCGGTGAGACGTCGGCCGTCTGTGTGTCTGTACTTTTTCATTACAATTCGCTCGAAGACCTTATTAATCCGAGCTAATACTGGCCTGCTTTTGATTTACTAAAGCCTTTAATTATTATAAAATAGAGGAACGGACTGCAGTCAAAGTAAAATTAAATTGAAATTAAAATTGCTTGTCCTAAAGGACTTCATTATTAAATGAAACGTCAATCAATCACAGCAAACAAGTTTTTTTTGACATGTCAATAAAAATAAATTATTTTGACATGACAGTCCGATTCTCTATTTCCTTGAACATTAAATATTTCTGGTATCCAATATTTCCAAAATGAGAAAGAGCAGAAAACAGGAATAGACTCATTTACAATTCAAACGCTTAAAATTTAAAACTAATCTCTGAACAATTATAATAAAGGAACGTCTTTTTACAATACAAAATATTAGTTAACTTTTAATAACACAGCATTATTTGTAACTTAATTAATTTGGTCGGCGCAAATTATTTTACAGTTAGCAAAAAGCGAGACAGCTAATAGCGACTAACAGAACTTTTCACATCTTATATTAGTCTATATTGAAAGAACACATCGGCTTTACAAAATATTTTTATTTCAGAGATTCACAAAATAATGACAGGGAATAAAATGATCTCGGAAAATACTTTGTATATATTTTTATAATATCGTCAAAATAAACAACTTACACGTGATTGCTATTGAAACAAATGTTATTCTAAAATATAGTAGGTATAAGATTTTTTGTTATAGTTTATTTTATGTAGTATCTATTATGTATATAAAAAACAAGAAAATACAGATAGTAGATTTAAAAAAAGTAATAAAATTATGACGTACTAACCTGGTGACTTATTATTGTTAGGACAATGTACTTCAAATGGTAGTAAATGAGGCGTTCAGCCGTCAATCAGTCGTCGCATCTGTGTATTGTTTTAATCAGCAGGTACTCTGTATAATCGGTATAATATTTACAAAAAAAAATCTAATATCAGAGAATTCTTCGGTAAGCTGCGTTTTTATACGTCAAATTTATATCGTCAGTCGGTAATGGAACATGTCAAAAACAACTCATTTTGAATTACATTACCGTTTCCGACCGACAGTCTGGTTTCAAACCGTAGTTATTGTTAGGCCCTGGAACATAATAGTTTCGCTCGAATTAAATCTAATTTCATGCTATGTTGTTGTACTTATTAGGAAACACGAAAAAGCATTCTCAATGCAAGCTTATATGGAAGCACATATACACTAAATTATATTAAACATTTGAAAACTAGCTTTTTCTAATCAGGATAAAATCAATTCTATTTTTAAAGTATCTTCGGTTTTACATAGTTAAGTAGAAATGTTGAATTCAAGAATGTGTGGGCGCAAATGAAGTATATAGGGATAAAATCTATTGCGTACAGTATCACGCCTTCAATAACTTAATATACTTACTAAGATTCGACATCCTCATTGCTTATATACACAATCTTAATAGAATAAAATTAATATCTTAATTTTAAACATTGGTGTCTTCAGTACGAACTGTGAAGTGAAAATTTATAATGACAATATTACAGTTTTTTCTATAAAACGATCTATATAATTTTATATACGTAAATAAGCAGACGAATTTCCCTTCGTAAAATAGAAGTGATGTAATTTCTAATAAGTAAATGAAAACTCGTCTGCTAGTAGACAAAAATAAAAGAACCCTGTCACCAGTTATATGTGCGCTTAGATCGTATTAATCAAAAGTGAAGCGAAAATAATATTATATATTAGGTGATGTGTAAAGTAAAATGTACACACGACGAAACCTAATTCTCTACGAATAAATATGAAGAGATGCAAAGTGATAATGTTACAATGGATATCTATTTCGTTAATGTACACAACACTTTGTTACATAAGCCAGTTATTCTAAACGAAGCTCATATTTTTCTTAACATCTATTTATGTACGTCTATTATAGTATTCTGATTTTGAATTTTTGTTTAGGCAATGTGTTTTTATGCCTGTTAATACATAGCGTGTTGATTCAATGTATTTTAATAATGAAATGTACTGATGTTGTAGATGTTTCCTAAGAAATAATGTTGATACAAAAGTTAATAAAAGTCAGTAAAAACGTTGTTCAGTGTTTGGGGTTAGCGATGAAGGGAGCGTAAACAGTCAGGATGATCAATACAATTAAATGGAGTATTCCTAAGCATTAGCAATACACGTAGTGCTCGATACAGATAGTAAGTAAATGAAAGCGAATCTTATCTCGAAAATAATCAATAAGTAATTGACCCTTCTTAGATTTAAACAATTCAAATTAACTACACTTTAATTACAAAGATATAATTGACAAAAAACTAATCAAAAACTTTTACAATAATTTTCTGTTTCGTTTACAGAAACTCAATTTTTTTCAAAATATGTTTTTATAACACTTCATTTGAAGTGTACTTCCACAATATTCTAGCTAAATTCTGCAGATATACATTTTAATATTTCACTACTAAAGGTGCAAATATTTCTAAAATATATTATATATTTATAAACAGTATTTACTATATTGTGCCATATACAATGCACGCGTAACACACACATGTATGTATTGTTTAAATTTACCGTAGTTACTTACACATAAAAACATTACTGTTAGACAGTATCATTCTCTATACACCAACCTTTATGTAATTAGCTAACTATTATATTATATTATTATATTATATCCTTGGTTTAGTGTAGTTCACACGCCAAGTTAGCTCGTCTATCATAAAATAAAATGCTTAATCAAGCCGCAAAGTAATTTACCATACTTGCGATGGACTGTCCGTATGACTACGAACTTAGGTATACAAGTAACGAGCTGTTCGTCAAGCCAGTATTTGACGAATACTGGTACAAGTTGTCCCGTTACTCGGCGCTTGAACTACTCACGATTTGTTGGACATAATCAAAATAAAATCAACGTACATACGCCATAACATTTTATATATCAGTTAACAATCATTATTGTCAGTTATAAATCTATTTTTATGAATTTTATATTTAAGTATAAATTCGCGTCTAGTAGTAGGCAGTTTTAAAACAATTATGTTAATTATATTTACTATTTAAGTCCAAACTGCTACGAGGTGTGGTCTTGTTAGTAAATTATTCTACTGTCTCTACGGTGAACTTATATATCTTTGGATGGAATGTCGCGTATTGTTTTCATCCCACAATGGACGCTCAGCTAAAATGAATTAGCTTCTTTCTACTTAGTTCATTCATCAATACCGGAACGTTCACACATTCTAGGAACACAATATTATGTATATTATAAATACTCTATTTTAAAATTTCGTTTATAAAATATATTTTAGTATAAAATATCGCATTCAACTAAATTTCAACATAGTACTGATATTTGATATATCATTTTTAGTACGTTAAAAGGAAAATTGTTACGATGATACAACTCTAAAAGATCTATTATATGAGATAGTACAATTAACTGTATATAGTTTGGTCGTCAAAACCACACCTCGCTGTGCAGTATGGAATTCTACTAGGTTGCTTTAGATGGATGGATCTAGCACATTCAGTATTAATTGGCTACAGAGTTAGAATTAACGCTTACAGTTACATGATACGAGTACTACGGTAAAAATAGTAGTTAAAGATGCTGGCAGACAGGTCGAAGATCTCCTCGTGTTAGTCTGTCGCGTGGAATAACCACCCCGTTAGTCTGACAGCCTCTTATACACTCGTTGCTCAATGAACATGCAGTCGAAGCATTAGCCACAGAAATTGAACTTATAGTCAAGATGAGTAACAAAGTTGACGCGTTCAGATCGAAATCTTTGCAAAATGTCTACATAAATAGGAACGTGTTCGCATCCAAAAATCGTCGTTTCGTATTTATTTGTATCAGTGAAAAAATGACTATTATTTCAATGAACACAATATGAGTAATTAACACCGGGGCGTTCACTTTCTTACAAATCTTGCATTAGGCATTCCCAAAACAGTCAAGTTAGTACTAGCAAAATATACTTAATTAGACACGAGTATCGATAGGAGCTTGCAAGAATATATCCAAACGTGCAAATAATCAACGACCTCGTAGCTTATCGAATAGAAAATTCACTTAAAAACTGTCAGAGTCTCACGCTATCACATAACCGATATCGCGTCGATATAGTCACATCGTCCGGAGAGTGTTTATAAAAGGGGGTATTGCGACAACGTTTATTGCTTGGGGGTTAGGAGCGTAGTTGTGCGGGGGAAAGGACGAGTTCGCCGTCAGGGCCGCCGGCGAAGGAGACGTTGCGGGGCGGGGGGCGGCGCGCGGGGGCCACGGTGATGGCGGGGGGCGCCGCGCCCGCGCCGCCGCTGTGCGCCGACCCGCTGCGCTGCAGCGCGCTTTGGTGCGAGCCGCTCTGCTGCAGCGCTGCCGGCGCGGGCTGCACCTGGTCAACAACCAGTAAACATGGATGAGTAAACATTTTTGCACGACAAATTAGAAGAATGGGATGGACTGGATGTACTTTTTCGAAAAGTTTAGAAAAAAGCGTCCAGTCGGCAACGAGCCTCTAGTGTCGAGCCCGTGACACCCCTAATGTTAGACGTCCATAGGTAGGCTACGATAACCGCTTAACATCAGATGGGGCGAAAGCCTGTTTGTTACCGTTATACATAGTATAAAAAATACATGTCATGTCCATGGGCAGTGGTAATCTAGTGAGCCACTCATTCGTTTCCATCATTCCTTGTCCTATCCTATAACCCAAATTTCTCAGCTTGGCATCTGCATTTCTCGTTATGCTCAACCAATGTTTATGAGAATCTCGTAGCTAGTTAACAGATAAATAATAAGCAGTTTCTAATGCTCGTCTTCCTTGCCGCTGAAGAGGCTGGACACGTCGCTCGACGAGGCTTGCCGTGTTATGGTTATAAGAACCTGGTATCAACAGTCAGGTAGTAGTACCCTTACTAAAGGCGGGGGATGCAGTGATGCGGTGCGGTACAGCCGCAGACACTTGTTCTCCGCGCCACTGAAGAGGCTGGACATGTCGCAGGACGAGGCTTGCCGTGTTAATGGTTATAATAACCTGGTATCAACAGTTAGGTAGTAGTACCCTTAATAGAGGCGGGGGATGCAGTGATGCCGTGCAGGACTGCCGCAGACACTTGTTCTCCGCGCCACTGGAGAGGCTGGACATGTCGCAGGCCGAGGCTTGCCGTGTTAATGGTTATAAGAACCTGGTATCAACTGGTGGATGTAGAGCAGGGGGGTGAAGCGATGCCGTGCGGTACCGCCGCAGACGCTCGTCCCATTCGCCGCTGGAGAGGCTGGTCATGTCGCGGAACGAGGCTTGGTCATGTTGACAAGAATCTGGTATCTGCAGCCAGTTGGTAGTACCTGGTGTAGAGGCGGCGGATGCAGTGACGCGGTGCGGTACCGCCGCAGCCGCTCGTCCTCCTCGCCGCTGGAGAGGCTGGACACGTCGCAGGACGAGGCGTCGAGGCGGCGCGCGGGCGAGCACTGCGCGGGGCCCGCGCGCGCGCCGCCCGTCGCGCCCGTCGCGCCGCTGCCGGCCAGCGGCATCTCCTCGCCCTCCCCGCAACCGGACAGTCTGCAATACCAGTGGACAGAGTAACAAAAAACATTTTTGTCACAGAAGTAGATATGTGTTGTTGTACATCTACTTCCGTGACAATATTACTGATTATTAAACTTTATATCTTCCTTAAAAGGAAGAAGTTCTATTAAAGAAGGGTTCGAAATCTATAAATCGACGTGTTAGTTTTTAAGATTAAAGAGAGAATATTCTTGTACTAATTACAATTTTATTCTGACTTTTCTTATCAAACGATTAACTTAATGGCCTATCTTGATAGCACACCCAGTAGAAGTACCAATTTATTGACACCTTAGCATTCGTAGGAATGTCAATAAAATGGTGCCAAAAATAGAACAGTTTACCTTAAATTAAACTTTGTTTTTTAAGATAACTAGCAATGTGAGATTGTGGTCCCACATTACTGTGTTAAACCCTCCAGCTAAGCTCAATGGCTTGTGTTAGGTGTGGTTCACGTCAGTAGTATAATGGGTAGGATTCGAAACCACGTCATCACGATTGCAAGACCGATGCCTTAGCCATTAAACTACCGCTAGTAAAAATCTGCTGAAGAACCGTCAGGAAAATCGTCTAGATTGCCATCAATTCAAAAATAAGAAGAGAAGATACCTTCTGTTCTCCTTGTAGTTGGTCCGTCTTCGACAACATGGCTTCGCAAATATGCAAAAGCAGATACGTAGCATACAGCACGCGAGCCCGGCGACGATAAGCGAGGGCCCCACGAGCCGTAGCGCCGGCGTCTTGAAACCCTGGAATTATTTACAGTTTTATGAGTTTTTAGCTTTTAACACAATTATTTTAACCGCCTTTAAAAACGGTGGTTCTCTGTTTGGCCCTCTTTCATTTGAGTTTGGGGCTCATATGTATGTACGCGATTTTCTCAAAAGCTGGTGATCCGATTTATATGGGGTTTTTACTATTCGACTGCATATTTTTCTGGGATGGTCTCAGTGTATAAAATGTTGTCCTAACTTATAAAACACCAGAGAACACCAGTGTAACAGAAAGGTGTGGTCATATTCAAGGGTTGGTATGTGCACATACTAAATTTTATCAAAATCTGAGTACCCCAAAAAATATTTACTATTTTTTCATTCGTTTACTTATGAATGAAAAAGTTATGAATTAAAAAAAGTATGACTTAAATACTCCAATCGAATTGTGTACCTACCGGGGGAGGTATAATTTTTATGCCATACGCTTTTCACTACTGAATTTTGACAAAAAGAATATAACTATGTAATAATAATGCACCCAGCTATGGCATCATGGTAGGTGCAATACTTATAACATACCCTATCCGCTGCTAAAATTTGACCACACATTTCTGTTACACCCTGTGCCTATAGACTACAACATAGGAATGAGTCAGCGAAATTTGTATTCGGTGATTTGCTTGATATTTTTTTTTCCTTGATATACATACATTTGAAGGCAGTTCATTTTTTTCTTATTATAATGATAGGTAATCTATCTGGCAGGTCTATGTTAAAATTTAAAGGCTAAGATTCTGATTCCGGTCTGAAATCGAACCCGCGCTGCTACTGATCTGATCAGGTTTGTTCCAACCAATATGGGACTTCTGGTATCAAAATATTGTACCAAAATATTGTACCAATATTTTGATAGCAGAAGTCCCATTTCCGTCACGGCAATATGACATATTTCCAGGGAATCGGGAATCGCGGATCCAGATGGTTTTTTTTGAGATTTGACTCCACCGGTCAAGTGTGAGTCGCTCGCATGTCTGGGGGGGGGGGGTTGATTCCATACCGGTACATTATATCCAGTACCACCGAGGGAGGGAGGGGCAATTGCCTGTCTAAACACTCCGATCCAGTGTCGAAATTGTCTAATTCCCAAAAAAAACTTAATTCAGTCGAGTCGGGGGGGGGGGGGGGGGCTTGCATATTTATTTCAAACATGACTGACACCTAAATTTGTTTTTTAAAAAATACTGTAAAGGAATTCGATGTGTGTCGTTCCATTATATGTCACTTGTGCATTGAGACAAAATAGTATCAGTTGTTCCATCATGGAATTAGTGGTAGGTATAGACTGTACCGATCAGCTTTTGGTTCATCGGCTTTTTGACAGCGGTAAAATTGATCTTACCTTGTCGCCAGTGCCGACGAAGTAGATAATGAGGCCGAGGCACAATATTCCCAGGCCGGCGTAGAGCAGGCGCGCGATGCCCCACGGCTCGCCTGCTGCGCCCTCCAATTCGCCGTCTGAATCCGACGACGAGCCGTATGACGCGTCCCGCACCTGAAAAGTAACATACATAATAATAATAATAATAATAAAGCCATTTATTCCAGATCTCTCTACTTATTACAATATTTGTTAGATTATTTCTTAAATTTAAGAAAGTTACTTATGATTAATGTTAATAATTTTATTATGAAATCTGAACCCCTGTCTGGGTAAAGGCCTCCTCCATCCTTTTCCATGACTCCCTGTCCTTGCCTGACTTCATCCAGTCATTTCCTGCTACTTGTATTAGGTCATCAGTCCACCGTCTCAATTGCCGACCCACATTCCTTTTCCCTATTGGTCCTTTCCACTGTGTAGCTTCGATGGTCCACCTTTTGTCTGGGTATCGTGAGATGTGTCCGGCCCATCTCCACTTAAGTAGTAGCGCGTGCCTGAGAGCATCTGTGAGTTTTGTTTTTTGACGAATACTATCGCTTCTAATTTTTTGTATTCTTCTAATTTTCAACATGCTCCTTTCCATTGCTGTTTGACTGCATTTGATTTTTTGTTTTATTTTATTTGTAAATACCCATGTTTGACAGCCATACAACAAGCAGGGTAATAAGCACGTATCAAAAATTGTCCTCTTCGTGTGCAAACTGTAGTTCCCTTTTAAAATTTCTTTTAACGCCCAGAATTTTTTCCAGGTTGTGTTAATTCTTCTTGTTACTTCTTCTTCGTTATTTGATGTATTGAATGATATTTGCTTCCCCAAGTAAATGTATTCTCTGACATATTCTATACAGTTATCTTTTATCACTATTGGACGTTCACGATAGTTAGTTAGTATTTTAGTTTTATTTACGTTCATTTCAAGGCCGATTTTAGAACTTTCGCAATCTAGTGATCTCATCATTTCCTCCAGGTCTTTGGCAGTTTCAGCAATAATAACAATATCGTCGGCGAACCTCAGATGATTTAAATAGTGCCCGTTTATGTACACACCCCTGTTTTTCCAGTCAAGTTTTTGGAAAACACTGTCTAGGATTGCTATAAACAGTTTGGGGGATAGAGGGTCTCCCTGTCTTACTCCCCGTTCTATGTTAATTTCGTCTCCTTTCGTTTCTAATTTCACTCTACTCGTACTATTTGTATAAATATATTTTAAAATATTGATGTATTTGTAGTTGATATCTAACTGCTGTAGTGCTTTCCAAATTGAACAATGGCTAATGCTGTCAAAAGCTTTGCTGTAGTCAATGAAGGCTACGTACAGTGGTCTATTGTATTCTCTGTATCTTTCTATGACCTGTTCTATTGTCTGTATGTGGTCCACTGTGCTGAAGCCTGATCTGAATCCTGCTTGTTCCCTAGGTTGTTGTTTATCAATACTGTCAGATATTCTCTTTAAAATTATTGATGAAAATAGTTTATATACACCTGCCAGCAGGCTTATGGGTCGATAATTCCCTATATCCCAAGGGCTTCCTTTCTTGAACAGTAGAATTATGTCTGATGAACACCATTGTTTTGGTACTTTTTCTTCATCCAGTATCTTATTAAACAAATGCGTCATATGTTGTGTTAAGACTGGTGCTCCTATTTTAAGAACTTCGTTGCATATTCCGTCTGGTCCGGGACTCTTTTCAGCCTTCAGCTTTTTTATCTGTTCGTAAACTTCTGAGTATTCAATTTTTCTGATGTATTCTATCGTCGAAAAGTAACATACACGGTTTAATAAATCTATACTAATATTACAAAGCTGAAGAGTTTGTTCGAACGCGATAATCTCAGAAACTACTGGTTCGAATTGAAAAATTATTTCAGTGTTAGATAGCCCATTTATCGAGGAAGGCTATAGGCTAAAAGGAGCTGAGCATCAATGAAAAATGTTGAAAATTACGCAGACGAAGTTGCGCGGGTCAGCTTGTACTAGATACATAGTATTTATTTCTGACTTGTATGTTATGTTTAGGTAGGGACCTAACCAGCAGTAGCTTGTCGGTCCAAAAAACGCCGTCGACTTATACTTCGTCTGTGTAAATTTTCCCCCCTTTTTTTATAATCCTATGTTACTTCTAATACCTCCAAGAATATGTGTACAAAGTTTCATGATGATCGGTTGAGTAGTTTTCGCGTGAAAGCGTAACAAACAAACTTACATTCACATTTATATATTAGTAGGGATAGTATAGATTGAATTCAAAAGAGTTTTGTGTTTGTTAAGTGGAATACAGGGTTTGTGTGTTCGTGATTGCCCGCATGTAGGCGCGTGATCTGCAACACTACGCGTGAATGCGTTGCGGATCACGCGCCAAGGGCCTTAAGTTACATTTTCCCTTAAAGATGTTTGGTGTAGGTACTGGTGGAAGACCTAACGTGGCTTTAAAAATAGGTGAAATACTGATTAAAAACCATAAAAAAAATGGTTTTTAACCAGTATTTCACCTATTTTTAAAAAGTCATATATTTATGATAATACCTACACTTTTCTGTTGTGTATAAGTATTTAAGATGTCTTAAACTGACTTCCTTGTTTGTTTATTTTGTTTCTCCTTACGTGTGGCTAATGTCTCCCACCTCACGCCAATCTGTTTGTTTTTTAATTTTTATAAAAATCAACGCCAACGTTATATTGTAGGTTTTACTAGGATAAATACACTTGCCATTTATATAATAACGAGCTGTGCCCCGTGGTGTTACCCGCGGTTTATTAGCCTATGTGTTAATCCAGGGTGTCAGGTAACTCTATACCAAATTTTATTAAAATCGCTTCGAGCCGTTTAGACGTGAAGAAGTAACAAACATACACACTCACATACTCACAAACTTTCACCTTTATAATATTAGTGTGATAATATATAATCTTGGGACAACTCATACAACGCTATCTGATCATAAACTAAGCAAAGCTATGGTAACCAGACAACTGATAGACATATTTACCTATATATTTCTAAATACATATTATAGATAAATTACACCCAGACGCAGTATAAACCATCGTGCTGATCACACAAAGTTTTATCCTGGGTGGAGATCGAACCCACGACATATTGCGTAGCAGTCGGATACACACCCACCGCGCCATAGGTTACTTGTTTGAATCTAAGGCTACAAAACAACGCCTACGAAATGTTTAAAATTGAAAAAGAAATACAATTCTAAATCTAACTGCCGAACGCAACAAAGTCGCACGAGAGGGACAGGGTGAGCGTGTGACATCTAAGAAGTGCTGCAACATCACAATACATAGGTAGTGACACTAAGATTCTATCAGCAATGGCTATTGTCTCCTCTTTGGTCATTTCTCCTGGACTACCCCCACGTGATACGATTGCTTTAATATGGTTCGTCGTAATGCAACTGATACTTTGCCTCCATCACTTAATGGAGCTGATGGTCAAGTATCAGGTGAACGCCCCAAAACTAAAGGGTCGTGCATTGGGAAGAGCAATATTTTGTTGAGGAAATGATCTGTCGGTTAGAACTATTGTAACTTAGATAAATTACAAACCCTAAAAAGTGAGAAATTAAAACGTTTTTACAAAAAAATATTAAAGCTACTTCAAAACTAAATACATGGTAGGTAGTTAGGTAACTAAAAAGCTAAAATTAATACGCAACCTTTTTTTTTTAAAGACGTCTCCCGCAGTAGGGTACAAGCCCTGTGTCGCGGGGACTTTTACAAACATACAAGTCACGGAGACAAAGTACACCCAAACTCGGAACAACAATTTCTGGATCACACAATATGGTGTCCCGTGTGGAAATCGAACCCACGACCTCTTGCGTAGCAGGCAGATACACTCATACCGCGCCACAGTGGCAGTCGACTACAAAAAACTTTGAAGTTGGTGCCCACAACATAAAAACTACTAGTTAACAACTGTGTTCAGGAATAAAAACCGGGCAAGTGCATGTCGGGCACACAGGGTTCCCTTGCCCCTCCCCCCCCCCCATCCGAATAATGCAGCTCAAGAAGTGGGTTTTCTGTTGTTTTTGTTTCATACTACTAACAACGTAAAGTATTTTTGAATGGAATCTGTACGAAAATTGTGTTACTTCTCATTTGGGCTACTGTTACTCGTTAAGTTGTAAAGCCTACATAACTGTGATAGTCATCCTTTTAGTTGCAATATATATTCTTAAATATATACCATTTTGCTGGCATGGTGGAGACACTTGACTCTAACAAAAATTTGCACTTTAAAGCTTAATATTTCACAAACGCATCTCTAAATCTAAAAATAGTCTTTACAACCCTCTTAATGTTTTTTAAAAGATCTATCTAATTATACCCCACACGATGGGGTAGATAAGAAAAAAAATCACATCTACCTATAGGAGAGGTACTTTAATCATTTTATTTTCAAAATTTTATTCTTTCACTTTTTTGGCATAAGTAATATGTGTATCCATGCAAAATTACAGTCTTCTAGCACTAACAGTCTCTGAGCTAAGCTGCGGACGGATGGTTGGATGGATGGACATGGCGAAAATTTAAGGGTTTCGTTTAGCCACTTTGGCTACGGAACCCTAAAAACCACGGAATAGTTATAACTTAACTCCTCTGTGTCTTAGACTAAACTTACAGATGGCTCTCCTATTAATTGTCACCACGGGTCATCCCCGTAGTGACAATTAAAGTATAGCTCAGGCACACACCTGCCCTAAAACTGTCATCATAAGAGATGACAGTTCTATCGGGCCTGACCTAAGGTGACAATTTATAGGAGAGAAACTGTTTCTACCCATTAATAATACCAAAATATCATCGATAACAATCAACGCAATAAATGCTGAATCCAAAATCACATAATTTACTTAACGACGTATTGGTTTTTAATGAATTCGCATTCAATAAATTTCATAAAAGTGATAGAGCAATTAAAATCGTACGACTTTGATGACACGACTCTGCAGGTGAATTTAACGCAATAAAATGTCAAAGGCTATGATTGCGTGTCATTGAGCAGAAGCACACTATTACGCCTGGTCGCACTTTTCAATACGCGGTTGTGAATGTCGAGCCAATATACGCGCGGAGTGCATAAAATACCACTGATTTTTACATTCATGTCGAACAATATGTCGAACAATTTTTGCTTCATTTTATTGTCAGTTTACGAACTCTTTTGAGGTGAAACATCTCTATAATCTTTGCATTATAGTAGGTATTTACCTACTGGAGAAAGGTGTGTATTTGACCACATGATCTGCTGTTGAGTAAAAGACCCCACTGACGATGCATCCATCGTCTCTATCGTCTAAAAAAAACTGTATTCTTTCAACTGTCTAAAAAATCAAGTACCAACATTTTGGCGACTGAACAGAGTAATGCAACGCTCGAAACTCCTCACCTGGACTCACTCATCCTAGACCTTACATGTATAAACTGTATTCAAACATGTGTTAAGCAAACATCTTATTTCTCTATATATCTATTCATAAAGACCACTTGTAGCTCACGATACAATTCAATAATATTAAGCCCTGTCTTAAATGCTCAGCATAACGACTTAGAGCTAGCTTGATTTGGCAAGTACCCAGAGCTAAAAAGATAATGTCATCATCTGACAGATTAGGAAAATTGACCAAAATAGGCTGATCCCCGTTGATGTTTTGAAATGCAAAGTGCTATAGTTGATTAGGCCGATTCATATGATCATTTATAATGTCCACAAATACGGCAGCGTTTTACCGGAATAGCTCTTGGAAAGCGTTAATAAGCAGCTATTTTGAAGTCATGAATGTGACTTAGAGATAAATTAAAATAAACTTGTCGTAACAACTTCTGGAACCCAGCGGCATAGGGTAACCTGGACCTAATTCTAGATCTGTTCACCTGTTCGGTTGTGAGTTGATTTATAGCACGGTCTTTAATTTTAGGCACATAACATAATAATAATACGAATTAATGGTTATGATGCTTTATACGTTTACATGTAAACATTTTTTTTAAAGTTATTCCTAGTTATCCCTACTTTCATTTGAAACTACTTTGGCCCTTTTATAAGTGCCCATTCTCCTTGGTTCTCTTCACTTCTTCAGTAACAAATGTTGACACCAGTCTTCAGTACAAACTACTTGCGTAAATCCAAATGGAAGTATAGTTTGCGTAGGTACATCCATTTTTCGTTTGGGTCATTTTCCCTCATTTTTACAACTTTTTATTGATGCTCCGCTCCTATTGATCGTAGCGTGATGTTATGTAGCCTAATACACTAACAAATAACGTTCAGTAGACCCAGAGATTACAACCTCACAAACTCATCAACTTTACCACTTTATAATATTAGTGATGGTGATAGTGAATCCAGTCATAGTTACGTGTCACACCACGCGCAGTGTAGGAGTAGTTATTAACGATACCCCATTCAATGGGCTAGGCAATTTTACGTGTTAGGGACGTAGGTAGATATTCTTAGGAAAAAACTTTCGAGATTTTATGGACCACAGTAATTTACCAGATTATAACTTTCTAGTAGATACCTACCTACTAATAACATTCTTCAAGCTAAGCCGCAGATAAACAGGCGGGCAAGGGGAAACTATAGGAATACAATGAAGCTCTGTGTTTAGCTGAACGACTTACGTCTGGTCTCAATAATCTAACTATCGATGGATTTAGCCACTAGAGGTATATATTTGACATAAGGTCCATACAAAATATGTCAAAATTCTACCTCTAGTAGCCAAATCCATCGATAGGTAGATTATTGAGACCGGCCGTTAACCGACAAATTTAATATAAGCTAAGTTAGTTTTTTTAAAGTTGAAGAATACCTTTACGTAGACTAGCGTAAAAGTGCTGAAAATATAAACTTTTATGATTTTCGTAGCTCTTAGTTTACTAACGGCCGGTCTCAATAATCTACCTATCGATGGATCTGGCTATTGGAGGTAGAATTTTGACATATAAATAGAAACAGAGTAAAAATATACTTACCCGATTGTTCCTGTGCCACTTTCCACCTGTGCCCTTTCTGGCGCCCGGGTGGTCGCCGAGCACGGAGCAGCGGCGCGCCGCACCTCCAGCGCCCGCGCACCCGCCGCCGACCGATAACGCCGCCGCCTCCGCCCACGCCGCGCGACCAGCAGCGCACTGGAACACACCATATGAGTATTCAGTAATGTAAAAGCAGATCAAGAAATCAAACAACTGCAGCTTGAACTATATCAAAGGTACGTAGTAACTGCAATTTGATCTGCATACTGTAATGCACCGTTTTTAAAGACTCTGTGATGTTTAAGGTAAAGAGATCGAGCAACTGCTGCATAAGTTATGTCTCAGGTACGTAATGACTGCAATTTGAGCAGCGCACTGTAATACATCATTATGAGTACTCAGTCATGTTCAAGTTAAAGAGATCAAGCAACTGCTCCACAAGTTATATATTTAAGGTACGTAATGACTGCAATTTGAGCAGCGCACTGTAATACACCATTATGAGTACTCAGTAATGTTCAAAGTAAAGAGATCGAGGAACTGCTGCATCTATACTAATATTATAAAGCTGAAGAGTTTGTTTGTTTGTTTGAATGCGGTAATCTCAGGAACTACTAATCCGAATTGAAAAAAAATATTTTACTGTTGGATAGCCCATTTATTGAGGAAGGATATAAGCTATATAATAATACTCTACGACCAAAAGGAGCGGGGCAGCAATGATAAATTTTGCAAAAACGGGGAAATTACGCAAACGAAGTTGCGCGGGACAGCTAGTACCTAAGTTATTTAACTAAAGTACGTAATGACTGCAATTTGAGCAGCGCACTGTAATACACTATTATGAGTACTTAGTTATGTTCAAGTTAAAGAGACGGCTGCATGAGTTATATCTTATGTACGCAATGACTGCTATTTGAGCAGCATACTAGACACACCATTGCGAGCACTCAGTGTTATTCGAGGTAAAGAGATCAAGGAACGGCAGCATAAGTTATATCTAAGGTACACAATGACTGCTATTTGAGCGGTTATTATGGATTCAGGGGAGGAGGGAGCCAGTCTAAGTGTACAAGCTTGCACCGGCCACAGCCAAGTACGAGTTAGATAAATGCTAGTCGGAATCGCAAGATATGCGTAAGATTTCAGGGACTTTTAAACCCTAAAACCCCTATCATAGGGTTGCCCTCTTGGAACATCAAGCATAAAAGTCATATTTGAAGAAGCAATTGTGTCACATACCTACGATGATACCTAGGATGAAAAACATGTTAAGTGTCAAATATTCCGGGCCCGTAACCGCCTCTAGTCATTATGGGATTGTGGTCCCACATTACTAGCAATCCTGTTAACCCCTCTAGATAAGCTCAATGACTTGTGTTAGGAGCGGGTTCACGTCGGTAGTATAATGGGTAGGATTCGAACCCGCAACCTCACAATTGCTAGGCCGTTAGGCTACCGCCGCTTCCATAATATACCTAACTAGCGGACGCCTCGCGGTATCACCGGTATCACCGGTAGTTCCCGTTCCCGTGGGAATACAGGGATAAAAAATAGCCTTTGTCACCCGGGGTTAGTGTAGCTTCACAACGATGAAAGAATTTTTCATATCCGTCCAGTAGTTTCGGAGCCTATTCAATACAAACAAACAATCAATTTCCTCTTTATAATATTACTCTAGATAAAATGATAATATGATTTGCGTCGTACCTATGTGAACGTACGTTTTCGCATTGAGATTATGACTATAGACGACGATTTACAGGCAATAAATACACTAGGTATCAAAAATTTAAAATAATAAATAACGTAACGCACTTAAATTAATAAAAATGTTTAAATTACGTATCTATTTCCCAAAAAGCTTGTCACTAAAACATGAAAGTTCATTTATTTATTTTCCTTACAATATTATGGACAAAACATTGAATAAACATGCATGCCGATAATCCTTTTCCTCGAAGGCTCATACGATCAAACGACAAGGAAGGATGTAAAGCCCCATATTACATTCTTCTAAAACGATATGTAGAAGACCCAATACGTACATTAGAACCAACAATCCCTCGGTAGAAAATTGTTGATACAAGTCACGATTTCGATAAACAGAAAATGAGAACATATAGACCAATAACCAGTGGATTTGAGACCATATTACAGGGTGTATTGGCCCGCCGACAATATTTCATGTCGTACACATAGGCTAAGAGACGCTGAACGTCGACCTTTGCCCATATGATAACCAAATGAGACAAATTTTGTATCAAATTTTATTGATTTATAAATACTCCTATGATATGGAATTTTATAAGCTACGGGTCTTAATCGCGTAAATATTTGATTTTAAGGTTAAATCTAGCGGCCCGCTCCGGCTTCGCACGGGTATAAAGTATATGGATGTTATTATACATATAAACCTTCCTCTTCAATCACTCTATCTATTAAAAAAACCGTATCAAAATCTGTTGCATAGTCTTAAAGATTTAAGCATACATAGGGACAGAAAAAGCGACTTTGTTTTATACTATGTAGTGATTCCATAATCTGTTTTATACTATGTAGTGATTCTATAATCTTGAAAGTTTACGAACATATATTACGCTTGTGATAGCTTGCCTATTGAAAACTGTTTATGACTTTTTTATTATTATTAACTGTTTTGATAACCGAACACATTTAGTTATAACTGATAGTTTTTTTTTAACTTGGCTAATGTTTTGGTAAGTTTGCCAACTTATTTATATTCATGGCTACCTGGCAAGGTATGAACAGGTAAGTTAATATGGTCCACCACACCGATGTGATAACCAATAAAAAATGTTATCGAAAGAAAGATAATTTAATTACGAATATAATGCTATAGGCTAGCCTGTAAAAAATCGTTTATGGAATTGATTGATTATTGCCATGCATTAAAGTTTTAAAATGGAACATAATATAGCCATGATCAATTTTCGATTGGCAAGCTATCATAGTCGTTTTTATAAATCAATAAAAATGTATAAAATAAATATGTCTCATCTAGTTATCAGATGGGTGAAAGTCAATGTTTCACGTCTCCTTTACCAACAGAGAAACAGTGACTGCAATAAAAATCCTCTAAAAGTGGCTATAAACAACTCAGTTCAAACAACGAAAGGAAACTAAACATTGCCTCTATCGATATATCAAACAAGTATTCGTACGTCCCTCGTGTCTTATTGTTCGCGGTGTTTTGATTTACGGAAGTGGATTCGTTGTTGACCTATTTAATGGATATTTTACTCTTACTTTATAAGGACATGTTTGTACGCTTATGTCGTAAGTATGGAATGGTTTGGTTTAGGGGCAATGTAAAAAATATTAGGCTGTGCTTTGCCGAGCTTACATAATTTGTGGTTAAGTAATGCTTGAGTAGGTAATCCAATATTTCTGTCTGCGTAAATTTTCCCCGTTTTTGCAACATTTTTCATTGCTGCTCTGCTCCTGTTGATCGTAGAATGATGGTACTCGTATATAGCCTACTAGCTTTCGCCCGCGGCTTCGCCCGCGTGGATGTCGGTTATCGCGATAAAAACTATCCTATGTTCTTTCCCGGGACTCAAACCATCTCCATGCCAAATTTCATCTAAATCGGTTCAGTAGTTTGAGCGTGAAAGCGTAACAGACAGACAGACAGACAGGCAGACAGACAGAGTTACTTTCACATTTATAATATTAAGTATGGATAGCCTTCCTAGATAAATGGCCTATCCAACAGTAAAATATTTTTTCAATTCGGAACCGTAGTTCCTGAGATTATAGCGTTCAAACAAACAAACAAATTATTTAGCTTTATAATATTAGTATAGATTAATCGATTTAAATAGTAGAGTAGTACCTAGGTATATTCTATACTATACTCCTGATTTTAGCCTTTGAATTTGTGGACCAATTATACGTAAACTTTACGAATTGACTATAATAACAAAGTTTAGTTAAAGCTTACTTACCTAAAAATTAATAATGCCTTTCATTTGGACATCCAATCTACAGTTAGTTTCAGGTTCAAATGATAAATTTATTATGAAGTACTAGCTGTCGCTGACGACTTCGTTTGAGTGGATATTTTGAAAAACAAATCTATCCCACGGGTACTGTAATTTTTTGGCGGGATTCAAAGTAGCCTTAGTGCTATTCCAGACTATAATCTAGCACTGTGCCAAATTTCATCCAGATCGGTTCAGACGTTTTGGTGTAATTGAATAACAAACATCCATCCATATATCTGAACTTTCGCATTTATAATATTAAATACTATAAATGTACCAGACATTCGAGGTTCAAGGTTTTCCTAGATTTGTAAAATACGTACAAAAACAAAGTGATAATAAAGCCATGTTCACAATGACGTTGAAGCTCCCCACAGTATTATGTTAATTTGAACTCCTTTGCGCAAATTATTACGAGTTGATTTATGCGGACAAAAAACGTTATTACACGGAGGGCGCGCCGCACGCTACCTTATCATGCGAATGTTGCCTTAAATGTTTTAAAATTATACTCTTGTTTTATGTATGGGTAGCGATTTATGGTATAAAATCTTTAAGGTGCTTATTTAAATCATATTTAAAGCCTAACCTGTAAAATAAAAACTCACTATAATGCGGTAATTCCTTGGAACTAATTTTTCGTACCTAACTGACAACTGGAAAATTAAAAATGTCGTATTTTTTTCTGGTCTATGGCTAACGAAACACTTTCTTCTTTTATTATGAATCAATCAATTGCTTTTGAGCTCGGTTTCGTCCCTATAGATCTAATAGCGATAAAAGTCTAAAACCTTCCTCAAGCTTCAAGCTACCTCCATACCAAGTTTCATATTAATAGAGTTTCTTTAAACGCACTAATCTTCGAAAATTAGCACGTTTAATTATACTCTTACCTTTATCATATAAGTATGGTAACTAAAATCAAAGCTTATTTTTTAAATATTAAATTCTTCACTTCACCAGCGACTATGCCCGCAATCCCGTCAATGTTGATTATCGCAATAAAAACTAGCCTTTGTAGTTTTAAGGTCTCCTCAATTTCTATATACAAATTAATAACATTTGTTTAGCGGTTTATTCGTAAAAACATAACAGGACGAGCTACTTTTTATAGGTAATGTTTCTCATTTACTTACGCAAGTACGAATAGAGGTATTTTAAGAATATGATATTCAGCGAAGTAGGAATTTTGAACTTTTCGTGAACAGGTATGATGTTTTGACAGTGCGGTTATTCAACTACAAAGAGGTATAGGGTTACAGTGATAGATGCTGGGAGGGTAAGGGCTAAGGAGTTCAAGCACCTCAAAGGTATTTTAGTCTTCCCGTAAGGTATGTGTGTTTTTTGATAAATAGCAGCCCTATTCCCAAAATCTCGTGTTGCTCAACGTAAAATCTTGAATCTGCCACTGAGTTTATATTATACTAGCTGTCCCGCGCAACTTCGTATGTGTAAATTTTCTCCATTTTTGCAATATTTCTCATTGCTACTCATAGGAGTGCCTAATGTTATATAGCCTTCCTCAATAAATGGGCTATCCAACAGTAAAAGAATTTTTCAATTCGGATCAGTAGTTCCTGAGATTACCGCGTTCAAACAAACAAACTCTTCAGCTTTATAATATTAGTACAGATTATCATCAAAAGTACACCTTTATTTTTTTTTACAATTACATACCTCCATACTACACAAAAAATACTTGTTGATTCCAGTACTTATGTAATATCCTGGTCGTACCTACGAATATATATACCCCTAATTAAAACAAACAGGTAGCACTGGAATACCTCATGTAAAGGTCATAGATATATTAATATATTCTACATACATGTAGCCGCCAACTTCATAACATTCCGCTGCTAAAATGCGAATTTTTCTAAAGCAATTAAAAGGGAAAATGTTTAATATACTCGGGTATTTGGGTCACCTGGGCTTTTTGTACCTTATGCTTTGCCTTACCGGTTAAAATATCTCACTTTAATTGTGAAAATAACCGGTTATTTTATACCCATGACGTTACTCTTATTTGACACGTTAAAATTACGACCTACGTGGCAACTTGCAATATAACTAGGCTAATTACGTTATAAATGGCGTTTGAAAATAGGCCTAAACGTTAAGAATTTTCATAGTGTGTACTAGTCCTATAAATTTTAATAGTTTTCCTGTATGAAAATAATATACATGATATAATGTTTTATAACGGAAAATCATACTTATTGCGAGGGTAAATAAATATTTTGTTAGATAATAAGTTAAACAGGCTTTAATGAAATATGAAAATGTTAATATAGAATTTGAGCAAACAAATGGTTACTAGTGGCCGCTCGCGTAAATGTCTTCTATTACGTTAAAATTATCCTGTATTATTCTTTAGGTTCTCATTGCCAAATTTCATCAAATTTTGATATGGTTTTCATCATCATTCAGAGACTTTTTGCAGAACGGTTTATACACCGTGATTTTGTAGTCGTTTTGGAGTCGATAATTTTGAACTGCATAAAACTTAGGAACTACTGCTTCTACTGCTTTGAATTGAAAAATATTTTAGTGTTTGATAGCCCATTTATTAACATAGATTTAGAATATACTGCCTCTGTGGCGCGGTGGGAGTGTATTCGACTGCTACGCAAGAGGTCGTGGGTTCGATCCCCACCCAGGATAAGCCTTTGTGTGATGAGCACGATGGTTTATATATGTATGTATTTAGAAATATATAAGTATATTTATCAGTTGTTTGGTTTCCATAGTACAAGCTCTGCTTAGTTTGGGATCAGATAGCGTTGTGCGAATTGTCCCAAGATATTATTATTATTATTATTATATACTAAGTTTAAGTTATTATCATGTTTATATAATTAAATTTAACGCGGGTAAAGCTGTGCGGCACTAGTACTTTTTTAAATAGGGTGATTTTTAATATGCTAATAATCTATCGGTCTAGGCTTCTTTACATAACCAAATAACTACGTAATATAATTTTAAAAAAAAAGAAATATATATTTTTTCCTTTACCACCTATCATCTACTTTTGTCACACAACCATCTACCACATATTTGATAGACCCCGGAGTAAAATCGATGTTTCTTTGTCAGGTTTTGGGCCTCACAATAAATACCGATTTTACTCCAGTAAAATAGTCTGTAGGTAGTTTAGGTCATAATTCCTAAAACAAGTGGTAAGTGATTAAGGTTAATTTATTAAATATTATTCAAAACTGTTTTTTTGCTGATTGCTAAGCTAGAGGTCGTGGGTTCGATCCCCACCCAGGATAAAACGTTGTATGATGAGCACGATGGTTTATTCTGTTTTGTACATTTTAGCTGATAAGATTGCATTGCTGCTTAAGTGATAGCGGCAGCAGAAACAAAGGGCCTGCGAGAATACCAGCGTTGCAGTTTTCGGACTGCAACAATAGCTGACGTAGGTCCTATTTGTCCGGCACAAAATCCCTCTATTTTGTATAATTGGTTTCTGTATGGTACCGTGTGTAATGTGACAAATAAAAATATTTTCTTTCTTCTTTCTTCTTTCTTTCTTTCTTCTTCTGTGTCTGGGATTATCTAATATATATGTGTATATCAACGCATACATGTTGGATAATCCCAGGCATATTTAACTCAATGTAAGTATTTAGAAAATCAGAAATGAGGTGATCCGGCAGAGAACCAAAGTTATCGATATAGCCCACCGGATTAGCAAGTTGAAGTGGCAATGGGCTGGCCATATTAGCCGAAGAACCGACAACCGTTGGGGTAAACGAATTCTTGAGTGGAGACCGCGGCTTGGCAAACGTAGTGTAGGACGCCCTCAGGCCAGGTGGAGTGATGATATACGCAAAACGGCTGGCAGGAGCTGGATGCGAGAAGCCGAAGATAGAACAAAGTGGCGTGCAATTGGAGAGGCCTATGTCCAGCAGTGGACTGCGATAGGCTGATGATGAAGTATTTAGACAGTTAAAGGTAAGTATGTTTCTCAATTGTCTGGTTGCCATAGTAGGTACAGGCTTTGCTTTAGTAGAGGTCAGATGGCGTTGTGTGAGTTGTCCCAAGGTATTATTATTATTTATTAATTTTAGGTTAAGTACATAGTTTTAGTAAAAGCATTCAGTATCGTATGTACATAACAAACCTGGTATGTATGGTTGGTATATAACTATGAAATATCGGAGATTCGGTACTGTGTACGACGCAATTAACAGGAGACAATGAAAAAGTGAAATTACTGCACATATTACTTACAAACTAACGTCTCAAATGAGGAGCGTAGAGCGATGATATTCAGATCTTTTCCAAACAAAGATATGGGTCGCACTGATACTGTTATGGTCTAGCGCAGCTATACTCAACCTGCGGCCCGCCGGCCCGCCGGGCTTTTGTGGTTGGCCCACCTGATGTTACTTTATTTTCAAGCATTTTGTGGCCCGCCGGGCTTTTGTGGTTGGCTCACCTGATGTTACTTTATTAACCATTTCGCGTCCATTAGTAAGACTGACTGCACTGAGTAGGGAAGTACATTACCGCGCCGCGGTGCGCAGTATTATTGATACGTTAATTTGCCGTAGATAATATATATAATGCAGCAATTAATTTTTTTTAATATACATTAGACGTCTGTCTGATTGTATAAACAGATCAAATTCTATTTACATTCTTTAGGGCTACTTAAATGTGCTAATCGTATTTTTCTAACATGAAATGAGTTTCTACAGAAACGTAAGGTTCATCAAATAAGGTTAGAATGCTAAGCTAGATCTTGACAACTGTTTTTCATCAGAGTAAATAATATATTGATAAATTTGTATACCTACTTACTTAAATTTTGATTGGGTTTATTTTTACGCAATTAATTTCGATTTTCGCTTAACACCGGTTAAGTAGGTGTGTTAAAAAAATAATATTTTAAAATCAAAAAACCCGCCGGCTTTAAAAGGATTGAAACAAGATAAACTTAAATCATGCAGTTGGAGGCATTTAAGTAAGTTCACTGGGATTCAGGAACGAAAATTTTATTTTTAAGCAGGCGGGTTTTTCGATTTTTAAAATAGATTTTTTTATTTATACTTTTTAGTGCTTAGTTGAAACATGTAATGTAATGTAATAACTGTAACTACCGAAAATATAAGTGAAAATAGTTCATAACAAACGTTAAATCGCTTTATATCCTAAACGGTTATTTTATGTTATAAATGATTTAAAAAAACTCATCATAATTTTATAATACCTACACAATGATACCCCACATGACACAGTTAGTTGACTTTGATTTTATCTCTATCACAATATGGCGTTTGGCTGTCGCCATTTTGAATTTCGATTGCTTTCATGTCTTTAGTGACGATTGCAAGATTAATAATAATCGATTGACGTATGAATCATCAAATTCGGTCCACGCGTTTGGTTTATATAGTGCCACAAAGGAACACACATACATACATACACGTCAAACACATTACCCTCGGCAGTCGTGAGTATGGTTCGTCTAGCGTGGCGCTTACTATCAGGCTCACGCCATGCTCGTCTTTTCATTAAGTAAAAAACAATGCAATGCACAGTGCATTGCATTGCACTTAATTGTGGCATCACTCTTGTTCTCACTAATGGCATTTCACTAATTATGTATGCATACAGCATCCTATACTCAACTTAACATATAAATACTCGCAATGTTCAATTCCTGAACAATTGGCTTGTTTCCTAGGTAAACAAAAAAAACAAAATTCTAATTAGTAGATTAATTATTATTTAGCCAACTTTCCTATGTACCTCTCCTATATACGGTGTGAGTTGTTTCAACTCGTTTCGAGTTTGCACCCAAAAGGCCTACTACTAGTTACAGCTTTTACGTGAAAATCTATAAAAAAATGTCATGTACCTATTTCTGAGTATTTCTTATTGTACGAGTATTCTTAATGGTTTAGTTTGTGTTTTTAAAGCTCGATATTGTTTCACTATTAAAGAACTGTTAACGTTAGATACGATACGTATTATTGGTTTCAATTGCTAGGGAGTAGCTCTACAAGCACTAAAGGTAGACTATTATTGTGGCAACCATTGGGTATCTATAAAACCTATATTCAATGAACAGGGGATGCACTTTCAATCCATATGCATATTGAAACTTAATATGTGCGCTTACTTTACTATACTGCTGCTTAATTATTATTTAGACAATTTCTGTCAGAAGATTTATAAGTTAATCGAAGGTTATTTTACTTACTGGCAGTTTAAGGTATTAGAAATAAGGTAAGAACGGATTTTTGGCAATTTTATACCGAAAGGGAACCTCCAAATCTATATATATATATATATATAAAATCTAGCTGACCCATGCAACTTCTTCTGCGTAAATTTTCCCGCTTTTGCAACATTTTTCATTGATGCTCCACTCCTGTTAGTCATAGCGTGATATATTATAGCCTATAGCCTTCCTCGATAAATAGGTAATCAACACAAAAATATTTTTTCAATTCGAACCAGTATTTCTTAGATTATGCTGTTCAAACAAACAAACTCTTCAGCTTTATAATATTAGTATATATGAATCCCTGTTTCTGTTAAAATAAAAAAAAAAAAACATTGATCGTATGGTAATAAAATGTTAAATATTCGGACATGTTCTTTTTAAGACTTCAGATAAAGAAAAAGTTTTGCATTTTTTATAATAGATGAAGCGATTTACAATAAAAAAAACATTCATTGACGACATACCGGGAAACAGTCTGTCAGGTTCAGCTGGCACTAAGTACTCTATGCAGTATTGACGACGCAGCCTACTACGCGTCATCATACTCCGCTGTCCATGCGGTTTATCTGCCTGGCACGCGTGTAGGCAAAAAAGCACGCGACTGCTTTTATCGCTCCGCCTTCATATGCCAGGATATTGAGTGGCAACAAACAACACCAACCAACACACTTCGCTATTAACATGTTCAACCGCGCCCTTTAACTCAAAGCCACACAACCACCACAACATTTTCGTTCATCTCAAAATGGGCGAAGCGCTATCAGCACGATTTAATCTGCTGATAGCGCTTAAGTGTGTGCCCAATTACGTGGGACATACAGAAAGTTTTGAGAAACTAAAAAACTAACTTCTATTAAATAAAATATTTTAATAAGAAGTCTCCACCAACCTCCATACAAAGTTGCATGCGTCTGAACCAATTTTCGAAACATAATTTCCTGTCCGCTGCAGACACCGATTTTTTTTATTTTAGGGAATAATTAAAAACACTCGGTGCCTGATGAGGACTAAGAAGACAAATGAAAACCTGGACACCACGCCGGTGACCCAAGACACCGGTGTGGTCCAGGAAGTCCCTCGTTTTGAGCGCTGAGTGCGCGGGTGCTTTGTCAAGGTGAAGCTGTACCCCGCGGAGCCCGGTGTTCGGTCGCTTGTTGCTCATTGCAGACAAAACTTCTGGCAGGCATTTTGTGGTATACCATTCGGCGTTGATGATGGTCTCGAACTGACATAAATGAAATCAGCACCATACGATCTCGAGAAAAATGACTTGTTCTATTTCACAGGGCAGTGTATTGTACATATTCATGGTTAAAATATGGTGTCATGCTATGTGAAAATAGTGTCAATGTCCATGATTTATTTGTTTTACAAAACTTGACTGGTACAGAATGCCTATGGCATTAAGTCCGCCTTTTGCAATGTACTTGGAGGATGTTTTAAATAAAGTAAATATGTCATTTAATTTTAGGTGATACGAAGTTCGCTAGGTCAGCTGACCCAGCGTTTGCTTTTGTAAATATAAACGCGAGCGCAGTAAAGGGCTAGTTGTTAATAAAGAGAAAATCGATAGTTATTGATTAATATCAACTAATTTAAACCAAATAGTTAATTATTGTCTTGTTAATCGGCACCAATATGAGATAAACTATAATCAGTTGCAACTAGGTAAATTCCCAAAAGTGGTAAGTCGACTACATAGATAAAGAAAGAATGTGTAACAGGCATTTTAAACAAACATACTTATATTTTGGTACGAAACCAAGGGTATCGTTATAATAAATATTCCTCAGACGACATTTTAAAACTAGTGAGCTAAATATTCCGAGTTTTTCTTTCGTTTTGCCGCACGAGGGAAGTTTACTCCATATTTAAATGTATGACATTAGTGGAAATTCGGTTGGTCAAACAATAATGACTGCAACATAAATTTATGAGAATCATACTTTTTTTATCTACAACCGGAACCCAGGTAGAGGAAACGGTTGACGTTAATAGAATGTTATAAACTTTAAATGTTGTAATAAATCATAAGTTTTACATTTTTAACACGACACTTATAAAAAAACTAAGTAGATATTCCCGCGTCTTCGTTCGCTTGACAATTTTGACAATAAAACGTATCCAACGGGTTCATATTTGCGTTTGGAGTGACAGATTGTTTGTCATTTATCTCAATAACGGTTCGTCCGATTCAAATGCGGTTTTCTGTAAAGGGTGTATAATTTGTCTGCGACTTACCATCATAAAATATATCTAAGAACCATTCTTAGATATATTTTATGATGGCGACTCGTAAAGTTAAAAAAAATACAGATAGAATAAGCAACAGTTCCTAAATTGATGTTATGATGTTAATACACCAGAGTGAGCCGTAAAAAGTTTGGGCCTAAAATTTTATTATATCGTGGGTCGTGGGTTTTTCAAAATTTTTAGTTTTGTTTTTTCCGGGATCAAAAGTCGCATATGTAATATTCCAGACTATATTCTTTCTCTGTTCTAAATTTTGCCTAGATCCGTTTACCCGTTGTGGCGTGATTGAATAACAATCATCCATGAATACATTCACACATCCAAACTTTCAGGTTTTTCAGGTAGGCAAAGATATTTGTGACTCTGAGGCGACCGAGCAGATTTAGAAATATGAAGAAGATTGTGTTTTTTTTAATTCGCTATTTTTAACATTGTTTTCTAATGGGCTAGCGGCGGTCAATGTCCCACGAGACCCAGGGTAGGAGGTTCAAAACCTAATAAATAAATCCGACCTTATATTATAAAATGGATAATCCAAAGTAATATTATAAAATTAAATATTAAAGTAACTCTGTCTGCTGAACCGATTTAGATGAAATTTTATATGGACATGGTTTGAGTCTCGGGGACCGACAAGATATTATATTTATTTTTATCGCGATAACCGACATCCACGCGGGCGTAAGTTAGTATTATATAAAAATGAAAATACTGACTCATTAATTTTCCTCCCAGCCCAACATTACCAATATAGCTCTCAGGTTAAACACGCTGAAGTATGAATGGGCTATTAATCAGTGGCGAACCTGACGGGAAGGCCTGGATAAAAAAATCACTGATGTTTCACAAAAAATTAAAAATGCAAGTGGGACTCCCGCATCGAGGGATCCATGCACTTGGCCGAATTTTGTTATTACAGTGTTTTTTTTTTGTCCGGATCTACCCGCCAGATTCGCCACTGCTATCATTCAAATGGTATCTGCCAACCTAAAGATCAAAACATCGGGCAATAAATAAGGTAATTTACTTTAAATTATTCACGCGATTAAGACTCGTAGTATATAAAATTTTATAATGTGTATAAATCGCGAAAGATTATAAACATTTTTGCAAAGAGTTTTTTTGTGATGGACCAAGGATAAGAAGGATTTTTGTAAACTTAGGATCTAGAAAGCGACCAAACTTAACACGAATCCAGCAGGTACAAGCTAGTAACAAGATATAAAATAAGAATAAGAACATAATACCAAAAAAAAATACAAAATAACTTGCGACGATGTTCAAAGATCGAGATTTCTTTCAACAGCCTCGGCTTCGAGAAGTCTTCTCAACAAGCCGAGTCTATTTATTATCTAGAAAAATATTATAGATTTTTCAAGCAACGGAGGTTTTATAAAGGTTGATGACACGCTGTGACTCAGTCCACAAACTCGAGACTATTTCTTCCAGGAAGGGTAGGCAAATATGTCTTATTTTTGTCCTGTATTTTCATTATACGCTAGTGAGAAATAGAAGGTATGTGAAAGGATTTTAGAACTTTGCTCATTGTGAGAGATCACTAAAATGTATGTACGAAATACATACTTATAATCATCATAATGTTCTCATTGTAGTAGGTAGGCTAACGGGCCGTAATCAACAGTGGATATTATGTATCTTCGATTCTTTGGTTCTAGAACGTGCTAGTTTCCTTACGGATTTGTGTACATACTTAATGAACAATAGCGGTGTAAAAAATTATGCAAAATTTTCGTAACCGATCAGGGGGTCAATTCACGTATTTAAAGCAGTGCAGTTGCAGTTCAGTTGCAGTTAAGTTTCGATTAAAACGACCATTTTTGTATTCATTATTAAAATATACAGGGTGTATTTTTGAAACGGGTCAGTAAGGGCAAGTACCTTAACCGTTGCAGTTACAGCAAAACGTTCTTAGAAGACCTTCCCTAACTTTTTGACATACTTTGAACTGCATTCACAGATTTTGTAAAAAACTTACAGTTGGCAAAAAAAATGCAAAAAGTCCAAAAAATTTTTTTTTATGCCAATCGATTCTATTTTATGTGGGGATCAAAAAACTCTATGAAACCATTTTAGCTTTCAGTACTAGAAAAGACAGAAATCTCCAAAAACGTTTCCCATACATTTCCTACGGAAATATGATAAATCAACTCGAAACTCATAGGACAGGTAAAATTTTAAACTTTTTTAAATAAAAAAAATCATTTAAACATTTTAGAAATTGGTTTATGAAATAAATTGCTCAAAATGATTTCCATTTTCACGAATACATAAGTCTATCCTTTTTTGCACTGAACGAATGGCGGCTAATAATGTTCTGGGATGAATATTACGTAAAATGGTCATTAATGCATCCTTGAGCTCTTGAACACTGGCGTACGTCGTCTTATACACCTCGTTTTTCACGAAGCCCCATAAAAAAAAATCAAGTGGTGTTAGATCGGGGCTACGAGGTGGCCACTGTGTTGGACCATGTGTACCTATCCACTGTGTACCGAATAGGCGGCTCAAATTGGAACGTGAAAGGTGACTGTTATGTGGCGGAGCACCATCTTGTTGAAAATGAACTTTTCGCAATTCCGACAGGGGCCATTCGTCCATCTCGTTTTCAAGATGGTGTAAAATGACTTCATTATACATGGCAGAATTCAGTTTCCCTTCATAAAATTCCACCATTATAACTCGATTGGACATTATACCACACCAACAGTTGAATGAGAAGCGAACCTGATTATGACTTGCCGTAACTCTTAGTGGATTTTCTTTGGACCAATAGTGGTGATTTTTTCTGTTGTACATACCGTTATTGGAAAAATTCGTTTCGTCTGACCACAGTATGTAATTTAAAAATTCATGATCTCTGCTTATTTTTCCTCTTAGCCACCTGCAAAAAGTAAGCCTTCGAACATCATCACCCGGATGTAACACTTGAACTATGCGCCCATATCGATAGCACTTGTAGCCGTATTTCTTCCATATCTTTATCACAAGGGAGTGGGATACACCTACTTCAAAGGCGACATGCCTGGACGATACCTCTGGATATGCTTCGACATAAGTCAGAACCGCAATCTCCGTGTCCATGTCCACACGAGGCTGCCGCTTTCTTTTGAAAGAACCCTGCAATTCCAGGTTTTTCAAAAGATTTCTAATAACCTTTCTTGTTGGCACATGTCGCAACGGATACTTATTGCGGTACCACACTAATGCAGCTCCCGCATTTCGATTATTGACAAAATACGCTTCTAATAAGTCAATTTTTTCACGATTAGAAGACATTTTAGCGAAAATCCTTAATTAATAATAACTCATACGAAGTTTCTCAGCTGACACACAGATTTTCGAATGAAATTCGAAATTTGAAGGTAAAAATTATTTTTATTTACTTTACAGTCAATTCTACCCACTTCCTGGCCATAACAAAAAGTTCGACCATCGTAGAAATTTGTTTCTGTTGCCGAAATGTATGGGAAACGTTTTTGGCGATTTCTGTCTTTTCTAGTACTGAAAGCTAAAATGGTTTCATAGAGTTTTTTGATCCCCACATGAAATAGAATCGATTGGCATAAAAAAAAATTTTTTGGACTTTTTGCATTTTTTTTGCCAACTGTAAGTTTTTTACAAAATCTGTGAATGCAGTTCAAAGTATGTCAAAAAGTTAGGGAAGGTCTTCTAAGAACGTTTTGCTGTAACTGCAACGGTTAAGGTACTTGCCCTTACTGACCCGTTTCAAAAATACACCCTGTATATATTACGGGTCTTAATCGCGTGAATAATTTAAGGTAAAATACCTTGTTTATTGCCCGACGTTTCGACCGTATTGCAACGGCCGTGGTCACGGGAAGACCCGTAATATATATATTTTAATAATGTGTACAAATCGCGAAAGTTTATCAACATTCATTTTTGTATTCTTGTAACTTTGGGATTGATCTCAAATATGCTTGCGTCAAGTATACGGCTCGAGAGCGCAATAACGACATTCTAGTACGGTGCGCAAGCGTTTTTGAGATCGATCCCAAAGTTACAAGAATACGAAAATGACCGTTTTAATCGAAATGCAACAATTCACGTATTTAAATCAATGCTGCTTTAAATACATGAATTGACCCGCTGAGACTTAAACTGTTGCCTCTACTGTACTTACAATGGTCTCCTAACCAATGTTAGTTACGGCGCCTAATCTCATTAGAGACTACCTAATTGCGCAGGAGATAATTGCGAGTGTTTGCACAGATACATGTGCACTCTTTATTCTCACTATCATAGTCCGATGGGACGGAAATCAGACACGATTAGGCGCAGGACCGACAGCTTAACATGCTCTCTGAGGCACAGAGGCTGTGACAATGCTCAAAACGGTCAACCATTTATGGACCGACAATGGTAACGTTGCTTAGACTCGCAGATATCTCAATCTTCTCGGTCTCCACTGATTAGGTGACAGTACTATATTTATAACCGCTGTTTTGGTTTCACTATCCCTTCCTAATAGTCTGACAGATACTAAACTTAACGTTATTTTTGGTTACGCAGAAAATTTGCCAGCTGTAGATATGTCAAATCCAGCAGTAGGTGGTGAAGGGTTAATTTGCTTTGTTTTTTTCAAAAATTATATAACGAAGTTGTTTGGTGTAATGTAAAGAAACCAAGAGCGGGAGGTTTATAGTAGATATATTAAAAACTACCCCGTATTTTAACTTTGTTATGATTACTTCAAGAAGTATTTCTTTACATGATTGTTTCACGAGCATGCCGACACGCTTTCCGTTTTGTTTATCGCTGAAATGCCGGTTTAGTTCAGTCACGGTTTTTTTCTTTAAACTTCATTAACATTCACGTTGATTAATCATGCTATAAATTAACTTTGAAATGCAGTTTTAAATGAACTAATTTCACACATACTGTTTTAATAAAAAAGGCTTTAAATTATTTATTTTTTAAAGTAACAATTTAGTTGACACCTATCCAAAACCATTATACGGAAGCCTTTCCTTATTAAAAGTGGTTTAAAAATCAACGACATTAAAAACCTTCTTTAAATCTTGACTTGGTTACAATTATTTGCACAAAATTCATACCATACCAAATATATTATAAATGTGAAAGTAACTCTGTCTGTCTGTCTGTTACGCTTTCACGCTCAAACAGCTAAACCGATTTAGACGAAATTTGGTAGGGAGATAGTTTGAGTTACGGGGAAGGATAGATTTTATCGGGATAACCGACAACTACGCGGGCGGAGCTGCGGGCGAAAGCTAATAACAAATAATGTTAATCTCGTTTTAACAAAGACGTAACATCGATAAATCCAATAATCATTTTCTACTTGTTTTAATCAAATTATACTCGGGAACTTTCCAATTTATACATAACACTTTAGAGTATCGTAAAACAAGAATAGGCCTCCATTAAAACAACATTAACAATTCCCTAAACAACTTTACTTATTGATTCGTAACCCGTCGTAGCACGTCGTAGAACATTTCCAACATAAATATTTGCTACGCTTTTCGCTACAATTATGGTCGTAGCAAGTCACCGCTTCAGCGTGCTTCCTTTAGGTAAAAGTCAGGTCAAAGGCAGGAAGAGGAAACGGTAGTAACTGGGAACTTGTAAAGAAAAACTCTATTCATGTTTAAATACCGTGGATTTTGATGTCGTAGAACAGAATATAAGATTTCTTAGTATATCATTTAAATATACACTTCTTCAATGATGTATTTTCTAACTATTCTAAAGTCGAAATTGATGTAAAATGTTTAATAACAAAGTTGCAACCATTCACAAAAGTATTAATTATAAATGGTTGCTAAGCAACTTTTGTTATTAATATTTCACATATATTTATAGTAGGTAGTCAAAAATCCGAACAAGTGCATGTCGGGCCACGCACAATGTAGGGTTCCGTAGTCACCCCCCCCCCCTGCATCAGAATAATATGGCATATGAAGTGGGTTTTCTGTTGTTAATGTTTCATACTTACAACGTTATATCTACTTAATAATATTTTTTAATGAAATTTGTATGACATTTTGTTACTTCTCATTTGATCAGCTGTTACTCGTAAACTTGTAAAACCTACTCAGCTGTGATAGTTTTCCTTTTCATTTCACTATATATACTACTACCGTGATTTTTTTCACATACCCACATTAACCATTTAGCTGGCAGGGGGAGGGGGCACTTGACTCTAACAAAGATTTGCACTTTAAACCTTAATATTCACAAACTGATCTCTAAATCTAAAAACAGTCTTCGCAACCTCTAAACGTTTTCAAAAGACCTATCTAATGATACCCCACACGTTGGGGTAGGTGAGAAAAAAATAACATCCCCACTTTACGCATACGTAACCCTAAAAAAATATGTTTTTCAAGCTTTTTTTTTTTAATGTTTCTTTGTCGCCGTAAGTAATATGTGTATCCACGAAAAATCACAGCCTTCTAACACTAACAGTCTCTGAGCAAAGCTGCGGACGGACGGACGGACACACGGACATGACAAAACTATAAGGGTTCCGTTTTGCGATTTTGGCTACAGAACCCTAAAAAGATACAAAAAAAAAAAATGGTTTGTCCTTTGCATTATGTTCGTAAGCGAAGAGTTTGTTTATTTGGTTGAACGCAATAATCCCAGGAACTACTGGTTGGAATTAAAACATTTTTTACTGTTAGATAGCCCATTTATCGAGGAAGGCTTTATGCAAATAGGAGCGGAGCAACAATAAAAAATGTTGCAAAAACGGGGATAATTGACGCAGACGAAGTTGCGCGGGGCAGCTACTGTTTTATAAACGGATAGTTAAAGCTAGCGGAAACATAGCCGATGCACTGCAATAACGAGGCAGTCCAAACAACATTCTAATATATTGTACATGCATTCTAGCGATCTTTAGCTGTAATTGACCCATGAAATTCTTCGTTGCAGCGCCTCTATATATATTCTCAAGTAGTTATAGCGATATAAAGTAGATATACTTTGTCCTTCCCCAAGCACTAAACTACCGCTATAGATACTAAAATTGATTTTCATTTTTTTTTTTAAATGATGCGGCATATGCAGGTTGAACGATGAAATATAAAAAAAAACCATGCTCAGTGTACTGTTAAAATACTGTTACTGTTAAATAGCCCATTTATCGAGGAAGGCTTTATGCAAATAGGAGCGGAGCAACAATAAAAATTGTTGCAAAAACGGGGAAAATAGACGCAGACGACGCAGGTCAGCTACTGTTTTATAAACGGAGAGTTAAGGCTAGCGGAAATATGGCCGACGCACTTCAATAACGAGGCAGTCCAAACAACATTCTAAAGGCATTGATATCTTAAACACGCAGAGTATCTAGCGATCTTTAGCTGTAATGGACCCTTGAAATCCATCGTTGCAGTTCGCAAGTAGTTATCGCGATTAAAGTAGATAAACTATGTCCTTCCCCAAGCACTAAACTACCGCTATGGATACTAAAATTGATTTTAATTTTTTTTTTCGGAGCAATTATTTCCTAAAATATTTTTCCACTTTATCAAAAAAGTTCGTTTGAAACTTTCAAATGTTTTTGAAAGATCTGTCGAATAATGTGCCTCACTTTAATGTTTGGTCAAAACATTTTTTGTTACATGTATGGAGTGTCGACCCTAAAAATATATATTTTTTAATTTACCTATCAAACTAAGTAGCGGCTGTTACAAGACACCTTTTCACAAAATGTCTTTGAGTAAAATGCCTGTGACATACGGACGGACAGGCAGATAGACAAACGGACATGACGGTTCTATAAGGGTTCCGTTTTTGCTATTTTGGCTACGGAACCCTAAAAAGCACAGTCACCTATACTTAATTAAACTAAACTAGCCTAATAAAGTCATTTTACTCGCTGTCTGACACATAAATAAGTCATGTATATTTTCATTTATCTTTTATTTTTGACATTTGTGTAAGATTTGCATGTCGTAAGCAACAAAATGTATATGGAACGAATGGAAACATAATGCTTCACCTGTTATGTACCTACATTTTAAGCAAATAAAAAATATTTCATTTCATTTAATTAATGGTTAAGGCATTGGACTCGCAATTGAGAGGTCGTAGGTTTGAATCCTACCCATTATACTACCGACGTGAACCCACTCCTAACACAAGCCTTTGAGCTTAGCTGAAGGGGTTAACAAGATTGCTAGTAACGTGGGACCTAACCTCACATTGCTTGTTAGCTATACTAATATTATAAAGCTGAAGAGTTTGTTTGTTTGTTTGAACGCGAAACGAAGTCCGAATTGAAAAAATATTTTACTGTTATTAGCCTATTTATCGAGGAAGGTTATATGCTATATAACATCAATACTGCTGCGACCAATAGGAGCAATGAAAAATGTTGCAAAAACGGGGAAAATTTACACAGATGAAGTTGCGCGGGTCAGCTAGTCTATACTAATATTATAAAGCTTAAGAGTTTGTCTGTTTGTTTGAACGTGTAAATCTCAAGAACTACTCGTCCGAATCAAACAAATCTTTTACTGTTTAATAGCCCATTTATCGAGGAAGGCTATAAGTTATATAACATTACGCTTTGACTAATAGAAGCGGAGCAACAATATAAAATGTTGCAAAACGGAAAAAATTGACACAAAGTTCCGCGTATCAGCTAGTCTTTTATATAAAAATATCCCATTGTTAACCTTCGTCCTTTTAATAAAAATTGTATGTCAACCCCTAAAGCCTTTGACATGGTAAGCGAATATGCAAATGACTTGCATACAGATTGGTTCACCTTAAAAATTCACGAGGTAGAAATTAAGTTTTGAACTTTTAATATGCATATTTTGAAGTTTAAAAAGTCAGAGCTAAGTTTTGCGTCGCAAAGTGCACTGTTCGCTTTACTTGATAACTTGGAAACTTAAAAAACGGCCAAGTATGAATCGGACTTCTGCAGCATGGCTTTGGCAGCTTCTAAGTCATATTAAAACTAGCTGACCTGAGCAGTTTTGTATGCGTCAATTTTCCCCGTTTTTGCAACATTTCGCTGCAAAGATTATTATTATTATTCGCATTGCTTCTCCGCTCCTATTAGTCGTAGCGTGATTTTATAGTGTATTGCCTTCCTCGATAAATGGGCTATCCAACAGTGCAAGAATTTTTCAATTCGAACCAGTAATTCCTGAGATAACCGCGTTCAAACAAACAAACCATGAGCTTTATAATATTAGTATAGATATAAAAAAAACATCTCTTTTCTCTCAGTAGGGTATAAGCCTTGTGTCGCGAGGGATTTTACAAACATATAAATCACGGACCCAAGGCATACGAACACTTGCAACAACAATTTGTGGATTGCACAGTGGTGTCCTGTGTGGGAATCACACCTACGACCTTTTGCTTAGCAGTAAGGGTCACTTATCACTGAGCCAACAGCGCAGGCAGAAAACAATAATAATAATATCTTGGGACAACTCACACAACGTCATCTTATCTTAAACTAAACAGAGCCAGCACCTACTGTGTCAACTAGACAATTGATAAACATTATATACATATAATAAACTAGCTGTCCCGATGAACTTCGCGCGCCTCGCAGTTTTTTTTTCGTAAAAGAACTCAATTGTACCTATTTTAAACCATCCTGAGACCCACTCAAATGCACACCCCAAATTTATTGGTAAGGACGTCTAAGGTGACAAACACACGCACAGAAGAATTAAGAATTGTCTCCTAACCGAAGTCAGTTACGGCAGCCAATCTCATTAGAGGCTAGCCAACTTCACAGGAGATATTATAGAGCACAAGTGTATGCGCAGACACAAGTGCACTCTATATTCCCTCACTCTCATAGTCCGAAGGGACGGAAAGCCGACTCGACCGGAAAGAGATTAACAGAAGAATTATATATAAATGATAAATTACATCCAGACACAGAATTAACCATCGTGCTCATTACACAAAGTTTTACCCTGGGTGGGGATCGAATCCACGACCTCTGGCTTAGCAGTCAGGAAGAATGATATAATAGAAGTGATTTTCAAGGGCGTAAGAGCCATGAACGTACGTACTTCTGCTGAAGCAATTATTTAAGGCTGCAGAACCCTACACTAAGCATGGTCTGACAAACAATTGCCCGGGTATTTTATTTCTGAGCATGGTCTGACATACTCTTGCCCGGGTTTTTTATTTATGATCTATTCAAATCCATGAAAAAATGCTAGGTTTATCTTATATCTTTAAACGAGCAATTCTTGTAGGTATATATATTATATATAATCTGAATCTCGGCAACGGGCCCAGCGATTTTCTTAAAATTTAGTATGCAGGGGGTTTCGGGGGCGAAAAATCGATCTAGCTAGATTTCATTTTTAAAAAACGTCGTTCTATCTGTATTTTCAGGCAATGAAAAACTGCTTCAATATCATTAGAATACGAAGGTAAATTTCGCCGCGATTTCCATTGTTTTAATAGCTTAGGTGGGAAACGAGCGATCCACAAAGCAGATGACCCCGGTTCGAATCCGAATGAAATATGTGTATATGCTTTTTTATTTTATGATATTTTTTTTCCTTTTTTTTTAACTTTGGATTTTTGTTTTTTGATTTGTGCTTTATTATTTCATATTTTTTTATTATTATGTCGGTAAGATCGAAAAATATTATTTAAATTTCATCAGTATGTCATTTAATAATCTAAACATAATTTCCAAAAAAACACGATTTACCAAAAGAAGATCAGTGTAAGGTTCCGCAACAGTTACCGTACGAAAAAATCCGATTTGAATAATTGCACCAGCAGAAGAGCGTATGTTCATGGCATATCGGGCGGTCCCGAAACCAGTAGACCCCGGGTTGAGTCCAGATGATTATTTTTTCCCTTTTTAGGGTTCCGTAGCCAAAATGGCAAAAACGGAATCCTTATAGTTTCGTCATGTCCGTCTGTCTGTCTGTCTGTCTGTCGATTAAATTTGGTGAAGGTGTCTTGTAGTAGCCGCTAATATATTAATGTTTATTATTTAGCTATCAAACGAATTTGATAGCTAAATAATAAACATTAATATTTTTAGGGGGGGCATTCCATACATGTAACAGAAGCTGTAACATTTTTTTAGCAAAATTTAGCGTGTGCACATCATTCGACAGGTCTTTTAAAAACATGGGTTTCTAATAAACTTTTATTACACATTGAAAGAAAATTGCAAAAATTGTGTCCTCCCCCAGCCATTATCGATTCAACCGTGTCATAAAATACGAAAAAAACAAAAAGGTAGCGCATAACAAATACTTTAAACAAAATTTATTTCCGATTTACAGTCATTGAGTTATTGCCTCAACAAAAGGGCGTAAGTGGCAAATCGGATTTTTTCATACGGCCACGACTCCGAAACTCTACACTGAGCATGGTCCGACATGCTTTCCTCCGTTTTTTTAGGGTTCCGTAGCCAAAATGGCAAAACGGAAACCCTTATAGTTTCGCCATGTCCGTCCGTCCGCACCTTTGTTCAGAGACTGTTAGTACTAGGAGGATGTAATTTTGCATGGATACACATATTACTTACGCCGACAAAGTGAAAGAATAAAATCTAAAAACCTTTTAAGTAAAGTGAGGGTGTGATTTTTTTTCTCATCTACCCCATCATGTGGGGTACCATTAGATAGGCCTTTAAAAACGTTTAGGTAAGATTTAGATTTAGGGATCTTTTTATTGATTTGTTAAATGTATGGAATGCCAAAAAATATTTATTTTTATTATTTAGCTATCAAACTAAGTAGCGGCTACTACAAGACGCCATTTTCACCAAATTTTATGAATATATTCATTGTGTAGTCTTTGAGTAAAATGCCTGTGACATACGGACAGACAAACAGACTATTATACTATAAGCGTTCCGTTTTTGTCATTTTGGCTACGGAACCCTGTAAGTACCGAGCAAAGCTCGGTCATCCAGGTACTGTATAATAAAATAGCCAACATTTTTTTATGCAACTTCTTCGAATCCATATAAATCTACGTTCCTCCCTCAATTAGACCTAAGTATTTAATTTGATATTTGATACGAAGTAGCTTTATTTGTATTTCCTTTTCTAGGTAGGTACGGAACGCAAAATATGACAATGCAAGACAAGAAACACATGTTGAAAAAACCTACGAACTCTAAACCAAGAGAAGAAGTTAGGAACAACATTGACATTGCAACTTCATTCTGACACGATTGTGTCCCAACTAAACGTAAATTATAAACTTTTAGCCCTAAATGAGTGCGACATTAGATTACAATGCTAATTAAACACTTGCTCTTTCTATAAAAAGCGAAACCCGTAGCAAATGGTGGTTATTTTTGGACAAAGCTCAACTATATTTAGATGTACATTCCAAAGTATTTTTCTTCGGTAAAGGTTAACCGTTTGAGTCGGTGACATTTAGACGAGGCGCTAAGCATGGACACATAATACCGAGAGTACAGTAGGTAAGGAGTACATTCACACAGAGCTACAGTACTCCCAAATTAATAATGCACATGCAGATCTTCGCTAATTGTCGTATTCCCGGAAACACTCGAATCATGGAATCGTAAGAGCCCTAAACAAGGCATTTGCATTTTGCACCTTGTTTAAAAGAGATAGGAGTCAATATCATGTGTGCACAATCGAAAACAAATCGGGCGTTCGGCAGCTGTCGCCGGTCAGCGAAATGTCTGTCAGTCGTCTTTATATATTGGTAGTGACTGCACGTGTTCTCTATTTGTGGAAATATATAGAGCTGCTATTACACACCCTTCTTGGTAAATATAATTTCAACATTAATTAGCTTATTCAGATTTAAATAGTATATTTTGAAAAAAGGAAAATAAATAACATATTTCACGTTTTTTTAATATTAAAAAAATAAAATACCTACATTAAATACATATTAAGTACTAGAAAAACATTTAAAAAATGAGATTTATTTAAATTAAATAAATAGATAAACATGCATAAAAAATATATACCTAACTCTGCCCATGCCATTTTCTTTCAGACGAATTCTTCCAAAATGGATAAATTTAAACGTGGAAAACCGCTTAATTCACAAGCACGGCAAATGGTATTTAATGTGTACCTTTATTTCTTAAATGAAGCCAATGTTTTCAACAGAGACCATGATGGTTATTTTAAAAAAATTCAAGACCGTGTTACAAAAGCTACAGGAATTTCGCGACGAACTTTGAGTAATATCTTAAACGAAAAAAAACATAATCAATCAAAGAAATTTTCTACACCGAAAAAAGGAAGACCTAAAAGTAGATTTCGGCTGGTACTTGATGATTTCGACTACTGTGTTATTCGTAATATGATATACAATTTTCAATTGACGCTGAAAGAACTCCCAACTGTAAATAATTTAAGAATAAAGTTGATCGAAGCTATTAATTTCAAAGGCTGTGCCGAGACTTTAAGGTTGATCTTGAAAGACATGGGGTTTAGGTTTCTGAAAACTGATAATAACAGACAATTACTTATGGAAAAACATGATATACGCCTAAAAAGGATCAAATATCTCAGAGAAATACAACAGCTGAGGAGTTCTGGTAGAAACATAGTATTTATGGACGAGTCGTATGTGCACACATCACATACTAAGGGTAAAACTTGGCAAGATAGCAACAAAAAAGGTATCAAACAACCCATTTCCAAAGGAGAGCGAATAATTATTGTACACGCAGGCAATGAAAAAGGCTTCGTCCCAGGGGCTCTAATGTTACATAAATGTGTCGACTCAGAAGGTGACTATCATAAAGAAATAAACGCGGAACGTTATCAAACTTGGCTACGCAATCAATTGATTCCCAACTTGCCTCCTAATAGTGTGTTGGTAATAGACAACGCCCCATATCATAATAAGCTGTCTGTGAAACCACCAAACTCAAACACATCTAAACCACAAATGACAGCTTGGTTACAACAACACAACATTCCGCATGACCCAAAGAAACTGAAACCCGATTTGTATAAAATTATACAAAGATACAAAGAAAATTACACAGAATTTGCCATTGACCGTATAATGGAGGAACATGGGCATAAAATTATACGATTGCCACCATATCATCCCGATTTTAACCCTATTGAAAATATTTGGTCCCAAATAAAGCAACACGTGGCCAAGAGAAATATTGCAATGACTGTGACGTCAGTTAAAGATGCTATATTAGAAAAAATCAATAAAATAGGAGCAGAAGAATGGAAAAAAGTTTCTGATCATGCGGTTCAATGCGAAGATGAATATAGAAAATTTGAGCCAAGAATCGATAGTTATTCCGATAAACTGATTATTTACACAGGTGATAGCAGTGAGGAAAGTGTAAATGAACAAGAGCATAATGAAACTTCTGATGAATCTGCGATGTCGGGAATAGAGGTCTTCCTCGATTCTGATTAATTTTTTTATAATTGTATTATTTTTCTGGAATGATTAGTGCTGTAAACAAATTTGAACTGAGATTTTGATTATATTTTATGTAAACCTCTATTTGAAAACGTTTTTTTCTCCTTCTAATAAAACCTTATGTTATTTAAACCTTTTCCTCCATAATTACACCAACTTCGGTAAGACACTTGAAAACTAATCACTCCAACAATGATTGTAGCGTTTTCGCTATTTACTTACATGGAATTATCGAATCAAATTTCGTTACAGGTAAATCAAATCTGTTTTAGCACAAAACACATAATATATAAAATTAGGCATAGAGAAATTGCTCTTAACCACTCTATATAAATATCGTCTTTCGACGCTCGGGTAATACGACCGTTGCCGAACAATGACGAAGATTTCCGAAGATTTCTATGCGCATTATTACTTTTGGAGTACTGTACCTTGTTCGAGCAACGCACATCACTGTTGACGAATATGGAATTACGGATTTTTTGAAATATTTTGTTCGGAAGGTGTTCCAAGATGACGTCTCCGTGAGCGATGCTTATGTGTACACTCACTGACTTCGATAGTACATTGGACAGGCTACCGTCAACAACAACAAAACTTCAATTTTAATTTAATATTTGGACGGTTATTTGACAAAATCAATCTATTCTATCCTTGGGTAATCTAACTTAGCCGTAAACAACAACGGCCATTTTATCCATACTAATCCGTACTAATATTATAAATGTGAAAGTAACTCTGTCTGTCTGTTAAGCTTTCACGCTCAAACAGCTAAACCCATTTAGATGAAATTTGGTATGGAAATAGTTTGAGTCCCGAGGAAGGACATAGGATAGTTTTTATCGCGATAACCGACGTCCACGCGGGTAGAGCCGCGAGCGAAAGCTAGTTCTTCATAAGTGTCAAAAATGTTCACAGGACGGTCATTTGCTTCGACATTTGAAATTGCTGTCACTTTGTACGAGGTAGCCAGTCTAGCGCATGACGTACTATAGACATCAGTGCTTTCGAACCACTTTGTTCAGAAGGCGTTCGAAGATGACGTAGGTATCCGTGAGCCCGTGAGCGATGTCTATGTATGAAGGTTACTTTCTGTACTCTGAGTATTTTGTGGCACTGGACTGCTTGCAAATTGTATTGGACCCACTGGGATCGATATACCCGTAAAGCGTCGCACCTTACACATTTTTATGAAATTGTGTTAGTGTTTTTATAGGTATGAGTTTTTTCTATTTGTGCCTATAAAAGGTGGATAACACTGTCGATTTAATACGTAGGTAATTAGAATATTTTATAAGCAGTTAGTTGACATTTGCATTGAAACTTTGATAGTACCATCCCCTATATATAACTTGCTTTTAACATGGGCTCCGTGTATTGAATTTTAATGAAAATCTATCTCTATAGAAATTTTATATTACATTATTATTTATGTAACATTAAAGACATAAATGTTCGCTTTAGGTCAGATTCGCTTTCACCATATGGCAGATACAATATACTGGCTAATGTTTTATCTTTGTTTTTTATTCTATTTTTAAAACAGAATAAGAGAAGAATAAAATGTCAACATGGCTAACCTAACCTAACCCGACGGCTATCCGGCAGCGATGTAGGTATAGTATAACCATGAACGCTGTAACGCGTGAAAGCTAACGTACATCACCCTTCTTTCCCGTAGTTCACCTATTTTGTCCACCTGGTGGACCACGGGTAAACATATTCTTCCGAGGTCCACCTGATAATCGTGTAAATTATTTTTATTGAAATATATTGCCTATTGTCCACCTCTTTTCATTGGCTAGATTAAATCTATGCAACATTGATCCCGACAAATTAAAAAGTACACCGAATGACATTTTTTTTTTAAATTCATTTATTGAAATAATTTACTTCAATTAAAATGATGATTACTTAAAACTAAAATTGCTCTCTCAACGTAGTTTCTCCAATGCGAAATTGATTGGAATTTCACCATTTAGTAACTGTAATTGTATCCCCATAATATCATCGTCGTTATCTATATATATTTTTCTTCTCTTCGATGTTGTCTTGAAACTTGATGTTTCTAGTTTTGTTAAACCTTTTAATAGATTTATTACCGTTGCATTTCTTTTATTTACTTCTTTATTCAATTTCGAATGATAAGACTCTGCAGTATTATTGGTGCGGTGTCTTTCACCAAATACGCACAAAATTTCACTGAATTTATCAGTCAGCCAAAAACTTTCAACGTACTTTAAGAAGAGTAACATTTTTTTTGCTATCACTGCTTTCAGATTTAACATACTCCAATCCTTCTTTGATGCTTTCATGGGGTATCAAAGGTAGAGCAGCAATTAATGCAGCGATCCGCTTTTCTCCTTTCGATTTTAAGCCTAACTTTTTGGCCTTCTTCCAAATCGCCCTCTTCCAATGATAAAAACAACCGCGCAATGTTACATGTGGAAAAGCGCATAAAATAGCATTTATTGCGGCTTTCTCGAAATCAAGATGCATTGTTTTAGGATTGAAATTTGGTAACTGTGATTTAATTAAATCGAACACATTCGAATATGATTCCTGTTTTTTGTTCGGCATCAATACGTATATCAGCGGTACAACTTTTGTAGTCGTTATAGTACTCCCGATATCTCCATGTAATATGTACAATTGTTGGAATGGTTTCGGACAACAAGAAAAAGTGGCATCACCGAAATATTCAGTAACATCAGCAATGATCTCTCTAGCTCTTTTTTAAACAAAAGACAATGATTCGCGATCCTTCATAAAAATATGTAGTTTGCCAAAACCAAGTGTGCAAATTTGATGGGAACTTCCACTTCTTCAAAATCGCTATAAATAGTTTTTTTAACTCCTAAAGATTTATTTCTTATTGTATATAAGTTGTGTTGTATGCTCGAAAACGACGGTATTTGCGTAACCATGTTCAATCCTTTACTTTCTAAAATATCAACACTATCCTTATAAAGTTGTGTTAAAGGCAAATCAGTGTTTTTGACTTTGTTTTTCAAAGATTCAATTTCATTTGCAACCACAATTTTGGAAAAATCAGATGCACATGAATGATTTTTTTTTCTTGTCACCTTTCCATCCTGAAAGATTTTAAAAATGTTAATTTGTATTTGAAAAGTTCTAGGAACGTGGAGGTTTACGAAACAGGACTTACGTGAATGTTGACTTACCTTAACGATAATATTTCCGGTACATTTCTTTGTTTTGTACTCCGCACATCTCCATAAAACCGCTGAGGTTTTTTTAAAGGTTTTGACTCTGTAGAAAAAATATACATCATGCACCAATACAGTGCCCCCCTTTCTGGTAATATAGTGCAAATCGCTTTCTTCGTCTTGCGTATCTCTCATTTTAATAAGATTTAATTTTACTCACAAGCGATCAGGGACGGAGCACTATTTCATTAAACAGAACACATCTAATTCTGTTAGATGGTCAGGAAATACTCAAAGATTAATTGTCAAACGATAAAGAAACAATACGTTGTAAGTTCTTGAAAAAGAGGTGCACTTGAAAAGATTCAATTACAGTGAAGCACGTCAACGAAAGACCAAAAAGATTGTGTGCTCAAAGGTGGACCACGGTTAAATAATAATTTCCTATGGTTCACCTTAGTTCACCTGGTGGACCACGGAAGAATATGTTTACCCGTGGTCCACCAGGTGAACAAAATAGGTGAACCACGGGAAAGAACAGGTACATCACTATACACTTCGCTGCCAGATAGCCGTTCGGTAACCAGCACCGACTACCCAACCACCGAAATGTGTGAAAGGATCTCATAGTTATTTACGTTACGTTATTAAAACTATAAATCTAAAGAGTTTGTTTGTTTGTGGTCGAACGTGTTAATCTGAGGCACTATTGGTCCGAATTAAAAAAAATCTTCAAGTGTTAATATCTCATTTGTCGAGGAAAGCTATATGCTATATAACATCACGCTACGGCTAATACGAGTGGGGTATCAATTTAAAATGTCGCAAAAACCGGAAAAATGTACGCAGACGAAATTGCAAGGGTCAAATAGAATTACAATACAAGACAAGCTTTTGTCCGTAAATGTAATCTATGTATATAAAAATGATATTTCCTTTGGTCTCGAGATAACTAGAGAACTAATTTACCTAATTCATTCATTCTTTTTTTTTAGATTTCTAATACTCTGTAGAAGGTTCTTTCGTAAAAAAAAAATAAGAAATAATGGAGCGGCAAGAAGTTCGCCATCACAGCTAGTTCTTACCGTTACTTAGTTATAAACCGCGTAGATGCTTCTCACACAAAAGTAGAGTCACTTTCTTCTAGCAAGAGTGTTATTATATGTTCGTAAACTTTCGCGATTTGTACACATTAGCAGTATATTTTTTACTAGCTTTCGCCTGCGGCTTCGTCCGCGTGGATGTCGTTTATCGCGATAAAAACTATCCTATGTCCTTCCCCGGGACTTAAAGTATCTCTATACCAAATTTCATCTAAATCGGTTTAGACGTTTGAGCGTGAAAGCGTAACAGACAGACAGACAGAGCTACTTTCTCATTTATAATATTAGTATGGAGTATGGTAAGGCCAAATTGTTTGTTTTTGTTTCATTGCCCATAGTTTTCTACCGTATTGCAACGGCCGTGGTCACGTGTCTACCCGTGACCTTACGTGATTAAGATCCGTAGCTCATAAAATTCTATAAAGAGTGTTATTATTAACAGAAGAAATATAATACAAAAGATATAATGGGTTAAGAGGAAAAATAAACAGACAAAGAGTTTACATAATTATGTTATTAAATATTTCTCAATCATTTAGCCAAAGAGCGATAATTACTATGTAAACATACCATAAGGAGTCGTCCGCGGTCAGCTTACAAATTAATTTAATTGATGAATGATCCCGTAATCAAAATCAGGCAATATTTTGTTATTGTCCGATTTAATATAATGAGTAAATATCGCTAAAACAATTCTCACTATGATTATAAGTATCAAATGTATGTACACAAATTACCCATTTTAAAATTTAAATAAAAACTCAAAATTGTAAGCTGTTGGGCATACGTAACAGTGATTCTTACAACATGTTTCCTGTAGGTAGTTTCGTGTATAATATAGTCTATTTAAATTGTAAACAAATTATAAGCTTGGACTAAGTATACCATATTCTATAAAATCGATCGCTCAGTTTCAAAGATTAAATTAAATTATTTAATTATTTAAATTAAATCTTGCTTCTTTATAAAAACCGGGCAAATGCAAGTCAGGCCGCACACAATGTAGGGTTCCGTAGCTGCCTTGCGAATGCGATATAAGAAGTGAGTTTTCTGTTGTTTTTGTTTCATACGGCTAACTAAGTTAAATATATATGTAATTTTCAATGGAATTTGCACGATAATTTTGTAACTTCTCACTTGCTGTTACTCGTAAACTTATAAAGCTTACTTAGCTGTGACAGTTTTCCTTTTAAGTTCATTAAATACGAGAGGCATGCCATAGGTTTCTGGATACTCTTCACCCTTAAGATTGATACTGGTAAGTTATATACCATTGTAAACGATGGTTAATGTTGATCAATCAGACATAAAAAAAAATAAAAAAAATCTTGAGGATTTGGAGCCTAGAATTTGCTTAAGCAATGGAGCACTTTTTAATTATTTTTTCTGTTATAATTATTTGGGCTATAAAAAAAGGTTGAAACCTCGGATTATTTTAAACTTATAACCACAACTTTAGGTAGGCCTGTTTGTATACAAGCAATAGTTTTTAATTGGTTAACTGAATTCTGACAAACAGATGTTTGTGGAGGAGGTGGAGATAGGTTGGCCGCCAAGCGCGCTTCACTACGATAATGGTTGCTGTTGAAAAATATATTATCTAATGTTATTGTCATTCGATAACATTAGATAATACATAAAAATTAGGCAAGAACTAGGGTTTTAATCAGCAGCATCGTAAGATATCATTGATAGACAATTGATCCTTCATAAGCGTTGTTAGCGAGGAAAACCGCAGAAAAATAAGGAGATGCAGATTATACCTCATTACAAATTTTTAGTAGAAATTAAAAAAAACATTTTTAAAAAGTTCCTTTTATTTAAATGCTCTCAAATATATTTTTAAATTAAAACAAACCCATCAATTTGTTACATTATACAGTTTATATGACACAAAAGCTTGTCGCGAGATCTGCCAAGACTGTCTAGCGATTTGACTCTACTCAAGGCCCATGATCAACAGTACTACCTTATTATGGTAATACACTGCATTTTGTGTAATGTGCGATAAAAAATTTCGCGGCAAAAGCGTTAAAACGTTGTTTTTAAAAATGTTTTTTTAATTATTTTTTTTTTACTTTTTATAAGACATGTTTCTGTTTCCTTTTTAATATTTTTTTAACCACATTGAATCATACCGACTGACATGACTACTGAGTACCAATGACCACCTTCCGGCGCCATCATCAGACCCTGAACACTGTACAAGTGTAAGAGCACTTGCCAAGACGAATCTAACGAGCCCAACACGGGGGTGTAATCGCAGGTGCATTACATGACTGTTGAGTACCACCATTCCACCTTCCGGCTCCATCATCAGACCTCGGAAATTATCTAGGATCGGAATACTTGTCAAGACGAATCAAATGATCCCCATTAATAAACACACATAGCAGTAAAATAAAAGCTGGTAAAAAAAATAACCTTCGCCTAATAACATAAATTGTGGACTGATAAGTAACAAAACATGATATCGGATATCATCTCAGGTGGAATTTGGTCCTTACGGATACCAGCCCTAAGCCGTAAGTCCGCTAAAGCCGAATTAAGCCTTTATATGATACGAATTTATGACAATCGTGTCGTCATCCACCGCGTTCCCAAGGAACTGGTACGGCATTGTGAGTTTCGTTACAATTGCTTATAGAAATGGGGGTATCCACTACATGACGATTGTAAAAGTTATTACCTTAGGTTATTACAGTAACGGTTTACCTATCATCATTTCAAATGCAGCTATGAATAATTAAACAGAATATTTTTGCTTTTGGTATCATAATAAAGTTATTAAAGTATAAATTCAACAATACAGATAAGTTACTGTAATTACAGTACCCGCTACTGTGGTTTAAAGCAGTACTGACACGAATTTCGTGATAGTCGCTTATAACGAAGAGATAACATTACTCCTTACATACTTTTAATTTTCTATCACGTTTATCTTTCCTAGAAGTGTTTTAAGGGGTACCTATATTAAGTTAAACCGTTTGTTTTTCTACAGTAAATACTGCAAAATAAGTGTTTGTAGTTTTTATTTTCTTTCTGGGTACTACCCGTATCTTTGTTTGTCCTATCTGATTATTTTTGCAGCTTAAAGGAGCTTAAGTTGTTTCTCTAAAAGTCAGCTAAAAAAATAAAAACCATTTTGGTTTTTGAAAAATAGTAATATTGTATTTTGATAGTTGTTAAAGTATTATGATTGTCTGTAGCTAAAAAAATAATACCTACTCAATATTCTAACGTATCTGTACTTAATTTAGAAGCGAGCCTAGTTTTGGGATATTTAAGTGAGACCTATTCCACTGTAGCAAAGTGTATATAAACAATATCATGCATGAACGAATTAACACCATTAAACTTAATATAGTGCCTCCGAGCTTGTATGATACTGTTGGCAAGAAAAGAAAGTGTATCTAGTTTCCTTCATGCAGTAAAATGTACCTTAAATTAACTGCCACACCATTATTATGAAATTCAAACTCTTGACTCCTATACCTATCAAACTTAGTCGAAAAAAATGTTAATGATCCACCGCGGCTCTTGAAATCAACAGATAGACACCTAATGATATATACCTATGAATACACTGTCAAAACCGGGCAAGAGAATGTCGGATCATGCTCAGTGTAGGGTTTCGCAGCCTTGAACAATTGCATCAGCAGAAGAGCGTATGTTCATGGCACCTGTGCCCATTTGTTGATAAACGCAGTTTTTTGGCAATATTTCTGACAGCCTCTGTGGCGCGGTGGGAGTGTATCCGACTGCTACGCAAGAGGTCGTGGGTTCCATCCCCACCCAGGATAAAACTTTGTGTGATGAGCACGATGGTTTATTCTCTGTCTAGGTGTTATTTATCTATAATATGTATGTACTTAGAAATATATAAGTATGTTTATCAGTTGTCTGGTTTCCATAGTACAAGCTCTGCTTAGTTTGGGATCAGATAGCGTTGTGTGGGTTGTCCCAAGATATTATTATTATATTATTAATAACTTTATGACGGTATATCCGATCTTATCAGAATTAATTTTAGTTAAAAGAATTTATTAAGCGCTATTTTTGAGATTATTTCCATATTTTTTGATTCCATATATTAGGTTCAAAAGTTAAGAGGTGGGGACACGATTTATGCAACTTTCGGAGCGATTATATCCAAAAATATTCACTCAAAAGAGTTTATTAGAAACCTTAAAATGTTTCTAAAAGACCTGTTGAATGATGTGCCACACGTTAATATTTGCTGTTAAAAAAAATCAGCAATCAATCATCAACATGTATGGAGTGCCCCCCCTAAAAATATTTATTATTATTATTTAGCTATCAAACTAAGTAGCGGCTACTACAAGAGACCTTTTCACCAAATTTCATCAAGATTCATTGAGTAGTCTTTGTGTAAAATGCCTGTGACAAACAGACGGACAGATAGACAGACTGACGGACATGACGAAACTATAAGGGTTCCGTTTTTGCCATTTTGCCAATCCTAAAAACAGAAATAGCAATTTAAACCTGCTGCATTAGTCAATACTTGTTATCTATTCATCGGTTAGAACCGCAGAAATCATTCACTAGGTATTCCAATACGCTTATAGGTAGTCAGTTTACCCTACATAGGGGTAAAACTGAGGGTAAAACGGTTATGGAGCTATAATGTATGCAAATGAATGGTTCGCTCTCGATCGACCTGACTCTTCAGGTCACTGATATTCATTGTATAAGTACACTGCCTAAGGGTAAGTGCATAATATAAGATTTTTCTTCATCATTGTGCATTTTTTTATAAAAAAAATACTTATAGAATGTGTAATAGTTATTTGTGGCTCAAATTAAGCTTCAGTTCATCTGCAATACGAGTAAAACATTATTTTTAATTGATAAATAATTGATTGGGTAAAAATATTAAACGTGTATATCGAATACTCCTCGTATTCGATTTTACTACACACATTGTACACATGTCTGTCATACATCTACGAGTATACTAATATTATAAAGCTGAAGAGTTTGTTTGTTTGAACGAGGTAATCTCAGGAACTAATGGTCCGAATTGAAAATTTTTTTCACTGTTGGATAGCCCATTTATCGAGGAAGGCTAGGCTATATAACATCACGCTACAACCAATAGGAGTGGAGCAGCAATGAGAAATGTTGCAAAAATGGGGAAAAATTACGCTGACGAAGTTGCGCGGGGCTGCTAGTTATATTACATATGGGATATGCAACCACATGTACTTATGTTGATTACAGACGAGACAGACATGAAAAAATGTCATAAGAGTTTGGGCCAAAGTATGTAGTATGAACAAGACACGATTCTTGTCTACTCGAAACAAAATGCATAATGTCTAGTTCTCAAAACATATGCTAGTAGGTATCAATGTTCTGTGAACTAGTCAACTAAATATCTTTTAATGTACAGTCGCTTTAATGCAGCTATTTGATAAGCAATTGTTTACTTCTATTATTTTACCTTTGTATATAAAAGGAAACAACAAGTTATTTTTTAAGTATTGTTCTAGATCGTAATAAAATATTTATTTTTTAATAATTGGTTTTGGTAAAATTTATGTTATTTTTTGGTTTTCTGTTTCAATTTTCAACCGACTTCAAAAAGAAGGGGGTTTGTGTTTGAAAGGGTATATTTTCAAGTTGGTCCCATTGTCATCAGATCACGATCTGATGATGGGATCCTGGAGAAATCGAGGGAACTCTTCAAATATTAAAGGCACACCTACAGTGATTTAGGTATATTTCGTACTGATTCGTGCATTTACTCGCAAAAAGCACCAATTGGTGAAGTGATACTGATGATGATGACTACAAATGACGAGCGAACCTATTCAATATATCACGGTTTGGGATTCAATTACTTTAATATAGAATACAATATTAAAGTAATTGAATCCCAATACAAACATTGTGTAATAGTAGTATGACCAGAATACTACTCAATAGAGTAGCACTTTATTCTGGTCATACTACTATTACACAATGTAATAGAGCTGATAGTGAACTATCATGTGTACTCCTCAACAATTTACCAGTTGACATAAACCTATTGTTACTTAGGTGAATTACGAACCAACCCACTAAAAAGTGAAAAATAGCCAGAGAAGGTGCCATGAAATAGTAGCTTTTATGTTTTATTCGGCACCAACTTCAAAATTTATAATGTGTTTCTAGGTAAGTAAAAACTTGATTGACAACGCTGCGATGTTCATACATCGCAGCGTTGTTAAACGTGTCATATCATATCATTATCGTTATATCTTATTACAACGAATTTTAATGAAACGTTATACTTATAATAGTTTTCATAAAATCTAAATAATACACAGGCTACATTTAATCACGTTATCCTGCATCCAAGCAGGTAGAACCATGAACAAATGCTAGGAACAGAAATAAAGTAAAAACCGACCAAGTGCATGTCGGGCCATGAACAATGAAGGACTCCGTAGCTGCCCAGCACAATAACGTGGTGTAAGAAGTGGGTTTTCTGTTGTTTTTTGTTTCATACTAACAATGTTATATAAGTATTTTTAATGGACTTTGTACGAAAATTATGTTACTTCTTACTTGGTCCGCTGTTACTCATAAAGTACTGAAGCCTACTTAGCTGTGATAGATTTTTTTCACATATTTCTCAAACGGATCTCTAAATGGAAAGATGATATTCACAACCACAAAATATTTTTAAAGACTTCACGATAGAGTAAATGAGAAAAAAAAATCATGTCCCCACGTTTCAGGGAGTCGGGGAGTGCTAGTTGATGTTTATACTTAAGTATTATAAATATACATTTATTAAGGAATTTCTTGACTCCTAAACTGAACAACATTAGGGATTTAAAGACTTACAAATTTAAATTAATGTTACTTTACATTTGAAAAACCCTGTTTATAAAAAAATGAAAGAAGGTCTCCGTACAAGTGATTAAAAGCCAGTTGTCACAAATGGTTTACAACGACAAATGGCTTGGAAAGGTTTGTTTTATTTTCAGTAAAAAATGGGTTTTCTGTCCGCTTCTAAAATAATAAAACATTTTGTTCTGTCATAGGCAAATTACATAAGTCTTGTCAAGACGGTGATGTTTTCAGTGTTTGACATAATAAAAATTATATGTCTACTTATAATATGTATATTTGATACATTTATAGATAGGTATATATCGGCGCGGATTTTGTGGATGTCTATTGTGATTTTCCGTTAATGTTTTAGTTTGGTTAGTGACACTGACTGTTAAGTCAAAGGTTGCAAGTTCAATCCCAACCCAGGATAAAACTTTGTGCGATGAGCTAGCACGATGGTTTATTCTGCATCTGGGTGCTATTTATTTGTATTATGTATGTATTTAGAAATATATAAGTATGCATATCAGTTGTCTGGTTGTCCTAATACAAGCTGTGCTTAGTTTGGGATCAGATGGCGTTATGTGTGAGTTGTAATAAATATATTATTATCATTTTCTTCAAATGATGAATGAATAATTGAGAAAAATGATTACTATTATAGATGTATGTAGTGTATGTGAATCTCAATGTAATTTTTAAATATTAACAATATCGTTTCGACAATTTTCTAGTTCTCTACTATTCAATATATTTCTTTCAACAATCAACATATTCTTGAAAGTAAAAAATATTAAATGTCTTATTTTTTCTTTCTATGGTTATTTCAATAGAATATGTTATAACTACCAACTTGGTTTGACATCAACATCATTCAATCTCTTATCATTGATTGATGTTGATTACAAACAGCATGAAAACAAACATATCCGTCGAAATCTGAATATTTTACCTACACCCTGTCAAAAAGATAAGTCCTATTATGTTATATTTAAGCCCAAGTGGAGTGTAATTATCGTGTTATATCACCCTTGATATTTTGTATTAACGCCTACGATATTAGCTGGCAACGTCACTTTACGTGTAATAGGTACCCTTAATATACATGTTAAATATACTCTGAATACTACCCTCCCTACTTAACGTCTTACTTAGCATTTGACATTTTGTATATTTTAAGCAATTTATGAATATGAAGAGATTTTTATACTTTAAGATCTATTTTTTTTTAATTAATATTAGGACCTTAATTTATCAGCCTTAGTGTGGTTACAGACTAGCGTTTTATACGCGCGTATAAATTCGCTTTTAGAAGCGCATGCAAGCGCGTATAGGCGCCTTTTACCTCACGCGCAGCTAGTACGAGCATTGACGCGCTTAAGCTCGTATAAACGTTTTGATACTGGCTCACCAATACCGGTTCGAGCGAACTCGTCGAAACATGCCCGTGTACTTGAGTCCTGCTTATTAAAGCGCAGTTTTTTCCTTTCTAAAAAAGATGAACTAGCAACGTGGGATTGAGTTCTACATACCGATGCCTTAGCCATTATTAGGCTACCGCGGCTTTGAAATGAAGAGCGCGTGTAAGCGCGTATGCCGATATGATCGCATAAGTACGCGCAGAAAAAAAACACTAGTCTGAAACCGCCCTTAAAATAACCGTGTGGTGTATTTCAAAATCCGCGGATTGCAATTTTACGAGTTGCTCAAATGTTGATATATTTGTGTCCCTCTGTCTTATAATCCGTATTACAACCGATGCGAGTTCGTTTAATCGAGGGATCTCGTTAATCGTCTTTGGTTTTTATTTTCATTCTAAAGTTGACAATAATATTACCGCTGGTGTTGTTATAGTGCAAGCAACAGTAACAGCGTACCATTGATCGTTTGCGTGATTGGAGCCTCAGTATTAAAATCACTACCATAGAATACCGTACCGAACGAAAGCTTCATACAAAACGCTCTTGACGCACGCACCCATAGATATCGTCACAAATGCGAATCGGTACGAGACGGACCAGAGATAGAGCGAGTGCTACGCTCACGCGCTGCGGGATGCTCATTTTGTGCGCGCTTGTAAACGCAGGTATAAAAATCGCGGTATATATATAAGCGTTCCTTTGTACTCACTTTATTTTGGGATTCTACTAAGCGCCAAGCTAATGTATTCAAGTTAAAATTTCGACGTGTGATAAAAATTGATTATTTCAAAATGATTGAATGGATTATCATCAAACAAAACCAAAAACCATTCTGATCACACTTATTTTTTCCTGAAAAATAAAAATCAAAATCTGTACATGCCTTTAGACGTTATATTGCCACAGACGTACAAACAAACTTTGGTTATCCTCATTTTGCCTAATGGTTAACCCACGACGGGTTCGAATCCTACCCATTATACTATCGACGTGAACCCATTCCTAACACAAGCGGTTTATCTTAGCTGGAGGGGTTAACAGGATTGCTAGTAATGTGGGGTTATCTATAAAAAAATGTGAACAAAACTCAGCAAAATATTGTTTGTTGCTTCCAATAACCCTAAGTTAAAAATAGCAGTCGTCAATAATTTAGAAATTCACATTGGCGCGCTAATAAACGGGTGTTGACAACAGTTGTTACATCGCAAAGAGCCGTTCGTCGGTATCCATCAAATTACGTACGCCGGCGTCCACTGCCGCTTCAATGTAGATGAACTGAAGCGGCCTTGTTTGTTAAATGCTTTTATTTTGTTTGAGCATCGTAAAATGGTTTTATGTGTTTTATAAAGGAATAAAGATTAACTTTGCTTTCATTCATGGCTTTACTGGCAACAGCTAGATGACAATAATTGGCAAGGCTATAGATACTGACTTATAGCTTTATTCACAGAACAGTGTTTTATTTCGGATATGCAGTTTTGATTATAAAATCGGATATATCTCATTATTTAGATTTACACACAAGTTTGTTTTAGCCACATTTATCTATCATTTTTCAAAAAAATGTTGAAAAATAGGTTTAAAAAAAAAACGACGAAAACTACAAATGATGGATAACTGGGGCTAAAACAAATTATACAACGTTAAAACGGGAATGTCCAATAAGTGGGGTTTATAATAACACACTTATACACTATGCACAGGTAACATTTTGATGTTCCAGAACTATTTATGCAATTTCTACATAAATTTATCGACTGACGGTTTATGTAACGTAGATTTTTGAAGATGAAATAGCTTAATTACTCTGCACACTCGTGGTTGTGGACGTTGCAACAACGCGTATATAAGTAACTCTCTCGAATTGTATAAGTAATTCCATAAATTAAATTAATGACCCTGTCTATTTGGAGTACCTAATAACTTTTATTTTTTTATCATGCCTATAAAGCTATAGCTTACAACTTAAAAATCATTTAAAAATTGCTCTGAGAGAGTGTGTCCACTAGGCAGAAACTTCTCGCAAATATCAGCATAGAAGCCGATAAGAAATAGACAATGCAAGTGACTTATGAGAGCGGCTTTGTGCAAGTTACATCGCTATTGAATACTCCGCTTTACATTTGATATACAGCTACTTGCCACCTACTCATAATGAATAACTAGGAGTGTATTCCCGTAAACTTGTCAATGGATCGATCTATAAGATTATCATATGGTTATATTAAATTCTAGTATAAATCCTGCTAGATATGATCCTATATGTATATATGATCCCGATTACAAGTCACGTCAGTACCAAGTGTGTGTATAATGAGGCCCCACACGGCCTGTTCATTATCTAACGACACCTCATCCTGTATGTGACGGGGTTAATTGCAATTTCATTGAGTTAGGGTTCGCGCAAAAACTTTTTGTGTACCTTTCGCTCACATAAAGTAAAATTGGGTTGAAACAACATGTTTCAAACCAATTCTATTTTATAAAGGTAAAAAATAACGTCCATTTTTCAAGTCCACAAAAACGTGTGTGTTTTTTGTTTAGGTTGAATTTATGTTCGTTTTAGAACAAAGCAGAATAACAGTAAAACTGTAGTGTTTTTGAAACAGTCAATTTCATTTTCTAGTCAAACTAAAAGTTTGTGTGTAACTTGTTCATTTGTTCAATAACTTCAAATATAGGATTTTTTTATTGTGAAAATAGAAAATGTGATCTACCATTTTATGCAATATGCAATGGTTTATTTATTTAATTTATTTATGTAATTGTATTACATAATACATAAATAGTTTACAAAGGCGGACGTAATGTTAAAAGCATTCTTTGCCAGTCTATCTTTGGGTGATGATGTAAAGATACGAATATATAGTTATAGGTGCAGATTAAAGATTGATTAAATTACAGTTGGAGTTAATTTTTTTTTTATTATTTGACGATTCAATTTGTTATACATACATACATATCAACCCATAAGATGGCCCACTGCTGGGCACGGGTCTCCCCAATAGAACCTACTAGTATGTAGATCCTGGGGGTAATTGCCATAATCGACACGCTTGGCGAGCGGGTTGGCGATCGCAGTAAGGCTTTAAGTACGCAGAGGACGCTGCTGCCCGTCCTCCGGGGTGAAATCCCCTTTTGTTATAATGCTATATTAATGTTCTCTTGAATTTTCTACTGCACAGCTTTGAAACAAAAGATATGTGTTTTAATCTTATACCTTTAAACCAGCAATTCTGGTATAATTATATACATATATATTTTTAGAAAAATCGTCAAAAAAAATCAAGCGAAGCTCGGTCATCCAGGTACTATTATTGAAATAAATAAAAGTTTTTAGATAGTTTATAAGTTTCGGGTGGTAGGTCTAAGCCATATATCTTGGTTGGCACCAAGAGTGTCAGCTATTCATCCGTGAAATAGTAGGTAATGTTAACGCTTAACTGTGTTCTCCTGGCCAAATGAGATTTAACAACTTATATCTCAAATGAGAAGCGCGGTGTGGTGACCTTCAGATCTTTGCCAAAAAAGGATTTGGGGGATATTGTTATGTATGGGCTAGCGTGACACTTATCATTAGGCGCACGACCTGCTCGTCTCTTTATTTCGTAGTATAAAAAAAACATCCTTTTGAAAACTCATCCCCTAAATGGGTGAAATGAATGTTTCATACATTCATTTCACCCATTTAGGGTGAAATGAATGTATGAAACATTCATTTCACATTCATTTCATCCCCTAAATGGGTGAAATGAATGTTTCATACATTCATTTCACCCATTTAGGGGATGAGTTTTTAATAAATAATTACGCTAAGAACGGAAGATTGCGCTAAAAATGGATGTTTGAAAAAAAACATACAGTCGAATTGAGAACCTTCTCCGTTTTGAAGTCGGTTGAAAATATCAACCTCAAAACAAGTGAAACAGACGTTCCGTAATTTAATAAAAAATAAAGTTAAGGCTAAAATGCTGTTATTAACGCAATAAGGGTTAAACGGCAAACCAATACCGAGTTTTGGTATCAGTAACATGTAACAGTTACAGTTACAGCTCGCTAACACGTTAGTTCGTTGTATTATCTACCGTCAATGAAGTTTGAGGTGATTTCTAGTTCAATGACTTTTCCTATAAAATGGGTTCGTGTTACGTGCTACCTGGCGATACGTTTTAATAGTGTTTTTGGACAAAAAGTGCCAATCAACTCCATTTTATAACAGTAGATTTAAATTCTTGTCTGTACAGCATAAAAAGGTGTTTGACCTGTAATGTCTACCTGAATAACGGTATGTGAAATTTGTAATATTAATATCTTGGGACAACTCACGCAACGCTATCTGATCCCAAACTAAGCAGAGTGCAAGTGTAGAGCAGAGCTTGTACTATGGAAATCAGACAACTGATAAACATACTTATATATATATGTTCGTAAACTTTTGCGATTTGTACACATTATAGAAGTTTATAAGCTACGGGTCTTAATCGCTTAAATATTTTATTTTGAGGCTAAATATATTCGTTTTATTGCCCACATTTTATTTAAGGTATTTAGCCTTAAAATAAAATATTTACGCGATTAAGAACCGTAGTTTATAAACTCTTTAATACTTATATGTTTCTAAATACATACATATTATAGATAAATAACACCCAGACACAAAATAAACCATCGTGCTCATCACACAAAGTTTTAACTTGGGTAGGGATCGAACGACCACGACCTCTTGCGTAGAAATCGGATACACTTCCATCGCGCCACAGAGGTAGTCAATCTAAACGATTTTTCTGCCAGTATCAAGGATTATATTGTACTTTCATTGAACTAACTCGATGTTTGGGGCGATAAGCATATAACTATCATGTATTTATGCTGAGCAGAAATTGAAAACGGCGTTAGTCCTAATTTTCACAACTCATATAAAATGTTACTTATTTATATTTTGGCCACCAAGGGCTGGGTCTATGTTAGGAAGGGATGATGAGGATTTCAATTTTCTCGCTAAATCAAAAATCTTCAAATAATTGTTTTTCTAAACGTATCAATTATTGTTATCTTGCAGAACTTTTCAGGAATTAGGGATGTTTTCTAAGTTATAGCAGTCACTTTAAATTTAAAAGGAAAAAAACAACAACAATGTTTGACAGATAATTGGAATTTAATGTTTAAAAACAACAAACGTGTCTTCGCCATTTTTGAGCAAACATAACCGCGTTTACGTTCGCCGGAAAACCAACATCGGGCCATTAAGCCAATCACAATGTTAGGTATTCATAGGGTGAGCGCTCCTTACGTTTGTCATCGGAGCAACGTCACTTATGAGTAGTCGAGTAGTCATTGTATCGACCGACTCATCGATATCTGCATAGCGCAGGCCTTGACACACCGACATGCGGCCTCGGTGTCACAGCACTATCCGACTTGCGATCGTGTCAGATTGTCTATAATCTATGCTCACTTTCAAATTGAGTGTTCTGAATATTTTATCATTTATTACGTGTTACGAGTGCACATATAATTAAAACGCCATTAGTTTATTCTATTGTTAATGTACTGCATTGACCTAATTTTATGTTTTAGTAAGCGATTAAAACAATGTTGTACTTTTTGATTTATTATTGTCTGTTTAGATGGATGAGGTTCCTCAGTAGATAAGTCTATAAAAATCATTTTTGATATTTGATGAGTGAATCTATCAAAAATATAGGTACACCAAATTTAGTGTAAGTTGCGACAGGTCAATGCCTTTAATAAGAGAAGCCGGACTAGGAATTTAGATATTACCTAGATAATCACATATTGTACCTACTGTCAGAAGTGTTAGGCAAATGAGAGCTTTGAGAAAAAATGTGATTCACGGCTCATTATTTACTGTATGAACGGACTTTGTACCTATAATTTCCCTTGTCGCCCTTTTGATTTCATTACATAACATATCGAATAATTAGATCCGTATCCCATCTGGGACTCGACGGGACAAAATTTTATGATGCCCAAATTATTATCTTTTTTTTTAAGTCTCCTGCAATAGAGGTTTTATTTCTTAGTGCCTTTTAATAAAAAAAAAGTTTCCTTCACCTGGTTTTTGGGCCTCATTACCTACTGTGACATATCTAATGCACGACTAAGCTGAAACTTGGATGCCTTGTTGTACCTACTACACAATAGCAGTTTGTTTACGGTCATGCTGTACGACCGCTAGGGACGCATAAGCTGAATGAGCCCTTAAGCCTAAAGGGCATCGCGCCCTTTAGACGAAGCATTTGCGATGTCTAGATTAGTGATTGTTACGTAGGCACTAGCACCTTTCTTTGTGTGTATTTCTGTAGCTAATATCAAAATTCAGATATCATTGCTAGCTTTAGGCATTTGCTTTGCTGTTAGTTTTGCTATTAACCCTTTTGGTAGATTGTTGAACAATTGTTGAACCTTAACTGCAATCATACAGTTTTTAAATAAACATACCTTGTAAACATTGGTAATTTTTTAATTGTCACAAATTAATTGCCATTACGTGACAATTGTAGGTACATGTTGATTTTTCTTCCAAAAATTTTGAATTTGATCTAAAATGTTACGATAGGTAGGTACATACAGCATTCCAATTCCTAGAATTCTAGTGACTTAAACGATTTATGACAGCGTTTTTATTGGTTTAACAAAAATCCTAGTTCATTGATGAATTCAATGAAATAAATATTACCTACGATGAGCAGATTGGTTTAGCTCTCTATTGTTTAGTGTTAAAATTGTTTTTTCAGTGGCAGTATTCTGATTACTACTATCTAAATTTCTGATATCAGAACTCGCATCAGAGTTAAAGTTTTTTAAACTTTTGAAACTATTTTCTACACCTGCATGAGGTGAGGTTAAATAGCTAGGCATTAAAGCCTTTAGCCACTTACGACTCGGGTCACAAGGCGAGTAATTTAAAACACATGTGTTTGTTCTCAAAGATAAGTATTAGTTGGCAAAAAATGGTTGTCTGTAAAGATGATTTACGGACGATCATTTTACGTGATAACGTCATAAGAAATGCCTGTGACACCTTTTTTTAAATTTTCAATTGTATACATGTCGCTGCAATCGCCAAAACATTGGTGACATTGTATAAACAACCATGCCTGTGACAATTTATGTGAACCCGGGCGCAATACTTATCAGCAGACGGAACGGACGTGAGCGGCGTGTCAGAAAGTTTAAAATAACCGTATCTACCTATGTAGGTAGCTCCGTTTAAAATTTAGTATTACTTTATACTAAGTTTCGCCCGTAGCTTAGACGATTTCATCGCGATATAAATACTATTTCCCAGGACTCAATCTATCTTCATAACAAGTTTCATCTAAATCGGTTCAGCGGTTTAAGCGTGAAAACGTAACAGACAGACAAACTTACTTTCACATTTTTTAATTAATTATGTTAATAATAAAGTACTAATAATATGGAACACTTTTTATTTAAATGGTTATTTAAATATTATTTATCTTTATAATACTTATCTATACACCAATAAAATCGATGAGATAAACATATGAAGAGTTTGTTTGTTTCAACGCGGTAATCTGCGAAAATACTGGTCGTATATAATTGAAATTTGAGATAGATGAAGTATGAAGCTTCTGGAAGGATATATGCTATTTTATCGGGTTCACATCGATCGGGTTTACAGGGGGGCGCGCTCCGTGCATAAACAATAAATGTATAGCGAGTGGCAATATTAAGATACCTCACCTTGAATACTTGAAACTGAAGTGAAAGTAGAATCGAAAAAGTCCCCTTAAGGGCTCTACTCGATGATTCTACCACATAAACACGCTTAAGTGATTACTCCTCTGTATGACGTCGTAAGTCAAAGTTTAAATTTAATATCAATTGGTTTTATCATAAATTAGGCCTGTTGGCAGCTATATTTGAAAATAAATTAATATTTAGAAAGTTACAAGCCTTAAAACATTTAAGAATGTTAACAATTTGAACAACAATTTTGGTGAAATTCCAATGTTATAAAGTTTGTAACTTTCAAAATTATATTTTATTTTTAAATAAGTAATATTAATTTTAAGCTTTGACTTACGACTTTACCTAGTCTGGCCATAAATACTGTTACAATTAAAAATAAGAAAGATATTACATTTGAATTTGGAATCTGTCATTTTTATACGATTGTTCATTGTATTTTCTAATTTTGGCGCCAATACATTGTACAATATTTTGCTATATTAAAATGGAGTGGGGTGATAAAGAAAACCGAGTCGCTGTGATTGCATTACACAAAGTTGGTATGGAGCCGAATGTAATTTTTAAAACTCTCCATACGCTTGGTATTAGTCAAATGTTTGTGTACCGGGCTATTAATAGGTACAATGAGACCTTCTCTGTTTGTGACAGAAAAAGATCTGGCCGTCCACGTAGTGTTCGTACGAAAATGGTGGTCAAAGCAGTAAGGGAAAGAATTCGAAGAAATCCTGTCCGAAAGCAAAAGATTTTATCTCGGGAGATGAAGATAGCACCCAGAACCATGTCACGCATTTTAAAAGATGACTTAGGACTTGCAGCCTATAAGAGACGCACTGGTCATTTTTTAACTGATAATTTAAAAAAGAATAGGGTGGTAAAATCGAAGCAACTACTGAAGCGGTACGCAAAGGGAGGTCACAGAAAAATTTTGTTTACGGATGAGAAAATCTTTACAGTTGAGCAACATTTTAACAAACAAAATGACCGTATTTATGCTCAAAGCTCTAAGGAAGCTTTCCAATTAGTCGACAGAGTGCAACGTGGGCATTATCCGACTTCAGTGATGGTTTGGTGGGGTGTTAGCTATGAAGGAGTGACTGAGCCATATTTTTGTGAAAAAGGTATCAAAACATCGGCACAAGTGTATCAAGATACCATTCTTGAGAAGCTAGTTAAACCCCTTAACAACACCATGTTCAATAACCAAGTATGGTCCTTCCAACAAGACTCAGCGCCGGGTCATAAAGCTCGGTTCACGCAGTCTTGGTTGGAAGTGAACGTTTCGGCTTCATCAGAGCTGAAGACTGGCCGTCGTCTAGTCCCGATCTTAATCCGCTGGATTATGATTTATGGTCAGTTTTAGAGAGTATGGCTTGCTCTAAACGCCATGATAATTTGGAGTCCCTAAAACAATCCATACGATTGGCAGTGAAGAATTTTCCCATGGAAAGAGTGCGTGCTTCTATTGATAACTGGCCTCAACGTTTAAAGGACTGTGTTGCAGCCAATGGAGACCACTTCGAATAAGCTTTTTATATTTTGAATTGTTTTTTATTTATGTATTAAACTAACACACTGTAAAAGTAATAAATATTATTTGCAATAAAAAAAAATGTTTTTTCTTCGTAACAATATTTATGGCTAGACTAGGTATATAGACGAGTAATCACTTATGCGCGTTTATGTGGTAGAATAATCGACTCGGACGTCCTTAAAGTTACTGCACTGACAGTGAATGTTGTTAATATAATTATTTCACACAAATTGCATAACACGATCACTATGACACGTAATATGTGGTAAGTTTCTTCACTTAAACTCATAATAATTTCTGAATGTTGTTGAACAATTATATGTCAATAACAGGGAAATTGGACGAGCCATTATTAAGAGAAACTTTTCAATTTGCATCTCCCGAGTTTTCTCAGAAATATAACTTCATTATAACGACAGTGATTGCTTTGTGGCGTTTTGGAATAATGGATGTTGAATATTTTTCAATGTTTGTTGTAGTAGAGTTTATTAAATAATAAAAAATAATTGAGCTGCGTCTACGTCAATCGTTAGTTTTACATATTTGCAAATTATGAGATATTCAATAGCAAATACACTGACGAGCAAAAGTTCTGAGTCACGTAAAATGTGTAAGGTATAGATTTGAAATAAAAGTATGTTGTAATTTGAATCACGCATAAAATTAAATTTTAAACAACAAACAATTAAAAAAAATAAACAACCATAAAATTAACAATACTTAACATAAAACGGATAAGCAGATAATTAAATAAAACAGGCCTAGTAGTCATTTTAATAATATTTTGTACTTCTTTACATTTTTACAAGGTTTATGCTTAAAGTTAGTGTTTCTTTAAGAATAGTAAAAAAAGTAAAAAATAATTTTATAAGAGTTTAGTTTACTGCCTTATAAATCCTCTGTCATATACAACTTATTTTAATGGACTATGTTCGATATTTTGGAAGATATCGAGATTTTTGTTGTAAGTGAGCTCTTGCTTGTCAGTTTACTGCCTGTATAGAGATTAAATATTTTAAATTAAATACTGCCTAGTATTAACACGTCAGTGGAAATTTAAAAAAATATACAAACAGTAGGTATTTGTATGTATATTAAGTACAAATAACATTTTTGAGACATATTTTGTTATCTGAAATTAATAACTGATTAAAATAAACTTAAAGCAATTTTGTTTAGCGTGATTCAAAGACATCAATTTAGCTACGTCGCTTTGTGGGCAAGAAAGTAAATAAAAATTTCCTCTTTGTAAAATTAATACCTTTTCACCTTCTTTCTTCTTCTCTCGGACGTCGATCGTCTCCACGTCCGAGAGAATCATGGTAATTGCGCTTTACTATCGTCACAAACGAGCAATTATTCCGCAAGTGTATCGTCGCGACTCGTAACGGAATCGCCACGTGTCCGCGAGGATGATCGTCACTTTTCCGAGGCGGGACACCTGCGTTTGACAGCGCGCCCGTGGCGAGCGCGCGGCGATACGTTGGCGTTTCTTTCGCTCTTAACTCGTCGCAACACCGCGATAACATCGCCGGAGACACGTTCTAAGAAAGTGTATAGACATAGGTGGCACGACGATAATAATGCCGTGATTATCTCGCCCGTGGAGACGGTGCCTTACTAAATCATTTATATAATCCCACCAAACTTACAAAAATCTAGGTCACAAATAAAATTTGTGTATTTTTTTTCAGTAAAATAATTATGTCATTTCAACGGAAAAAAAGGCACTCCGTGGTAAATAAGTCAGCGGATAAGTAAAAATTCTGCCTCATCATTCGCGCCTAACACGCGCCGTCTTTATCATCGACGTTCATCAATATTTTATGCACAGAACTTTGCACCTTATTTAATATACTTTGGAGTGTGTTTTGGAATACAGGCGTTGGCTTATGGTGTTATGGTAGGAGTGCTCGTGGGAGTTGAGAGCGATAATAGCTTCCCTGTGATAGCTGAATGGGACTGACGGCCCTCTTTCGCTTTATAAACTCGCTTTAAAAACTGTGTGTGTTCAAAAATGGTGCTAAGTGAAGACGTAATTAGGGCTTAATTGCCTTACAAATGATTATAATTACGTTTTAGCTAATGAAGACAACAATTTTGTATTATCAAAACATAGCCTTTAACATTTAAATTGTAGTAGCGCTTTTTATGACTTTTGTATAAAAATACATACACTAAGTACTTTTAAAAATACCAATCTTATATAAATATTACTGATTTTGACTGCGTCTATTATGTCGCAATGGGAGGGTGTCCGACTGCTACGCAAGAGGTTGTGGGTTCGATTGCCACACGGGACACCACTTTGTGTGATCCACAAATAGTTGTTCCGAGTCTGGGTGCACTTTGTATTCGTGACTTGTATGTTTGTAAAATCCCCCGCGACACAGGGCTTGTACCATACTGCGGAAGTCGCCTTTAAAATATATATATATATTTTCAGTGCCGCTGCTTAACATTATAATAGTCTCCTAACCGATGTTGGTTACAGCGGTGAATCTCATTAGAGACTGTTCAACTACGCAGGAGATATTATAGAGCACAAGTGTGTGCGCAGACACAAGTGCACTCTCTATTCCCTCACTCTCATAGTCCGATAGGACGGAAATCCGATACGACCGGAGAGAGATTAGGCAGGGCCGACGGCTTAACGTATTCTCCGAGGCACGCAGGGGTATGACAATGTTCGAAAACGGTCACCCATCTATGGTCCGACAGTGGTAGCATTGCTTTACCTCACAGATATTTCTATCTGCCCGGTCGCGACTGAGCTAGGGACCCCTCAACATTAGTTATATATTTTTACTTTTCTATCTTATTGATGTTTATCATGAAGATAGGATGGTAAAAATATATGAACGTAATAACCTAAATTCGAAGAATATAAATCCACCAATTGGTGCTAAGCCCACATACCGGATTACAGCCCACACTCTGGTTCAAAGAATGACAAAACTTTTTAAAAGAAATATTGAATTACGGAGGCATAAAAAAAACATTGTACGAACTAAAGCGAAGAGCAAGTTGAAATGACCTAAATTATTCGACAATATAGGTCAGTTTGATTAAAAACAAGCTTTTTATTACGTGTAGTGCAAGCTAGGATAGATTAGTGTTTGACTGTTTTGTTTGCATCTTTTGTTTATATGAAGTTGAAACAGTTGTGGCTCCGTGATAACGATCCTGACCATAGAACATTGATAGCTACTATTTGTTCTGAGGTCAGAACCCAAGTAGGCCTGCACGTTTTTTGTGAATTTCATCACCACTGTTTAATATCGGTGAAAGAATACTTACTGAATTAATAAATTTGAATAAACACCTAGGTGATCAATTTTATTTATTTTAAACTTAATGTGCAAACGTGTACAAAGGCGGCCTTAATGCTAAAAGCATTATCTACCAGTCTACCTTTGGATGATGTAGCGATTTAAAATGTAGGTGCAGAATGTTGACAGATTATTAACCTAACATTAATACATACAAAGGATGCTAGTTCATAAAATAAATACAAAATCAATACTTTTATTACCACTTTTTAACAAACCAGTGTAAATGTAGCTATCGCACTAGCTGCCCGCTCCAGCTTTGCACAGGTATAGTTTTAAACCCAGATTTTCACTTTTCCGTGCGTTTTTTATACATAAAAGTTCTTCCTCCTTCTCCTGACAATAACTAACACAACAAAAAAGAGTTATCCAATTTGGTGCAGTCGTTCTGAATTTATACGCGCCCATGCATTTCGGAAATTCATTTTTACACGAGTATATTGATAAACAGATTTTTAAAACGGACACGAAACATTAGGTATTTATTAATTGATTCGAGAACTTCTAAATTTATGAATCTCGCATAGCCCTGTTCCGTGTAGAAGTTAAACCCACAGCCAATTGCACAGCAGTCGCTGTAACTTGCCCTACGCCAGCGAGGCAGTCATGAGATTAAATTTTCATTTCCTAGAAATAGGTAGGTACTCCTACTAATTACTGCGCTCATTTTGCTTGATGGAATATGCAGCGTGATGCAAGTACTGATTATCAAAAGATACTTGCAATTATGCGAAGAGGTCTGCCCGCTATCGTATCTTATACTATTCTCAGTCTATCTTCGAACCCTCTCTTTCTAATTAAGAAGGAAAATAAAAACGCAGTTATCACAAAAAAGAAGACTGTTTTTATTGCAGTTTTTGTGCATTTATTCAAGAAGTTCCTTGCGACTTAATTACCTCAATATTTAACAGTACGACAGTACAATGTTAATTGGGTCGACTGACGTTTTTTTGTGCAACTGTAGAGATTTACGGATTGGACTTTGTATAATTATATTGGAGAAAGCTACTAAGCTTTTTAAACGATACAGTTATATGTATTTATTCATACCTGTTTTGGTCCGTTGCTGTATTAGTAATACAAGATAAGTTTAAATCCAAAATAGCGCTAGTTAAGTTTTGATGTACCACCTTAAACGTATACCATACGAGTCTACTAATTGATACTTAAAACAATTCTACAGGTACATAAACATTACCAAAACATTGTTTAACTTAAATTCGAATTCAATTTGGACTGAACTCCGCAAAAGCTCATTCCCATTTTCTGGTACAGATACGTCGAGAAGTCTGTACATTATTGCATAAGTAGAACATCACAAACTAGAGGCATACAATTATTTGTATTGTCCCAGCTGTACAGTCACCGAGAGCGGTGAAACAAAGCGGGTACCACAAAACAAGAAGAACACAGAAGGTTGTCTTCATACAATGGGCACAATAGCAACGCACACATAAACATCTCAAAAGTGGTCTCGAGTGTTCTTTAATTCTATATCTGTGAACGCTGTCTTTAGTGAGTTGAAGTGACAATGGGCAGGCCACATCGCTCGCAGAACCGACAATAGATGGGTTCGGAGAGGTACCATGAGTATCAGGACAGCCCCCACAAGATGGACTGACGACCTAATTAAAGTAGACGGGAGCCGTTGGATGTAGACCGCTCAAAAACGGTTGTTGTGGAAGTCTTTGGAAGAGGGGAAATGTTCAACAGTGGATATTTCAAGGGTAATGATGATAATGGTGAACATGTCTACGTGTGCGTGGCTCGAGCGAAGTACGTAGAAAGTTTACCTTCTGTATCTCGGTATTATGTGCGGGTACCCTCGCGGACAACTGAGCTGATAAATTACCCAACGACGCGCCGTACATACAAAGTATCTGACTATCCGTCATTTTTATAGTCTCCCGCCTGAAAATCTATGTATTTTATCATCGCTTAAGCCGAAAACTTTGATATATCGCTTGTTATGTGTAATTATATTGCGTGTGGATTGTTTTAAATGCCTACTTTGGGGTTTCATGATCATTTTTTAAAGATTGAATGTATATACGAGTAGGTTTATCGGGATTTAATAATAACTTTTATTTACCCGATGTTTCGATCATATTGCACCGATCGTTGTCATTATTCGGTGTCAGGTAAATTATAGGTATCGTATCTTTAAATATTTGACTCAAGTAAATTCTCATAATAAATGTAATATCTATACTAATATTATAATGAGGTAAAGTTTGTGAGTTTGTGAGGTTGTAGAGGTTAATCTCTGGATTTACTGAACCGATTTTGAAAATTATTTTACCAATAGAAAGCCACGTTATTTGTGAGTGTCGTAGGTCCAAAAAAGTAGACATGGGTCAGCTATATTAGATACTATTAGAATTTAATCCTGTTTTTTTTTCATGTTATAGGCAGTATAAAATCGTGAAAATTTAAAAACAAGGAAAGTGGGTAATTTATACACTGTTGAAATCGGGTTTTAATAAGTCATGATTATATTAATCGCAATAGTATCACGATATCAATGATTTCGTTCATAGATATTTACGCAAATAAAAAATATTAATACTGAATCTGTCAACACTGCTGATAAGTGTTAGACTTGAACAATAGTTCAGGTCTAACCAATACCAAGACAAATTACCTAATCAAAAATATCATAAAGCGATATCACCAAACTCTTTACTTACATGCTGCATTCCTTTTGTAATTAGGTATAATAACTTTATATCAATGACACCGAATCTATCAGAGGACTTAGTAGCTACTGTTACAACAGCCATCCAACATGCAACCAAACACGCCACACAAATAAGGGTTCCCACAAACGAGCCACTTGTGACTGCCAAATGGCCAGCGACAGTCGCATTCTTCAACACGTTTCCTATATTTTGGAAGGCTCTTCACAGACATGCATGTGAGGGGAACACGTGTGTGAAATTCGTCCATGCTTATCGCTATATTCTATTCCAAGTAAGAAGTCCCTTTTGATAGAAGTCAAATAGTAAAGCATTTAAAAAAAATGTATTGCTAATTAATTTGAGTACGATATATGTAGAAAAGTGGCGGCTGTAAGTATTTTGAATTACTGATATTAAATGTATGGAGGAAAAATTCATCTCAGGCAGGATTTGAAACTAAGGGTACCGGCCCTAAGCCGTTACCAACTCCGGTTCAAGTCCCGTTTGAGAATTTTTTTTTCCTCCATACATATTATATGACATATTTTTCATCGATTGTGATATCATCAAATGTTGATTTACTGGCATAAAATAAGACGAATCGTAAAATTTTTAGAAGTGTCAAAAGGGACTTCGTATTTAGAATGGTTGACCCCAGGTGGCTGTCGCAAGTGGTTTGTTTGCCAATGTCTAACACATACAACATACCCATGAAGCAGGAGGATATCTCGGGAAAGGTGCAATGCCCTTGGTGGCGACATTGCTCGGCAGCTCGTGCTTGATCCCTCTTTTTAAACGCTGTTTTCTTCTCTCCCTCGATTTGGCTCTTAGCATAAGAGCTGCCTGCATACTTGCCAGGTTTGTGGCCTTGAGTAAGCGCCGGCAGAAAGTTAGCCAGAGGCCAGCGGCTAAGCAGCCACTCCACACGCACAGTCACTGTGACGAGCACGGCGATCGACACACTTTTCGTCACAATTACACCGTGAATTGACACACACGATATTTCACTTTGTTTTTGCTTTCAAGAGTACACTACCACTACCACTAACTAGCGATTTAAATTGAGATATAAAGACTTATATTTATATTTACAAATCAAACGTCGATATCACTCTTATGTTAGTCCCATCACAGAATTAATTACTTTCGATTAATCTCACTTTAGAATGATTTAGAATTGGATTGAGATAGGCACAAGAAAGGCGCAAAACTATGTTTAAATATATCTAATTTAACTATTAATTATTATAGTGGTCGACGACTTATATTACGATATGTTTAGTGAGAGAAGAGAATACGTTATGGAAGCAAGCGCAATTTGGCGTTTCGTGGTTGGTTTATAGTTTGTTTTGCGTATGTTCGTGGTTCACACGGCGCGGGGCATGATCACTCATGTTTCGTTCCGCACGTCGAGCCGCAGTCTCTGGTTCTTCGACACCTGCCATCGGACGCTAGTGTCCACTAGGTGTCGCTGTTTCATGGCCGGCCCACTTGTCTCACTGCACTCAATAACACTTCACCGTAACACATGTTACACACTCGAACGCGCACTCTACGCTACACTAAAACGGAGGCTAATTAAAGATCCCAAAACACCCCAAACATGAACAACAAAAGGTGACGTCGTCGCCGTTGCATTGTCTCATAAACATGCTTACATTAACTAGCTATTAAAAACAGTAAACATTGAATACATACCTATGCGATGCTACGAGTACTTACATCGACGAGCAAAACCGCTAGAGCATATCCTAGTCCTCTGTACATACACAACATATAAGAATATGATGTACCATGCTTAGTATATGCTAGTAAACATTGAGACACATATTGTAGTTGTTGTGGGGTATACCTCTGCGGGGTCGCATGGTGAAGGCGGGTCGGTGAGCGGGGCGGAGAGCGGGCGGCCGGAGCCTGGCGCTTGGAGGCGCGACTCCCAGTGCTGGCAGGAGTAGGCGCGGACGCCGGTCGGGGCGGGGTGAAGCGGACTGTGCGGGCGCGAGCTCGACGGCGCGGGCAGGCGGCCGTGCTGGCGCGCCTACAACACACAAGTAAGATATTAATAATAATAGCATGGGGCAACTCACACAACGCTATCTGATTCCAAAAATTATTAGAGCTTGTTCTATGGAAACCAGACAACTGATAAATAAACGTATATATTTCTAAATACATGCATATTATAGTTAAATAACACATCATACATTTTTTTTATCCTGGTTGGGGATCGAACCGACGACTTAAGGCTTAGCAGTCAGGGTCACTAACCAGTAGACCAACAGGTCAGTCAAAGATCAAGAATGACTTCAACATTCATTTTAAAGCCAGAACTCTTAACATCCTAAAATAGCTATTTACTGACTAACTGGGCAACTTCTCAACCCGTTTTGCAAAGCTAAAAAAAGATAAAGAAAGCACCTTCGTTCCTGATAACTGTTGTGGCCGATTGCCGCGAATGTATATTAACAGTCAGTAGGTACACGGCTATTGCCAATAATAGTTTTGGTTTCTTAAGTCTACCTGTGATAATTAGGTATACAAGTATAATCCTACTAGAGACTGAAGTAACACCATGGTTCTTATTAACGTTTCTTTTTAGTTCACACGGGCTTGCCGCGAACGTTGTTAAACGGAAAAAAAGAACGTAAATAAAGACCCATGAAAACACTTCGTGCAGGACATAACGCTGTTTCCTTTCAGCCTGTCGCAAAATCAACAAGGCCGTTTGTTATAATGTCGAAGAAGAGTAAAATTATTTTATTCATGGCGCCAATTGACATCATTGGATATGTCAACATAGAAGGTAAGTCACCCTCATGGTGTGGTTTTCACAACAGCCTCATTAAGCCATACACCCGATGAGATACACCGCTAATAGTAAACTATATAGGGATGTTGAAATGTGGATTACCTTACGGCCCGCGAGCGAGGCGCCGCCCGCCGCAGCGTACATGCACCGCCGGCGCGCAACGCTCAGCTAGCGCCGGCCATCTTGTGGCAGCTGCCGCGCCGCGCCACGCCGGCTGCCCACCGCATCCGTGTGACAATCACCAGCGCCTGCGACATTATATACCAACATAGGGATCAATCGGGTACATTCATATTAACAGTATCTACTACCTAATCTGGGGTTGCGTTATTAAATAATGGTTTTTCTATAAGCATACAAGTATAATCCTACTAGAGAGTGTAAGATCTTAAGAGAGTATAAGGTACTGGATGTATCTAGTTAAACCAAATTTCGAAGTAAATAATTAAAAAAAAGGGGTTGCACTCCGGGAGTGCCAGTAAAAGTGAAAATTTGAACATTAACGTTGTGCATTTTTGAATATTTTGGAATAGTAAGGGTTATTTTTTTAAATTTATTTTTAGTACTAGTTTTCGTCCGCGGCTCCGCCCACGTGGTTGTCGGTTATCGCGATAAAAAGATCCAATGTCCTTCCCCGGGACTCAAACTATTTCGATACCAAATTTCAACTAAATCGGTTTAGCTGTTTGAGCGTGAAAGCGTAACAGACAGACAGACAGAGTTACTTTCACATTTATAATATTAGTATGGATTTAAGTACTATAATTTATGTGGTTAAATACAATATTCATCTATTGCGCTATCGTACACTAACATGACAATTTAAAAAATAACAATGACTACATTATGACAACTAAATCAAAAATATGAATTATTAAATCACAAATTAAAAAACAAAAAAATAAAATAAAAAGGAAAAAAAAACATTTAGACTCGAACCGGGGTCTTCTGGCCCGATTTCCTACCTGAGCTATTATAACATTGTAGATTGTGGCGAAATTTAGCTTCGTATTCTAAGAATCTTATAGACACGTGATTCGGTCACGTGATCCTGACGCGAGTTTAACATTTTATACCCATACCAAAAAAGTGCACAACGCCGTTATAGAAGTTTTCACTTGAAAAAAATCATTACTCCTATTTTTCGTAGCCGAAATCATTCGAATGAAATGGTCTAAGAGTAATGAACTAATAACGTATCTAGTTGCTGTTTGCCTAGTCACCCATAGCTTTAAAGATAAATATCTGATTAAAAATGGCCCTATCTTTAAACGTCAATTCAAACACAATTTTGAATTTTGAAATCATTCGAATGAAATGGTCCTAGTAATGAACTAATAACGTAGCTAGTTGTTGTTTGCCTAGTCACCCATAGCTTTAAAGATAAATATCTGATTACAAATGGCCCTATCTTTAAACGACAATTCAAATACAATTTTGAATTTTGAAATCATTCGAATGAAATGGTCTTAGTTATGAACTAATAACGTAGCTAGTTGTTGTTTGCCTAGTCACCCATTGCTTTAAAGATAAATATCTGATTACAAATGGCCCTATCTTTAAACGACAATTCAAACACAATTTTGAATTTTGAAATAATTCGAATGAAATGGTCCTAGAGTAATGAACTAATAACGTAGCTAGTTGTTGTATGCCTAGTCACCCATAGCTTTAAAGATAAATATCTGATTACAAATGGCCCTATCTTTAAACGACAATTCAAACACAATTTTGAATTTTGAAATAATTCGAATGAAATGGTCCTAGAGTAATGAACTAATAACGTAGCTAGTTGTTGTATGCCTAGTCACCCATAGCTTTAAAGATAAATATCTGATTACAAATGGCCCTATCTTTAAACGACAATTCAAACACAATTTTGACACAACTGATAAAATAAATTCTCCTGATACTTATTTTTGCCGTGTTGTATCGTTGACAGTATAAAACCGCAACTATTACGACACCTAACTATAACCAACACCGCAAACATCTAATTACAGTTCACAAAATAATCCGCAGAGGACTAATGTTTAATTAATTATAAGCCTGGCGCAAATAAACGCAGCTTTTCATAAATTAATTTTACCGGAACTACTAATAATTGATTTAACTAACCAGTAGTTACAATTTGAATAATATTCAACTTTAGGCAAAGCTAAATTGTATAATTTCGATTGTATTTACCGCGACCGGCCAATATGGCAATCGGCTATTGAAATTAGACGGGTAAGACCACGGGCTTAAACAAGGTACATTCGCTCCGTGACGAATTCGCTATCGCCTACAAGATATAGAATAGAAAAAAATATATCTATGTTCTCCACCGTAAACGTCAAATTCATATAAAATAAAATCCGCTATTATATTTCGTTTTGTACTAGATTAGTGATCAATCGAATGGAAACAAATAGCGAAGATACTGTCAATAGTGTAGCATAACTGCGCATGGGCTTGGATCGACCACGTGACATACTTCAATTCCATACATTTTGTACCTAGTTTCGCTATTAGAATGTGACTTTGTCTTCAACGATTCGACGACTTATGACGCTCTCTCATATTCACACAGTCTGCCCTGCTAAATTAAATAAGGATGATTTTTTCTAAACTTCTCCATTTGAGATATTGCTTTTTTGCTTAGCAGAGCAGCCGTGTTATCTTAGTCTGCACCAGCTTCAATCGGATGCATTTAATGATTTTAGCGACTCTTACATATATACTTAATTAAGGACCTGTACTCATTTGTTTTATAGATATATCTATCATGAATCATTTCGTTAAGTAAAATGTTGCATGTCTGTAAGTAAAATATGGTAGCTTACCAGAACTATGTAAGACCTTACTATTGTGCCTATATTTGTAAATAAATGAATTGAATTGACATTATGGCCTGCATTTTTGTACTAGAAATGAATTAAAAAATTGCCATGTTGATCTGTTGCAGTCTATACATACAATATTTACAATATTTCAATCGTTTCGGTTTCAGTCCGGTCCGGCACCGTCTACCCAGCGCGAATGTATGGCGACCCCGGAACATGTAAAAGCTATCGCACATCGCCCTACACTTCGCGCTGACTTCTCGGCGCCGGACCGGATTGAAACCGTAACGTGTGAAAAGAACTTTACGATGCAAGCTTGATAGCTGTGATGATTTATTACATCAAAATCTGAAATTACATTTAAACAAAACTGTTTGCTATCTTTCTCAGCGTACAGGGTGTTATGAGACAGTATACTCTCTTTACAGTGATGATTTTGGAAAACATCAAACTGCTTAGAGTTAGACGCATATGTTTGTATGCACTTTATTATTGTCAAGAAAGATGAAGAAAACAAACAAACAGGTGGCGACGCATAGATGTATCAAGCTGAACGGCTCTATCTGTTGATTTCCTAAAGTGTCCTGTTTTATTTTTAATTTCTATATAGACTATGTTTCCTGGCCAATATGTAGGATATATTTTGCTACACAAAGTAACAAGCAGTGACGATAATAGTGAGCCACGTCGAATCTTGATAACCTATATCCACGCAGTCGGAGATGCGGGCCAAAGCTAGTGTACCTATGTCTACTTGCAAACATTGTAAAACAATCTCTAAATGGTATTCAAAATTGTATAAAACTTAAAGCGTAGTTTAAATGTATTAATCACATGAACACAAACAGAATTATTTTATTATGAAAACCTAGAAAGATGTGAATTCACAATCAGACGTTAATTCAAAATTCTTGTTTATTTAACAAGAAAACGTCATAGGACAACGCATATACTGTCATAATGTGTAATACATATATGACACTACCACAAGGGTCCTTATCCACGTTTTTTCCGTTGTCACGGCAATCCTGTGCAAACTGTCAAAACCTTGTCATAATGTTAAATACAGAGCTGCGCTTAGAAATGCATCAACGCGCATGCGCGGCGTACAGTTCGCACGGGCTGATCTCAAACACCACTTTACTCTACTGCCTTTAATATGGCTACTAGACGACTGACAAACATACTTAGTACTTACAACTGACAAACATATTTGTAATTGAATAGGTACATACATATGTTACAGATAAATTACACCCACATATCTGTAGAAACTTTTATCCGAACCGTCAAATAAATGGCTAATGAGATTTAACCCCGCGCAACCATAAACAGTGTCAATTCTAATATTACAAACGATATCGTACATAACGAATAAACTTTAGTAAATTGTATAGAAACCTTCCATTTGTTAGCAAACATAAGGCCTCTCCTATTCTCGCTTGTAGGGATGCGAAAGTACTTTTGTACATACAAAACTTTTCGCTCACAGATGCGTTTCGCTGACACATGCTGCCTAAGTTTACCTGAACTTGTAATAAGAACATGTTCAAGCAAGCTAGACTACTTATGAAACATATTTAGATACTATAGCATGTAGGTTTGCTATAGGCGCAAATATTGTGTAAGGCATAAAGTCAGGATGCTGTATTCTTTTAAGGCACGATTATTTAGTTTTTCGACATTATGATCGAATTGTATTGGTATGATATAGTCTCATCAATTTATGAGACTTAAAAAAAAATATAGGATGGTTGAACCGCGACACACTTAGTATCACTTAGTCACTAAGTCCTGTTCGCAGTTATCGAATCCACCATTTTTTTCATTACAAAAAATTAAGTAAGAATTATTATGCCTGCGGCTTTACCCGCAAGGATGCCGGTTACTGCGACTATTGTACCTACTTGAGCTATTTATATAAAAAAATAAATAAAACAGGTTGAAAGCTGTATCTACTACCATCAAACTTAAATGATTCGACTAGCCTGTTCGTATAGTGGTTAGTGAACCTGACTGCTAAGCCAGAGGTCGTCGGTTCGATCCCCATCCAGGATAAAACATTGTGTGATTTATTTATTTATTTATTTAGTCATTTGCATAAATGTGGTACATATTACAGATCTTTAAAATACATATTATTGAATCAGCACACTTGCCAATAATGGCATGCAAATTACATCATTGGTATAGGCAAAATTTATCAAAATTACAAAGAAATATATTTAAAAAGTGAAATAATGATGAGCACGATGGTTTATCCTGTGTATGGGTGTAATTTATCTATAATATGTATGTATTTAGAATTATATAAGTATGTTTATCCAGACAACTCTGGTTTCCATAGTAAAAGCTCTGCTTAGTTTGGGATCAGATGACGCTATGTCCCAAAATATTATTATTAAAAATATCAATGATGTAACTTGTAATAGTTTTAAAGATTGAATATTAGCTTTGAAACTGCAAAAATATATTTGCGGAGTTACACGTTAACTTCGAACAGACCTAAAAATAAATCATAGTTTCGGATTCATAAATTTCATTGTGTAGTTGATGTAGTTTAATTTTCTTTTTAAATATCTATTACTTAATACTTACATTAAATAATTATAAAGAGGAAAGATTTGATTGTTTAGTTGATTGTTGTTTGAGGAAAGATTTGTTTGTATTGAATAGGCTCCGAAACTACTGGACACATTTAAAAAAATCTTTCATCGTTGTGAAGCTACACTAACCCCGAGTGACATAGGCTATTTTTTATCCCTGTATTCCCATGGGAACGGGAACTACGCGGGTGAAACCGCGAGGCGTCCGCTAGTCGTTAATATACCTACAAATGCCAGGCCGCTATTTTGCAACTATCTAATGATAGTTCGAAAAACGTCAAAATTAAAGAAAGAATAGTAGCAAAGCGGTCTGAATTCCTTGATATTTCTTATATCACGTAAAATAAAAAAGTCGTATCAAATGACCACATCTAAGTAGAGCTTACGTACAAACTCACTCAACCGTACTAAGAATACCCAGTCATGCTGACTTGATTCGATCTATTAAGATTGGAATTGAACTGGTTAATGCCCAGTCACACGTGTGTATCCGAGAATAATAGACATACGAGTATTATGTAATGTATGTTAAAAGGGTGGCCCTCAAGTTTGTTCTAACTATGATTTTGCAGTTAGTGCGTCAGTATCATAAGACTGCCAAATGCATTAATAGTAATTGTCTTATAAACAATTTTGGCCCGTCCCGTTAAACCGATCAAGTTAAACTAAGTTCCAATAGCGTGATAATAGCCTTAAATCGTAACTTATGCATGACATATTTTTTTTTAAATTAGCCCCATATGTTCGTGGGTTTGTCTCCCGCCCAAGCGATTATTTCTTTCATACATTTAATACTCGTGTTATAAATAATCATAAAAATCACAAATAAATTATCCTCATGCTTTTTTCATATTGTATGAGCTACAATATTGTTTAACCAGACTTTTTCCTGTGATGAAAAAATTACTTAAAATCAAATGGTTGTCCGTAAAGTCGGTTTACGGACGATAATTTTAAGTGAAAAATGTCATAAGGAAACATTGATGACATTGTAATAAACAACCATGCCTGTGACTGCTTTTTTTCCAATTGTACCGTACGTCGCCGCAATCTCCAAAATATTGATGACATTGTAATAAACAACCATGCCTGTGACTGCTTTTTTTCCAATTGTACCGTACGTCGCCGCAATCTCCAAAATATTGATGACATTGTAATAAACAACCATGCCTGTGAGTGCTTTTTTTCCAATTGTACCGTACGTCGCCGCAATCTCCAAAATATTGATGACATTGTAATAAACAACCATGCCTGTGACTGCTTTTTTTCCAATTGTACCGTACGTCGCCGCAATCTCCAAAATATTGATGACATTGTAATAAACAACCATGCCTGTGACTGCTTTTTTTCCAATTGTACCGTACGTCGCCGCAATCTCCAAAATATTGATGACATTGTAATAAACAACCATGCCTGTGACTGCTTTTTTTCCAATTGTACCGTACGTCGCCGCAATCTCCAAAATATTGATGACATTGTAATAAACAACCATGCCTGTGACTGCTTTTTTTCCAATTGTACCGTACGTCGCCGCAATCTCCAAAATATTGATGACATTGTAATAAACAACCATGCCTGTGACTGCTTTTTTTCCAATTGTACCGTACGTCGCCGCAATCTCCAAAATATTGATGACATTGTAATAAACAACCATGCCTGTGACTGCTTTTTTTCCAATTGTACCGTACGTCGCCGCAATCTCCAAAATATTGATGACATTGTAATAAACAACCATGCCTGTGACTGTTTTTTTTCCAATTGTACCGTACGTCGCCGCAATCTCCAAAATATTGATGACATTGTAATAAACAACCATGCCTGTGACTGCTTTTTTTCCAATTGTACCGTACGTCGCCGCAATCTCCAAAATATTGATGACATTGTAATAAACAACCATGCCTGTGACTGTTTTTTTTCCAATTGTACCGTACGTCGCCGCAATCTCCAAAATATTGATGACATTGTAATAAACAACCATGCCTGTGAGAGCTTTTTTCCAACAGTACCGAATGTCGCTGCAATCGCTAAAACATTGATGACATTGTAATAAACCACCTGCCTGTGACAGCTTTAGTGGACCCGACGGTCACAATACTATCTACATATATCAGCAAGCGGAACGTGACGGGCCGTGAACAACCTACAAAGAATCTGACGTTCTCCTAAAATAATATCACGTGATTTAAATTAATCCTTTAAGTGGCAGATTCGACAGTTTCCAGAACATACCGAAACCAAAGTGTATGTACGAGTATATGATAGCTCTAAAACTGCTAGGTTTTCCAACAACGATATAACTTTAATGGAATAAACAATCGAAGCGAGGCTCGCGCCAATCTAAATTAATGACCTACCCGGGCAAGGCGTTTACCAAATCTTGTTCTACAATGCTCTCGAGATATGTTCACATTTGCGTACGATGTAACGATGTAGGATTAGCCTTTATGGAGACTGGATTATTGATAGTTAATATATTTTCAAGTGTATTTTATTAAGGATTTGTTTAAGCCAGGGTTCTCGCTTCTGGTAAATGACTCGAATAAAGCTGAGGTTTTTTGAAAAGCTTTCTTAACACTGTGTAGTTTTTATCATCATTTAAATAATTTATTTTATAAACCTAAAGTCTTAATGAAGCCAGACTGGAATAAATAGCCAGTATGGATGTAAACTAGCTTATGATATTTTATAATTTTTGTTTGTTGCCTATTTTTTACGTATTACGTATATACGATATACGTAAAAAGATATGTACGATATTACGATTCATTAATTAATTTCACCAAAATACCTGAGCTTCCCCATACCTGGTGTTGTAATGAATCATATTCATGACTATGTTACCTTGTTTGAACAAAGTTACAAAGTCATTTACATATGATTAAAATATTTCTATAACCTACCGCGTTCGCTCACTTTATTACAAATTTATGCAAAACCTCAATTTATACAATCAAAAACCTACTACGCAACGCAATTATAATATTACTAGCTGCCCCGCGCAACTTCGTATGCGTAAATTTCCTTCGTTTTTGCAACATTTCTCATTGCTGCTCAGCTCCTATTGGTCGTAGCGTGATATTATATGGCCTATAGTCTTCATCGATAAATGGGCTATCCAACAGTAAATGTACCGCGTTCAAACAAACAAACAAACTCTTCAGCTTTATAATATTAGTATAGATATTATAAATAATTACAATATTATACGAGGCATAGATACAATAGATTGCTCTCAAAACATCCATAAAAGGAATCAAATAAAAGTACTGCCACTTGTGGGTACTGCTGACCCTAATAATATCCTTTCAACCAATTCGGTCAAGTTGATTATTCATTAAATCCCACCAATATACACATTTTCTGTTTATCACTTTTTCATTTATATTCAGCTACATATGTCGCTATTTATTGCAACTGAATGATGAGACAAGCAAGTCATGAACCTAAGGTAAGGTCATGGCTAGCCTGTAGCATCATCAGTGTCATGCAAATGCTTGTTCCGCAAAGATCCAAACGTCACTGCATCGCGCTCCTCATTCTGAGACATTAGTCTGCAAGTTTTATTTAACCGGTAATCACACTTTTTACGAAGCAATTCATGCAAAACACAGTATTGTTTTTGCATTTTTATTTCACAGAATAATAATCTCACTGCTGTGGTATTCACCAATAGGGCCTATAAGACCATATACACAGTAACAGAAAGGTGTGGTCATATTCTTAGCGAGGTACTATTCTTAAGCCGGTACCACACGGCTATATTTGTACTAATATTTTAAAGCTGAAGAGTGTGTTTGTTTGTTTGATCGCGGTAATCTCAGGAACTACTGACCTGAGTTGAAAAATTATTTCATCATGCTACGACGAATAGGAGCGGAGCAGCAATGAGAAATGTTGCAAAAACAGGGAAAATTTACGCAGACGAAGTTGCGCGGGACAGCTAGTAGCTATATATTATTGGAAGTCAAGAGCAACTAACCTTAGTATATATATATTTTTCAGGTTTTCATTTTCGTAACAATGCATTTTGTATTACTTGCCATGTCCATTTGAATACTTGCAAATATTAAACAACTTAAGTAGCTGTACATTTTACAGTATGTCAGTATAAATCTTTCCAACTCAAACTGCAAATTAAACTGAAAGCAGTACATTAAATATTGACAGTAAGAAATGAAGTGAGCAGAAACACCATTTAATAACAATGTTTACAGCCTAAACAAGCTGTAATTAACTGTGCCTTGTAGTACAACACCCGGGAGATGTGTGACGTCATACTGAGTGGATGATGAATTGACAATTAGCGGTGAGGGAATAAACACTTGTAAGTAAATATATCACGATTTTGAGGTAAGAAAGACAATTTTGTAGGCTAGTTTGGTTTCTGTTTCTACTTGACTGTATTCTTAAAAAATCAGTTAATAGTCATTTTTACCCACGACGGAACTGAGAAGGTATATGCGTTTGGGGTGAGAGATTGATTGTGTATGCACTCTAATGTTGCCATTTATTTCAATAACGGTTTGTCCGATTCAGATGCGGTTTTCTGTAAAGGGTGTGTAAAAAATGTATTATGTGTTTATTACTTTGTAATAGGAAAAGTGTAAAATTAAAGTGTAGTGTAAGAGAAAATTCGTCAAGGGCTACTAATCGCACGAAAAATAACACACACTGAAATATTAGTTAATTTCAGAGCAGCGATTGGCAGACCCCGACGAATTTTCTTCGTACTGCTTACCTCTTAATGGTCGGGGGACCTAAAATTTTATTTTATACTTTTCCTATTACAAAGTATGCATCATGGGTTTTTTCAAAATTTTCAATTTTGTTTTTTTTTACAGATGTGTGTTTGAAGATTAATATTTTATGAGTTCAAGTATAAAAATATATTTTTTAATGATGAACACCGATGTATTCTCTTGTAATTACAATCTAGTCTACAGAGACTAATAAATCATTTGAGTTTGACGTAAATTACTAAAAATATTATTTTATGTTTATGTCCATTTAACACTATTCTTATTGTTTTTATCGTTGACGTATAGACCTGGACCGTGCCATCCCTTTCAAATAAAAGGTAAATATTGACTGCAAAGTGTGAAAATGAGATAAACTCGTACGACCCTGTCTCTTTGACAAGTATTGACCACAAAGTAGCGTTATCTCTTTCTAGAAAGTGGTAAATTTTGTGAGGTTATGGCACAGTCCAGGTCTATACATCAATAGTTTCGATTAACATGAAGGTTTTAATTATGAGTTGTTGTGATTTGGTTTACTTGTGGTATAGACTATAATTACTCTTTCAATTAATATTTTATGCATTACATTATCAACCCATATGCTGTCCCACTGCTGGGCACGGCTCTCCCCAGTAGAACCTACTTATACTGGCATTATATTAATTTTAAATTTAAGCAGTCAGGTTTTTGTTATAATAATCAGTTTTATTGCGAAGTCGTGCCAAAATAGCGGTGACTTCAAATCACACTCAAAGAAAGACATAATTAAAGTTTTGCGAAAATGGTTCAGGTTACTTGACGGTCATTTGTGGCCAATAATAGCAATCGGATGATCCTGATACTTAACTTCACACCGGCTCCACAAGTTGGCCCCAACTTCGGTCCAAATGCCACTCGTCCAACGTTTGGATCTAGAATATCGCTCGTCCCAATGTTGGCGCCAATTCTACTTTCTAGATCCACACGTTGGGCGAGTGGCGTTGGGACCGATGTTGACGTCAAAGTTTTCTTTCTAACACATTGCTTATAAATCATTTACACAATTTATGAATCACACAAAGCGATGTCCCGTGAAGAGATTGAACTTGTAACACTAGACAGTCGTTGAATCGACGACATGAAAGGAATTTTCTACATTTTCTTATAAAAAGGTTTTCTTTCTATAGTTATTTAAACAATAAGACATAGTTCTAAAATTATATGCAGGTTTTTCCGAGGGTGACCATTTCTTTTGAACATAATGAGAATTGGAATATTATTGTTGAATGTTTCTTTAAAATAAACATTAAACACGTGGTTCAATACAAGAATGTATTATTATTATAACCTTGCCATTCTGTCAACTTAGCGGATTTATCAAGGCCTCTAAATTACCTCAAATTGTTCACTAAAAATAGCCTCTCCGGTTACGCAACTAACCCAATAACAAAAGTAATTTTAATATGTTCGTTATGTTTAGGAACTGAATTGGAATTCAGAATTGCTTTATGGCTACATTCTGAGGTCGTTAAAAGTTCAAAGAACGCTTAGATCGACCGATTAAATAGAAATACCGTGACACCGTTATGAAAAAAGAAATAAAATTAAATACCTGTTATTATAAATTTAAACGGGCACGTAATAATTAAAGTAGTCGTTGCTAATTTCAGATTAGATGCCAAATATTTATATCCGATAAATCCGCATTGGTAGGGATAATTGGACTTTTATTCCATTCATCGCGATTACGAGACGAACGAGTGTCGTAGACTCGTAGAACTTCGTAGCTCCGTAGCCGCTACGGCGTAGGCGTATAACTTGATACATTAAAGCAACGCGTTAGCGAACTAGAATTTCAAATTAGCACTTATATTAATAAATACACGAATAATATAAGTGGGTTGTTTCTTTACCCTAAGTAAATAAAAATTAGTATAAAGGTAGATTTAGTGCGTGAACAAATTGCTTACATTAGTATGATTTCTATCACTGTGAATTTATGAAGTTATTTCCCGTTGTAATTTTATAGTGAAAAAAATCTATATGAATACAAATATTAGAAAGAGGACAAATTATAGTCATTTTTATAGGCATTCCATTTGAAGGGGCGGTAGCCTAATGGCTAAGGCATCGGGCTCGCAATGATGAGATTTCGGATCCTCCCCATTATACTACCGATGTGAACCTACGCCTATCACAAGCCATTGAGCTTTGCTGGAGGGGTTAAAAGGATTGCTAGTAATGTGGGACCACAATTCCACACATCTTATTAAAAAAAGAGGACAAATTATAGTATTTTTATAGGCATTTCCTGCCAATGATTACATAGTGATTCTATCGCCTCATATAGTGTAATAATGAGGACAAATTTGTTTGTATGTTATAAATATTCTCTGAAACTACTGGGTCGACTTTAATAAAACTTAATGTAGAGGTACTTTAGGCTAAAGAAAATAAATAGGCTTATAGCACATTATTATTACTGAGGATCAGCTAGTCTATTAATAAATTATATTTATTGAACACAGTGATAGTGGAAGCAAAATACTAACAGCTTCAGTTGAATTTTACTCAAATCTAATTTACGTTTAATTTAATTTACTTTAGCTTTTGAAATCACATACAAAAATAGAAACTGATGGTATTCTGAGCTTTCTTCTTTCTCTCTTGCCTTCTACCTTAGAAGGTGAGAGAGAAACAGGAAAGCTCAGAATCAGATGCATGGACCAAATAAAAGAGAAAGTTACTGTCATCTATACTTCTACTCCAATATTATAAAGAGGAAACAAAGAGAGGAAAAGATTTGTATTTTCGCAATTAACGAACAAACATAAAAAGTACTGTACAGATTTCAAATTTTTTTTCACCATTAGAAAGCTAAAATAATAGGAAGTTATATAGTCTATAATTTTGTCAAAAAATTAAAGATCCCTAGGAAAATTACAATAATGTAACTCAAGGTAAAAAACTATGAGATGACACCCAGGCGAAGTGCGGCAGGCAGCTAGTGTCGTATAAAGAAGTAAAACGCTATTGACAGAGATTAACGAAAACATCTGCATCAGTTACACTGACAAAAGCACGCCTCTTAAATCTTATGAGGACATATTACTTCAAACTTACATGTTATGCTCACTACAGTCAATACAATCGAAATATTTAGACCGTACAAGGCCTATCTAATTTGCATTCACGTATCGATACGCTTCACATAGCAAGCGAGTTGTGTATTGTAATAATCGATCCAACTGTTTTGCGATTATCCAAGTTACCGAGCATCGATTTAACTTAACCCGTTGGTGCCTACTTAGGTCATAGAACAGTGGGAATTTAACACAGTTTTCTAAAAAATGTTAAGTTAACCTAAGGGTGTTAAGTAAGGCTTCATTGTCTGTTCATCTGTTATGTTAATTGGCTGTATTTTTTTAGCTGTATTTGGTAGACACTTTAGCTGAGTGTTTATCACTATATAGCCTCTATAACAACAAATAATAACTATTAAATAAATTTTAAAATGTAAGGTCTCTAAAACTATGATTTTTCGAAGTTTTTTAAAGATATCGTTTGAGTATTAATAGGATAACACTTGAAATTCTCAGAGGTAGTGCAACTATAGGCACTATAACAACAATAACTATACTTAATAAAAAAAAGTTAAATTTAATTAGGTACCCTTAAATGAAATATGTTTTTTTTGCTTGATCCTAAGATAGTTGGCACATTGCCCTGCATCACGTAGCGTAGAGCAGGAGTGCGCATTCTTACGACGCTTGTAAGTATCTCTCTTTGTAGTTAGTGCAACACATGACACCGCATTGACTGGCTTGTTGGTCTAGTGGTTGTGGTCTAGTAATCCTGATTGCTAAGCCAGAGGTCGTGGGTTCGATCCGAAAGTATTATCCTGGGTGGGGACCCAGGATAAAACTTTGTTGTGAAGAGCATGATGGTTTATTCTGTATCTGGGTGTATTATGTATTTAGAAATATTAAGTATGTTTATCAGTTGTCTGGTTACCACAGTAAAAGCTCTGCTTAGTTTGGGATCAGATGACGTCCAAGTTGTCCGAGTTGTACGTTTTAGCAAGAAATCTGCACGACGGCAACGATGCAGATCTGCACTCCCGTAACCACGCGCGTGTTTGCGTCGCCAAGTCGCTTAATATTGACAACAGTCATTTGAAATACGAGTATATATAGCACGGCGATGTGGATCTCTTCGTGTTTAAGTCCAACTCGCACTTGGCAGTTTTTTTTATTTGCCATTGCATGTATGTAATGTGTTAAAAGAGTAGTTTAAATTTTGAATACTAAATTATTTTATAAATTGCTCCACATAATGTAACAATTTGAAAAATGCAACATTGTTTTGCAAGTGAATGCTTTGATATTTTTATTGTTTCGTGTCGAGTATGAATTAAGTTTATCAGCACATAAAAAAAGGTATGAATTTTGCTCAAATGAAATCATTTAAACATTTATTTTTCTAGACTTTATGTAAATAATTAATCTATACTTCTATACTAATTTTATACATGTGAAAGTTTCAAATTTTTAACATACATTAACATTACGTCCACACATCCATACATAGTAAAAGAGAACGCTGCATACAAAACATCCATCCATTCGGATACGGAAGTATGGATGGATGGATGTATGGATGTTTGTGATTCAATCACGCCACAACGATCGGGATTAAATATAGAGATAGATTATAATCGAGAAGAGACATAGATTATAATCTGGAATAGCACATAGTCGACTTTTTATCCCGAAAAATTGTTCCTGTGGGATAAATTTGCGTTTCAAAATTTTCACGTGAGCAAAGTCGCGGGCAGCAGCTAGTACTTAATAGAAAAATAAATTATGTTGTCATAGATACTGTCTGACCTCTAAGATCACTAGAAAACGAAAATCTCAATAGAGAATGGCAGTTAACCCTTTTAAAGTGGCAATGGGATTTATCTGTCGGAGCCGATAGCTGATGGAGCAAACGAGTACTACCCTGACACGACCCCTAGCCGGACCGACGATCTAAAGAAGGTCGTTGGTATGGACCGAATGCGGAAGAGGACTAGGTGCTGTGGCGAAAATTAGGAGAGGCCTATGTCCAGCAGTGGACTGATACGGGTTGATGATGATGATATTATGTATAATATATTTTTTCAAATAACTGTTATTTTTTCATTCCTATATGATTTAATTATATGCACATAGACAGGTTATAAGCAAAATAAATGTATGTAGGATCCAGCTATTTTATTTATTTTTACTGACTTTAACAAATAACAACACCATCTACAACAGTCTAACTACATTTAAACTAATTACACGAAACTACCGTAAACTAATTGAAATATATGACCATCAGTCATATTCCAATCCCACGTACTTAATGCGAAAGTTCGTGTCAGTCCATTCGTAGTCGGTCAGGTGACGGGCTCGGCAAACGTGACCGCTGAAATAGGTTAAACGATGTGACGTCACATCGAGACAACCACAGAATACCGGAGAGTACAGAAAGCAATCTTCATAAAAAACGCTCTTGACACACGCAGGCAAAGCCATCGCTCGCGAACACGGATTAATACTAATATCTTAATATCTTGGGACAACTCACATACCGTCACCTGATCCGAAACTAAGTAGAACTTGGACTATGGCATTCAGAAAACTGAAAAACATACTTATATATCTCTAAATGCTTCTGTGGCGCGGTGGGAGTGTATCCGACTGCTACGCAAAGAGGTCGTGGATTCGATCCCCACCCAGGATAAAACTTTGTGTGATGAGCACGATGGTTTATTCTGTGTCTGGGTGTTATTTATCTATAATATTAATATTATTACTTGAGTGAGTTTCATTGTGTATGATATGGTTGCAGCACTCTATTTTCTGAAATAACTGTATACAAAGGGATATTGTATTGGCATTTAAAAAAATTGGCCATGAGTTTTTATTGCCAAGTCCTTTTCTCACTGGCTTTACTTTTTGCGAACTTGGCATGAAATTTAGACTCATAACTACTTCAAATTTTAACAGACATTCGTACGTAAAGTATTTTTGACAAAATACTTTACGTACATTGAATGATGTCTATGTGTTAGCGATTCGAGAACGTTTACTATGAAGCTTGCGTTCTGTACTCTCAGTATTCTATGAGACAACCTTTGAGACCGTCACACATGTGCACATGATCACTTTTAAACGCCACTTCGTTATTTTCGTACCTTTCATTGTGTACAAGGCTTTTATGTTCTCATCATTATCGACTTAGTGCCGGTATAAACTAGTGTTTGGCTTAGGTGACTAATGTGGCATTTTAGGGTTGAAAAATTAAAGTTAAACATTTTTTTTTTTAAGTTTAAAACAAAAGGACGTTGCAACAAGAGCTTTTTCATTATAAATAGAATATAAACATTGATAAACTTTCGCGATTTGTACATATTATGAATACATATATAAATTTTATCTAGACCCGTAATATATATATATATATATATATATATATATATATCGCGTGAATAATATAAGGTAAAATACCTTGTTTATTGCCCGACGTTTCGACCGTATTGCAACGGCCGTGGTCATGTGTAGACGCGTCGGGCATTAAACAAGGTATTTTATCATAAATTATTCAAGCGATTAAGATCTGTAAAATATATATTTTCATAAAGAATATAAACAATCCATTTATTAAACGACTGTTGCACTAGGGAATAATCCAGATAATTCCTTATTCCCCTAGCATTAATTCGCGGATATAAAGTACAGCTGGACGTGATACAATAAATTACGGATCACACCAAATACATTGTAACCGGAGCGAGAATCGAATCTGCAAGACTTTGGTCTCGCAGTTGTCGTTCCACTACTCATACAGTGTAACTGTTAATTAAATTGCAAGTAACACATTTTTTTATTAATGCAGTTTGAACCGTGATAACAATCGGTCCTATTCCATTGTAACATTGAGAACTTGTTCCACTAACGTCGAGAAAGCGAGCAGCTATTGCCTATTTTATCACTCAAAGAACGTACATACAATGTAGGTCGCGTGTAAACATAAAAACTTATTTACAAATAATAAAAACCTACGTCCAAAATTAATATAAAGTAACTATAAAGCAAAAAATAATATAGGTATAACAACGAAAAATAATTAAACATTTTCAAGTTGGTGCCTAAAACATAAAAGTACATTTCCTGGCATTATTGGCCGTGTGGTACCGGCTTAAGAATAGTACCACCCCATCACTTCCCGTGGGTGTCGTCAAGGCGACTAAGGGATTTACCACCGGAGGGCGGGCAGCAGCGTCCTCTGTGTATTTTAAAGCCTTACTGCGATCGCCAACCCGCTCGCCAAGCGTGGCGATTATGGCAATTACCCCCAGGGTATTGGGGAGACCCGTGCCCAGCAGTGGGACATCATATGGGTTGATATGTATGGCATTATTTATTTTCATTTATTATTTTTTTGTAAAAAATTCTCACTTTTTAATGTGTTATAGTTGATTTATGTTACAATAGCATAATCCAAACTGCTTATATTTGTTTTTACAAAATGTTGCGGTTTTGCGATACAAGGCCGTTGATTTTTAAGGAGTTCACCTGATACTACACTATCAGTTCCATTACATGATTTAATGGAGGCGAAGAATCAGGTATAGACCACGGTACTCAGATTGCAACCCGCAATATGTATTATTGAATAGTTCCGCTGGTCATCTGTGGTCTTCATCATCAGTTCTATTTCACTCAATGGTGTTTTTTTTAAGAATAAATGCACGAATTACAACAAAGTGTACCCAAATTGCTATAGGTGTGCCTTTAATATTTGAAGAGATTTCTTCCCTGATTTCTCCAAGATCAATTGATGACAATGGGACCAATCTGGAAGTATACAATTTCAAACATAAAAAGATATTTTCAAATCGGTCCAGCCGTCTGCGAGTAATAAGGTAACAAACATTAAAAAAAATACAGTCGTATTGAGAACCTCCTCCTTTTTGAAGTCGGTTGGAAAGAGATACAAATGATCTGATCTCGGATCGTTAATTCTGCCTGCAAGTACTCGCTCTATACTGCATCTCTTTTGTTCACACGGACGGGATCTACAATATACATTTATTGTACATTTCTTGAGCTATAAAATAGTGTGTAAAGTTACTCGCCGGTGGTGGAACAAGTGCCTTAAGGCAATAAAAGGTACTAAAATATTACCCAAAGTAAACTACGATTAATTTATAGCGAAGGAAAAAGGTGATGATATAAATCGTAAGCGTTTGACTGCTATGCTGCAAAACAAAATACATAATATATTATATTAGTTTATGCTCGGCTCTGCCTGCGTACGGATCTACTCTATTAAATGGCGGGGCTAGAATAATGGATATCAACCTACTAGCTTCAGCTATACTTATCAGTAATAAATAAAATATTTTTAAAACAATAATGCTTACTGCATTGTAGTTTTAAAAGTAATATATTACTTATTACTCACAGAACGCGCTGTACAGACATACTCCCAGTATGTACGACTGCTGTGCAATAGGACGTGCGTTCGGTTCCAGACATGACAACTCTTTGTGTGATCCATAAATTGTTGAGTCTAGGTGTACATTGTGTCCGTGCTTTGTATGTTTGTAAAGTACTCCGCTACACAGGGCATACTACTACGGGAGTTGTCTTGAAACCAAAATATGTCAACAAACAAACAGATGTGAAAAAAGAAAAAATGTTGTTTGTAAAGTCGATTTACGGACGCTAAATAACGTGACTGTTGCTGTGTAACTGCTTAGCAACCAATCAATAACGTGACCGTTGCTATGTGACACTTTTTGTGCGTGCACCCCGTCATCGATTTATAAGACTACAATTCAAAAACAAAGCATAGTTTCGGATTTAAAAACCCTTGATAAATAATGAAACTAACTTTTAATAGTTTTATCGGTCTTTCTTGTTGACTGACGATTCATTGTATTTTTCTTTTACTTGCACTGAATTTCAATCTATATCAGTTTTAATTGCAGACGTTAGAGTCAAATATGTATGTGAAGTGATAGTGTTGGTAATCTTTGAACTTCGTTGTCTAACAGAAAACTGTGATGGACAATTCGTTAATGAACATAGTATGGTATACATTTTAAACGTCTCGTGGTTACAAATCGAAATGATAGGTGTTGTACTAGCATTATTATTCCGAGCCTTGCTCGATAAATGGGCTATCCAACAATAAATATATTTTCAATTCGAAGCAGTAGGTACTTCCTGAGAGTATTGCGTTCAAACACACAAACTTTTTACCTTTATGATGTTAGTATGGATGTGAAAGTAACTCTGTCTGTCTGTCTGTTACCTTTTCGCGCTTAAATCGCTGAACAGGTTTAGATTAAATTTCGAAAAATTTTAGAGTACCTTTATTTTAATTGTTGTTTTGTTTTAATTATTCTCATATATTTGAGTTTGTTAATGTTTATATTATCAGTTACCAGACACTTTATTAGCACAAAGTGTGTTACATTACTTTTATTATTTACAACACTATTTTCTCTTAACAACTCAATAACAAAAACATCTGTTATCTCGACGTACGTAATGATGTTCATTACAATACTACAGAGGAACATAGTAATATAAAATGTGCGAAATTTTCTACGTGAATGGTGCAATAAGCGAGCGCCCGACGAGCCTTACTACAGTTATTGTGACTCGGATTGCGTTTTCGTTCGCCGTACCCGACCTTACCTCGCTCTATTGAATTTTAAAAACCGGTTGTGGGTAAGCAGAATTCGCGTACCGAGGGTTCTGTAATGCTTTACAAAAGTAGGACTCATACTAAACCTGGATTAGACCACTAACTAGACTTCGGTTAGCACATTAAAACGACTACATTACTTAAGCATCGGTCCAATATTTGTATATGAAATACATGCACACTTGGAACAACAATTTGATCAAGAGGTGTTCTTTGTGAAAAAGAAGATTTATCGGTTTAATCGATAACAAACAACTGTTATCTCTCGATTAGATCGGTTTTAATCTGTTTGAAATTCCGGCTAAGAAAGCTACAGAGGTTTTTGAAGTAATAACGTCTTATAAATCCATGATCCACGTACGAAAAGTGTCACGTAGCAACAGTCACATTATTGATTGTTTGCTAAGCAGTCATGTTATTGATTGGTTGCTAAACAACAGCAAATGGCGATTGCAACGACAAGACATGCGATACATTTGGAATTTACGTTATTTATTGGCTGCTAAGCAACGTGAATGGCGATATGTCATTAATGTTTTCTTATGACGTTATAACGTAAAATTGTCGTCTGTAAACCGGCTTTATAGGCAATCATTTTTGTTAAAGATGCTAACCTCACAGCCTCAAAAGTACTGAGCTAGTTTTAGTGAAATTTTACATTGAAATAGCGCCAAAATAAGTTATTTTAAAGATTGAAGTAGGTGAATTGAAAAAAATCACCTTCTTCAAACGTTAGACTTCTATTAAAATAAGCAAGACAGAGTCACACATAGTAATAGGGTTCCATCAACACCTTTCGAGTAAGGAACCCTAAAACTAAGCACGAGGCCGCACAGATTTAACATTGATGTAGTTTTGTAAGCACAAAGGGTAGTTAACAAAGGAAAGTTCAGTTTAGTATCGCGGTCTGCATCACGGCGCAGGATAAAGAGAACATGGTTTGCTTTATCTGTATTGTATAATATTGCCTGTGGCAGACCACAGGCAATATTCTAAAGCCTCTTCCATATAATATCTTGGGACAAGTCATACAATGTCATCTGATCCGAAAATAGGCAGAGCCTGTACTATGGTAACCAGACAACTGATAAATATACTTATATATTTCTAAATACATAATTAATATAGATAAATTACGCCCAGACGCAGAATTAACCATCGTGCTCATCACACAAAGTTTTATCCGGTACGACCTCCAGCTTAGCAGTCAGGGTCACTAACCACTAGTAGACCAACAAGCCATATCAGATTATGGAAAAGTTAAGTAGGGAAAAAAATAGGAAACTCGAACTCTGAGGGGTTCATGAGAGAAGCAGTGAACTAAATATATTAACGACTTTTCGAAGAAATTATAAAAAAAAAATGCTTAACGAAAATAAAAAGTGTATTAATATCCTTTATACAATTGTTATGTGATGTTGGTCATTTATAAAGTAAATAAATAAGTTCCCTGACTATGTAGCGACCGAGCAGATCGAGATATCTGCGAGGTTAAGCAACGTTATCACTGTTGGGCCATAGATGGGTGACCGTTTTTGAGCATTGTCAAAATCCGTCCGTGCCTCGGAGAGCACGTTAAGCCGTCGGTCCTGCGCCTAATCTTCCTCCGGTCGTGACTATAAGAGTGAGGGAATAGAGAGTGCACTCTTGCACTATTATATCTCCTGCGTAGTTGGCTAGTCTCTAATGAGATTGGCCGCCGTGATCGAAATCAGTTAAGAGACCATTAAATAAGTTATAATGAACTAAGCCTTCAAGTACACATAAAAATATTAATATCGTTGGTGTAACCCCTTCGTGTGCTATGATATAAACAAAAGGCATCACAACTTGATTTTTACTTTAACACATATTGTACTTCGATTGTTCTAATGTTATTTTAATTACACAGCAACCGAGGCCAACCAAAACAAGATTTGTTTACATGAAGTTACTGTTTACAATCGCGCCTATAATATTTTATGAAGAAATGTATATGAAAAGTCATATTTTAAATTGAAAATTGACGCTTGCTGTAAATATTGTAGCAATTGATGTGTTATGCATACGTGATAAGTTTGTCATTTATTATTTATTTACCTGAATTGGTAAAATTTTATTGTAATTTCTTATTAAAGCGGCGATAGCCTAATAGCTAAGGTATCGGGCTCGCGATCGCGAGGTCGAGGGTTCGAATTCTACCCAGTAAAAAATATGGAAAATTAAAAATTTCAACGACACGAGTCTAATCCTTTCAACTATTGCGCCGCAACTAAAACAAATGCCAATTATGCATTTTAGAAGGCGTTCGATTATCAGTTTTGTTTCGTGCACAGTGAAACAGTGACGGGCTACTAGGGATCAGAATCACGTGCAACCAGAAATAGTTATGTTGTAAACGAAAATGTAATGTGTGCAGTCGAATCTTCTTGGCGCGACCTCTGTAAGGTTAAACTGATTCTATTTTCTTTCCAGACATTATCTTTAAAACACAAATATTGATATTACATACACCATTACACTACCGACGTAAACCCACTCCTAATACAAGCCCGATGGCTTGTTTAGCTGGAGGGGTTAACAGGATTGCTAGTAAGTAAGTAACAGAATTACATTAACAGGAAAGCGGATAAAACCCGCTAAAAGAAGTAATAAAATATTAAACAGCAATTATATTTATTGGTACCAGTTTCCAAATTAAACGCTAATGTGAAATCACGATGCTGCAGATTCACTTAATTAGTAAAGTGGAAGTAACGCGTCGAACTCATCTATTAGTTTACTACCAATTAACACCGATGTGATAAAGTTATCATTTGAATTAGTACGGGGAATTGAATGGTAAATATATATCTTTTTCTAAAATACAGTTGTAGAAGTTTTGGTTTGACAAATGTAGACAATTGTTGTCATTCTTTTGACCACATGAGATATATAGCAAACAATTTAAAAATCTATTGAGTTATCAATGATTCAACAATTCGATTGCCTGAGTGTTATGGTACTTTAATAATGTGTATATACATATTAAGTTAACTGTGGAATCTGAGGGGCCTGGTGACCTGTAACACAGGTATACAAATACCTATCTCGGGCACCAGTCTCTCAAAAATGCATGTAAACAATTGTATCCAACTTCTATATTTTACCATTTGTGAAGTAATAAATTTGAAATTTAAGTGTGTGAATGCGCAAAAGGATGAACGAATACTTAAAATAATTCTCAAATGATTGTTGTGAATCTGGGTGTTTTTGTGGAGGTTTGTATGTTTGTAGAGTTATACAAATGTTGGTTCTGCGAAGATTCGCAGCACTAGCAGCAGCAAACATACTCCCAGATGGGAGTACATGGTGTCTGTTATTGTGGGTTAGTAAAGTTTCTCTTGATACAAAGACTATTCTACTAAAGAAGGTCGCTGGGATAAATTGGATGCGGAAGACGAAGAACCGGTTGTTGTTGTGTAATTTAGGAGAGGTGTAGTAGGGAACCGTTACAGGCAAATTGATGTGGATATGTGGATGAGAGTATTCTAATAATAATTAATACATTTTAAAAACAAACAGACATATTGGAGTATAAACAAATCAAATTAACAGAAAGAAAAAATAAATTTAGATACATTCGGTAATAATCATGTGTGTGTGTGTGTGTGTGTGTGTGTGCGTGCGTGCGTGCGTGCGTGCGTGCGTGCGTGCGTGCGTGCGTGCGTGCGTGCGTGCGTGCGTGCGTGCGTTTGTGCGTGCGTGTATGTTCTGCAGGCGTGCGTTCATGCGTGTGTAAGTAGGTATCAACAAGAAACGACAATTAGGTGCTCTCTAGCGTTGTAATCCTGTATTTGTAGCCACCTGTATAAAGTTTGCTTACAAGTTTTTTTAGGTAAATTATAAATTTTAAGAGTTTTGTCTATTTTATTGTAAAGATAACCTCCTAGAAAATAGAACTGATGATGCAAAAAGCTAGTATTTGTACGGATTTTGGGACAGACTGTATGTTTACGTCTATTCGCTGCTAGAAGTGTAGGATCATACTGTAGCTGAGAGTGTTGTCGGAGAATTGTATTCTGAATGTAGAGCTGACGAATTCACTGGTATGTTAACCATACCAGTGAATTCGTAAACTAATTTTGTAGGATGTAAAAAGGGCATAAAATTGCTAACTTTCAGTACAGCTCTTTGAGCTCTTTCCAGCTTCAGACCGTGATGCAATACGTGATTACTGATTGACACAGCGCCAAATAAATTTGATTTATGATCTTTTTATCCCCTGCGTTAACGAGGGTTTTAAAAAAACTATGAGATTATTGCAGGAATTTAAAAGTAAATTAATTTATAATGTTTTTTATTTTAATATTTAGACACATTATTATTGTGTTTATCAAAATAGAAGAAAAAACACATATTATAGAATTTTATAGGGTCTTAATCGTTTATTGCCCGACGTTTCGACCGTATTGCAACGGCCGTGGTCACACGCCGTTGCATCATAAAATTTTGTTATTTACCTGTATGAATAGCCGAAATGCATGGCATAATTTTTGAACGACTGGATCTAATTGGATAATTCTTTGTCAGGACAAAGTTTTGGTAATATTTTTTATAATAGACTATTTATAAAAAAATACGGAAAATTAAAAATTTCGACGATACGAGTCTAATTCTTTCGACTACTGCGCCGCAACTAAAACAAATGCCAATTATGCATTTTAGAAGGCCGGTTATCAGTTTATTTCGTGCACAGTGAAACAATGACGGGCTACTAGGGATCAAAATCACGAGCAACCAGAAATAATTATGTTGTAAACGAAAATGTAATGTCAAATCCACTCTGCGCGACCTCTTGAAGGTTAAACAGATTCTATTTTCTTTCCAGACATTATCTTTAAAACACAAATATTTAACATAATCCAGGCATCGCAGTAATTAGAATAACTTGCGAGAAAATTTAAATTGTTGACAGAATTAGGTGCTTACATAGCTCTCGACTGGTTACATATTTGCTTATCAACGCGTTCAATCTGTGTCGTACAGTCAACAACCTGTAGGTATGATATGTTGCTTGTAGATTATACTCGAACGAGTCATGATTTTTGTCTCATTACAAAATATAAAATACCTAAGAATATTAACGTACCTTTAATATATAACAGTTTTGTTTAATGTTACGGTTTGGCAGTTTAACTCTAAAACTATTTTTTTAAATATCAGAGCAGAAGTGCAAATCGCATCTTGACATAACTATCCTGTTATTTATACCCATAAATATCAGAGAGACGGTGTATCTCTACTAATCCCTGTCGTGCGACCTGCTGAGGGTCCCCCTCCTGGATATGAATTACCATGACCGATTTGGAAGTCTTTAAATAGACTTCGGACTCAGGTAAGGGCCGATGCAAATAAAACATGCTAATGTGGGAATTCACAGTAGGTGCCAATCTGAGGTGTTTATGCGGTGTAATACAGCCCACCTTACATCGTGTCCTGTGTGCCCGACGACCTGTACACGGGAGGACGTAGTTGACGTGGCCATGTTCTGGGCATCCACAATATAATATATTTTATTTCTCTGTTCGGTGGGAGTGTATCCGACTGCTACGCAAGAGGTCGTGGGTTCGATCCCCACCCAGGATAAAACTTTGTGTGATGAGCACGATGGTTAATTCTGTGTCTGGGTGTAATTTATCCATAATAAGTATGTATTTAGGAATCTATATGTATATTTATCAGTTGCCTGGTTGCCATAGTACAAGCTCTGCTTAGTTTGGGATCGGAGTGTGAGTTGTCATAAGATATTATTTTTATTTGTTTTTTTATTTATAATGTTTGCTATTGAAACGCTAAGAAGAACAAGAATTCAAAGTGGACAATCTTCACTTTAAAACACTGAGGCATCATTTGGCGGAAAAGCACCGTTTATGAAAAGCGACCTGGATTTAGCCAGGTGAAGGGTGACCTTCACCCCACTAAAATTTGGCAAGACGGTTTCTAAACTAAATGTTTCTTAGTGGCTGTATATTCTTGTAAAGTCTTTGAACGTATTGTACGGGACGATATTGCATTGTCTGTGAGTTGATAAAGTAGGTCTGTAAGGCAAACTACAGGACATTGTGGTGGAGTTGCCTCTATTATGGGTATACTCATTGATGGCTAGTCAGTTGAACAAAACAGTCATTAGATCTATGAAATTGAAACTAAGCATCAGGAAATTGAATATAGACGTTCGGAAATTCAAGCTGAGATTTATGTTGGCCAAATGTTGGCCATATTACAAATTAGATAGTTGCCGATGGTCAGCTTCCTTCAACACGAAAACAGGCTCATGACATCAGAATGACCAAAAAAAACCGCAAATGTAAAAATGAGCTGAAGATAAAAAAAAAATATTTTTGCGTTTTGCACGCGCAACAACGTAATTCTATCCGATTATTATTTATGAATTGCCAGTTGACATTTATAAGTTTACGGAATAATATAAAGTTATGAAATTTAATTCAAGTTCACGAAAATGTGAACACAAACTTCGTTGGCTTTGTTTACAAGATGTTGATTGTTTATTTGCCAATTCATTGAAATAAATGAATCTTTGCTTTTCAAGTTGAACTTTACGTGGATTACAATTGGCTGGCAACAGTTGTACGCAGACAATTGGCATTACATTAAAAAATAAAATTGATCGTGTTCAGCGTAGCACTTCGTAGAGCTCGTAGAGTTATGGCGTAGCAGCGTAGCGAATATATTGAACGTTTTTGTAGCCGTTTGAAAGTTTCATACAATAAAATCAATTGAACAAAAAGGTTTGTAGGTAGATATTATAAATAGTTCAGTTATCGAGTCAAGCAGTGTTTTGTTTATTTTTCTTTTGAGATACGTAACTCTAAAAATAAACGGCCGTATCTTTTTTACGTTAACTTAGAAAGTTGTTATTTTCACAGCTTTAAGGAACTGTAGATCTGAGTGAGGGTATTCCCGAAATAAAGGGTCTTGACAGAGAGACGGACGGACAACAAAGTGATTAGGATCCCTTAAGGGTACCGTTTTTTTCTTTTTGAGGTACCCTAAAAATTACAAATTTTTAGTTTTGTTATATTTTCGGTATTACAATAAAGTAATTTTCACATGGTCTTTAAATCATTGCAAAATAAATTATCGAATACACTAAAATTTGTGTATTTTATTAGTCGTAAAGGTTAACATTAAATTGACCTTCATTTTTCCCAATTACTTTCCAAATAAGGCATTGCCAAGTCAGAAAACAAATATTGCTGCCAACTCCTTTATGCTAAACAAAACATTATTATAATAAATAACAGCAAATAGAAATGGTTAATAACATCGATAGAGACGGAAAAATACCGCGAACAAAGTAACAGACAAACAAAAAGAGGCAATAAATTTACTTTATCTTAATAAAGACGTCGAAACCGTATAAGGCTTTTAGTGATATATGTATTTATAGAGGCATGTTTACATACAACAAACATACATATATGTATCTAGGTTTATACAGAATGATTTTGAAATCAATCGATAGGAAATATTTCATGTTTTCGAAAAAAAAAATAAGTCTAGGAAGAAGGTTTTTATGAGCACATATAGTTTTTACCTTTGTTGTAAATAGATGCTCCTACTATGTTGTACCCACTAAGGCTGGTCTCATGTTCCAACTTTTTAATAATATAATTTGCATCAGTCCCTTAACATGGTGTATAGTATATTTGTAGTGGCACCTTACCCCCATATCAAGTTTATAAACATTCAAACATTGTAAAACTGGCAATATGAAAAGAGTGGCCGCGAGTTTTTAAAACCACGTTCTTTTCTCCGGCTGTACCTATTGTTTGCGAACTTGGTATTACATGTACATATAGAATCCCTACGTATCACAAGTGTTGTTTTGCATCCTAAGTGAGTAAAGAATTTTGAAATTTATTTATGATAAAGTAAATAGGGCTTATGTATGTATAAGGAAGAGACTTCGACAACTATTTATTTTTATATTCGTGTAATTAAGTTAGAATTTAATTTATTTAAGTGGAGCAGTTGGAATTAGTATTTGTGTATGGAGCAGAGTCAAAAGTTTGACATTTTCCTGAAGTAGTTCAATAAAAATATTTTTTTTTAATTCTAAAGTTTGTTCTAAAGTTCCTGAGCCACTTGTATGTGGATGAAATCTTTTTGACCACACTTGATTGTATTGAATTATAATCATCAAATATGATGAATATGATGATGATATGATAAAAAAAATACTTTTTAAATAGTTTATTTGCTTAGCTGACCCGTGACTTCGATTTGTGCAATTCGATCATATCGTCGGACAAACTGCATCGTATACTAAATGATTACTGCAATGAACATTCATGCGTAACCTGCCTTTATAACATTCCTATTACTAACATACAAGCCTACTATCTAAAAGGGGATACCTACGGGCGTAATCCAACACGCGCGTTCATTGCAGATTGGTATCTCTAACAAATCTATGTATACCAGTACTACTGAATGTGTTAAATCATTCGAATAAAATGTAGATAAGTATTTTGTTTGGTTGCAAATGTTTAAAATTAAAACTTTGACCCTCCAGACGTAGAACTTGCTTTGCAGAAGACGTTTGGTTTGAAACTTATTGCGAATCTTTTCAAGAGACTTTTAAAGTTCTGAGCGAGCACAAATTAAATATTCAACAGTTGAAAATATACTTCTAAATAGACAAAAAAGTAGCGACTACAAATTGAAGATAAAATAGATAAACTATAGTTATTATAAACAAATACAAACCATTTAAAACACCGCTTGATGCTACAAAAAATGCCTACTTAACAAAGACAAAAAAACAATCACAATATATAACTTTTAATTTGTTTAAATTCCAGTGTATGATATGCATTACTGTTAGTAATCAATATATATTGAAGGCCGTAATCCTGCGGCATACGCCCTCTATATACCACTTAGAAACAACATGAGACAATGCAACAATTTGCCGCAATTAAGTGTTCGACAACTTTTATTATCCAAGAACACAATCGCGAATTTGTACCGATTACACGAAAATCGACCGCGAGAGTGACGTCACCTTTTAATGAAGAAAGAAACGAGAACGTATTTATGTGGTCGGGCGACAAACTGACCCACGATCAGGACGGCCGGTGTCAAACCCATAATCCTTTAATTAGCCCACCGTCCGGTTAATAACTTTTTTTTTAAACACTGCACTGTTTTGTTGGTTCAGCACGCGCGAGTGATAAAGGCGCGTAATTTGAACGGCGTGGGTGCGTTCGGCGCGGGTATAGCGGCAGCGAGAGCGCGCGCGGGCGCTGTGTGCGCGGTGTGAGCGCCGCGCCGCCTCAACTCCGACTGCCGGCATGGAAATTCGATTTTTCTGACGTTTCCTCCGCGCCTTGCTTCGCCACGATCGAACTGCACGCCACATGAATAGTCACCCACCGCTGATTTTGCACGTTCATTTTACTGTAACTGTAATAATTTGAAATGTTTTATGACACTTTTGGTCGAAGTAGACAGAATGAATGCTGTAAGGGTTTCGATCACGCAAAATTTCTATCTTTGCGATTTGACCTTCTTTGTGTTGGCCTTGATATTTTTCGTATCCGTTCATATTTGCTTATCAAAAGGCTGTTAATAAGCGAAGTCTACATGGACTACTTGATACTTGTGTACACACACTGAGCAGGAAAGTAGGTGGTTATTTAAGCATTACGACTCTTTAAAGTTTAGTATTTTAAAGCCTCGTTAGATCTTTAAATGTGTCTACTTTGAAACGTACCATACATTTTATAGCAGTTTGTGTTAAGTTTCGAACGTTTGTTGAACGTAATTTTGCTTGAACTTTTACATTTTACAACGGCTCAGTGTGAACTTTGGTTAATGAAACAGTGAGTGGTCATTGGGGCTGTACTACGGAAGCTTGAATGCCTCACGCTAGCAACAGCACACAACCAATTTGTTAGACATTAAAATGTCAGAAAAATATGGACTTTGCGATAAAAAGTTATTTCATGTCGAATATAAATATAATCTTACAACCGTGTAGCTACGTAATCTTATCAAAAGTATATTCTGATAATAATAAGTGTTGTTTTGTAACAAATACAAGACTTATTAACTACTAGCTGACGCAACTTCGTTTGCATTATTTCCTCTTGTTTTTATGCTCCAACAACACATTTCATTTATGCTCCACTTCTATTAGTCATAGCGTGATGTTTTTGCATGCCTATGACACTCACAAATAACGTAGCTTTTTATTGGTAAAAGAATTTTCGAAATCGGTTTAGTAGATCCAGAGATTACCCCCAATAACGTGACAAACTCACTTTTTTTTATATAGGGTTAGGTTAGGGGTACAAGTCCTGTATCGCGGGGGACTACAAACATACAAGTCACGAATACAAAGTACACCCAGACTCGGAACAATAATTTGTAGACCACACAGAGTAGTGTCCCGGTAGGAATCGAACCCACAACCTCTTGCGTACCACACTCCCACCGCGCTTTACCTCTCTATAATATTAATATAAATAAAAAAAAAATTCAAAGGTAATATCTATTACAAAGAAAACAATGGCTAGGAAAATCATTCAGTAATAAACGATCTGAATGATGAATGTTTTGTAACAACCATTGTACCTACCTGTTGGCCATTTTTAATGCACTGCACTGTATACCTAGATTGTACTCTGTGATTATAAATCACTAGCTGACCCGCGCAACTTCGTATGCGTCAATTTTCCCCGTTTTTGCAACATTTTTTATTGCTGGTGATGATCGTAGCGTGATGTTATATAGCCTATAGCCTTTCTCGATAAATGGGCTACCCAACAAAAATATATTTTTTCAATTCGAACCTGTAGTTCCTGAGATAGCCGCGTTCAAACAAACAAACAAACTCTTCAGCTTTATAATATTATAAATCATTTGCACATATCCATGTTTGTAAACCCCCTCCGACATTCCATACAACCAACTTTTTTTTAAATGTCTTGATTTACGTAAGCCATCCAAATAAAATGTCATTGGTTTATCATGACTGATACCTAGTGATCTCCTAATCGACATCGGCTATTGTGGCCAATCGCATCAGAGACTTGGTAACTACGCACGAGATATTATAGGACACGGACACTAGTGCACTCTCTTTTCTTTTCTTTTTCCCTCACTTTAGTAGAAATCCGACACGATCGGAGAGAGATTGTGCGCAGGACCGACAGCTTAACGTGCTCGCCAAGGCACGGAAGCTGGGACATTTATCCCGGTCAATCATTTTTGGACCGACAGTAGCAACGTCGATTAACCTCGCAGATATATCGACCTAATCGATTCGGTGACGTTTAAAGTATTTCAATAGAAAGACAGGTAAGTGTATTATAATTGAATTTCTGAAATATAAAAAAAAATTGAAGTCCGAACTTCTGCCGAGATTTCTGCAGCCAAATCGACTGCCTCTGTGGCGCGGTGGGAGTGTGTCCGACTGCTACGCAAGAGGTCGTGGGTTCGATTCCCACACGGGACACCACTTTGTGTGATCCACAAATTGTTGTCCCGAGTCTGGGTGTACTTTGTGTCCGTGACTTGTATGTTTGTAAAGTCCCCCGCGACACAGGGCTTGTACCCTACTGCGGGAGTCGTCTTTTTATAAAAAAAAAAAAAAAAAAAAAAAAAAACCGGGGCCGGAATCAAACTCGCGAGCATCAGGGTATAGAAAAAATTGAGGTCTAGGAACATAGTCCAGATATGTGGTTCGGTCTTAACCTCACCAACCAAAAGTTAGTAAAATAATAGATAGATATCTAACCCGTGGACATACAACTGCAAATTCCATACCACTAAATTTCCCTCATCAAAGCTCACAAATATATATTTTTAAGTGATTAGCACTATTCAAAATCGATATGCATTATACGGCATTAGAGATTAATCGAGAGAAATTGATACATTTAGCTTCGAATCGCATCAGATGGAACATAATGGGTGGACGTTAGTGGACCAATACTAAGTTAGCATTAGACCACTCGGTGAATGTGATCGGTAAATCTGCGCTAAATACATTACTTTTGATGAATCTTATTAGGATCATTATACTTGAAATCGTAAAGCGATTTTCGACTGGGGAATTATATTTTGGCATAAAATATAAAATTATATATACTACGGGTCATAATCGCGTAGAGTAGAGTCTACCCGTGACCACGGCAATACGGTCGAAACGTCGGGCAATAAACAAGGTATTTTACCTTAAATTATTCACGCGATTAAGACCCGTAGTATAATTTTATAATGTGTACAAATCGCGAAAGTTTATCAACATTGACATGAACCAATTAGGTAATTCTAGCATGGTATTTAATTTATCTTCGTTGAAAATTATTTTAATCTAATCAGATGCATTTGGTTGAGTTCAACATAATCCAATTATTATATACTTGGAATTGAAATTGCTGCACTGTTTATCATAATTACCCGATTGTAAGGAAGGGTTATGTTTTTCGCGCGTATCTTGTATGTATGTATGTATGTGTATCTCAAAAACTACTTAACGGATTTATACAATTAGGACGTCGTAAGATTCGCCTTGACCGCCCAAGTGTTCTTAGATAAGTGATGTTTGATGATGATGTTTTTTTAATCATCACTGTCCAATATCCGAGAAGTTTGACCAACAGGAAAAAATTGTCCTGTTGGACAAATCAGTTTGATTGATGACACGTCGTAAGTAATATATTAATATGAAAAGATTTTCAAATATTTTAGGACGTTTGTGGGACGGACGGACGTTTTTGTTTGCGGGCTGAGAGGATATTGACATCAAGCAAAAATCTATAATTAATTATTACGTGAATCTAGAATAGGAATGTTGTGTTAAATAGGTCGTTAGGTTAGGTTATAATGTTTATTTTACCTATAACATAGGTAAAATAACTGGCTGTTTATATGTGTGATTTTTATAAATTTGAAATAAGACCATTTTTATTTTTGTAAACATTAGTTAACATAAAAAAGATAAAGCAAAAGGAAGTATGTACCAACCGGGTGTCCATAATTTTAATAACTTTTTTATCTATGAAACAAAAAAAAAAACAATTTAAAAAAAAACTGTTCTTCTTCGCGGGTCTAGCGGAAGCCTAAAAGATCTAGGCAAAAGCAAGATTTCTGATACGTGTTGTAAATATATATCTATGTATGTAAAGTAAGTATCCATAAGTACACAACATAATATATGAATATTTCCGATAAACATTTTCCCTAAACTCTTCACAGCCAAGATACAACTTTAACATATTACAATTTCTCAGGTCTAATAGTCCCAACATGTGATATGTAACCCGTTAACCGCTATCGCGTCTCATAAAGCGAGGAACGTTGCCAAATCTTCAGGTCGAAAGTACCGATGGCAGACAGTTGTTCCGATGATGTCCCGATGTGTTGCCAACATAGACAAACAACTTTGAAGGTTGCTAGCCAATTTCACAACTGTTTAACTTCATTACTGTTGTAGAAACTGTCTTGAATGCTCTTGTATCAGTGTAAGAGAGTTTTTGCACTAGCGTTTTGGTCGGTGATTTTGTCAGGTTTTTTCAGCGATATGAGTTGCAAACAGGTTTTGTATGGTCTTATTTGTTCTTATTATGTGGCCGTAATCAATTTCGATGTATTCATTGCACGAGCACGCGTTCATGATACTTTTCTTGTGTATTTTAAAACCAGGGTTGTTATTCACTATGTTTTTTTTTTTCAATTTCGCGGCAATCCCGCGCGAATTGGCGCAAGCGCGGTGTGCTCAAAGATCCACAGTTCGCGTGCATGCGCGATGCATTTCTAAGCGCAGCTCTCTATTTACCGTTATGTCAAGATTTTGACAGATAAAAGCGCAACCTTGACGTGAAAACGAAAAAAAAGATAGTGAATTAGGACCCAGGATAAAACGTTTCTTCTATGTCTGGGTGATATTTATCTAAGTATGTTTATTAGTTGTCTGGTTTCCATAGTACCTACAAGCTTTGCTTAGTTTGGGATCAGATAGCGTTAAAAATGTTCATAAACTTTCGCGATTTGTACACATTATAAAATTATATACACTACAGGTCTTAATCGCGTGAATAATTTAAGGTAACCACGGCCGTTGCAATATGGTCGAAACGTCGGACATTATACAAGGTATTTTACCTTAAATTATTCACGCGATTAAGAACCGCAGTAAATATAATTATAACCAGATAGCAATGTGTGAGTTGTCACAAGATATTATTATTATTATTATAAATGTTTTATTGAAATTGTATCAAAACCCGTTAAAGGTGGAGTCTGCAGTGATTATAAGTCAGTAGCAAAGCAGGACTGCTTTTCCAAGAAATTACCGTTGTAATAAAATTGTTTTTAAAGATTTAAAGCCGTATCAAGAGAATAATAGGATCGCCGAAAATTAATACTTTTTATAAAAGCAATATGGCTGCCGTTAGACGTGATTAGAGTCACACGCGATTTTTTTTATTTTGACCGGGTCAATATGCATATCAAAATAATGGTCACATTAAGATTTATCAACAGGTTTTTGTTTGTCACAAAGGTAGAAGTGTTTTTTAATATTCTAAATTATGTTCTTGTTATGCAGTTTTTTTATAAAACCAAGCATAAACGCTGCTGAAATCATTATTCAAGCATTTTTTTTTATTTTGGTGTGACAACACGACATGGCAAGTTGTTAGTGATTTATTATCGCACATTTATATTAAAAATTGCAATAAACTCCACAAATAGTACAACGATAAAAATTCTTCAAAATTTACACGTTACTCTATTGCACATCTGGCATTGGCAGAATTGTCGACAAACGCATCGTAGCCATTAAAAAAAAATTGCAATACTTTAAATCTAACGTGACTATAAATAACACAAACTATGTGCATAACTTGTGTTACCGGCTTAAGAACAGTTCCATCCCTTCTCTTCCCATGGGTGTCACCGTAGGACGGGCAGCAGCGTCCTTAGCGTACTTTTAAGCCTTACTGCGATCGCCAACCCGCTCGCTACGCGTGGCGATTATAGCAATCACCCCCAGAATCTATACGTAGTAGGTTCTATTGGGGAGACCCGTGCCTTGCAGTGGGACATCATATGGGTTTTGATAAACATTCGCGATTTATACACATTATGTAATCATATGGGTTCATATGATGATGATGATGATGAGGTGCATAGCTTCAATGAAACTTTAATTATTCTAAGTGAGTTTTCTTTAACAGTTTGCGCACAATAGCTTGTATTACTTAACCCTTAACCCTTTTATTAATACTTTATGACAACAGCGGCCATCGTGGGAAAACACATGTTCTAATTAAGTTAACAATTGAGTGTTTTGTTTCTTTTTTATTAATTATGAATGTTATACGATTGAAAGAGATAAAGCAATACATTGCTGGAAGTTTTAGGAATAAGCAAATAAGTAAAATTAACTTGTTGACTATTTATATGTCTTTTTACTGATAGTTGTATCTTCAACAATCAGTACACACGAAACAGTTAATGGTTTTATCTCTCTGAGAGGTTTCTTTTATACTTTTTCATACTGTCCACAAAATTGTTGTTTTTCCTAGAAAAATAAAATTTTCATTACAACATTTTTGAAGTTCCATTTCATGACCAACTGCAACATTTACTTGAATGCTAGTACAATATATATGTAATAAAATTCGAACTAAAATCACGACAAAATATGCAAATTGATGTAAAATGAAATAGAAATGTCTGACTTCCGACGGTTTGAATAAAATCATTAGCACGAAAAAGCATAATTTTGTTTAATTGACTAATTAAAGAGTAATGAAGGTGCTCATATATTACATGGAAAATAACACTTCTAAATTACACAGGGTATCATGAAACTCGAGCTACTTAAACAGCTATTGAGCTGGCAAATCTCCAAGCTGCCGTGTAGTACGTGCAATAACGACCGCATTTTTATTTTTTATATTCTGTAAACTATTACTAACTGTTTCAAAGCCTTGGATGCCAAAGTTTCAATGCAAACGAAGTTTGACGGTAAAATAAAGTGAAATGTTTTTCGTAAAATTTGAAATGATTTTTTGGAATTTCTTTTAGCGATGTTTGAACATATGTAGGTTGTATATTACTTTAAATAGCTTAATATATTTGATAGATTATGGGAATTTGCTATGCTAAAACTGTTTAACGTCGTTTTCATTTTATTTTTTATAAAATATGGTGCCAGCCCTATGTTGGGGGACTTTAATTAACAAACACAAAGTCCACCCAGACTCGGAACAAATATTTGTGAATCACAAACCGTTTTTGTCATGTGTTAATTGAACCAACGACTTCTTGTACAGCTACCACTGTGGCACCGAGGCAGCCTTATGCGATATTAATAGTTGTTAGCCCTCAAATTATTTGTTAAATAATTTTTATCGATACCTTTGAATAGCACCAACACAAAGTGATTAAAGAAAACAGTAATTCTTACATTTTTTTTATATTGTCTAGGATTGGCAGACGAGCCAGCGGCCCACCTGATAGTAAGCGGTAACCACCGCTCATGTACTTCAAGAATGTCAGGGGCACACCCAAGCCGCTGCCTACCGTGGAGTGATAACTCACTTGAAACGATAGGAGTGATAATTCACTTATAAACTTCGTTTGAAGAAGGACATATAGTAGCGCTCGGGAAACCGCAGCAGGTAGTTCATTCCAGAGTCACGAGTACATGTCCGTGGAAGAAAAGAACGCTGGAATCAATCCGTACAGGACCGTATCGTTACCAGGTAGTATGGGTAAACTCTACTACGATTTCGAGTGGTGCGATGGTAGAAAGGTGACGGTGGTACCATGTCAAACAGTTCCTCAGAGCACTCCCCGTTGAACAGACGGTAATGTAGACAAAGTGCACCAAAGTCACGCAGTAACGACTGCAGTCTCTCCGTGAGATTTGGGGTCATCAACGATCCGAACAGCTCGCTTTTGCTACATTGTAATTTAACAAAATAATCCTTCATAACCAAAAGAATTCGTTAACACTTCGTTCAACTTGTTAATTTTGCCCTTGACTTTAACAGTCTGCAGGGCCTCTCACTCTAACCAAAAATAATATCAAAAAGATATTATTCTAATACACTGTTAAACTTTATCAAATCGAATTTCATCTTAAACAACAATTAATCTTAACCAACGGCCACACAACCGTTTACATGCCAATATATCCTAACAATTGACACAATGACCGTATTTCGAATACCAGGAAATGATCAAATAATGCCTACAGTAAACAAATAGTACACCGGTTCAATTTCCCAGCGTCAATAACAAGCATGATAGAGACAAAGGCCGCGCTGCTCATTGCATGGTCAATCACAGGTTGTTTGTTTATCATACTCCATTCAAAGCTGAATATTCGTTGGGAATTTCAACTAAGTGAAATGTGTAACAGTAACGTTTGTGTAATACAAAATAGGTATCAGGTTTTCTGTTGAAATTACATTGAAATGAGAAACAGATTGACTCTTTTTTAAGATAACCGATTGAATCAGACGTAACATGGCGGAAATCTATCTTAAGTAGATTATAAGGGAGGGATCCCACCACCCACCCACGTTCTGTGAATCACCACGATTGAAGTAGTAAGGAAATGCCCTTAATACAACAATCGAAATAGATTGACAGACCGCACTCAAAAAGAGAGACCTGCAACAAAGAAAATCCCTCTGGTGTTGATCCTAAAAACTTATAAGATTTACAAATTACTATGTAATTTGCTTATCTGTAATAATTTAGATTTTATTTCTGAGCGTCCTTTTTAAAATATACTAAATTATGTGTTTTCATAAAAGCAAAAAATAAACATGCTGTGATTTTTCCTATTATTGGTTGTACAGTATATTGAAAATGTGTAGCGAGTAATATAAAATAAAAATAAAATATTGCCAGATCTTATGATCATAAGATCTGGCAACATTTTATTTTTATTTTATAATATTTGCATATATTGTTGAAACATTTAAATAAATAAATTATTCAACAATAATAGAATATATAAATATTGTACTATATAATATCATTAGCGGATGCTTCGCGGTTTTACCCGCGTAGTTTCCGTTCTCATGAGAATACAGAGATAAAAAGTATACTATGTCACCCGGTGATAGTGTAACTATCCAACGGTAAAAGAATTTTTGAAATCGGTCCAGTAGTTTTTAAGTTTATTCGTTACATACAAAAATACAAATCCTTCCTCTTTATAATATTAGTATAGACAAATAGCACCAACTACGGAAGAATGAAAGGGTTAACTTATCTTTATTTAACCGCATAATATAGTTAACCCCTCAATATTGTAACTCTAACCCTTCTTCCTTAACATAAACAACACAAAGTTTGTTTATTTATTCAAACCGGGACAACATACAATATAAATCGTGGCTCAGTTCAAACCGATATTGTCATACCCATAAACCGAATTAGGCTAAGTTGGAAAGCCAACCGAGTAATTGTAGAAACGTCCAAAGCTGCTATAATGCTATCGCAAACAGTACGAATATCCCTTACAGGCGGTTACATTCACTAAGTAATTCCATTATGTCCGTTTGTGTGGCCGAATTGTATAGTAGACGTATGTAGGTAGTAAGTAGGTTAGCGATGCCGCAAGTCAATCCACTGTCGAGTTTACATTGCTGCACCGTGGGACCACGGCACAAATTAGACAGATACAGAAGCTCGGCTCCCTACAATGAGCGTAAACATGCTCACACACCTAAAGACTGGCACATACATAGATCTCAGTTGCACTCGTTCGAATCGTCAACCAAGATTGCGCACGTGGAGATCGAGTCTATGTTTGCGTGATTTTCTTGTTGCGCTGTAAGCTGACCTATTATACCTACGTACGTATTTTATGACCACGGTCTGCAGGAAACATAATATTGGCCTTATTTGTATGTCTATAAGACACATAATATGTTGCTGTAAATCTTGTTTGAATAAACGCTTTCAAAGGGAGCATGAGGATAAGTACTGACTGTGTTTTATTAACGTCCGTGTATTTAGTTAGGTAAATATTGAGAGGAATGTGGTGTCGTATTGCCGCATTCTTCGTGTTTGAATTTTAAATTGTTGTTTGGACACAACAAATGCTTTATAACATAGGTTAGTGTCACAGCAGGGTATACCACCACCGTGCTTCTCATTTAGATATATTATAAATTAACTGCTAACATTATTTGAAATGTTAGTAACAGCACATGACCATATAACATATATTGTAGAAAAAAATCAATTCAAAAATGTGGCAATTCGTTTTCATTCTCTTGTTGTTCTCAAATGACCCATTACTTTTTGAACTTAAGACAATTCTGTCAACGAATAGTTAGTTGAGGCTGGATTCGCCATCGGTAGGTCCCCGGTTTAATAAAACACAAGGAATTGGGTTTATAGTTTAAGAGAAGAATGACAAAAAAAAAACCAGCTGCCTGACAGCAGGCTATTTCTTTTCTCCGTCAATGTGACGTGACATTTAAATATCTCTCGGACTGTTATCTGAAAGGGTTAACAATAATATGAAACATAACGTGTCTTTGTGTAACACTTGAAACATTTTTGCTGGACCGCAGAAAAATAAAATTACCTACAACTGACAATTGAATTGTCATGTGGACGCCGCCTTTGATTGGTTTCCTACCTGCTAAGTTTCTCTTTTCTCCTCAATAATTTAACATTAGTAATAAAAATAATTTATCATTAGTAATAAATTGCCTATGAATACAATTTATTCATAAGCTGTCAAAAAGAAACAGTCTATAAAAGTACAGAATACATATGTACATACGACCGGCTCATAACGCACGCATGGTAATCTCAACGCACTGACCTCTATATTACTAGTACACTGACAGTTTACCGCACCGCTGACAACAACAATACTTCCATTACATTTTGACATTAGGACGGTAAGTTGTCAAAATCAAATTAAAGTTTAAACAGTTGTCTCTATGTAAGTTGGACGGATGGAAGTTAGGTTCATAACACTTTCACGTATGTCATAGAGATGTGATCCTAAAATTACTTACGAAAACGATTAAATAAGTTTAATCGATTAAAAATACTAACAAAATTTTAAATCAACAATATAAAAAATACCACTTAAACGAGTTCATAAAAAAAATAGAACAGTTTACAGTAAATATTAAAGAAAATTTAAAAAACAATTTATTTACAAAAATAATCACAAAAAACATGAGTTAGTAATATTAATATATATATATATATATATATATATATATATATATATATATATATATATATATATATATATATATATATATATATAATATATACATAATATAATATAATATCTTGGGACAACTCACACGCTATCTGATCCCAAACTAAGCAGAGCTTGTATTATGGAAACCAGACAACTGATATACATACATATATACATATTTCTAAATACATACATATTATAGATAAATTACACCCAGACACAGAATAAACCATCGTGCTCATCACACAAAGTTTTATCCTGGGTGGGAATCGAACCCACGACGTCTTGCGTAGCAGTCGGATACACTCCCACCGCGCCACAGAGGCAGTCCAATTATGACAATATAATGCGTAATCGTATCTCTTATTCTCGTGGTTTAGTTACCGCCCTCGCTTCCCGTCACCAATTACTTCCAAAAAAATGCGTCTGCGCAACAACCTGTCGCCAATTTCAATCAGGCCAACTTACATTAAGACAATTGTACTCGTGTAACAAGGATAACAACAACAGCCATTTGACTTAAGTGTCCAAAATTTTAATAGGACATTATTTCTATAAGGCATTTGAACTTCTGTCACTTTGTACGAGGTTGCTAGTCTAGTGTACGACGTGTTATAGAGATGTCAGTGTCCTAACGTGAGCTGTCTAGTTCGACGTAGAGAGATCTGTGTATATACTTGTCTGGATGTGCATGAGCTTGTTTTCGTTGTAGAGAGCCGGCCTTCTGTATCTATATAATTTGTGCTATAAGTAGGTATCTATAGGCCGTACTCAACATAAAATGTTTCGCTATAATTAAACGAATTCTATGAAGGTAACTAGTGATAGAAGTTGGGCGTTAAACACGGTACTGACGTAATACCGACGATATTAACGCGAACTTGGACACGATATACAACAATTTACCTTTGCCAATCAAACATTTACACTGCGAATACAGTTTACAAATGACTACTAACATTTTAGTAATAATTAACTAAAATAATTTACTAGCAAATGTGTTATCCCCCTTCCGATATAATATAAAAAGATTGTAATCTTCAATTATAAATATTTATATGACTGTTAGAGGAATTCAAAAGTAAATAATGTGGACATTAAAGAATATTGATTGCCTTACAAAAAACATCATACAACATTTATCTTAGAACCACAGCATGGGATTTCAATTATCTTACATCGCATTAAAATAGGTTTAATAGGCTACTGCTGCTAGCTATGAACATGACAGATATTCTGTCAAATACAATGATTGCATTGGCAAGAAATGCCGATAAATATTACTTCAGGTATTCTGTCATCCATAGAAATTAAAAAAAACGCCCCCACTTATACGTCGGAGTAAAAAAATTATAAATAGTTGCGAAAAAAAAACACATCCGTCTGTTTTGGAAGTCATACTATCACAGGCAGATAAACACAGCAAACTTACAATACCCTATTGCCTACTGCCCACGTCGGAGATTAAAGCAATTCATAAAGATTCACTTTGAACGTCAAATTATGTTTGTGTTTCCATTGATGTTACATAGATACATGATGGTAACATATATGATTTTTTAAAAGATAATTAGCAAAGATAACTAGTAACGGTGGGAGTGTGGTGGGAATGTGTTCCAACGCGGGGCACCACTTTGTGTGATCCACAAATTGTTGTTCCGAGTCTGGGTGTACTGCGGGAGTCATCATTTAACATTTCCAGTTAGGAGTGGGTTCACAAATTCTACTATTACCAAAAGTGAAAACGCCATCCTCCCAAGTTGTATGGATGTTTGTTACTCTCTTAAGTAAAAAAACACTAAATGGAATTCGACTAGACCAGAATAGTGTACAAACTATATTTAATCCGACTGTCATCGATGGACAGTAAAAGCTACTTAATGATAGTTTATAATACAAATCATCAATCAATAGTTAAATCTATTTATTTAGACGGCTCTTGTGTCCCCTAAAAAAATAATAAACTAGTAAAATGTCTAAAGTATTCGTACAAATAATATCAACCTATGAAGTGTATGTTGCGTTAGCTCTAATTATCTCCAAAAACCGGGCAAGTGCAGGTCGAGCAACGCACAATGTAGGGTTACGAAGTCACCCCCCCTCCTGAATAATTCGGCTTAAGAAGATACTTAATAATAATTTTCAATGGAAATTGAACGAAAGTTTTGTTACTTCTCATTTGATCAGCTGTTACTCGCAAACCAAACCCGTGTTAAAACCTACTGAGCTATAATAAAAGTATATATATTATAAATTCACGGCAGTAGTACATATGATGTTGGCATCAACCATTTAGCTGGCAGGGGGTAGGTGAACACTAAAAATTTGCACTTTAAAGCTTAATATTTTCACAAAAAGATTTCTAAATCTAAAAATGGTCTTTACAACCCCTTTAAAGACCTTTTAGAAGACCTAATCTAATGATGCCCCACACGATGGGGTAGGTGAAAAAAAACATATCCCCACTTTACATATAGGCAAGGTACCCTCAAAATAAATAATTTTAAAGTTTTATTTTTTCACTTTGTGACACTAACAGTCTCTTGAGCTAAGCTGCGGTCGAAATAAAATTCATTTTTTTCTTAAGTACTTCTTTAGTCTACCAATATCAGTGTTACAATGTGATGAGAACAGCTGTTTTAATTAAATATCTGCTATGTAACAAGTGAAGAATTTACAAGAATCTGGAGTATCCAAGCGGTACGTTGAAGTGCGGCTAATGCTAGCGAATTCTTTGTATGCCTCTATATACTCTAACTAAAACAAATTTATTTTAATGATCTTTTTCACAACTTATTTAAAATTGTAAAGCAGCTGTGTCTGCACATTGAATATGTTTAAATAAAAACTAAAATAGGTCAGTTACTTAAGGGTTAAGGAGCCGATTTATGCATTATTCTTTTCGTGTCTGTTTGTTTATTCAGGGTTGAGGAAAAACTCTTTGAATATATTTTGATTGACTTAACCTCAATTTTGAAGGTAATATGCTATCAGTAATCAGATAGCATATTATAGATGGTATAACGGTAGATTCAGCCTGATCTCACAGAGTTATATGTACACTATGTACCATTTTTGATGCATTATGAGGAGGCCTGTTCTCCTGAAATTGGTACGTCGCGTTGTAATAATTTGGGTACTGACCAACGTTGCCAGGCGTAATAATGTAAAATGTTACAAAGCTAGCATTCGTGCAGTCAGTACGTGCAAATGAGCGCGGACATGCGTGTATCGAGCAACGCGCCTTTTATTGCTAGCTGCAAGTGCTCCGTCCGCTGTCGGTGTTTTGCCGAATCCTTTGAGTGATACGTGGTTCCGTCAGTACACTGCGATCAAAGCTCCCAACAAAACCTCGTTGTCAGACGAATATGGAGCACGGGCGAGCAACGAACATGTTTATTTAGCACACAGCATAGTGTTATGCTCACAGCGAATGGTGCATTATGGCCCGTAACACCGGTCAGTACCTACCCATCAATATGTTCTTTTTAAACCCGGTCTTAGGTGTTTTAAAAACGAATATAGTTTCGGCCTCGCTCCCATGTAAATTGCTATGCTTGTGCTGAATGAATACAGTTAACGCCCATAGTAGGGGCAATGGTAATTAGTGGTGAATATTTGAAGGTTTTTCGAGACGGCTATCATGCTAAGCGGTGTGTTTACCTTGTGTTAATGGGTATAGATATGTAAAGGTAGGTACATGTAATATTATTATAATATTACAAAGTATATTTTTAATTGCACTTTAACTATTAAATACTATATTTAAACTAGAAATTAAGACTAAATAAAACTAAAATATATCCAAAACATTGGGACCCCTGGGCATGGTTCCACAAATATTGGCTGCATTTTCTCGCTGTAGGTATAGCAATGCTGATGCGTTGTGCGAGGAAGCTGCCAGCTCCACGGTCACCAGTGGAGTTGACCAATTTTTTGGAAAGTTCTTTATATAAATGTTGTGCACTTGGACCCCACGGGCCAAGGGTCTCGACGCCGAATGGTATAAATATATATTGGTTGCCGAGATCCCTGAGATATTACAAAGGTAAGTCTACTCATCCCAGATTCCCGAAAATGATGAGTGTGGAGAGTCTAAAGAAATTTAAAACAAAAGATCTCTGAAGTCTAAAGAATCAGTGGCACCAACAACCCAACAAATATAGTTTAGATTTTGACATTTGTTATGCTAGTTCACCCATGCTGTCAAAATGGACAAAATCATACTTAAGGTAAAAAATAGAATGTATATGTATGTATTTAAAAAATTGCTGATTGAGATCATTCCTAATTTATGTCATTTAGAAAAGACACCTGCACATTATGGCCAACTAAAATCACAGCTAAACTTGGAACAACATTTTGTGGACCGCAAAAAGTTGTCCCCCTGGGGAAATCGAAGTAACAACCTCAAGTGCAGCAGTCGTACTCACATCTACTGAGCACGTATTTATTTATTTAAAAAAAGTATGGCTTATATCAAAATAATGTAGCAAGCAAGTTATGCTGACTTTTCGGTTAAAGTTTATTTGCAGATTGATTTAGTGTAGAGAACTCTTCAAATACATGATGGACCCTGCGACCAACAAAGAACCAAAAGAAATCCCTGTTCGAAAAATGGTTGGGAACCATTGTGCTCGATATTGTATTTGATATAACGCTCACTTGATAAAACCTAACTTAATTGAAAAATGCATTCAAAACGAGATTTCCTTGCGCTACTCCACCGATTAATTTAAACGTACGACAGGAATTTAAATTCTACTGTTACAACAGAAATGATATTCTCGTTCCGTGGAATCGAGTCCGAGCGGTATAACTCGATTGCATTTTAAATGCATCGGTGTATCCGAGTACAGTGCAGTTGTAGTGAGCGAATATGGCCGCCCGAGGCGCCTCGTAGCTGGAAAATCAGCGTCATTCATGGCTTTCACTGTAATAAAATAACTTCAATTTGATTAAGTTTACAGAGGTTTTTATTGAATGAAGTGGTATATTAATGCAGTGTTTTTTGCTTAGGGACATGAGATAACTATTTGCAGATTGACAGAGGAGATAATATAATTTTAAAATACGGATATGACTCGATTACATTTTAAATGCTTCGGGATCACCCATCCAAACATGGGTATACCCAGAGGGGGGGGGGGTTTGGGGGTTCAAACGCCCTGCGAAATTGCAAAAAGGTGGACTACCTAAGACTACACCCTCCCCCCAAATTACGAATCCCCCAATCTCTGAAAAATGATCCTGTTTACGCCCATGCATCAAAACCTAAAAAGGTAAAATTGTCGTGATTTCCACTAATCTCAGGATCTGCTCCATAGCTTCTGAGTGACTACCACTATTATTCGTGTCGATGAGTAATCCACCATTTTCAAAAGCTGTTTCCCAAATGCCTTTAAAATCGATCGATTAAATTACAGTATGTAGGTTATTAATTAAATAACAAATAAAAATACCTTGTTTAAAATAATTGAATAAGGTACCAATTAATGATCTAGCTAACAACTAACAAAAATGCTATAATTCTACAAAATAGAGGTAAACAAATTACTTTTAATTTACATTCAACTTAAAACAATGAAGAAAACATCGCGAGGCGTCCCGTAAATAATAAATATTCAAAGGTCTGGGAAAGGCGACGACAGCGCCATCTGTTGTCAGGGGCAGGAACTATATTACATTGAGACTTAGTAAGGCCGGTAACTCACATTTGAACGAATACGCGAACCCGCGAGTCCAACAAGTATAGGAAAAAACTGATATCCAAAGTTTTTGAAACGTTTTCGGTTTTTGAAACAATGTAAATTTTTTGACACTCATTAAAACGTAGGATTATCGAACTTTCTTATAGTTTAATAGCAGAATAAACAACGTTTTTGACATTTCTGTTTTCAAAGTATTTTCAGGTTTAATACGCATTGAAATGCAAGAACATCGAACCTCCGCGAAGTATCCGAAACAACGTCGATTATTTCAAAACTGTCAAAAAGGAATTCACAAATGGATTTTCTGATGACTAGGCGAAAAACAACATTAATAAAATGTTGTAAAAACCTTTGTACGCATTTGAGGGACCCTGGCAATACTAAGAATATGGGCAGTGAAAGTCGGCTCACAATACCACCTGCTTCATAAAGAATGTTTAGAATGAAGATTTGATTACATCTTTTTACTTCACCTAATGCGTTTCATTTTGTATGATGGATTCCATCGAATCGTTCAAGGAAAATGTCGAATTAAATTAGTTTATCCCTTACTATTAATTTGTTGCAGGGAAAATGAAATAACTGACTGACCAGTTTGTCGACAAACTGGTAGTAGTGCAATATATACGCACTTTAGTAATCTTTTTTTTTCATTATCATTATTGAGTCTCCTAACTGATGTTGCACTTGCACTATCTATTCCCTAGGGACGGAAATCCGACACAATAGGAGAGAGATTGAACGCCGGGACTGAACGGCTTAACGTGCTCTCTTAAGAGGTCTACGGAGGTGACTTATCTAGGTGTGGACTTTGGATCTACTCGGTCGCCACTGAGTCATCCTCCCCCCGATCTGCTCGTTGGCCTCTGAGTCAAGGAGCCAGGGACTGAGTAAAGGGCTCTTTCATCATAACTGTTCGAAAACAGTAAAGGAGAAAAAACCATGATGACCTTCTGAAAGTTTGAATGAGTTCCAGCAATTTAAAAGAGGTTTATATATGTTAATAAAGTCTTATTATTTTTTTATATTCGGAGATACATCTGATTAAAATATTTGTAAAGCCCCCAAGGTTGTTTTGAATGATCCGATCTGAGAAAATTTATGGTACCGATCCCCCTACACCAATTGATTCTCATGACGACAGAGATCGATGGCTTCCCGCCGTACTCTCAGAAACACAAACAAATAAAACACGAAATATTTTTAACGAAACATTTTCAGTTAAAAGCTAAAAGCATTTTAAAACTTCACAACACATGTCAATCTTTCAAAAGCCTTTTTGTTCCACGCGAATTTAATAGCATCCCAGCTTCAATTTCTACACGAAAATTCAATATTTTTCGTACGTAAAATCAAGTAGTTCACGTGTGTACACCGTACATAAATCATCGGAGATCGGTAGGGCATGCTACCTTGCCTACCAAACAATACGCTGTTCGATTATCGGGTCCAACATATTCACTTTACGAAAAATATGTTGCCTTAGTGTCATCAAAATAAGGTTCATATTTCACAAAATCTCGTTTCACAATGGCTATGTGTGTTTGCTATGAAGGCGTACATGGCTGTTAACACCGCGACCCTGATTGATGATTCATGATTGTTTACAAAGCTAACTAATAGTTTGAGAGTTGGTTCCACTTTTGTTTTGAAGTTGTATGTATTTGTGGAAACTGATACTTTTAACTTGAAGTTTCGTAATATTTTGTAGGTATTTCTAACAAAATATTACAAAACTTCGTGGTTTGTCGTAATTTCTGGGTATATAATTTCGTAATAGTTAAGCACAGTAGGTTTGAACAGCTTAACAACTAGTATAGTATATTATCTGTGGCTGAACTGAGGAAATGTCATCGCCTAACCATTAGCGAAAGATTTAATTTTTGGGACGTGGTTCAATACGTGGTAACACTTTGAGATCGATTAAAAATGCGTAACAATATGCTTAAAGTTAGGATATTGTTACGCATTTATTTTCAACAATAATGCTTTTTTAAATTTCAATAATAATGATATAATATCTAATAATAATATCTTGGGACAACTCACACAACGCTTTCTGATCCCAAACTAAGGAGGGCTTGCACTATGGCAACCAGACATATATTCCTAAATACATACATATTGTAGATAAATAACACCCAGACACAGAATAAACCATCGTGCTCATCACACAAAGTTTTATCCTGGGTGGGGATCGAACCCACGACCTCTTGCGTAGCAGTCGGATACATCCCCACCGCGCTACAGAGTCAGTCAAAAGCGTGGTCAATAGCGTAGTTCCGAGTCCTAAACAACGGTCTCAACCTAACAAGTAAGACGAAGTCAAAGGATCGACTCCAAGGGTTCAGTAGTCGTTCTTTTTGTGTTGTCTGATCACTCAGATACACACATCGTACTTAAAACACCCCTCTGATTGGTTGGGGGTTAAAATAACCATGTACCGTTTTATTTTTACTAGCCTGTTTAGTGGCTCTGACAGCTAAGCCGGAGGTCGTAGGTTCGATATCCCCACCCAGGATAAAACTTTGTGTGATGAGCACGATGGTTTATTCTGTGTCTGGGTGTTATTTATCTATAATATGTATGTATGTAGAAATATATAAGTATTTTTATCGGTTGTCTGGTTTCCATAGTGCAAGGTCTGCTTAGTTTGGGATCAGGGGGTCAATTCACGTATTTAAAGCAGTGCAGTTGCAGTTCAGTTGTAGTTAAGTTTCGATTAAAACGGTCACTTCTGTATTCTTGTAACTTTGGGTTCGATCTCAAATACGCTTGCGTCAAGTGTGCTTATAAGAGCCCAATAACGGCAATCTAGTACGGTGCACAAGCGTTTTTAAGATCGATCCCAAAGTTACAAGAATACGAAAATGGCTGTTATAATCGAAACTTAACTGCAACTGAATTGCTTTAAATACGTGAATTGATCCGCTGATAGCGTTGTGTGAGTTGTCCCAAGATATTATTATTATTATTTATTTTATTAAAACACACAAAACAAATCATATTACCTACAATGTACGTAAGTTATGTCTTATAAACTATGGTTCTAACTATGTGTACACAACATGATCCAAGGAGTACAGAAAGTTATTTAAAAATAATTAAACCATTAAAAATAAAAACTATTTAAAAACTAAAACTAACTACAACCGATGAAATTAAAAACTAAATACATTCATATTACACATCAGTGGTTTAACCTACCATTAAAATATACCTATTAAACATGCCTAATCTTTTCATACTGCTTTATTTTAATTTGAAATAGGCATAACAATTTACTACCGTATAACTAAGTAAACCGTAAAAATCATAGTTAAATATTAATTAATAAATCGTGTCAACATATAAAAATGCATTGTCAACGACATCACTAAGTCACCTAATCAATATTCAATTCCAAAAAATATCCCAGATATACTAACAGGCGAAGTTATGTAAAGGGTTACAATATTCTTTAATTTTATATTAAAGATAGAAACTGAAGCATTTTATAACCAACAAAAAAACGGATTTTGTTTTGTATGATCACGCGTAACTTTTCATTAACTTGAAGTTTACGTTCATACGTATTACGTATATTGAAACTGTTACGATGATTACAACACAGCGGCAACTCTTCGAAACTTACAGCGCCTCCCCTCTTTTGTAGTTCGCGGCTCACGCACTAGGTGGCGTTACAATCGATATTTTTTCAGCCTCACCTAATAGCTCAGTGGCATGGAACCCATTGTTGTTTGGGGTGTGAATACATTTCCGTTTGATATAAAACATTATTAACCGGTTATGATAAAATCGAAATTTGTTTTTTTTTTCGAATTGTACCTACTCATTAAATAATGACGAATTACTGACGGATATTTTTTCTGGGTTTGTGACTATACTGTATAGACCGTGATGGCGGGTGGACTGTGCGTGTTTTCTTTACAAATACGTATGTAGGTACGCAATGAGACCCGTACCTAGTCTATATTTACAATTGTTTGTAGGTAGGTATAAAATAATATTATGATAATATGTTTGAATTTAGGTAAATAGTTTTTATTTGAATCAAAAAATATTTTTATATACGTATAGCTGGCACGAAAAAAGTATTGAATTTTTTATTAACAACAAGCTAACCCGCGCAACTTTGTTTGCGTTATTTTTCCCCTTTTTGGAACATTTTTCATTGATGCCCCGCTACCCGTACCCGTAAACCTTCATGGGCTCATGCACAATATTTTGCTGAAGGTCATAATATGATCAAATGCATAGTTTACGATCGTATATAGGAGATACGAACATAAATTTTAATATATATATATATATATATATATATATGTATATATATATTTTATTATATAATTTATCAATTTTTTTCATTTATATAATTACTATATCTCTCAAAAATACTTTGTTCTTTCTCATTTATAAAATACTTTTTAAAGTAATACCTATTTATTTAAGTAAAAGAGGTAACAAATAATGGAAGTACTTACACAATCACTTAATATTTTTCTTCAGTACCTAACAATGCAATCCCAAAACCAATATTTTAATATTCCAAATGTTTCATTTCACAAAGGACATTTTACCTTTCAAACGACTATACCACCAAAATAACATGACACCTGCTCATTAAACATCGCTTATTTATAACGGTTCAAAATACACTGGTCCATGGGTAATCAACACTTTGGTCGATCAATCACCTAGGGTAACAACATCGATTGTCGATCATGATCGAAGGCATTGTTCAAACACCGTTATTGTTTGGTGTCGTGTTCCAACCTGATCAATCCTTTAAAACAATGGAAATTTTAAAGTGGTGTTTTAATGACATAACGTATCGTTGATAAACTTTCGCGATTTGTACACATTATGAAAACATACACAGGTCGAAACGTCGGGGAATAAACAAGGTATTTTACCTTAAATTATTCACGCGATTAAGACCCGTAATATATATATGTTTTCATAATAACGTATCGTATCTGGATAGAGGCCGGGATGTATAGCCCGGAAGTTGCTGCGACCTAAAAGGTCTATTCTGACGCCTCTTTCTTCCTTATAGGATATCTCCAAGGTCTAGTCTGACCATGAAGTCGACTATGCTTCTTGGTGGAGTGGCCTTGACGTGAAATGACATAGCCATTATTTATGTTTAAAATTGTGTTCTTAAGTTTAGAGATGATTATCTCTAAATTATGTATTATTGCTTAGTAATTAACATAAGTAGATATATAATAAATAAAAAGTAATTATTTGTTTTTAATGTTCATACGAAACACGCAAGTAAAAAACATCCCGATTCCTTCGATCATTCAATTAATATCTGGGAGTCGATTCACGTATATAAAGCAGTGCAGTTGCAGTTCACTTGCAGTTAAGTTTCGATTTAAACAGCCATTTTTGTATTCTTGTAACTTTGGAATCGATCTCAAATACGCTTGCGTCAAGTATGTGTCTCAAGAGAGCAATAACGACATTCTAGTACGGTACGCAAGCGTTTTTGAGATGGACGTTAGAAGAATACGAAAATGGCCGTTTTAATCGAAACTTAACTGCAACTGCACTGCAACTGTACTGCTTTAAATAGGTGAATTGGCTTCCTGTTCTTCATTCTGCCTGGACTCTTTTTTAGTAACACGTGATTATAAAACCTTAAATAACCATTCACGCGGTTAAGAAGTAAATATTAATTTTATAATGTGTACAAATCGCGAAAGGTTATCAACATTATTATACCCTTCTTATATAACAGAATTCATTTATACCTCCGACTGCATGATATTAAATATGAAGGGTATCTTCTTGCTGTCTTTTTGCAGGCTGGTTTTTTAATTGTTAAATGTTTTTTTATTTAGTACTTTTTAGTCGTTGTACAAGGTGATTTAATAAGAACTATTTGATTTATTATTAACGTTGTTTATCTACGATTTATCACTCTAAACTTTTTGAAACATAAAGATTATATAAATTTTTGAACAGGTCTTTTAAAGCCCTTTAATTTGATACCCCACTTGAGGGTCCTACAAAATGTTTTTTTTCTCAGCCCGCACATGAAAGCGCATAAATCCGCCATTTTGATTTTTTAAGAATTCAATGTACCCAGTGACACTTGCGTCATCGATTTGTATCTAATGACGTATTATTTATTATAATCGGTTGAACCGTTGAGGAGGACATAGGAAGAGATGAAGAATGCATACAAACACGCACGAGATGTTTGACGCGTATCAAACATCTCGTACGCAGTCGGGTAATAAATAGTTATCGTCAAATTGCATCCAGATCTGTTCAGCCGTTCTGGCATGATTAATTACCAAACATCCATCCATTTATAGCGTTCGCATTTATAATAGGTATTAGTAGGATTTTTTTGACTACTATTTTGTTTACCGTATTAACTTTACTTAAAAACCTACATCCTCTAAGAAACCTACAGCCGTTTCTTAGAGGTAAACAAACCCTTCTTACTAATTTATATTACAAATTAATACGTTATCGGATCCTTGATTAAGGTAAATAACCTACAAACTTGGTGGTTCAACAGTTCAAGGAAGTGACTTGACCCCTTGACCGGTCAATCTATAAGCCATACAATTTTAATCAGTTGACGCCTTCAATGTTGAGGTTGTCAATAGTTCTTGTTGAAAATAATACGTATATTATAAACTAGCTGTCTCGCGCAACTAAGTCTGCGTACATTTTTCCCGGTTTTTGCAACATTTCTCATTGCTGCTGCGCTCCTATTGGTCCTAGCGTGATGTCATATAGCCTATAACCTTCTTCGTTAAATGGGCTATCCACCAGAAGAACTTTTCGCGTTTAAACAAACAAACTCTTCAGCTTTATAATATTAGTATAAAAGTGTACATTTTAATTATATTATAACTCGTTTTTTTAAGAATTATTTGTCACTAGTTTATACAGGGTGATTTTAAATATAATAATAACCTCTCGCTCGTGGCATCTTTACATTACACCAAATAACTTTGTAATAAATTACCTGAAAAAAAAAAAACATTACAATTTAACTCTTCTTAATCCAGATCCGGACTATCTTATCTATCTCTGAGCCAAATTTTATCCAGGTTCGTTCAAAACATCATTTATAATAATAGAAATATATAAACTTATTGTAATGTTACCTGTTTTCTATTGCAAAAGTACATTGGACAACTTCTTAGAGCCGATCGTTCGTACCCCACTAATTATTTACTTTTGTCAGACAACCTTACCACACATCTGACCTTTGAGAGATCGAAGAAAAATCGATGATTCTTTGTCAGGCTTAGGGTCTAAATAAAAATACAACGATTTTATTCCAGTAAAATAGTCTGTAGGTGGTTAAGGTCATAACTCCAAAAACAAGCGGCATGTGATTAGGGGTTAATATATTCAATATTTTTCAAAACTGATATTACGAAGTTATTTAGTGTTATGTTAAGAAGCCACATTTTGTATCGCGATAACCGATATGCATGCGAGCCGCGGGCGAAAGCTAGTTAAAATATAAATTTAAAAAATCTAATGCAATCGGAGTCGACATCACGGGATGCGCAATACCGGTTATTAGATTTACTTACCGTCTGCTACTGAAATATGTTTACACATTTCTATTGCACGTTGTATTTCAGCTTAATTATCACTGACTAGCTGTCCCGCGCAACTTCGTATGCGTACATTTCCCCCGTTTTTGCAACATTTTTCATTACTGCTCCGCTCCTTTTGGTCGTAGCGTGATGTTATTAGCCTTCCTCGATAAATGGGCTACCCAACAAAAAAAGATTTTTCAATTCGGACCCGTAGTTCCTGAGATTGCCGCGTTCAAACAAACAAACTCTTCAGCTTTATAATATTAGTACAGATTAGAATAAAATACCAACAAATAATCTCGCAGTGGTCCTACAATACAATTTCCTAGCATCTGTTACTGCCTGGCAGTCAGTTGACACTGGGTACTTATTAGCTGTCCTGGCGACGAGCCAGTGTCCCGCCACTGAACGTTTCAAACTAACTTGTTACAAACGCACCTCCCATAATAACTTACTTCCAATTTTACACTACTAAAATGCGGAATTATTTTCTTACTAGCTGTTGCCCACGACTTCATTCGACTGAATATTTTGAAAAATATATATATATCCCACGCTTTGTGCTATTTCAGACTATAATATATATAATATAACTAGCGGCCCGTCCCAGCTTCGCACGGGTGGACATGGGATCCCTAATTTTTTTTAGTAATTGCGACTATAATTAAAGATCTTAGATCTTTAATTATAGTCGCAATTATATCCTATCCTATCTCTCAAGTTGGACCAAACTGCATATTGCGTGCAAATTTGAACGAAATCTGTTATGCGGTTTAGGAGTCCATCGCGGACAAACATCGTGACAGGAGATTTATATATATTAAGATATAATAGCCATCCATCTAAATTCAAAAGTTTCGCATTTATAGATAATATTAGTAGATTATTTTTGAAGTGAAAACTTCTATAAGTCTATACGTTAGGCATTTTTTTGGTTATGTGTAAAAATTGTAAAACTCGCGTCAGGATTCAGGATTTGAAAATTCATAGATCACGTGACCCTGATCGAAAATTCGTAAGACGAAGGGGAAGGCAATAAATAATGTTACAATATCATTAGAATACGAAGGTAAATTTCGCCACCTCTTCAATGTTATTATAATCTCAGGATAAATCGGGCGGTCCAGAAACCAAAAGACCCTAGTTCGAGTCCGAGTAACGATTTTTTTCCTCTTTTTTATTTTTGACTTTCGTTTTTTGATTTGTGATTTATTATTTCATTTATTTTTATTATTATGTCAGTAAGCTCAAAAAAATATATCCATTCAGTAATTTTATACTAATAAAAAAATCCCTAACCATGCTGAAATATTTAAAATTGCACAACGTTAAAGTTCAAGTTTTCACTTCTGCCGGCACTTCCGGAGTGTAACCCGTTTTTTTTCAATTAAGTGTTATCATAATATAGCAGTCGAGACATTCTCTGCAATAGAAAGACACACGTGCTGAAGGTAAAGCGTTTACCGACTTAAACAAATACACACTAGGTAGTCAGGCCTAGATGATTACAAGCCAGTCGATCCAGATTATTATTTCCTCAAATAAGAAGAAATTATTTCGGTATCGTGTAATTATTATTATTAAAAAAGACGCCTCACGCAGTAGGGTACAAGCCCTGTGTTACGGGGGGCTTTACAAATATATAAGTCACGAACACAAAGTACACCCAGACGGAACTACAATTTGTGTATCACACAAAGTGGTGTCCCGTGTGGAAATCGAACCCACGATCTCTTGCGTAGTAGTCCGACACACTCCTACCGCGCCACAGAGGCAGTTAGTCAGTAATCAGCTATAAATATTACTTTTTGATTAATATCCATACTAATACTAAATTGTAGCTTTGTAGTACTTATCACTGAGCCACGAAAGATAATGAAACTATAAATTTTCCGTGAATTATCGAATCCAAATCCACCAAGCAGTTTTTCTTTTTTTTTTAATATTTAAAGATAACTAGCAATGTTGGATTGAGTCCCACATTACTAGCAATCTTGTTAACCCCTCCAGCTAAGCTCAAAGGCTTGTGTTAGGAGTGGGTTCACGTCGGTAGTTTAATGAGTATTAGGATTCGAACAGCGGGTTCGAATCCTCCCGATTGCGAGACCGATGCCTTTAGCCATAAGGCTTCGCTTTCAGTTAAGAGTTCTATACGCATTATACTTAGTTTTTACTCATATTCATATAAAAACCTTGCATGGCATTTAAGTTCTAAATAACCCACACCCCGTCATCATTTATCAAGCTCATACGAACAAAGTTTTCTTATTAAATCCGCCTTACAAGACAAGTGCTGGTACGTTTAACGTTATCGTGGTTTGCGTCGGCACTTGCAAATTAGCCTTCCGTTTACTTTTAATTATGAACCCGACAATTGTTTTGTGTAGTTAGTCGTGGTTAAGTCGCTGATGATTAAGATTGTGGACACAAGGGTTTAAGTGGAGTAAGGAAAAAAAGATTAAGAGAATTTAATTTAGTAAGGAGCTTTAAGCCAGAAAATTGAGGAGAAAATGGAAGTCGGGTAAAGGGTTAAGAACAACTGAAAATACAGAGGCCTTTTGACACACACACACATATTTATTACTAGCTGTTCCGCGCAACTTCGTCTGCGTAAATTTTCCCCGTTTTTGCAACATTTCTCATTGCTGCTCGGCTCCTATTGGTCGTAGTGTGATGTTATTTAGCCCTTCCTCGATAAATGGGCTATCCAACAGTGAAATAATTTTGCGATTCGGATCAGTAGTTCCTGAGATTACCGCGTTCAAACAAACAAACAAACTCTTCAGCTTTATAATATTAGTATAGATGATGTAGGTATTCACTAAAACAATTTTTTAAAAATGTTATCTCTAAAAGTGTGAAACGGAATTTTAAATATGTGATGCAAGCAAAATAAAATATCAACTTATAATTCAAAGCTTTATCTGTAATATCTATATAACTATTAGTATGCATATATTAAAAGACATTTTATTTGGTTAGCATTTAATTAGCAAAAAATTTTGAACATTTTATTCGAGCCCTGCGTCACAAGTTCGAAGTCAACCCTTGACTGCAATCTCAACTTCATCAAACATTTAGCTCCAATTTACAAAGGGTTGCCGCCAATTAATTTAATCAGAGCAAAATAAACATATCAAGTAATAGCCTCAAACGGGTTGGATTCACTTTTGATACGGCGCTAAAGAGCGAGGCCGAACGGGCGAGTAATAACCCCGGCCTCCGCGGCCCGTCTATTACTGCCAATTATACGGGCCGCACAGTTGGCACCCCTGCATTCATAGGGTTGAGCTCTTTGAAGGTAAGCGGAGAGAGTAGCAGAGCGGTTGAAATGTTTTTGATAATAATAATAATATCTTGGGACAACTCGCACAACGCCATCTGATCCTAAACTAAGCAGAGCTTGTACTATGGTAACCAGACAACTGATAAACATACTTATATATTTATTATAGATAAATAACACCCAAACACAGAATAAACCATCGTGCTTATCACAAAAAGTTTTATTTTGGGCGGGGATTGAACCCACGATCTCCGGCTTAGCAGTCAGAGTCACTAACCACTAAACCATAGGCAGGTTTGAAATATATTTTCTGTCTACAGTGTTTTAGGTAGCTGTCGTCATTTGAAAATGTGGAAAGGTCTCCGAAAACCGAACCAAAGTCCCGCACTAAGGAATAATCCCTGTGCCACTTTACAATCATATAAATCACATAATTTATGGATCACAAAGCGGTGTCCGGTGGGCCGAACCCACAACGTACTAAAACAAATGCTCATTTATCATTTTTTTTTAAATGCTAAATGAAGAGACGAGCAAGTCGTGCGCCTGATGATAAGCGTCACGCTAGCCTAAATTATCAGTGCCACCCAAATCATTGCAAAGATCAGAATGTTACCGTACGCTCCTCAATTGAAATATTTGTTCGCAAGTCTTATTTGCCCAGTAATTTCACTTGCTACAGTGCCCTACAACCAAAACACAGTGATGTAACATTACTATTTCACATAAGAATAACTGACACTGTTGTGATACCCACTAACGGCCGGTCTCAATAATCTAACTATCGATGGATTTGGCTACTAGAGGTATATATTTGACATAAGCTCCTTACAAAATATGTCAAAATTCTACCTCTAGTAGTCAAATCCATCGATAGGTAGATTATTGAGATCAGCCGTAAGACGTCCTATGGCTTAGCCCTAAAATCTCAATCAGATCTCTGTAAAATTAATAATAATAATATCTTGGGACAACTCTTACAACGTCATCTGATCCCAAACTAAGCGGAGCTTATAATATGGCAACCATACATATTATAGACTAGCTGTCCCGCGCAACTTCGTCTGCGTAAATTTTCCCCGTTTTTGCAACACTTCTTATTGCTGTTCTGCTCCTGTTGGTCATAGCGTGATGTTATATAGCTTATAGCCTTCCTCGATAAATGGGCTATCCAAAAGTAAAATAATTTTTCAATTCGAATAAGTAGTTCCTGAGATTACTGCGTTCAAACAAACAAACTCTTCAACTTTATAATATTAGTATAGATAAATACTACCCAGACACAGATTAAACCATCGTACTTATTACACAAAGTTTTAGATGGGGATCGAACCCACGACCTCCGGCTTAACAGTCAGGGCCACTAACCACTAGACCAACAGGTCAGTCAATTACTACTAAAGTTATGAATGACCTTCTTTAGGCTTCTCTTTCATACATATCTAAACCTTAGTAACAAACAAACTAATACAAAAATGTAATCTAAACGAAGTACACCAATATACCCAGCGCTAGTTTATCTGTTCAAACTAGGACGCGACTCACAGATGTGCGACAGAGCATAAATGTGAGTCAGTATTATTGGCTTCGTTACACGATTCATACGGTTCGTGGAAACTCTATGATCATGATGCAGCTGCCTCGTACTTCCAGGTACATGATTTATAAACTAACCTCCTTTAAATTATTCCCTCTTTTGATGCAAATCGAAGTAATAAAGATACGAAGTTATGTTTGAAATCAGTGTTGCATTGACTGCATTCGCGTGGAAATTTTGAGAAACATATCTTTTCCACGTGAATTGTCTATTTTTCTGAGACAAAAAGAGTCTTTCCAGGCTATAATCAATAGCAAAAGCCTATTTGCTAATCCAGACTATAATATATATCTGTACCACTAGTTCTGACGTGATTAAATAACAGACATACATCCAAACTTTCTCATAACTCATAATACGCAGACGAAGTTGCGTTAATTTTTCTCGTTTTTGCAAATCATACAAAAATACTTAAATCGCGATTTCAAAAAAAATACTTTACGAACTATTACCATACCCACCAAAAAAAAAAAATATATATATAAAAATAAAATCGGCCGAGCCGTTTCGGAGCAGTTCGAGCACAAACACCGTGACACGAGATTGTTATACATTAGAAGAATAGTACAGATATATCTTTTTATTTTTGCTTAGTAGTTGTAAAGGAATGTTATAATCTCCTCAAATGTCATACAGTTCGCTTTAATTAATTAATTATGTGAAGAAATTTCGATCAATATCTCAAGTATGATAAAATGAATGTCTAACGATGTAATAAATAATGTATTATGTTGTGTAACTGAATGCTACGTAGCGACGTAGACATAACTCTACGACCTGCTACGAACGTGCTACGTCGGTCTGATATTTTATGTTGAACAAACCCTTGCGTAATTTAGATAAAAAATGTGTAAAAAATCTTTCTTCGAGACAAAGCAAGTTACTATAACTGTTATGTGACACTCCGCTCCGCTTACTGCAACGCTTACTACAGTCTCTACCTTATGCATACCTCTATATACGCCATTCAACAAATAGTTACTTTCACTGTTATGTTACACTAGCTGTCCCGCGCAACTTCGTCTGCGTAAATTTTCCCCGTTTTTTGCAACATTAAAAAAAACAAACAAAACAACTCTTGTGATACGTCGGGATTCTACTTAAACATGTAATGCCAAGTTCGCAAACAATAGGTAAAGCGGGAGAAAAGAGCCTGGCAATAAAAACTCACGGCCACTCTTTTCAAATTGCCAATTTTACAATCTTTGAAGGTTTATAAACTTGATATGGGGGTAAGGTGCTGCGACTAATATACTATACACCATGTTAAAGTTTTTGATTTTTCATTTATCATTGCTGCTCCGCTCCTATTGGACGGAGCATGATGTTATATAGCCTATAGCCTTCCTCGATAAATGGGCTATCTAACACTGAAAGTTTTTTTTCAATTCGGTTCAGTAGTTCCTGATATCACCGCGTTCAAACAAACAAACTCTTCAGCTTTATAATATTAGCATAGATTACGATCTGCACCCCTCCCCCCTCCGCAACGCTTGCATCTAAAGTGTGTACCTAATCATTGTCATTGTAGTACACCATTTAACAAATTTACTGTCACGGTTAAGTTACACCCCGCTCCGCTCGTCACTCCGCTTGCTAACATAGTCACTACGTATTCAAGGTCTACGCCCTAGTTCTCGTGAGACGCAACACCATACAAAGAGTTATGTTGACACTTTCACTTTTACGTCTTTCACTACGTGGACTATAATTAAGTGTTTAACTGCACACGAACTTTCTTATGTGTACAGTGTAACTGAATGCAAACTGCATAATTTAACATATGATTTTTGACGACTGTAAATGTGTGGAGGGACTACATGCGACTGTTTTTGAGACTCACAATTTTCTTCTGAATCATTTAAAAATGGGGATTATATCCAAATGTAGGATTTTTATTCGTAAGTATCCATATCCTACATTGACAAACAAAAACTACAATCTGTAGTATGCATATAAAACTCACCTCTTACATGACAGATAATATAATATTCAATACCTATATCTTAGCAGATCTTCAATAAAAACAGATAAAAAACTTTTTGATAACTCATACATTTTGAAGTTGGTGCCATGAAATAGTAGTCGTTATGTTTTATTCGGCACCAACTTCAAAATGTTTAATTTGATTTTGTTATTCTAGGTGTATTATGTTTTGCTTTTCAGTTGCGTTGTAGGTATTTAGTTTCGAAGTCGGTAATATTTTTTTATTAAAAAGTTTCTATTTCTCACTTTTTAGTGGTTTGGTTTGTAATTCACTTAAGTTACAATATATCTTATGTCAACTGCTCAAATCCTTTTACAAAATATTGCTTGCCCTGATGCAGGGCCGTTAATTGTTGAGGAGTTCACTATCAGCTCTATTACATTGTGTAATAGTAGGTAGTATGACAAGAACAAAGTGCTACTCAATACCATATTAAAGATACTAAATCACAAACTGTGAAATATTGAATATCCGCTCATCATTTGTGGTCTTCATCATCAGTTCCACTTCACCAATTAGTGCTTTTTATGAGTAAATGCACGAATCACTATGCCTTTATTATTTGAAGAGTTCTCTCGATTTCTCCAGGATCCAAATTGGAAGTATACCTTTCAAACACAAAAAGATTTTTTTAAATCGGTCCAGCCGTCTTTGCGTAATCGGTGAACAAACATGCAAAAAAAATATAGTCGAATTGAGAACCTCCTCCTTTTTGAAGTCGGTTAAAAATATCGATTAAATCAGCACTTTAGAGAAACACATTGAATTTAATATTATCCTTTAATTTTGGTGCTACTAACAAGGCCACTAAGAAGCGAATAAAACACTAAAGCTTTTTCATTACATCACTTTTTGAATAATTATTGAGATGACGTCTAACTTGTCGATTTTGCAACTAATTTCTACCAATACCAAATATTAACTGTATACTAATTATATTTGTTTTTGCGAGTTATAATATCAAAGAGAGAGGAACATGTGAGTTTCAGTATACCAAAGTCACTAGTAAAATCTGTGAGTTACGAAAATTATTATACATTAATTTGTGACCATTTTCACAACTTTTCATAATGAGTACAAAATATGTTGAACAGTTATTTCAATCCAATCTGAACCTCATTACGTATTAAAGGATGCTTGAGTTCCACTGCCGCAACCACCGCAACCCAAATCACCATAATTGACAATTCATTGTTCAGTGTTCATTTTTAATCGTTTTCATTTTGTATGATCCGCTAACGTGATTTTAAAATTTAATGAAATATAATATTATTTATTTAGAATTTAAAACATGACTTTTATTGATATCATATTTGTGGACATTTTGAGTAAATATTATTCAAAATTTGTAAATTTCACATTGTATATAATATAGGGAAAAAACAAATGACACTCGAATTCGTTTGAATATTCCTATATTTTTTCCAACCATTTTCTATAATTAACTAACCTAATTCAAATGAAGTTATAAATAGCATACAGGAAAGAAAAAACAGTATCCTGAGCTGCATGCGATTAATATAGGCCGGGAGGACTGCGCCAGAACAGGCAAGCATTTTATAAAGTCTGCTTTTTTATGTTACATCACAATAGTGGTGTAAAGAATACGCTTCTTTCAGTCAGCTGGATTCCTTAGCACTTGACGTACAAGACTTCAATTACTACTGATAACGCATTCGATGGCTCCCGCAGATCGAGCACTATTAATGAATACAACCAGCCTGTCTACAAAATTTAGCATGACTGACAAACGTAAAACTTATTTTGAATTAATATACTGCTAGAAAAATATTTTTTAAGTTTTAGATAGCAGTTTCACGCTATATTAAGTTCATTCGAAAAAAATTAACCTGCTAAGGAATCCAGTGCACTGACGAAAAGGTATTTCTTTATTCCAATAATGTGACGTAATATAAAAAGTAGGCTATAAAAAAACTAGGTATTAAATAGACGGTGTTTACAGACAGCTCGAAGACTGCTAGGTATTGACTCTTTCAATTCTGCGACTGAGTTATACACCAGTTCCGTAGTTTAGTTTCAGTTATTCTTGCAACCGTTTGGCATATCCTGATACTTCGTTCTTTGTAACGATCAACAATAAATTAATCAGTGATCACACTCAATTACCATTACCTTGAGTATTTTAATAAAGCAACATTACCTAAAGTATTAGCCTACACTGTGCGTTATACCCAATATATGAATACCAATCTGTCATAGTATTTGTAACTCAGGCAATTTTCCAAAGGTTTATTTTCTCATTTTCGGGCTGCTTACCCTAGTGAAATGAGGCGTACTAAAGGGCAGGTTCCCCTACTAAATCGAACCAGTTTGACTTTTCACGTGGACCTTTATTGCTAAATATATTATAAGTTATAAGTGAAGAGGTAAAAGGCTCGGCCACTTTGAACCTTGTAGTTAGCAGGACCGGTCTTTAAATTCAGGGTCGAAAGTAATAAAATGGTTTTAAGCTAATGTGTCGTTTCCTTTATAAAGTATCGTTTATATTAATTACTAGATTAGAAATGGAGTAGTGTTAAAAGGTTTTCAGTGTTTTGTTTATTAATCCGATGAATATAAGGTTTTGTTTTATTGAGTGTTTGGCTAAAATGTTTTCTTCTCAAATGAGCGAGTAAAATTGGGTAATCTATATCATATTATTATCTGCTTAAGTGTATTTTTTTTCTTAAGATGACTCCCGCAGTGGGTTACAAACCCTGTGTCGCGGAGGACTTTACTAACACACAAGTCACGAACACAAAGTACACCCAGACTCGGAACGACTATTTTTGGATCACACAAAGTGGTATCCCGTGTGGGAATCGAACCCACGACCTCTTGCGTAGCAGTGGGACACACTCCCACGACACCACAGAGGCAGTCAATTCTGCTAACACTCTTATTAAAATATTGTACGTATTCTATTGATCACTATAATTATTTAATTGTCACCTCTTGATTTAAAATGTATATAGTGAACAGATGCCATACAATGATTTTACTCAGAGCCCATAAATACTACATAAGTAGTCATTAAAATTATCAGTTATTAGAATTAACTACTAGCACCGCTATTGAGCTAATTTAGTACCGCTATTGAGCTAGTTAAAAATAATGATCCAAAAACCGGTTCCACGCCATCTCAATAGATGGCGTGGAATCGGTTTTTGGATCATTATTTTTACACTTTTTATTTCATATCGCACGGACCATAATCACAGCAAAGTTTTTTTAGGGTCCCGTAGCCAAAATGGCAAAACGAAACCCTTATAATCACGGTAGTAGTTTATATAGTAAAATTAAAAGGAAAACTATCACAGCTAAGAAAGCTTTACAAGTTTACGAGTAACAGATGATCAAATGATAAGTAACAAAATTTCGTACAAATTCCATTGAAAATTATTATTAAGTAGGTGTAACGTTGTAAGTATGAACCAAAAACAACAGAAAACCCACTTCATAAGCCGCATTATTCTGATGGAGGGGGGAGGGGTGACTACAGAACCCTACATTGTGCGTGGCCTGACATGCACTTGCCCGGTCTTTTAATTCAACTTATTCTTTAAAATACCAGTTTCGAGCTAAAAAATATTTTTTCTGGAACTGAAACAATAAATTTTTTAAAAGATAATGTTTACCTATCAATATCAATGCACAATATCGATTTAGTAATAATTACTGGGTACAGAACAATGTAAAAGTAGCAGACTTTTATTCGCTTCTAAACCGGAGTAAACCAGCCAAACTAAATTGTGTGTCTAGCCTTGCAATTGGCTGCCACGAGGAAATTGAACTCTCGACACGAGTCAAATAAGACAAAGCTAAACGTTCGATTCAAAAACAATTACATTTCAGTACTTTAACATTTTAAAGCTGGTTTTATTTTTACCAGTCTCGTATTTATTTAGTAGAAATTCCTTTAGCTATAAAGATGAGCTATTTATTCATCGTTTATGAATATGTACCTGGTACATACCTTTTCTCCTCGCCTTAGTTATAGATGTTGATATATGAACAGGCGGGCTTTTGCGCGCGGCTTCGCCTACGTGGATGTTGTCTATGTCCTTCCCCGTGACTCAAACTATCTCCATACCGAATTTCATCTAGATCTGTTGAGAGCTTAAGAGTGAAAAGGTAACAGATAGATAGACAGACACTTTCACATATATAAAATAGTATAGATAGCTTTTTAGATGTATAAAGCACTTTACCGTTATGTTTATTCAAAATCCGTTCAATGCTCTCGGAGATGCGGCAAGTGTGATTTTGTCAAAAAACTGACAGCTACAACAAACTTAAGTACTTAAATACGCAAATTATCGGATCAGTTCGGTCACCTATGAGTCACGGTCTCCTGAATCCTAGTTGAAATACTAAATAAATCATTTAGACTAATCCTGAGCTATGCTTTTAGGTTATTTCAACTGAAATATTTGTTTCTAACTTTGAAACTGATGAATTAATCAGGCCATTTAAAAATGAGCTAGATGCATTAGCTTGATATTTAATTGACCTGGTGAAGTCATTTGGCATAGAAATAATCAATTTTTGTTGTTTCGAAGTTTAAAACAAATACATAGAGTATTTCAATTTTAAACAGCACATTAAAAATTTCATGCAACAGAACCAATTTTTGTCAAATAAAGCTAATAATTATTCCAATTAAATTATCTTTCACATGAAAAAAATCTTATCAAAATTTGTCTATTCGTCCAGGTGCTACAATGGCACAGACAGAGACGCAGGTCCATAGACATACACTATTTTTGTCGGGAATCGAAAACAGAACAAAATAACATCGTTATTATAAAGGTTTCAAGTAACAAATCAATTAGTATAAAGAGCGTAGAAGCGAGTGTGTGACGTAACCAAGTGAAATAGAAATTAAAATGAGTCATGGTTCAGTGGTGAGAGATTCACTAATACTCGTTAGCTGTTGGTCACATGCTAGAGCATGTTGCAGTAAACTAACTGCGAAAATATAATTTATCTAAGTTTTGTACTTATATTTGAAGATTTGCTATATGATCTTTTATTTTCAAACCTGATTTGTAATTTTTAACACGCTTTATTAGCTTCATAAGTATGCTAGTATGTAACGGAATCTTTTTAACGTGCTTTTTACCCACTTCCAAGCGTCGAATTTAATTATTGAAACTTCGCACCCTTATCAAGGACACTCGTAATTTTTTAAATTCATCTCGTATGGGTGTAAAATAGTGATTGTAAGTTTATATGAAACTCCGCCAGCTTTGAAGTGTGGAATTTCGTATTTGCCTTATTGGTTTAAAAAAAAGAAAACATGGTTCGGTATTGTTGGAAATTCAACTCCCAAGGGTAGGTAAAATAGGGGTTAATAAAAATAATCGCTATCTATTACTAGTTTTTTAAACTTGTATTTATTTAGAGGCATTTTATATTTTTTTTCTTCATCTTATACTATCTACCTACTCTATAGGCATCTTATTTGGTTATACGCACTTATCTACAAAGATATTTGACCGGTTTATAACATGGGGGTAATGTGATATTTGAGGAAGATTCAAATTCATCCACGCATATATGGGTGATCCATCCAATACTAGTATTTACTAACGTATAATGGAGTACATTTAATTATGTGAAGCAAATGGGTATAAGTATAATAATAATAATGTAAAACACGAATCAGTAAATGAGTCTGTAAAAGACTTTGTCTGAAATAAAGATATTAGAGAGAATATGAACGGGACTTAATCTAGGGAATTATTTAAATGTACGAACCTTTTATTTACCCGGCATAAATTTTATAATCATGCAACTAGAAAGTCTATGAAACAAAGTATTTAAATTTCTATTGAACCTACTGATTTACATGTGCTGTGGCACCAGGGCGAGTCTGAATCCGAAACCACTGAAACTGCAATTAAAGCGCACTGGGAAACTGAATCTTTCCAACCTTTTCATTCGCAAGAGAGTTTAATTTTCCTTTCGTTATACGCCAATTTTCTTTGAAACATTATCAATAGAGCATTCAGTTTTAATTGTAATTATTTCTTTAAGATATATTTTATTTCATTAGCTTTTAACGAGAAAATGGTTAGTAAAATCGTTCTTCTTGTTATTTTGCCATATTTCCTAGGATTCTAGGGATTCACATATTTAGAACCCTTCTTGTCATAAATACTTAGGGTCGTAAATATTATAATTAAATACTTATTGATTTTTTTCTAAAGTAAATGGACTTGATGCCCAAAGCTTTTTTTTTCGAAGTGCCTTACCAATGAAGTTACAAACGCCAAGTATTTCAAATTATTTTCGTTAGTTACTTTGATAGAAGAGTAACTACGTAGTCTTTCTTGATAAATTTTTCATCATCAACCTATAATCAACCTTATTATTTAAGAAGCAATCTAATTTATTTTTGTAAGCGTACTTCGATACTTACCTTCACCTTCTAATCTGTAACTATTAAATATATACAACATTACAATACCAACTATCAAAAATTACTTATAATAAGTTTTCACAACATCTATTATTTCTACTTACCCCAACTGTATTTCCATCGGAAATAATGAATTTTACGCCCCACACTACTTTTAACCGTTTCACCGAACAGGGTCATGATTCAGTTAGTTCTATAGTAGGTACATAGAACATAACAAATAGAGATGGATTCGGTAAGCTTGGGCGCCGGCGGCAGTCCGGGACTCAAACTTTGAGATCAGTCCATTGAAGTGTTTCTAACACTATCGATAAATGTTACCAAGTTTTGAACGCTCTACTTTAAGAGCACCCGGAATGCACTACTATGTCAAACTTCTGAACTATTATTAGTCACTTGGGTTTCAGCGTTATTGTCTATCCTACTGTTATAAATGTTTGCATGTCTATATCAATCACGCTTTAGCCAAACAATAAAGTAGGTTCTATTGGGGAGACGCACGCCCAGCAATGGGTCGTCATATGAGTTGATATGTTACAGCCAAACAAGTGACGACGGACTTGGACTTATCAGTAGGTTTCTCGTGTTACTGATTCCAGAACCGCCTGACTTTAGACCACGATTATTTACACAAACAAAATAGTTGATGAAAACTAGTATTTCCTAGTAGGTAAGATGTAGGTAGCAATCTGCTGAACTATAATTTACTTGACATTATGCAGTTATTAACGAATGCCTGCACTTTTTAATTTGTAGCAAAGATAGTCCCACGCGACACAGGGCTTGTACCCTACTGCCAGAGTCATTCATTCTAAAAAAAAAAACAAAATAAAGCAATAATAAAAATAAATTGTTTTTATTTCAAATTCGTGTAGATATATTTTTCATCTAAACGTTTGTTACTTGACAAAAGTTTTAGTCAAAAAATGACATATAGCATTTCGAACATGATACTAAAAATCTTGAAATTTATCTAAGAGCTAGTAGTAGGTACATTTAATATATTCCTTGCTACTTAAACCATTCATTACTGAAATGAAATGGTATTGTTCAAAGCTTAAAGCGGGAATAAATACTCTTTTCACTAAGCTCTCCAACGTGAACACAAACTCTGAAGAAAATATATGAAACTCGAGAATTCAGCCTTACATTTTAAATTGTGTTTTCTCTAAAGATGTGCGAGATAGCTCGGAGCTAACTGGTGAGCTTTGATAAGCTAAACAACTCTAAACTCACCAGGACTCTAGCTTAGCGTATGATATATTAATGGCAACACCTCAACTACAAAACCATTTATAAAAAAAAATTAACAAGCACAGGCAATAAACACGCATGTGTAAAATCTCCACATCAATGAAATGGAGATGCTTATATGGCCGAGATGTGTGACACGGCTCGACAGAATCCGTAACGTGTATGTGCGAGGTAGCTTTAAAATCATACCAGTAACTGATAAATTCACCGAAAATCATCTGTGGTGGTGCAGACATAACAAAAGGCGTAAAAAAGATCACGTGGTACAGATTGCACTAAATATATCGGAACTGAAGACAGGAGAGGCCGCCCGCTTTTGACCTGGTGGTCAGTTATACAAAAAAGGAGACCCCAAGGAAGCCCAACTGCTTAAAGCAACAATCCAAGACAGTTTAACTTGGCGCAGAATTGTAAGGAGTCCCGACCCTAAGTCAAGGGAACAGGAAATGGAAAGAAAAATAAACACAGGTAATTTGAAAAAGTGATCGCGAGTATTAATTGCCTTCTTGTCCTCTAGCTTAACTATTATTGAAGTAGTCCTCCAACCACATTGTAACTATTGGGGCTGATACCTATTTTAAGTATTTTGGCATCAGTCCACTAATATGGCATATAATATTTTAGTGCCAGGACCTTACCTACAAATAGGTACAGTTTTTATACATATACACATTTAATATATTGGCTTTGAGTGAAAAGTGGCCGAGAGTTTTTTAAGTGCCTTGTTCTGCTCTGCGGCCGAAGTATTTCTTTGCGAAAACGGCATTAAATAGAAACGTAGGGTCACTTGTGCCATATGTGCTTCCTCAACTAATCATTTTCAATATCTACAAAACAATCCCTCCATAACAAACCCACAGCACATCTCTGATGGAAACACAACCTTAGAATTAAAACTTAGTCTATACATTTCGGTTGTCAAGCAACAGGATTTAAAATAATGCCTCTTAATGCCACATTATATGTATGAGTGTACTGAGGCGTTCCTGACTTAGTGGCGACAGAGCAGATCGAGATATATGCTAGGTTAAACAACGTTATCACTCTCGGTTCATAGATGGGTGACTATTTTCGAACATTGCCAACCCCTCCGTGCCTCGGAGTGCTCTCTAATCTCTCTCCAGTCATGTCGGATGTCCGTCCCATCGGACAATGAGTGCGAGAGAATAGAAAGTGCACTTGTGCCTGCGCATACACTCGTGCTCTAATGAGATTGGCTGCTGTAACCGAAATCGGTTAGGAGACCATTATGTATGAATATGTAGTGAATTTTGGAGATTATACAAGACCAGAGTCCTTATTCACTATCTTTATTTCGTTGTCGTGACAAGCCCATATGAACTGACGCATGCGCGGTAGAGAGCTGCGCTTAAAAATGCATCAACACGCATGCGCGGTGGACACCTTTGAGAGCACCGAGCATGCGCCAGTGCGGACACGCTTGTCACGACAATGAAATAAAGATAGTGAATAAGGACACAGGTACTAAAATACAGCGCTAAATGCCCAGCTTTTCACTGACTTCTACAACACTTTGCATTTTAACAATTTAGCATAAATTATCTGATTATACAGTGAGTGCGTAATATAGATGAACAGTTTTCATAAACAGTTGCGAAATACGACATTATTTCGTAGCATTGTAACCAATATAATGGGGATAATCGTAATATTTTTTTTGTACAAATATGGGGTCAACATAAATTGTAAGTCGCTAGTAATCATGGTATGCCATGGCTGTAATTATAAATGAATTCATACGGAGCTGTGGGCAAAACTTTAAATCTGAGATTTGCTGTTGTTTCGTTCCAAAGAACTTAATCGTTTAATCGAACTTTGTCATGACAGTCAGTTGCATTAGATACTAATCACGCAGGAGATATTACAATATAAAAACGTACGTATATAAGGATACAAGTAGACTCTCTATTCTTCTCCCTCATCATGCGATGAGACGGAAATCGAAAACAAGCGAAGAGAGATTAGGTGCCAGACCGACATCTTCATTAACACAACACGTAGATGAGTACATTATTGAAAAATATTATGTGCTGACAGTGGTTCCATTGCACCTCTTAAATAATCCCTTGATCACCATTAAATCACAATTCCCAAAGTCATATTAGACAAGCAATGATACTCGCACTTCAGCATTAAATTTTATGGTTCAGTATAATGTATAGTGGTATAAATCCAGGTCATTAGAAGCGCGATGTGTTCCGCACAGTGCGTCCGCTCGTGCGAGCGCTGCACAAATTAATGGGCCGCAGATAAATGCTCGTTTGTTAACTTGAATTATGAGCCCTCTTTTGATAGAAACGCCACGATTTTCAACTATTTTGCGGCCATTTTCTTAAGCTGTGGCCTTGTAATATTTATGTAGCAGGTGGACTATTACTTTTATGTGAAAATGTAAATTTTTTCATGCCATCCGCAAAGGTATTTTAAATTTGACGATTTGAAAATGAGGCATTTTTATGTATGTTCAGATACCAATTTTATACTAATTGTATTGTTGACGATTTAAAAATAATATTTAGTTAGATATTATTTGAAGAAGTACACCAAGTGGTCCCATTTTTTCGTTAGAATTTTGGAGATTATACTCATTCAAGTTTTTATTTCGAAACGAATTTTAAAAAACACCTTTTTAATATAAGTATACCTACCAAATACATACAAAGATTGTCCTCATTTTAAAATGAGAACCACGCTTATTGGTTATTTATCCTATTATTAGGTGTGAGATAATGGACTGTTTTGATAATATCAGTTTTTAATCTTATTTGCTTAAAATATAAACGAATCACTGCAGGACGGCTGCACCTATTTTGCTAATTCTTTTTTGTTGCATAAAATAAAATATTTGTAAAATTAATAAAAAAAATATTCCACTACATGGTCATAGTGTAAAAAGAAAAGTTGGTCTCATTTCCTTCATTATATACCCGTGCAAACCCAGGACAGAAAGCTAGTTTAAAACATGCACAAATTGCGCGTTGCGGTTACTTCTTATGTCATAGCTATGAAATATGTGGTGAGTATGTTTAAGCTGCGACCTTGTAATATTTATGTAGCGACGAGCCCATTACTTTAATGTAAAAATGTTTATTTTTCAGTGTTGTCGACGAGTGGGCAAAGTTAAAGTGTAAATATGTGGTCATTTTGTTGTGTCATGAACGGCACGTGGCGCTTGATGCTGACACACGAGAACGGATACATAAAAGTGTCCTATTTATATGACTGCCTCTGTGGCGTGGTGGGGAGTGTATCCGACTGCTACACAAGAGGTCGTAGGCTCGATCCCCACCCAGGATAAAACTTTGTGTGATGAGTACGATAGTTTATTCTGTATCTGGCTGTTATACTATAATATGTATGTATTAAGAAATATATAAGTATGTTTATCAGTTGTTTGTTTTTCATAGTACAAGCTCTGCTTAGTTTGGGATCAGATTATGTAAGTTGTCCCAAGATATATATATATATAGTTACATGAACCGACAATTTCGGTGATGTGGTACTACGCTTTTATTCTTTCCAACAAGTTATGTATTGTACCGGAACAGTGGCGTGACCAGGCGAGGACCCTGAGGTGCCTCACATGAATTCATCCCATCATACCATCGTCCCATGATAAATATTGTGGACAATTTATTTATTTGTAAGCAACGTATAGCGTCTGGGAAAATACTGTCAGATGCAATAACTCTTTGTATGTGAATTTACGTTACGTTATACGCGAGTCACCCACTCTTTATGAAGCCCTTCAGCTACTTTTTAAATGACCCATTTTTAAAAACAGCTTAAGATTTATTTTCTAATTTTCCGCACGAATTTTACACAGTACTGCCAAGGTAATTAACTAACGACAATTTAAATAAAAAATGTTAGTAATTAACATTACAAGTACCGTATATTATAAAACAATTATCCATAATGAAAACAGTAAATCATAAACATTCGCTACTAAATAATGCTAACGTTGAAAAAACAGGAACATGCAGAATTATACAGGGTGCGGAAATCGTATATACATTTAAAAAAATTGTTTGAAAATTTATTTTATAATATTTAAAAATTTGAAAAGCCGTTTTGACTTATATTTTTTACAATCTAGTACGCTCAACCGCGAACGCAAAAAAGAGCGCAATCATTTCGATGCGTCTAGTTAGTGTCTATCTGTTTGCTAGTTTTGGTTGCTTGCGGTGGTTTTTAGTTAAATATATATTTAATCAAACGCCACTCGGTCGTAACTCACGTATCGGATTTGTAAGTACATTAGCATTGTTTCAACTTTAAGTTTGTTAAGAATTCATAGCCCAACCTGTATATGGAGGGGGGTTATTCGAAGCCGCAGAAGGCTCAACTGCTCAAGTCAGCTATACGGCCATAACATTATCATAAACATAAACAACAATTTAGCATAGTTATGAGCTCGTTGAAATGAAGCCGTGGTACGTTTTCGACTTTTCGCAGCTTATCGCTTTAGACGCTAGGTCAAGGAGACGGTCGATAGATCCTCACACAGCTAGAGATGGGACGTGTTTTTCGCTTAGAAACAGCAAATATAACGTGAAGTTAAAAATTACTCACCATAATGAAAACAGTAAATTACTCGTATAAATATTTGCTACCTACTACATTAAAAAAAAAATAAGAACATGCAGAATTACACAGGTTATGTCATAATTTAAACACATATGTAGTATTTAAGTACAAAATACGTTTGCGAATTTAAGCAGCTTATCGCTTTGGATATCGCTAGGTCAGGAGGCGGTCAATAGTATCCTCACACACAGCTAGGGATGGGACGTGTTTTTCGTTTAGAAACAGCGAATACAACGAAAAATGAAAGATTGTGTTCGAGATATAAGTTATTTATTTATTAACTTTATAAGATTATATCAGCGCGGCCGTAGGAAGTTTGTGGGAACTGAACTTATAAAAACATTTAGTTATTGGTGTCAGCTGCTTATGAGAGTAGGACTACAAGATTTTATTTTGACAAGAGAATGTTTGTTTATATTATTTTTTCCGAAGACCACAACATGTAACTACATATTGTGGTCTTCGGTATCCTATCTTAAAAGGTCCCAGAAAATTGGTCAAGTCAAGTCTGTTTTTGACAACTGTCTAAAACAGGCTTGACTTGACTTATTTTCTGTGACCTCTAGATGGGGCAGTGCGCCGCCATCCTGTTCGATCTTAACCTTTGCGCTTTGTTTTGCTCCAGGTCTTTCCAATGTTCTTTGTCTTTGCGATGATCGTCCGCCACCAGGTCTACTTTGGGCGGCCACGTTTACACTTTTCTTGGGGATTTCAATCTAGGGCTTGCCTCGATATGTGTTCAGGGTCCCTCGGAGCGTGCCGATCCAGTTCCACTTGCGACATTTTATCTGTTGATCGATTGGAGGCCCACCGCAGCGTTCCCACATCGTCATTAAACAACAAATTGACGCGAGACGTTCTTTGTAAGCTTCCACGTTTTACAATTGTACAGCAACACGGTTTTTATATTGGACCGAAATATTTTGAGCTTAACTCTTCTGGTCAGTGTCCGTAATTGCCATACAGGATAAAGCTGTGTGAAGGTTGCTCTTGCCTTATCGATTCTCGAAGCAATGTCTAAAATAGGAGTTCGTGAACTCTACGTCTAATATTGCTAACGTATATGGACTAAGACGTCAAACATTTATCATCTAAATCCAAAATGTACCCGCCTACAGTCTGGTTGACGTCTGTTTGACATTGTAGTGCTATAAAAAAGCTGTGGAATATACAAACGCCACTCAATTTTAAGACGCCGCCAATTAGCTCTGATGTTGTTACTGCCACTTTAAGGTAAGGTAGGCTTTTGAGAGCATCTCAATATATTAAGTATTATTTGAAAGGGAAGATATTTGTGCACATTACTAGCAAAAATCAATCGCAGTATCCCGCGATTTATTTTTGACTTATTTCGCATTCGCCCCCAGGGACATCACTAGCAGACTTTAACATATATATACAATACAGTCGAGTGCAGAAGTGGCTCAGCGAAGTAGCTGCACCTAATCACGTAGCCGCTGCCTCCGCAGCACTTCAGATGCGATTATTTCAAACATTCTTTTGCTAAACAATCTCTCATGAAAACATCTAATGAAAAAATATAAAGTTGTTATTTCTTTGTTCGTAAAACGTGATATTTCTGAGAAGGTTGCTTTTTAATATTGCAAAATATTTGCTTTTGTGACTTAAATAAAACAAAGAAAAAATAAAGAGAAGTAATGCCTTTGCTATCCTATCTAGGATATCTTTGATATCTAACATAGGAATAATATACCTAATTTGTTACTTATTAATTTCGCAAATGACAATTACTCTCTCTGAGAGCAAGCGTATCTCCGTGCAGAATAAGCGTTTTCTAAAATTCCTTTTTTATAAATAACCTACGAACACTGAAACGGTATTTGAATCGTGCTCAAAAGTGTTCCTATCGCATACTATTACCCTTTAACGTCATGGTAGTTAGTGGGATATGTGACTTTTGAATTTCTATTCGTTCGTAAGTCAATTACTTTTAAATCCAGTACTATGACACAAGTTTTATGTTGCTAGGGACTTTACAAACATAATTAATGACTTAAAGTACACCCAACACGTGACCTACATTTAAAAAATCACAAAGCTCTGTACCGTACGCCATATGAAAATCAAACTTATCCAACCACTTTCACAAAAAGCCGTGTGTTACCAGCTTAAAATTAGTGCTACCCTATCTCTTTCTGTGGTTGTCAAGGCAAATGAGGGATTTTACACCGGAGGACGGGCAGCAGCGTCCTCTGCGTACTTTAGAAGCAATCCGCTCCCCAAGCGCGGCGATTATGGTAATTACCCCCAGGATCAAATATGTAGGTTCTACTGGGGAGACCTGTGCCCAGCAGTGCGGCATCATATGAATTGATATGTATACACAAAACAGTGGTCGCCCGCTGCGCCACCGAGGCAATCCATTAATGATAATACAGTCAATATTTAATAATAATATCTTGGGACAACTCACACAACGCTATCTGTTCCCTAACTAAGCAAAGCTTGTACTATGGAAACCAGACAACTGATAAACATACTTATATTTTTCTAAATACATACATATTATAGATAAATAACACTCAGACACAGAATAAACCATCGTGCTCATCACACAAAGTTTTATCCTGGGTGGCGATCGAACCTTTTGCGTAGCAGTCGGATACACTCCCACCGCGCCACAGAGTCAGTCATCAATGTCATAAAACATTTTAATATCACATTGTTATTAAGCTTCATTATTAAGCACGCGAACACATTTTTTTCCTTATTGAGTAAATTACTCGTAGCATCCTTGAGCTGTTCTATATATTTCAGTGACAGGTGCATGTCGGTCTAATTAATATTGCTAAGTGCTTACATAGGTGTATCTCCTAAGGGAGTTAGTGGTACGTTCATTTCGCTACAATTCTGTTTTACGTAGAAACTGGAGACTTCCTTGCGTGTAATTGCATTTGCAATGGAATAAATGCAGTCGTCGAGAAAAATGAAACGGTATTAAAATACAATCGTGATATTGCGGTTCTGAGTATCTGTGATGAAGTACTTATTACTGTACTGTTTTTATGAATAAATATGGTACCTACAGTCTGCAATATAAGTCGTTTAACAAAACTAGTTTTATATAGTCTCAAAGCTCTTCAAACTTTGGTTACTTTTAAAGCAAAAGGGGTATGTGCAGTTTTTTTAAAACCCACATATTATTAGAATTCCAGACTTCCGTATAATAAATGGGATCTTTATAGTAGTTTTATTTTATTGACATAAAGGTAGGCATGTACTTATTATAGCCATATCCATATATTGCAATATATTCTCTGTCTTCCACACTTGTAACCAATAAACTGTATTGTAAGAACACCTCAGAAGTTTTTTTTTAAACACCATTCTCGTAGTTTGTTTACATAATGGTATTCCCGGATCTGGGAATAATTTTGTATATCATAAGAATTTGATATCTGAATAGACATAAAACAAATTGTTACCAAACTCGGAACTACAATTAGTGATAACACAAACTTTTGTCCACAAAAAATGTGTCGAATTAAATTGAGTGACATTAATACGTAGTTATTAGATACATCATGGCTACTCGAATAAACACGTTTTACTAGGAAACATACAATTTTTATAATTGCTATCACTATTTAGTATCATTGTTTTTAAATTATACATTTATGCTTCAATTTGTTCAACTTTAAATGACGAGATAATAGCTGTTACTTTCCCGAGAAATATAATTAGAATAAGAATGTTTTAATGTTCATTTAGACAACCTTAGGTAGCGTGGAATCTGAGTATAATTATATAATCCGTTTCCCGAGAAGTATGAACCCAATACATGATATTAAATTGCTGTAATGTAAAACATTCATAATTAAAAAAAAACGGAAAACAGTAATGTAGAGAGGTAGAGCTCTCTAGCTAGGGGTATTTTAAAACAATGAACTGCTGTTGTCTTTATTAAAATAAAAATCTAAGCTTTTATTTTTCAGGAAAACTTTTCGTGTACGATAACTTGTGGATGGGCGCGTTATTTTCCTCGAAGGCGCAGCTGTAGTAAACACTCCCTGAGTGCAACTTGTATAAAAATATCAAAGGCCAAAGGAACAAAACATGAAGTATTAAAACGTTGCATAAACGCTTGCCAACGTTTTGAAAGCAGCGTGTTTTTAGTTCAGATAATGTAAGTTTTTCTACAAAAATACTCACAAGTACAGCCAGTAACTTCACTAATTCACGCAACTTTCCAAAAGAGAAAAGCTGAGTTGCGTCATTAGGGTTATTCAAAGTGAAATTCGTAAAACCAAATTGTGGCAATTCCTAGTCTGATGCTCGCATGAAAAGTAGATGAAATTTATTTTAACTATTATCATTATTATACGCTTATAAGTGTATAAAACAGCACTATATACAATCGCAAAATTTTCGACAAATTTTAAGTTCATTAAAAATACTTTTACAAGTGACCCCGATTTTAATTAGAGGATTAAAATCAATTGGCGATATTAAACTGGCACCTGTCGCAATCATAGTTAGAAGTGATAAGTAGATACTTATTCCGGTCTATAACGAATGTACATAGTCATACGCACTTGTGTGGCATGAGGTTTTGTTCTTTAATCAGCATTAGTTTATTATTTTCCTCGTCGTGAATTAAACCGCATTAAATGACTATTTATTGCCGACCGTACTTTAGAGAACTTTTAGTTGGCAGAAAGTTTGCAAAGGTATTTGGGCGAGGCGAAGAGCTCACGACCGCACGAATGTGAATGCATCGTTAGCGCCCTCTGGGGGATATAGAAGCGGTCTAGTACCTTTTCAACCGAGATTTTAGATGTAATTTCTCTTATAATTGTAACGCTTGGTTGCGATGAGAATGACTTGGAACTGAAGATCGTAAATGTTTAATTATGAGAATTTTGTGAATGTGAAGCTGTGTGTATTCATATAATTTTCATATTTTGATAAATATGAAAATTATATGAATACACGCAGTTGTGTTGATAGCTTAGCTTCAAGGTAATCCTTGAAGCTAAGCTATCAACACAATTTACGAAAGATCTGCTAGTAAGTGAGCTTGACAGAAGACATTAAATGCTTTGTTTATACTGAATGTTTATATAAACTGAATGACACACAATATACGATATACCGATTGTTAAGTCGGTAGTCTCACGCCTGATTTATTTGATAGTATATATGATCACTCTGCTTGCCGTTGCATCTAAGTTTGGCCATCATGACAAAAATTCAGTTAGTCTAGGTAAACTACCACTTATATTTCAAGTACCTCATTTGAGCTGAATACTCACTTTAAGTCGTGCTGAAAAGTATTGTATTTTATATCGCCACTATTCATCTTTAAGGGACAGTAACCGCATGATATATTTATGAATGTAGTTTATTTTTATAGTTAAAGTTACAATGAACCTATCTGTATTTAAATGAACAGCCTAACATACCTAATTCAGTTTTTATCACACTTAAATCTCAATTTGTAAATGAGTTTTAGACTACAAACTCATTTTGTAAACAATACTCGCGAGAGTGCTCAAATACATAACACAATGTTTTCGTGCTGCTTATACTCGTAATCATTCGATTTAGTTCTACCCGGTATTATTCCATTAATGAATAAAGTTGCAAGTATATATATGTAAATAAGTTGCATAATATCGTTATCATTCATCGAAGATGAATGATAACGATATTATAATAACTTTTAAAAAAGTTATCAGTTAAAAACATCAGCCCCTAATAATCCAATCATATTTTATACCACGGAAGGTATAATGTATAAGCCATTTACTGTCTGCTAAAATATGTCAAAAAAACTCTTTCTAGCCCATAAATAAACACACGATAATGAACATATGGGGCCAAACTTGTATCATATAACTGATCGTGCTGCTGAAATTCAACCATATATTTTAAAATTCAAACATATTATTTGTTGCTAAACCTTTTTATTAACACAAACCGGGCAAGAGTTTATAGGACCGTGCGCAGTGTAGGGTTCCACAGCCTTGAATAATTGCATCAGCAGAAGCGCGTTTGTTTATGGCACTTGCGCCCTCTTGTTGAGAAACGCAGTTTTTCGGTAATAACTCAATGACGGTATATCCGATCATATCAGAAATAATTTTCATTTCAAGTATTCATTTTACATTTAGTATACCTTTGTGATATTTTTCATATTTTTGGTCACACGATTCAAAAGATAAGGGGGGATGGGGACACAATTTATGCAACTTTCGGAGTGATTATTTCCAAAACTATTCTCTCAATCAGAAAATAAATAAATTATAAAAATCAAAAAACCCGCCTGCACAAAAAAGATGGAAACAAGATCCCCTACATAATTATACAATTTCATGCAGTCGGAGGCACTTTATTAAGTTCATCGAGATTCATTAATGCCTCCACCCACTGAACGGATTTATACAATTGTATAAATCCGTTCAGTGGGTTGTGAGATATCAGGTATTAAAGAATATTACATACATACATACAACCCTTCTTTACAGTCGGGTAAAAAGTTTATTAGAAACCTTAAAATGTTTTTAAAAGACCTGTCGAATGATCTGCCACACGTTGATGTTTGCTGATAAAAAACGAACAAACAGCTTCTGTCTATCTAGAGTCCCTCCCCCCTAAAAATATTTATTTTTAATTTAGCTATTGAACTTAGTAGCGGCTACTACAAGACACCTTTTTACCAAATTTCATCAATATTCGTTGACTAGACTTTGAGTAAAGTGCCTGTGACATACGGACGGACAGACAAACAGACAGACAGACGGACATGATAAATCTATAAGGGTTCCGTTTTCGCCATTTTGGCTATGGAACCCTAAAAATCCTGTAGATCGGTTAGAAATTAGATACAATAAATACTGGGCCCATTTACAACGTTTTATGTCTCTGTTATCTGTTCTTGAGTGCCCCAGTGACCCCAACGCCACTCGTCCAACATGTTGATCTAGAAAATAGCATTGGCAACGTTCGTACGAGCGTTGTTCTAAAACGTGTGAAGCCGGTGTAAAAGATTCAGAACACTTTATGTATGATTCAGGGTATCTATTTCTTTATTTTTACAATAAGGTACATTCGAACATAATACAAACTGTCGTAATATAAATAAGTTAATTCACAATTTTACCTCTGGAACAACCTTTAGTATTTTCAAGGCAGCTAGTAAAAAACAAAAACTGTTTTTTTAATTTCGGCCAGCGATAGGGTAACCATACTTTTACCAGCATTGGTTCAGCATATATAAAGTATGTGCCCAAGAGCCATTTTGTGGTCTTATGGATTGTAATATGCCAAGTGCGGTTTGGCAGCGATGCTCAGCTGTAATAACTTATATGTGTGTTGCTGCAACCGGCTCTAGCCTATTTTTACATCAGCTGTGTTGCAATTTCAAATGCAATATACCTCGTGTTCCCGCATATCTACGCGCTCATAGATCTCAGTCAGCCATGATTGATTTTTATTGCTGTTTTTTTTTATTCCCCTAGATTTCATGGTTGGAAATTTCACAGATCTAACCTTAAAACTAACGGAGTTTTATAAAAACTTGCAACCCCTATTTTACCCCCTTGGGCGTTGATTTTTCAAAAACGCCGAAACATGTTTTCTTTATTTTAAACCAATAAGCCAAATACGAAATTCTATAAAAAAATTAAACTGATGGATTTCATATAAACTTACAACCACTATTTTATCCCCTTAGGAGAGGATTTTGCAAAAATCCCTTTTTAGGTTTCGTAGCCAAAATGGCAAAAACGGAACATTAATAGTTTCGTCATATCCGTCTGTCTGTCTGATTGTTCGTATGTCACAGGCATTTTACTCAAAGACTACTCAATTAATATTGATGAAATTTAGTGAAAAGGTGTCTTGTAGTAGCCGCTTGTTTTTTTTTCAGCCAACATCAACGTGTGGTTCATCATTCGACAGGTCTTTCAAAAAACACTATTGAGTGAATAGTTTTGGAAATAATTACTCCAAAAGTTGCATGAATTGTGTGTCCTCCCCCACCCCCTTATCTTTTACCAAAGAATATGAAAGAAACCACGAAGGTAGCGCTTAATAAATACTTTAAACTATTTTTTTTTATGATCGGATATACCGTCATTGAGTTTTTACCGAAAACCTGCGTTTCTGAATAAAAGGGTGTAAGTGCCATAAACATACGCTCTTCTACGGTTCTCTATTTTTATTCCTACGATTTTATGTCATAATTTAACATTGCATAATGTTTATACTCCTAATATTAGTTACGCATAATTCTCATGCGTCATAACTTTTTTAATCATAATTTTTTAATCCTAATCACTATAAGCATAATATTTAAAACGCATACTATGCCAAAGCATAACTTTACTTACGCATAACGACGCATAACCATAACTATTATAAGCATACAAACTATATGCCGAAAAATTAACTACAAAAGTTTTAATAACAATATTACACTATTTTATACATTGCTATCGTCAAACATGTAGGCGCATAAAATTGTACTATCTTCGACGGAGCCCCGCTTCGCGGGGCTCCTACTTTTGGGTGGTTTAAAAAAAAAAACCTAACACGAAGACTAAGTCGGGAGCTCCGCTTCGCTTCGCTCCCGCCTTAGTCTTCTAACCTAACCTATCCGAGTCGGATTGCTCTGAGTCGGGGTGTTAAAGATAATTAATTTCGACCTAACAATATTATGTATTATTTTCATAATTATATCAAATTTTGATTATGTCAAGAGTCGATTATGAGACGTGTTACTTATGGAAACTAATTATTATGCTTTACAACTTTATGCATATCAAAGTTATGAATAAATATAATAGGATATATAATATTTATGCTTAATAACACAGTATGCTAAAAACCAGTTATGGCACACTATTTTTATGACAAAGAAAATTATGCCTAATTTATTATGACAATTTTAAATAGGACAAAAATCATTATGAGTAAAAAAGGTATCCCCTCTTCTACTGATGCAATTATTCAAGGCTGCAGCATGCAGCATGCAGCGGCAAAAGCATGTCGGAATATGGTCAGTGTAGGGTACCCCCTACACTGACCATATTCCGACATGCTCTTGGCCGGTTTTTATTGGATTATATTATCATCGATCCTTGATAAGTGTGCGAAGTTTTAATTAAATCCGACTTTCTGAAGTGGATTAAAAACATGTTCAAAGATTCCGTTACATACTAACGTATGAAGCTAATAAAAGCGTGATAAAAATAAATGTATATTATCATAAAAAGATTTTAAGTTGTTATACAGAATTATGCGTATAATATTTCTAATTATGCAGCGTCAAAACTACCATTATAATAAAGGGAAGAAAACATTTTTGCATGAAAGGCTAAAATGGTTTTTTCTACAATATCCTCTGTGATATGAAAAAGAAACAAAATTCTTACTTTTACATGAACGACGACAAATTGAATGTTTTGCTTTTTGATCTCACTTTAACACGAAAGGAAATGACCCGCTTTATTATGTTCTAAGCTGTATCCGGTCGCGATTACAGTAATACCTATAATTTCCTGCTGTAGTGCAGTACTTACTACATACAGTAGTTCTCCAGCTTCAAGTATAGAAGGAAATAATGTTATAAAACAGCTTATGCCAGTGAAACTTACTACACACCTACATAGCGGGTAGGCATCATTCGGCACTGGTCGGGCGGTAAAATCGAGTATATGTGGATGAACATAAGGGAAAAAACCGCTCGATTTTACCAAACACGAACACTAGCCCGAGAGGCAGCGGGTCGGCATCAATCGGTACAGCCGAGCCGGGTATTAATGAAGCCGAACATGTGTAGTGATTGCTTCGGGTCGGCTTTGTTGTCCGGCAAATACTGCCGAGCCGAATTTGCCGACCCGCTTATAAGCTGGTTATTCTGACCATTCTATTTAAGCTCTTTAATGTTAGTTTGAAGAATATTTTAGAACGGTAGAGAAATAAATCCTAAGATTTAAATGTTAAAAGATAAACACCAAGCAGCTAAAAACGGCTTAGTTCTGAGATCCGACTTTATTTCATACTCTCTCATATTAGTATGTAAAATAAGCAATGCACTAGTTCCTGCTGGATGCTGTTTTTTCTTATATTTTTGTACTAAAATTATTTTAAAAATGGTCTTATGTACTACAATCAAACTGAGTACATATTAGAATATTATTAGGACTATACTGTTTAGAGGATAACTACTTCCTCTACCGTGGACAGTATTACCTCCAGATCGACGGAGTAGCCATAGGTAGCTCAGAAGCACCGGTGATGGCTATCATCTGGATGGAGCATATCGAAGAGCTTAAAGATCTACACGCGTCTCACATTAAGCTATGGAAGTGCTACGTCGATAACGTATATTGCTTCATGATCGGCGATAGTGATACAGCAGAACAATTCATTGAGTACCTAAACTCAAATTCACATCTGAAATGGGGGTAGGTAGGTCATTGGCGTTCCTCGAAGTAAAAGTATCGGCGAGACCAAACGGTAACCTCAAACACACAGTATACCGAAAACCCACACACACCGATAGATAATAACACGCCATATCACACCACCATCCGCGCCAGATACAATCCGTTGTAACCCTGAACATTCGTAGGATGTTCGGGAGGTACTAAGAATCAATGGATACAGACATAACCAACGATTAGCAGGAAAACAGAAGCAAATGCCGAGAGAGTGTCAGCTTTTATGCCGTGTATTAAAAGAGTGACAGACAGGATTGGAACAGTATTAAAACATTACTCCGACTATATAGTCCGCACTCTAAGGTCTCGAAGCTTTTACGAACGGCAAAAGATGTTATTCCTCTCTAAGCAATAGGTGCCGTTATTCCTATATCGGACAGACCAAAAGAATAATCGCAGACAGAGTCAAGTAACATATCGCGGCTGTAAAAAACCCTCAAGTGTACAAATCTACTATCGCTGAGCATTTGTCGAAATTAGGAAACAAACCACTGGATAGAATTGCATAAAACACAGGTGGGTACTTTTCACCGATCACCACTATTATGACAGCATAGTGCGAGAGGCGGTTGTGATCAAGAAGTACAAGAATTTCAACCGAGAAGATAGATCAGCTCTCACCATCTTGGAACCCCGTTATTAACAAATGCAATCGCTGCAGTAAAGACATCGTGTCTCAGTAAAGACGTAGTCAATGTAGTGTATATAAGTACCAACAGTAAAAAATATCAAAATTATCAAGACCAGGTGAGGGTAGTTAAAAAACCAATTCGCCTTACGGAGACATCGCTAAGCTGCCCTCAGTCGGCCCGTGACCATGATCGGTGCAATTCGATCGAACCGTCGGGTAAATAAAAAAATCCCGATAATTCTAATATGAATAAAGTCTTCGTCAAACAAACAGAAAATTTATAACAAAACGACTTAAATTTAACGTATATAATGTGACTGTCCTTGGGGCCACAAGGCCGGCAGCACACACCGCTGTATCACTTATTCATAGCTCTGTAACAAAGCCAAATTCACTGTTTGCACTGAACTAAAATGTCTCATATAAGCAACACATGACATATTTTTATTGAACGTGTGTATGAACTGTAGATTTAGCTCGAACCAAAATGTAACTTCGTATAGTTAACGCAATTCTAATCCTAACTAATATAATAAATGCGATAGTGAGATTGTTTGTTTGTTACATTTTACGCCTAAACCGCTAAACCGATTTTAAAATTATTTCACCAATAGAAAGCTACAGTATTAGCGAGTAACATAGACTGATCGTTTTTAAATTAGAGATATAGTATATAGTCGCGGGTAGTCTACCCGTGACCACGGCCGTTGCAATACGGTCAAAACTTCGGGAAATAAACAAAGATATTTAGCCTTAAAATAAAATATTTACGCGATTAAGACCCGTAGCTTATAAAATTCTATAATGTGTACAAATCGCGAAAGTTTTCGAAAAATTCTTATTTACAAGCCATTAAAAACCTCCCAACCACTTCAAACAAAGAGTTATTTATTATCTTTAAAATGGATTAACGGATTTTCATCAAACCACGTTAAGAACCATCTCTACTGAATTAGCTTTTTAATAAGAACTGTATCCTAATCGTTTGAGCTCTACGTTGGCACAGACACACATGTTAAATTTAAACACACGTCCTTTTGCGTTGGAAGTTAAAAATACTGACATATAGCGCTTCTGCATTCCAATTACGAAGACTTTTGACATTTCTAAAAATGGAACTCTGCATGGTACACTAAAATCTAAAAATCTCAATTAATCAATAAAAACAAAGACGATTTATAAATACAGTCAAAGCTCTTTTCAAGTTATCGTAATGACTTTAAAAAGAAAATAGAAAACGACGATTTACTGCAATCACGCATTTTAACTAATTAAACTGTCGTCCGCTATTAGTTTATCCACCTTATATTAGTTCCGGACTGGTCGCTATAGGATCTGTCGCAACTATTTGGCACACATGTAGACTTGAACTTGACACACGAAAGGACTTCCTAATTGCAATAGAGTATAGTGTCTAACTTAGGCACATGTCCCACCGCCGGCGATGAGCGAGAAGCGAGTAACAATTTTACCGCTTAAACAACGTGCAATAGATCCCTCCCGTGAGAACAGAAGAGATGGAGTAAAGAGCGAGTACTCCCCGGCAGTGTGAACGGTCAGCGATCAATTAGTAATATCTGTATTTCTTTTGTTTACTCGCTTTCTTGCCGTTGGTGGGACAAGTACCCCAACAGTACGATGACTACATGAAGATTGACTAAGGTTCGTGCTAAAGGTACCGTTATGAGGTAACGTATGGTGTGACACATTAAATATTTCTTTAAATGTCCTTTTGCGTTGGTGGACATTGTTTTTGTACAAACTTGTTTTCGTGTTTGATGCACGGTTGAATTTTAAAGGAACATACAACTGCAATAACAAATACGATACGTTTTTTTTATTGCAGTTGTATGTTACATAGTTTTCAGACAAGCGTACATACAGGTTGTCCCAAAACTATGCCACATGGAGGAAAAGTACCTCAAATATTGTAGATAAAATTTTACTCACACAGTGTAAAAAACGCAATAGCTGGGACTAGCGTCATGATTAGCTATACAAATTGTCTTAAATTTAAAATTTTATAGGCTCCTTTGTTTAAGATTCTATGTTATTTAGAAAAAAATAATCCCTATGACTGATGGATTGGTGTAAATACAAGTGATTTTTATTTCACATTTTTAGGGTTCGATTCTCGGTTCAGCCAGGTTATTTGAAAATCTTTATTTTTGAAATTAAAATGAAATCTTATTTCAGTCCTCCGTGTAGCATAGTTTTGGGACCCCCTGTATATAAAGAACAACATAGTTTTATTTTATGTAAAACTAACTTAAACCCTCGACTTCACTTGTAGTCGTACTTAAGTTTTTTTTTTTTTAATGTAACTAGCAATGTGGGATTGAGTCCCACATTACTAGCAATCCTGTTAACCCCTCCAGCTAAGCTCAAAGGCTTGTTTTAGGAGTGGGTTCATGTCGGTAGTATAATGGGTAGGATTCGAATCCGCGACCTCACGATTGCGAGACCGATGCCTTGGCCATTAGGCTACCGCCACTAAAAGCTCCGACGAGTTTTTTTGAAATTCTTTCTTAGGCTTTGTTTACATCATAAAATAAACTTTTTTCCAGGTCCAAAGGTTTGGTCTAGACCTTAATGAGTTACTCACTCATTAACCCTCAGACTATAAAGCAGTCAGGACTTACATTTTTAATATACTAGGAAAAAAAACAAATTTAATTCTATCAACACGTTTCTTGTATATTTCCTCGATTATTTTTTTATCTATTTTTATTATTTCAGTTAATTACTGACTAAATGCGAACAAAGCTGCAGGCATAAACAAACATAAAATAATATATTAAGGACGTAACGTTCTACTTATTCACATCATAAAACAGACTTGAGGAAAAGGGATTCTGATGTTTCTTTTGTTGTCAGATTGACACTTTAGGTAGGCGCCGCGCGAGTTATGGATGTGGAAATGCTCGCGTTCTCTGGTATCATTTTAGGCCACTAAAATCCCCCTATTGGGCCTTGGCCTTTGTAAGTCAATGCAAGCTCACCATAAAGAAGTAAGCCTACGAGTATATTAAGGAAATGGACTGTGAAGAACTTTACTTATATGAATATTTTCACACAATACATAAGCTGTTATTTTTTTATTCTGTAAGCAGGCTGCAAACTGTATGAACTCCTGATCAAGAGGTCGTGAGTTCAAATCAAATCAAATCAAATAATTTATTTGCTAACAATTTAGGTGTACAAAATAAGGTCTTAACACAAATTAGTCCCAATACATTGTACCTTATGTCATGCAAAAATTTACTTAAATGCTAGTTTCCATTTTTTAAAGAATAAAACATTTTTTTTATAAAAATAAAATATAAAATAATACACAACAACAACGTAATCAAATAATCAAAAAAATAAAAATAAATACAAATATATTTATAATCTAAGACACAAATTTATCATATGCAATTAAAAAAATAAAAGACAAATATATTTATAAACAAAGACACAAATTTAATATAAACAATTAAAAAAATAAAAGACAAATATATTTATAAACTAAGACACAAATTTATCATATGCAGTTCGATTCTAACTAATTGTTGTTCCGAGTGTAGATGTACTTTGTGTTCATGGCTTCTATGCTTGTTAAGTCCACTGCGACACATAACTGTACATATGCGAGAGTTGTCTTTTTAAAAAAGACAACTCTTGCATATGTACAGTCTTTCATTATTCTTTGTCTTTTTAAAAAAGACAAAGAATAATGAAAGCTTACCTCAGCTAAGTTGCATAAGTAAAACTTGAAGAAAATTCTGACAAAACAAATGCTGACCGTTGGAATTTTTGGTCACAGTGCAAGCTTAGCATAATCTCAGAACATTATATCAACAAAGTCAACATTCGGTTTGTTATGTGTTTTGTAATGTTTCACCTAAGATAAGATTGAGCTAAGCCAAAGTACGCTCTATAGATCTCAGCCAAGTCTTGCCTTGCCATTTAAATTGTTTCTGAAGTTATGACAGTGTTATACATAAGAATAACTTGTCCGTAGCAATATTTATTAATTTCTGACTTATTTATCAATATCAGCCCTGTTTATTTCATACGTTACTTTATAGCCAGATAATATTGCTAAATAAATACAGGCTGCGACAGATAAACATAGCAATTATAAAATTTAAATTTATTTTTGAAATGCAGACAAACAAACAAGGGGCAATAAAATTAATGAATGCATTTGATCGGTACTGATGCAAGCATTAAGCGGGTGTAGAACCGTCTTGGTTTTTCAGTCTAACCTGATTTTCCAATTGCCATATCGACTTGTCACGAATTATCCTCAATAATCGTCATAAATAGAAGCAGTAACACTATAAATAACCGGGCAAGAACATGTCGTATCATGCTCAGTGTAGAGTTCCGCAGCCTTGAATAATTGCATCTGCAGAGGAGCATATGTTGTTCAGAAACGCTGTTTTTTAGCAATAACTCAATGACGGTATATCTGTTCATGTCCAAACAAACTTTAGTTTAAAGTATTTATTAAGCGCTAGGTACCTGTGTGATTTTTGCATATTTTTCGGCCACACGTTTCAAAAGATAAGGGTGGGGCACAATTTGAGCAACTTTCTGAGCGTTTTTTTTTAAAATATTCTTTTAATCGAAAAAGTTTATAAGATACCTTAAATTGTTTTTGAAAGACCTGTCGGATGATGTGCGACAAGTTGATGTTTGCTGAAAACATTTGTTTTCACCTCCTGTTACATGTATGGAGTGTCCCCCTCCCCCAAAAATATTTACATTTATTATTTAGCTATTAAACTAAATAGCGGCTGCTACTAGACACCTTTTAATTTTTCTTCATTGAGTAGTCTCTCAGTATAATGCCTGTGACATACGAAACACGGACGGACAGACAGACGAAACTAAGAGGATTCCGTTTTGCAGGAGTTGGGCCAAGTGTCGTGATTAATTTAACATTTAATAGATTGATTTTTATTAAATGTTTAATCGTATGATTTTCCTTCCATTTAAGATACTATGTTACTTAGGAAAACATAATCCTAATGATTGATCCCTTCGATTTATATTGTAAAAACACAGCCTGTTATTTTTTTCATATTTTACGGGTTCGGTTTCGGGTCCAACCAGGCAATTAATTAAATATCTTTGATTGCAAATCGATATTTAAAAAATATGAAGCATTATTTCAGTAAAATGATCTTTCTATTTACAATGTTTAAGGTAGTTTCCCTAAATGTGGCGTAGCCGTAAAACAGCCTGTATAATTGATTATAGGACAGGTTCTCTTGTGAAAGCACATAAACAAACAAAGAAACTACGACCAAATTTTATAGAATAATGTAAATAGATAACGAAAAGCTAATAATACATCAAACAATAATAATTTATGTTAAATATATTTTTAGGTTAGCAGACAGCCGATTAGTTGAATAATGATGAAAGTATAGACGCATTTACGTCATAAAACTGTCAAATTGATGTAAGGTCAATATGATAACAGCCTTTGTATTTATATAACTAACATAATCGACTACGACTGTAACTGAATTATAGTATTTACGCCATAAGTAGTAAGTGCTTAACTATCTATACTAATATTATAAAGCTGATGAGTTTCTCGAAGCTCGAATTAAAAAGTTATTATAGTGTTGGATAGCCAATCTATGGCGGAAGGCTATATGCTATATATCATTACGCTACGACTAATAGGAGTGGAGCATACATAAAAATGTTGGAAAAAAACAAAAAAAAATTACGCACACGAAGTTCCGCGGCAAGTAATTTTTGAAATGTAATTACGTAAGCATTTAATTTATGCCATACCTACATAAAAAAGACGTCTCACGAACGTGTTTGAATAATAAAACACGTCATTTTAGCCACGATTGAAACGTCATTAGGACGGTCCTGCGCCTAATTTCTCTCCAACATAGTAACAAGTAGCTTCTCATCACATTATACTAGTACTTAATAACAGCGATACTAGATGGAGGCAGTCCACTCCTTAAGCTGCGCATCGGGCTTATATTCTGCTTTGAAAGAGGATTATGTCCAACAATGGACTTTTCACTACATAAGGATAGTGCGATAGACACATAGAACGGACTTTTTCTAAAGTAAGTAAGTTGGTTGCGAATGCAATACGCTTTAAAAGAGTTATATTTTAAAATCTAATACCATTAAACGAGAAATTCTTGTATGTATAGTTGAGAGGATTATACAATATATTATTGTAGTATTATTTTTATTATTATCATCTATAGGTACTTAGTAAACTTGGAGTCCTAAAGACTAAAACACACATACATAGGACAAGTAATGGGAGGATTAAACACTAGTCCCTTAGGCGAATTGCTGGCATTGTTTTGTAATTCTAATTGTAGTAAAAACCACAGTAATAAAGTTAAAAATAATTGTTAATGTATCAAGAACAATTTAGAAAGATTTGGTTCAGTCCATTTAATCGAAAGACTCCGAAGCTTTCGTTTGACGACGACCAATATTTAATAAGTAGCTATATCCGCAAACAAGCCGCTGAATATCGGTCACACTCATTGATCCCTACCGCAAACTGTGCTACGGGGATATCCCCACAACTACGACGTATTACGAATACATTCTCAGATGTCAACGACATCAGACCAGCATGTTAAATTTATCGTGCGCCTACCGAACAAATAATTAGGCGTAGGTATTAATACATACTATGTGAAAATTTCAACTGGCGACCTATTTCCACTTTTTAGATCAAGCAATAAACTCATACATTTGTATGTGCTTGTGGTTCTTGCAGCTACACTTTAAAATTTTACTTATCTACCTGATTTTACTATTAAGATCAAACGATAAAAGACGGAAAAATCTCATTTTTTACATTCTTACACTTTATTTTATTTCCTACTGTTTGTTGTATAGTGGTTATAGTAAAACCTACTTTGTGAAAATTTCAAGTGTCTATTGCCATTAAATATGACAAATTTAGCTTATTATAACAAAATGAAGTGAAACAAAACAGCCGTTCTAATTCAGAGGCGCACCCGCCAGCATTATGACCGAACTGGTATCATTATCTTAATGCCCACAGAGGAGGGAATATTCCGTAACCTAATAGGCTGAACAGTGAAATTGAATAAGTGATGTGCAAGCCAGAGGCACCCTGATAAGAAACGCGGAAGAGAGAGCGTGTGTTCGAAGACACACATGGCTACGTAACAGTAGCGTAGGTCGTACCCAGTACACTTTTGGCCGATTTTTAATCAATTGTCTCCCCGAAAAGATGATCCTGGGTGACGTCCATGAGGTGAAGATACATATGCCAGTAAAACAGAACAGTAGCGTGCATGCTAGTTAGTAAAAATCACATACCGACATGCCAGTTAGCATATACACGTGTTAATTAGGTAGCTCGTGTATGGAGCCGTTATGTATATGCTCCAGCTGCAGGTAATAAGCATGTGTACCTATTACCATTATACATCAAAATCAGATGCAAGAATGCCAGTTAGCGCAAACACACGACAATTAGGTAGCACGTACAAAGAGCTGTTATGTAAATGTGCCAGCTACAGACATGTGTAATTCCACCCTAAATCAAAATCATATACAGCCATGCTAGTAGGGATTGCAATCCTGTCGGATCCGGTACAATTTATCAAATTAGTACAGTACTCCAAAAGTAATAATGCGCATAGAAATCTTCGGAAATCTTCGTCATTGTTCGGCAACGGTCGTATTACCCGAGCGTCGAAAGACGATATTTATATAGAGTGGTTAAGAGCAATTTCTCTATGCCTAATTTTATATATTATGTGTTTTGTGCTAAAACAGATTTGATTTACCTGTAACGAAATTTGATTCGATAATTCCATGTAAGTAAATAGCGAAAACGCTACAATCATTGTTGGAGTGATTAGTTTTCAAGTGTCTTACCGAAGTTGGTGTAATTATGGAGGAAAAGGTTTAAATAACATAAGGTTTTATTAGAAGGAGAAAAAAACGTTTTCAAATAGAGGTTTACATAAAATATAATCAAAATCTCAGTTCAAATTTGTTTACAGCACTAATCATTCCAGAAAAATAATACAATTATAAAAAAATTAATCAGAATCGAGGAAGACCTCTATTCCCGACATCGCAGATTCATCAGAAGTTTCATTATGCTCTTGTTCATTTACACTTTCCTCACTGCTATCACCTGTGTAAATAATCAGTTTATCGGAATAACTATCGATTCTTGGCTCAAATTTTCTATATTCATCTTCGCATTGAACCGCATGATCAGAAACTTTTTTCCATTCTTCTGGTCCTATTTTATTGATTTTTTCTAATATAGCATCTTTAACTGACGTCACAGTCATTGCAATATTTCTCTTGGCCACGTGTTGCTTTATTTGGGACCAAATATTTTCAATAGGGTTAAAATCGGGATGATATGGTGGCAATCGTATAATTTTATGCCCATGTTCCTCCATTATACGGTCAATGGCAAATTCTGTGTAATTTTCTTTGTATCTTTGTATAATTTTATACAAATCGGGTTTCAGTTTCTTTGGGTCATGCGGAATGTTGTGTTGTTGTAACCAAGCTGTCATTTGTGGTTTAGATGTGTTTGAGTTTGGTGGTTTCACAGACAGCTTATTATGATATGGGGCGTTGTCTATTACCAACACACTATTAGGAGGCAAGTTGGGAATCAATTGATTGCGTAGCCAAGTTTGATAACGTTCCGCGTTTATTTCTTTATGATAGTCACCTTCTGAGTCGACACATTTATGTAACATTAGAGCCCCTGGGACGAAGCCTTTTTCATTGCCTGCGTGTACAATAATTATTCGCTCTCCTTTGGAAATGGGTTGTTTGATACCTTTTTTGTTGCTATCTTGCCAAGTTTTACCCTTAGTATGTGATGTGTGCACATACGACTCGTCCATAAATACTATGTTTCTACCAGAACTCCTCAGCTGTTGTATTTCTCTGAGATATTTGATCCTTTTTAGGCGTATATCATGTTTTTCCATAAGTAATTGTCTGTTATTATCAGTTTTCAGAAACCATTAAATACCATTTGCCGTGCTTGTGAATTAAGCGGTTTTCCACGTTTAAATTTATCCATTTTGGAAGAATTCGTCTGAAAGAAAATGGCATGGGCAGAGTTAGGTATATATTTTTTATGCATGTTTATCTATTTATTTAATTTAAATAAATCTCATTTTTTAAATGTTTTTCTAGTACTTAATATGTATTTAATGTAGGTATTTTATTTTTTTAATATTAAAAAAACGTGAAATATGTTATTTATTTTCCTTTTTTCAAAATATACTATTTAAATCTGAATAAGCTAATTAATGTTGAAATTATATTTACCAAGAAGGGTGTGTAATAGCAGCTCTATATATTTCCACAAATAGAGAACACGTGCAGTCACTACCAATATATAAAGACGACTGACAGACATTTCGCTGACCGGCGACAGCTGCCGAACGCCCGATTTGTTTTCGATTGTGCACACATGATATTGACTCCTATCTCTTTTAAACAAGGTGCAAAATGCAAATGCCTTGTTTAGGGCTCTTACGATTCCATGATTCGAGTGTTTCCGGGAATACGACAATTAGCGAAGATCTGCATGTGCATTATTAATTTGGGAGTACTGTACACAATATCGTTTTTTTCTTTATAAACTGACATACAAATGAATTTATGTAGTATAAAACTGTCTTATAAAATAAGTACACACTGTAAGTTAAGCTAGACTGTTTAGAATGAAGCAATTATTTGCTTTTACGTTTGAAAACAAGCTTTTTTGGTAGTTGTACTTTATTAGGAGATAGGTAGAAAAATAAGAGAAAGGTCAAATCATTTTTTTCTTCTATAAGAAACCATTGAATATCAAGTATGAATATAAGACCTCGGCCATTTGGTTATATTTTACATAACAAATGATGAATGTAGCAATTTGTTTTTTTTTTTTTTTTTTTTAATCTTTTATTGTTTAAAGAGGCTTTTTAATAATGTCAGCCTCATCATAACCTAATCTTAATTAACAAACTAATATCTAAAATTTACTTAAATTTTCATCATAACCTAATCTTAATTAACAAACTAATATCTATAACTATTCTTAAATACCTACTAATAGGTTATGGATAAGTGAATATATTATGGAGCAGAGGCACTCACTGCTGCAGCTACCATTTTGTATAACAATTTGGCTTCTAACGAGCCAGGTGTTGCTAATATATTTATAAAAGCTCCTATGTCGTAAATGTTTATTCTACAATGAGCTAGCAGTGAATCTCTCTCTCCCTGGTTCTTTTCACATTCCATTAGCAAGTGTTGGACATCATCAATCTTACCACATACCTCACAATTTGGTGACTCTACTTTTTTCATGAGATGTCCAAACTTTCTAGATGGAAAGTGACCAGATCGCAACCTATGGGCCATAACTATATCTGATCTATTTATATCTACTTGGGTAAACCAAGGAATCCGAGGTGGCTCACTCTGTAACGTCTTGTACCATATCCCTTTTTCAGTACTTCGTTGGTCAAAATATTCTCTGAACTTATCGTAACATATATGTTTAACGAGAGACAGAAATTCAGTGTACCAGGGTTCCATTTTAGATAACGAGCCTTCCAAGGCCGCCAACTTCGCTAACCTGTCTGCTTCATCATTCCCTCTTAGTCCAATATGAGAAGGCACCCATTGCAACCTCAAATTTATTCCACCTAGGGCTAAAGCGTTAATCTGTTTAATAATTACATAGGCTATCGGTGCAGCAATTTGTTAAAATAATATAGTAACAAAAAAAATATTTTAGATAAATACATAGAAAAAATAGTAGAAGGAGAAAAGACTATGTTTTAATTTATGAAAAGCGAAGGTTTTATATGTCGGAGAATTATTAAAACGCTAATTGATTTCCGTTGACCTAGTATCTGTTTCGATTAAAAAGCAAGTCTATTGACTCATTTAAACATGGCCGCCGCATGATGGCGTGACTTTAGTTTGACGTTTACATTTGAAGCAGTCGAGGCAGGTAGTGGAGCAGTGAGTCTAATTCGGCAGTCTGAATCGAGCGGTCGAAATGACAACACGTCTACTGATAGACTCGTCACTATTTTTATAGTCGTGTGTGCAAAGTGTAGTGTAGTGTAGTGTTTCTGTTTGTAACCAATAAATACGGCGGTGTGCCTTTCAACGTTATCGAGTGTTTCCATTGCATCCCCATATAGCTGTCCCGTTTATGTTGTTAATTCGAATAAATAGCCGCTCACAAGGCCACCCTCCAACATATATAATATAATTAATTTTGGCATTTAGGTAAAGAAGATACTTTAAGTACTTTTTAGAATTGAAAGTCTAATTCCAAGTACGTTGTTCATTGTGACAAAAAAAATATTATTACACAAATAGTGTTGTATTGTTTAAAATTTGCCCAGTTTTGTCATTTCCTGATTTTTTTATTTCTTATTTATGCACCTTATCGTAGTATTGGGCAAAACCTTCTTACTTTATAAAGTTGCAGGTTGCACTTCGTATGGTAACTAACGATGTAATGTATATATTTTTTTATTACTACCTCTCAGTTCAATTGGATAGGTACCGAAGGTAGAAGGCCAAAAATGTTTACATAATATTAAATAAATACATAAGTAAACACTTATAAATAACGCTTTCATCATACAATAGCGTGACCATTTTCCTAAAAATTGATGTTGATACCTATATACCGGATCCGCTGATCGAATCTGGTCAACGTCAAATGATGTTGGATCCGCCGGATTACCGGATCCGATTTTCCAGATTACAAACCCTACATGCCAGTTAGCATATTTCATAAAACAATTTGATATGCCAGATATAGGCATGTGTATTTCTGCCTCTAAGTTAGTTTTGCCAGACAAGTTCGGCCCGCCGTGTCCCGAGTTTACATCAACAACGTAGGCGTACGAACTAGCTAAGTGCATATTCCGCAACCAAAACTATGCAAGATGCAAACTTGAACAAGATGCAGTCCCAGTAATTTAGACAATGCAAATACAACTGTTGTGCGAAGCAGAAGCTTATACTAAACAAACAACATTTGGAAACTAATCTACAATTGCATTAAGGAAACAAATGGTATTTTAAAACTTTGTGAATTAGAAAGTAATGAATACTTCACGAAGACAGTACAAGTTCTTAAATTATAAATTATTAATAAGACAATCATCTTAATTGTCAAGGGCTATGTGAAATTTAAAACAGTTTTAATATTTAAACGCCGCTGTACATTTGAGGTTCAATGCTCTTGTTAAACATTAGACTGAGAGGCTGTATGAAAAACTTTCTTCAATATGATTTCAACCCCGTATTTAGAGTGTCAATAGAAAAATTGCAGCAGTAGTGCATACTGCACTGCTGTTGCTGCCCACTGCGTTTTTAAGGCCATCGTAAAGTCAAACTTTTCTATCTTAAATTATATTCGTGAAAATATTTCCATTGAATACTACAACTGTACAATAAGTCGCAACACTCTAAGTTCGTCAACGTATCCTCTCGTCGAATCAATGGTGTCGGCGCGACGAAATGATCAACCACATCATGTTTTATGTCCCTGTTTGCATAATGTCATGAATTAAACCTCTTGTTCCATGTTCCTACATTGATATTTTAAGAAAATACCACCGTATTCTTTAGCATCTACATAAATGTCACACCTACATTAAAGAACTTCATTTGTTAATAGAACTGTAGTCAGGTCATCTTAGGGTTGAATAAAATTTAAGAAACTAAAAATTTGTATAAGTCTTCCAGTGGTAGGTACTTAAAAAGGTGGCAATTAATACCTATAATCGTCCATAAATAAATATAGATATCAAAACTTTTTAATTCATGATTGGCCCTGCGGTATTGGCCGTGCTTTTCTACGTTTACGACTTTTTATAATACTGTGATATTGCAATATATAGGTTATCTATGTGTGCATTAGTTTAAAGATCGAATGTTGTTTAACCTATGTACACCTTTTTACCTAAAACATCATTGTACAAATGTTATTCAACTTCTTATCTTTCATTCCGACCGAGGTTGACACTCTAATTTGACTGGGCTGCTTAATAAACCCATGAAGATTATATTGAAAATGGATTCCACGCTAAATATTTTGATTTACTTTAAGTCATATTATTTGACCTTGATTTACATTTGAGGTCTAATTACTCTCTCATTCTAGAAATAAGTAAATACACCTGGCCGTCTTGGTCAGCACCACAACAGTGTCTTGTGGTTGTCTGCCTCTGTGGCGCGATGGGAGTGTGTCCGACTGCAACGCAAGATGTTGTGGGTTCGATTCCCACACGGGACACCACTTTGTGTAATCCACAAATTGTAGTTCCGAGTCTGGGTGTACTTTGTGTCCGTGACTTGTATGTTTGTAAAGTCCCCCGCGACACAGGGCTTGTACCCTAGTGAGGGAGTCGTCTTTAAAAAAAAAAAAAAAAAAAAAAAAAAACAGTGTCAGTGTTCCTCCGTGAAATAGTTGTATGTAATGTTATGTAATGTTAACGCCTCACTGTGTTTCGGTAGAAGGACACTATAGCAAGTGTAATTACTAGGCAAATGATATTTACGAACTATTGTCTCAAATGAGGAACAAAAATTTGAGTAGCACTGATGATGTTATGGGATAGCGTGACGCTTTCGATCAGGCGCGCAACCTACTCGTCTCTTCATTTCGTTATATAAAAAAGGTAAATTATTTTACTTGAAGTAAGCATAAGTAGTTATTCGTTGTGTGGACTCCGTTTAGACACCCTTTCATGTTAGATATCAAAGAAACGCCTGATTAGATTATCGTGATATGTTTTCTAGTCTACTTGTGACATAGTTTACGCTAATACTTTTTCTTTGTTGAATAGATTTCTGAAATTTGATTAGAGGTCTGCGAATGGACGCCTTGATACTTCATAACTACAAAACTAGGCCTTGTACCTACTACTGTAATAAGAGTATCTACATTTTATTACTTTTCCCAATGTTAATTGTAAGTATTTCTGTACTGAGTGTCCCACGGCGATGGGACAGGTCAAGGGAAACTAGGCCTTGTACCTACTACTGTAATACGAGTAAATACATTTTGTTACTTTTCCCAATGTTAATTGTAAGTATTTCTATACTGAGTATCCCACGGCGATGGGACAGGCCAAGGGAAACTAGGCCTTGTACCTACTACTGTAATACGAGTAAATACATTTTGTTACCTTTCCCAATGTTAATTGTAAGTATTTCTATACTAAGTATCCCACGGCGATGGGGCAGGTCAAGGGAAACTAGGCCTTGTACCTACTACTGTAATACGAGTAAATACATTTTGTTACTTTTCCCAATGCTAATTGTAAGTATTTCTATACTGAGTATCCCACGGCGATGGGACAGGTCAAGGGAAACTAGGCCTTGTACCTACTACTGTAATACGAGTAAATACATTTTGTTACTTTTCCCAATGTTAATTGTAAGAATTTCTATACTGAGTATCCCACAGCGATGGGACAGGCCAAGGGAAACTAGGCCTTGTACCTACTACTGTAATACGAGTAAATACATTTTTCCCAATGTTAATTGTAAGTGTTTCTATACTGAGTGTCCCACGGCGATGGGACAGGCCAAGGGAAACTAGGTCTTGTACCTACTACTGTAATACGAGTAAATACATTTTGTTACTTTTCCCTATGTTCAATATTGTATAGAGAATATTTTGCTTAGAGAAGACTTCATTTTGATTCAAAGAACTGCATTCAAAGATTTTAAATAATCATCTATCTGGATCAGGAATCAAACCTATCTACAATATTTAAGGTACTTGCCTACGTGTGACATGGCCATGGGAGAGCCTCTACCTATATCCATTTTATGTTCAAGATTCAATTTCAAAAATCAATTGATCCAAAAGGACAAAAATAGAATAAAACCTTTTGAATACACTATGTTAGGAATGTTGATGGCTTTACTATGGTTAGGAGTATCCTTCTTGCAGATGCCTTATTGTCATGTAAACCGAATGTAAACGAAGCTTATAACTTGTTATCCGACTGACTCAAAAGGATGGGTAATGTTTTTGTGAGTATGTTTCAGTTTAAGTTAGTAAGTCACCTAAACTTATCATTTGGAAGGCTATTTTTGTTGTGTTGTTATTGTTTAAATACATAAAACGTTATACTATTTTAGACAATTGATTAAAATTCTATTAGCATTTGTTTCTTTTTAATAATAATAATAATATCTTGGGATATCTCATACTCTTCAATAGGCTTAGGATCATATTCTAAGTCTATAGAAGAGTCTATTTCTGCATGAGGCAAGTATCCCAGCAACCGATTTCATTGTTAGGCAACTATCCGCCACAGTAGGTACCTATCCCTTTTTGAGAGGTCTATTAAAAGAGAATTTACTGAAAACCAATATTAATTATGTTTACAAAAAAAAATTATAAATATAAAAAGTCGGGGGCATTAATGAGTCTCGATGAACTCAGTAAGTGTCTCAGACTGCATGAAATTATATAATTATGTAGGGGATCTTGTTTCCACCTTTTTTGTGCAGGCGGGTTTTTTATATTTTTAAATAGTTTTTTATTTAATACTTTTTAGTAGTTGTAGTATGTAACCGACATAACAACTAACTTGTATCACAGCTATTGTCAAATATTGAAAATTGACAAAAGAATGGTTGCTGATTAACTTTTTTAGTATCACAGTCATAAGTTATACCTTTTTGAAATGCTTAAGATGAGCCCTTTAATTGGATACCCATATTGCAGTATTCAAAATTACCTTTTTTTTTACACCTCTTTTTTTTGACATCTCACAGCCGCCGTGTTTGTTTTTTTTCAAACGTCTTATATCTAAGAACCCTTGGGCGATCACATACATACATACATTCATACATATATACAAGATACGCGTGAAAAACATAACCCTTCCTTACAGTCGGGTAAAAATAGGCTAGTCAAGATGAAAGACCAATGTTTTGATATACATATACCTTGTATTATCATTATTTTGTTCATATTTTGTAATTTGTAGAGTTTTTTTGGAAAGTAGAGCACCTATCCGTCTTTTACCCTGTTACACAAGTAAATGATTTCCACTCCAGTACTATCGAAAGTTTTAGAAGTAGAACTTATAAGTAAGTTGTACAATGACAAGCATACCTGGCCTGATTCCCATGGCTTGTTTACGTACCGCGACCTCGAAGGTCGGGCGAGTGTGGCCCGCTAGCATAGAATACAAGCGGTTATAAGTGCGTACAATCCTGGTACCCTACAACGAGCGAGAACAAATCCACGCACTTATAACCACAAAGATACATAGACCTCGGTCGGATCTCAACCAAAACAGTCCAAGTTGAGATCGTCCGTACTTGCGCGTTAGTGTGCGTAGATTTGTTGTTGACCTGTGAGCTGACTTTCTGTACCTATATATTTGGTACTGCTAGTAAATAGGAGGAATTTGTCAGTGCCATCAGCGTGTTATTTGATTACCTATGTAATCTGCTCGCATGTGAGACGGTCGGCAACTATTGTCATAATATCCCGAACTATTTCTTTGTAACTTGTTTCAAAATCCGTAAAGGGTTTATCCTTAGGCTATGTAGAATCGATATGTGTTATATGGTATGTAACTACATAGATACACAGACTTCTTGTATATGCTTAATATGGGCGTTTTAACAGTGTTTTTATTGTTGTGTATATAGATTAATTTAAGCTGTGTACCTCACTTTTTAAGATTACGTGTATTAACACTGCCATGTCTATAAATATATGAAGTAGTAATGTTTGTCAAAAATAATCTTCACATTAATGACATACTAAACAGTACAAGGAAAAGCTATAAACTTAAAAAGGCAATATATTATTTAGGCATGGCACCAAAAATATATCTATAATAAATTACCTAAATATGTATACCTTGGAAAATAGTTATTTAAATTTGTTTAAGAATAATGTAATTCACCTTTTACTAAATAAGGCACACTATACAGTTAAGGCATATTTGTTACATAATAATTTTAGCATTTAATAATATTTAATTTAAATCTTTTTTTATGTTTCAATGCTGATATTCCAAGATAAATGTAAATCTCCAATTAGGAGATTTACATCATTATATACCTTAACTGGTAGGACTAGTGTAACTAATACCATCAACATGTAACTAATACCATCTGTAACTTACCTATGATCCACAATTAAATTAATTAATTTTATTGTTGACTAGCTTTCGCCTGCGACCCCCCCCCCCCATGTGGTTGTCGGTTATCGCAATAAAAACTATCTAGGTCGTTCCTTGGGACTTAAACTATCTCGAAATCAAATTTCATCTAAATCGGTAACATACACACAGAGTTAGTTTTACATTTATAATATTGGTTTCGTATATGCCAGTCATAATCGATTACTAAGCAATTTGATGAAATCGATTGATTACCTAATATCGACGCATACCTATGTACTTGGGTACTATTTTAATCAGATTAGGTGGCGAAATGGCATTTAGTTGAATTAGTTTATGTATGGTGGCTAAAGACTAATGGTAGTATACTGTACGTACTAACGAATAGGTACTAGCCTAGCAACACTAGGGGCCCTTTTTAGCACATTTCCATGTACCTACGTTCACATACATTCACGTATTCACGTTCTTTTTAGGGTTCCGTAGCCAAAACGGCATAAAACGGAACCCTTATTTCGTTATGTCCATCTGTCTGTCTGTCCGTCCGTATATCGCAGCCATTTTACTCAGAGACTACTCAATGAATATTGATGAATTTAGAATTTGGTAAAAAGGTGTCTTCTAGTAGCCGCTACTTAGTTTAATAGCTAATTAATAAAAATAATTATTTTTAGGGGGGGGGCACTCCATACATGTAACAGAAGCTATTTTTTTTCGGCTAACATCTACTTGTGTTACATCAATCGACAGGTATTTTAAAAACATTATAAGGTTCCTAATATATTTTTTTGATATAATGAATATTTAAAGAAATAATCGATCCGAAAGTTGCATAAATTGTGTCCCCTCTTAACTTTTGAATCGTGTGACCAAAAAATTTGAAAAAATCACAAAGGTAGCTCTCAATAAATACTTTAAACTAAAATTATTTCGGACATGATCGGATATACCGTCATTAAGTTACAGCTGAAAAACTTTTCTCAACAAAAGGACGTAAGTTATTTAAGGCTGTGGAACCCTACACTGAGCATGGTCCGACGTGCTCTTGCCCGGTTTTTATTTATTTCCAATTTCGCGGCAAGTCCGTGCGAACTGTCAAAATCTTGTCATAACGGTAAGAGATAATAGATAATAGAGAGATGAGCTTAGAAATGCATCAACGCGCCTACTTTTGAAATTTCAACACCAAAAGTCTCCAAAATCAAACTTTACATTGGAAAACGGTAGTTACAAAATATGAGTTTAATGGTCAACTTTTTTTCCTCGTTGTATTTTTCAAACGTGATCACGGTATTATAAAAAATAAACTATTTATAAACTCCCCTACATCTACCTACATCTTTTATGGTAAATAAGGAGTATAAATACTCTGCACTTTATTTTATCGTTTCAATTTATTGCACTCGTTTTAAATTCACTTTTTCTTTTCTTCCCACATATTGCATCGTTTATTTTATTAACAACTTATTGCTAGCTAATGCGATAAAACAAGCAACTCAAGAAACAAGATAAGTAGAACCACTTAATCGATGACACCGTATATTACTTACACACTATAGACGTTAAGCTCTAAGAGATTAAAACAAGATCATCCAACACGTCAGTCACACGGAAGCAACACACCACCAAAACCGCTTATTCATCTATTATCAATAGAGAATCGGATCACAAATCAGTTAAGCGGAACCGTCCTCTATACAATAAATGTACGACCATCCATCATTGTACTACTCTACCGTTATCTCGCTAGCTCGTGATAGTAAGCCAATCTTATAGAATCACCCTCGCATTTCATTAGTTTGAGTAGAAAAATATCATAACATGTTCTACGTAAACACGTTACTTCTTTGTTCATGCTAAATTAGTATAGACTTGTTTGGCAAACATTTGTAGTAATTGAACTGGAAGGCGAAGTGTGCCGTGCTACCAGTCAATAATATCTATGTAGTTATTAAGTTTTGTATAAGTCCGACTCCGTGGATCGTAATACCTTTTTCTAATAGAAGATTTGTCTATGAGCTATTCTTTCTGCGTGATTGGTTCTTAATTATCATATGCTAGATATTGTTATAGTGTAATATATAATCATAACGAAGTTCTTGTTGGTATTCTATGAGTGTATTTTTACGCTCCCTCGTCTTGCTCCATGTGGAGTTTTCTCCACTTTTTATATAATCAGCAAGTATTATACTATTTTTTTTACGAAAAAAAAAACAATTATGTATCGTAAGAATGTTAATTCTATTCAAAATCGTGACGTAGTTTAGACAAACAGACAATAACTTAAAAAAAAAAATGACAAACAATAAACCTTCAAGGAAATAATATCAAGCACATCACCGAATGCAAATTTCGCTGACTCACTTCTAACTCTGGTATTTTATAAGCTAGGACAACGTTTTATATACCTTCCCAAAAAAATATACAGTCGAATAGCGAAAACCCCATCTAAATCGGATTACCAGCTTTTGAGAAAATCACAAACAGACAGCCATTTTGTTAAAGGCAGAAGGAATAAAAACGGCTCACAATGCATCTGTATTTTTAAACTATACCTATTGATGATGATCCTTCAAAAAAAACTCGGCACTAGCAAACACCATTTGTGTATGAAAACGATCTATTTTCTTTATTTAAAATATATATCACGTGTAACAAACTGCAACCACAGTCTTTATACGACAACAAAACCAAGAAAAGGTAACCAAATAAAATACTAAGTACTTACCAAAAGTACAAAGATTCAAACACGATACACTATCATTAAGACTATAAAAATACAGACGGCAAGAACACGAAAACACAACACTTCCTACGTTGTGCATACAATTTATTCAAGTACTTTCTGTAAGTTTACATAACACGAGATAATGTCTCGACTACAAAATAGAGGAACAAAGATAGTAGTTGACAAAACAAGGCACATAATATGGCAACATTCGTTCTACTTCACACGATACTTGTGGTTACAGAACTTGAAAATTCTCACATTATATTCGCTCTGTAAGTGGTGTTTCAACAAGGAGAATTCGTGAATTGCATCGTGTAGCACATAAATACTAAGAAGCAAATGAGCAACAAGGATGTATCAATTGATTGCCATGCAGTTCCTTTTAATTAAAAGCAATAAAACTTTGCGTGGAACAAACTGTTTCTAGATACATCAAGCTTCGTACTCACGTACGATATTACTCCATTTAATTCATGTTTCTAGTCTCACCAGCTAACTGAAGTCTCACCACAGATAAATTTATAATATAGTCAGGAAATAGTTCAATTAGAAAATTAGTTGAAACAGGTACCTAACTAGTGCCTGATATGAGATGGAAGATGAAGACGGTAAATGTCTTACGCCGCAGTTCCCGTCGGATGCATTTATTGATTTAAATCATTGCATTTGTGTGAAAGGAAAAGGATTTAAAAAATACAACTTCGATCATTCAGTCGCCGACTACAGGTATATTTTTAAAATTCATAGCTTTCATTTTACAAAAATTTTAACGACGTCAAATATTTTTAAAGAAAATGTGACGATGAACAAGCATGGTAAAAGCACGCTAATTTCTACAACACAATAAACTTGAATTGTTCCATAATTATCTGTAAATATCTACTCGAACTCAATGACATTGAGATTATCAAACAGTCATTACTCAAAACAACAATAATTGATTAAAAATAATAGAAACAGTACTTAATAAATACACTAAAAGTATTAAAACGCAGCCCAGACTGACGCAGGGACTAATAAAACTGGCCAAAAGGAACCAATAAATATGGGGAGCTTATTTCTGATGAACGGCACAACAAAGCCGGAGCGGGCAACAAATGGCAGGTTCGCCGGACCGCTGCCAAAACTCTGCTCGCGAGTATCAGGTACTATGTCGTCGGGGCCAGCCGTCTAACTCGCATCCGTCGCACAAACGCTATGTAGGTCACTCGGTGTCCTTACTTCGTTTTACATGCAGCTGTGGTGCCCACACAGCAACAGATTTAGAGATACATTGAGGAATTTTTAGCGGCTTTTTTTCCCCGAACGAAAGCTAGGATTTTTACTTTCAGCGGTTTTCTTTGTTTTGTATTCATGCGGTTTTTATACAGAATGGAGTAAAATCTCATGGCAGCTAAAGTACGTTGAAAATGGTCTTACTATACTCACTGATTTTACTTGCTTTGTTGAATTTGTACTCACACAAATTAAAAGTTTTTATATGGCTCACTGGAAACTTGGTCCTTATCACGTCTTTTTTCCGTTTTCGTGACAAGCCCGTGCGAACTGGCGCATGAGCGGCGCGCTCAAAGATGTCTGCATGCGCGTTGATGCATTTTTAAGTGCAGAAATAGAAAGCTGTTTACCATTTTGACAAGATTTTGACTTGCCGCGAAAACGAAAAGAAAGAACTTGAATTAGGACCCTGGTTGACATCCCGTCCATAATGTAAAAAAATAAGTCTCAGTCTCTATGAGATAGTAAAATTTAAATAATGTTCGCGTAAAGGGTAAGTTTTATATAAACAAAATTATTAACTAGACATAGTTAAAAATTATTTTTCATGTATTTTTAAATCGTAAAAAGAAAATCATTTGACATTATTTAAAAATGTATTTTTATTGTCAAGGCCCCTGAGAAGTAAGTAATAAATACCTATAACCAACTCAATTTTTGTAAAAGTGTATTATATACAATGAAGACTCAATACTAAAGTTGACCTTTTTACGTAACAGATCCAACATTCAACTGTTTTCTTTACAAAGGGGAGACAGACGTATTTCTAATCACTGTCGTAAGACAAACAAAATTACCGATCTAAATTCAAATTGGTAGTTGAAAGCGAAACATGAAAAAGTAAGAACTGGGTATTATATTACCCAGTCCGTGGCCTGTTTTGCCTTTTTATTAACGACAACATTACACAAAAATGTTTCAGTAAATTGGGTTTACTGGTAACTATGTAACATTTTTTGTAGGTACATAAATTTATAGTAATTTGTCTGACCGATATTAATAAATGATTAATTGGTCATTATGTCAATTAGAATTAATATTCATGGGTGCAGGAAGTGGTTATATTAAATTAAGTAATACCTTGTTATTATTTTTTAATTGAAGCTTTGGCATTGCGATGGTCATTATCGTAGAACAAAAAAATGAAATATTGACTGCAAACCGCTACTGCTCTGAGTGGCTTATATAATTATGTTCAACAAATGTTGATAAACTTTCGCGATTTGTACACATTATAAAATTATTTAAACTACGCGTCTTAATCGCGTGAATAATTTAAGGTAAAATACTTGTTTATTGCCTGACGTTTCAGTCTACCCGTGACTACGGCCCTTGCAATACGGTCGAAACGTCCTATATAATTTTATTATATACGTATAATATTTGTTCAATCAAACAATATTTATGAATTTATTGAATCCATAATAATGTTCCCAAACAATGATATTTTAAAAAGGTGTAGATAGGTTACAAGCGCTCAGCAAGCGGCACCTTAAATCTAGACAATTGACCAATTTTTTATATGTCAGTGTCATCAAAAGATGAAAGCAGTGGATTACATTTTTCTCTTTTTCGCTAGTGATAATTAAATCATGCTTTTCTACTATTACGATTTTTTATAAAAGTGTGACATTGCAATATATAGGTTTTCTATATGTGCATTAGTTTGCCGTTTTTAAAGATCGATTGTTGTTTATGTAACCTGTCTACACCATTTTTACTTAAAACATCATTGTTCCCAAATACATATATACTAGTCTATTGTAGTGACAACAAATGTTTATAAAATTTTTGACAACTTCAAGTTGACAATGTATTTAAACAAACCATCGGAAATATGAGTATTTTTAAAAAGGTGGCTTTCTGTTTGACCCGTATATGTATGTTCGCAATTTTGTAGAAAACTAGTGATCTGATTCCGATGGGGATTTCGCTATTCGACTGTTTATTTTTCTGGGAAGGTTTTAGTATAAAAAACGTTGTTCTAGCTTATAAAACACCACAGATACAGACTAAAACACAGAAGTGAGTCAGTTTGCATTTAGTGATGTAAGTACATTGATGCGATGATTAAATTGCGTCTATAATGTCAAAATCTAGTGTAAGAATTTTACTTATTAGATATATTTCGGGACTTAATGGCGTGAACCTTTTATTTATCCGACGTTACGATCGAATTCCACCGATGAAAGATGGATACCGGCTCTCACCATCTTGGAACCCTGTTGTCAGCAAATGCAATCGTAGCCGTAAAGACACCGCGCCTCAGTGTAAAGACGTTGTAAGTGTTGTGTGTAGAAGTACCGACAGTACAAATTATCAAGACCAAGCGAGAGTAGTTGAAAAACCCTGCGCCTCACGGAAACATCGCTAAGCTGCCATCAGTCGACCCGTGACCACGATCGAAAAGTCGGGTAAATAAAAGCTTTGTACCTTTAAATAATTCACGCGATTAAGTCCTGAAATATATCTAGTATGTATAAAAATCCTGAAAGTTTAAAAAGTATTTTACTGTCAGCGAAAGGGTGTCCAGCGTACTAATGTAGAGGTCAGTGATAACTACTACTAAATAAAATATGTAGATACATGTACGGCGATTATCAAGAACCAACACAGAGAGACAAGAACATTTTTATCATGTCATTATCTACAGACACATTAATTTTATTTATTACCCGCGCATGAGAATACTAATTTTACTAAGTCAATCTGATTAATTTATGAAATACCTATCTACTTTACTTCTGATTGAAAATTATTATGCCATACAACGTACTATACTTTCTTGCACCAAACATAGGTAAATTTACCAACTGTTTTAATATACAGCAATCTAAGCTGACATTTACATGTTGTCACAAATGCATATCTTTATTCATGAATGTCTGTAATCTATCAGGGGTCGTGGCAACCCTAGTGTTATACGACCATATTATGTAGGCACGTAGGTATATATTATTCTGGAGTGCAGTTTGGTGCTGTATTCCGAATTAGTCTGACTTAAGACGGAGTGGACAGCCGATATAGGACATGTGACTTCGTTCGCTTAATGAAAAACATAGGACATCATTAATTTAGTTGTCAACCCTACTCTAGCTAGCTGTTATCTTTTAATAGGATCAAGTTTTTAATATGGATGGTAATTAGGTACATTATTTTACTTGAAATATGGATAGGTATAAAACCCTAAAAGATAACTAGCAATGCGGGATTGAATACTAGCAATCTTTTTAACCCCTCCAGCTAAGCTCAAAGGCTTGTGTTAGGAGTGAGTTCACGTCGGTAGTATAATGGATGGGATTCGAACCCGAGACCTCACGATTGCGAGTCCAATGCCTTAGCCATTAGGCTATGTTTTCGCATAGTTTCGCATAGATATGGTAAAAATACTATGACTAAACTGTAAAGTAAAGCAACGTTACCGCTGTCTGCTTATAGTTGAGTAATCGTTTTCTACAAGTGGTACACTATTTGTTTCCAATCTCATCAGATTTCAGTTAAATTATACTTTAAGAGTAAGGCAGAAGAGAGTACACTTGTGTTTGCACTACTTGTGTATCTGCGTACATATGCACTATAATATCTTGTATGTAGATGCTTAGTCCAAAAGAGGTTGAGCACGTTATTGGGGCGGTTTGCCTACTTCAAAAATTTCCATGTACAGAACTCATAAAACATTCTATTAACTTCAATAATAATAATAAGCTTTATTTTTCTTTTTACGTACTGCATTACATGTTAAGTAAATTTATTTACTTATTTATTAATAATAATAATAATAATAATATCTTGGGAGAACTCACACAACGCTATCTGATCCCAAACTAAGCAGAGCTTGTACTATGGAAACCAGACAACTGATAAACATACTTATATATTTCTAAATACATACATATTATAGATAAATTACACCCAGACACAGAATAAACCATCGTGCTCATCACACAAAGTTTTATCCCGGGTGGGGATCGAACCCACGACCTCTTGCGTAGCAGTCGGATACACTCCCACCGCGCCACAGAGGCAGTCAAATTATTCATAAAGTATTGACTTTATGCACAAATATATTGTACAAAGGTGGACTTAATGCTAAAAGCATTCTCTACCAGCCAACCTTTGGGTAATGTAACATAAAATTATATAGGTGCAGATTGTTGACAGCCAATGCTAGTTATTTAAGATAAATACAATCAATTATAAAATATGTATATATATATATATATATATATATACACATACGTATGTAAATAAATAACAAGATACCTACGTAGAAGCTTGAAGCATTAACTTGAAGCAATATCAATTAATCTGTCAACAACAATTGCTGTGAAAATGCACTTGTGATAAAGTTCATGCACCACATAATCGTAAAATTAATCTGGATTGTTATCATTATAATCGCTACATACGGACGAAAAATAATTTGGTTTTTTACATTTTAACAGTAACTGTCATTGTTATAGACTAAATAAGACGTATACATTGACGTGAAGATCAGGACCGCGCCATCCCTTTCAAATTAAAAGTAAATATTGACTACAAAGCGTGAAAGAGGGAAAAAAAACTCATGCGTCCTTTGACAGGTATTGTGCACAAAGTACAACGTTGTCTCTTTCTCTCTCTAGAGAGTGGTACATTTTGTGAGTCAGCAGTCCGGGACTACCAAGAGAACTTAGAACAATTTCTTCCTAACAAGAAGTTCATCAAAAAAGGTTAGTCTGCTAACTAAACGCAATTCATGACATATCACAATATGTCATGAATTGCGTTTAGTTTCAGATAGATGTTTTTTTAAATGAAGTATTCAAAACAAAACTTAAACAAACATGAAGGTATTATATGGACAAAAAGGTTGACGACATGGACCGGCCCTCCAGGCAAGCGCCATAGAGGAAGACCGTTTCTGAGATGGCAAGACAAGATTATTAAGGCAGCTGGCCGTGCTTGAATACAAGAAGCTCAAAATAGGAAACTTTGGAAATCTTTGGAGGAAGCCTTTACCCGAGAGGGGGTACTGGAAAAATAAGTAAAAGGCTTAACGGATAATTTTAAAATTTAAATATGCGTAAATAGATACCTATTTAAGTAGGTTATATTTTATAAAAGATTATTCATTCATCATTAGAATAAACCTACATAAAAATATCTAAATAAATGTGGCTACACAATAGTGGCTACATCTATTTGTTGTTAAGTTTGTCATTTGTCATCAAACGGAAAAGCAGAAACTTGAAGTTAAAAAAAGTGTGTGATTGACACAGGAAACAGTAGAGAGGTCTTCAAAAATTAACTATTTTTGATCTAAAGCCAGGGCGTTTAGATAGTTATTGATAAAGAACGCTTAGAGTAAAAGCTCGTTCATTTCACTTTATTTTAATCTACATTTACTGAAATTGTCAACACTTGTGACAGTCGGATGGGTCGCATGCCAAATGTAGTGAGCATGTGAATAGCTTCCCTCGATCGTTTTGTGGCTGAGAATGGTACCGCAGTAGTGACTGATATACTATTATGTTTGGTTAACAAGAACATGTAGATATACGAGTAATATGTTAAGCTTATTATAAGTGTTTAAGGAGTTACTGTATCTTCACTTTTGATAGACTTTCCGACACTTTTTATGGATATAATGCATGTATTATACTTTGATTAGAATGAAACGTTGTCTTATCTTCTTCTTAATCTTGTCTAGTTATAAAATATTAAGTCACTGTTAGATAGAAGACTTTGGTTTGTATCATTTTGTGACTCTAAATAAGAGTGTGTCAATAATTTTATAAAACATAGCTAAGAAACTGTTATTTTTTTAAAGATAACTAGCAATGTAGGATTGAGTCCATCATTACTATCAATCTTATTAACCCCTCCAGCTTAGCTCAAAGGCTTGTTGTAGGAGAGGGTTCACGTCGGTAGTATAATGGGTAGAATTCGAACCCGATGCCTTAGCCATTAGGCTACCTCCGCTTAACCCTAAACAAGCAATGTAATAAATAAATAACTATATCTACCCGTCTAAATTAAAACCATCCATTATTTGACAGCCATATTAACACAAAAATCTACATGCATTCATTAAATGGAATATATCCAAGTATAAAACACCTCTCATATGATATCTTTTAAAGTTAAAAATAACATTTTCTAAAAAACATTTTTCAATGAACCAGTTAAAACCGTTTTTCTCATAGGTACTAATACAAAAAAATACAAAACATCTTATACGATGAGATGTGCACTTGTACGTCAGCTGAAACCCGTATTTTAAAATCCGATATGAAGGCACAAACGCCGTTTGCAAATCCGCATCCGTACCCAAGGATATCTGATGTATCTGAATGAACATTTTATTTGAATATTTTATTCAATCAGTTATACATGCGTTGGCATTTATCTGGGCTTTCTAAATCTATTGAGACACATGAAGATTTGCAGAGAATTCAAAGTATAATTTAAAACTAGGTATAATTTTGATAGATACCTAGTATAGTATTATATAGCTGACACGCGCAACTTCGTCTGCGTAAATTATCTCCGTTTTTGAAACATTTTGCATTGCTATACCGCTCGATCGTAGCGTAATGTTATACAACCTACAGCCTTCCTCAATAAATGAGCTGTCCAAGAAAAAAATATTTTTTTGTTTCGGACTTGTAGTTCCTGAGATTATCGCAAACAAACAAACAAACAACCTTTTCAGCTTTAACTGATTGAATTATTGAATCAGGCGTCACATAGTGGAAAACAATGTCTTGAGTAGATTATTAGGGAGTTAACCCACCACCCATCTTCGACCTGTGAATCACCACGATTGAAATAGGTAGCAAGAAAATGCCCTTAATATAACAATCAAAATAGATTGAAACCGAACACAAAATGAAAGACCTGCTACAAAGAAAATAAGTGACAGGTACTCTCACCAAGTTGAGTGTTAGGCACCTCCGGGCCCTTGAGTCGTAATATTCCGCTTCTGAAACTTTGACACGTGTTTCTCCTCTACACGAGGCGTCCTCAGGACAGTTTGCCACCAACTGAGTTCGGTCAGCAGTTTCACTTCGTCGAAGCGGAATTTTGCAAGTCAAGTGTCCGTAGATGCCTACAACTCAACTCTTAATACAAAGGACAGTTCTTTGCTAGTTCAATCGTGTAATTCACAGATCAAGGGTGGGTTGTAGGTTCCCTCCTTAATAATCTACTTAATATGTGTCACATGTTTTGGTACAAATACAGCGTAACAATATTCATATCGTAATAATAAGAGGTCGTGGGTTCGATCCCCACCCAGGATAAAACTTTGTGTGATGAGCACGATGGCTTATTCTGTGTCTGGGTGTTATTTATCTATAACATGTATGTATTTAGAAATATATAAGTATGTTTATCAGTTGTCTGGTTGCCACAGTACAAGCTCTGCTTAGTTTGGATTATTAGATATTATTATTATAGTGAAAACCAAATATAAACTAGTGAATGATCAAGTTTTGATGATGATGACTACTGCTCAATATTAAAACAAGTAATTGGTATAAAACCAAAAAAAGCCAACTTTTCTACAAATTGTATAAATCCAACGACATCTATCATGATGAAATTCTTCAAACCGTTTAGTTTAGAGAACGTTCCAAAGAAATAGACATACAATTTACTTACATCACAAACGATGAAAACAACACTTTCAATATATAAATAATAATAATAAATATGTTGGGACAACTCACTCAGCGTCATCTGATCCCAAACTAATCAGAGCTTGTACTATGGCAAGCAGTCAACAGATGAACATACTTATATATTTCTAAACACATACTTAAAACAGATATATTACATCCAGACAGAATAAAACATCGTGCTCATCATACAAAGTTCTATCCTGGGTGGAGATCGAATCAACGACCTTCGGTTTAGCAGTCAGGGTCATTAACCACTAGACCAACATGCCAGTCATATTAAAATTAAATAATAAATACATTGTTACAATTGACGCTTCTTTAATGAACCATTTTTTATAAAACAATTTTCTACACAAAATATTCACTAAATCCCATAATTGCTAGCAATAAATACCGAACATGTTACAACAACTCCAAAACTATTCAACATGTCGTAACAAGGATATTACCCACTGTTAAAATTCTCAAGACGCCATTAACCCAACGGGGATATCGTGTAATGTTTAGTACGACTACTAATAAATATGTTTAAGCCTAGTACCCGACTTTACTGCGAGCGGAGAGGACTCATTTTGACTCTTAACACTGACATAAGAAATACGGGAGATGTAGAAAACATTTTGAATTATTGATAACATAACTTCATTTTTGGAGACACTCTCTTTACCAACATCGAATGGGATCAATTTCGAACGTTAGATTAAGGGGGCATTACACTGAGAGAATTATTTATTTAGCGCTACGTACACAGCGACACGATCGCCGGCCTCGCTCTTCCGCACACAACCATATTACTTCACAGTGTGCAGGAGCGCAGGTCAAAATAAAGTACAATATTCGTTCGTACGTATGTTAGATTACGAACGCCATAACTATTACAATACGAAAATGCTCGTTTTTGCATTTTTCCGCAACTTCAAGATTTATTTGCGGGATCAGATTAAGACATATCCTTAAATTTCTTTATTTCATCTACTAGAAAAACTTTTTGACTAGTGACACAATTTTTTCGTGTCCTAATAATTACGTTTTCTATATAAATTTCGCGTCCTACCCATCATGACATACGGAGCCGAGACGTGGACACTGACGGTACGGCTAGTCCACAAGTTCAAAATCGCTCAGCGGGCTATGGAAAGGGCTATGCTCGGAGTTTCTCTTAGGGACAAAATCAGAAATGAGGTGATCCGGCAGAGAACCAAAGTTATCGACATAGCCCACCGGATTAGCAAGCTGAAGTGGCAGTGGGCTGGCCATATTTGCCGATCTCTGTTGGGAAAGTAGCTTTACGTTTATATGTAAAACAGTGGATTACAATGCTAGTTAACCGTAAACGTTACGTAGTTTCAGATTAGTATAATCTCAAATTTACTTAGCAATTTATATTTAGGTCGAGATAAATAGACGTTACTTAGCACGTGCTTCAACTAAGTATAGCTGTCTCTGTCTCACATTTATATGACACTATTTGTATGACAGTGACAAATATAGTACTTTACATAACCGTGTACTAAATTACATCTATTTGCCTCATTATATTCATTCTAGAATAAGTATTTTATTCCGAGAATGTCACGTTTGAATTCCGAAATTCCAACAAATTATAATTATAATCTTGCAATTAATATTATTACAAATTTTAATCATAATTAGGTTTGTTGAGGCCGCATAATTAAGATTCCCCCAAAAATAAAATCGAAATAAACTGGAATGCCGGCGACCGACCGCCAATAAAAACTACATAAAACCAACCACTGTTCTAATTGTAAGAAAAAAATGTTTACCACATTGTAACGAAACAGTGACCCATTTCAAACGAGCACAAGAAAAAGCTTGAGGCGAATCCCTTTAAGAGGGGAATTAAAATGTTCCCTTTGACACGCGCGGAGATTGGAAACAGTTGCACTTGTGTATACCGAGTCTACAAATATAACATTTATATAAAAACGCGTAACTAGTACATTTAATACATTTGAATTTGATTCTACACACATTCCAACTTTGATCTTAGAGTTCGTAGCAATGTCGTAGCTCTACTACGGCTACGTTCTACGCGGCTACAATGATTGCTACGAGCTATTTGAAATGCTTACTGCAGAGTTTGATGTGTGCAGGAAAGTTGGTTTTGTGACTGAAATATTGATATCAGTGGTTCAAAATAATAATAACTTATTTTCAAACCAATTGTTGTTTAAAACTCGTTACGATCAGAATCATCGCAATTTCTAAAATCAAGTGGTTGTGGTTTCAATTTCAGCACGGGACACTTGGTGTGAACCACAAATTGCTGTTCTGAGTCTGGGTATACGTAGTGTTCGTGATAGTGTATTTTTGTAAAGTCCTACGCGACAAAAGCATTGTTTCCTACTGCAGCCGTTACATTAAATATATATATATTATTATTATTATATATTTTATCCGACTGCATCAATAAAGATAATGTTTTTTCGAGTGAATGTTTATAGAACTATTTCTTTAGCAAGTTTAAAGCCCAAGGCTTTTCGGATGTCATCATCGGAAGTAAGATGTTGTGGGATACGTCTCAACTCTCACTAGGCTATACAAGTTTTAGGATTCCGTATCCAAAATTGCAAAAATAGAACCTTTATAGTTTAATAATGTCCATCTATCTATCTGTCCGTCCGCATGTCGTAACATCATTCGACAGGTCTTTTAAAAATGTTATAAAGTTTCAAAATATTCTTTTTAGATTTATTGAATATTTTTGGAAATTATCGCTACAAAAGTTGCCTAAATGTATTTTAATCTTATCTTTATATCCCTTATCCTTTGTAAAGTGTGACCAAAAAAGTCCCAACCCGGAGGTCGTGGGTTCGATCCCCACCCAGGATAAAACTGTGAGATAAGCATGATGGTTAATTCTGTGTCTGGGTGTTATTTATCTTTGCTATACTAATATTATAAAGAGGAAAGATTTGATTGTTTGTTTGTTTTTTGGCTCCGAAACTACTGGACAGATTTAAAAATTCGTTCATCGTTGTAAAGATACACTAACCCCGGGTGACATAGGCTATTTTTTGTCCCTGTTTTCCCACGGAAACGCGAACTACGCGGGTGAAACCGCGAGGTGTCCGCTGGTATTATTATAAAGCTGAAGAGTTTGTTTGTTTGAACGCCATAATCTCAGAAACTACCAGTCTGAATTGAAAATTTAATTTTATTGTTGGATAGCCCATTTATTGAAGTAGGCTATAGGCTATAGAACATCACGCTACTACTAAAAGGATTGAAGCAGCAATGAAAAATGTTGCAAAAATGGGAAAAAATTACGCATACTTAGCGCGGGACAGCTAGTCCGTAATATGTATGTATGTAGAAATATATAAGTATGTTTATCAGTTGTCTCGTTGTCATAGTACAAGCTTTGCTTAGTTTGGGATCAGATAGCGTTATGTGCGTTGTCGCAAGATATTATATTATTTTATTTTATTCATATGATGCTACTTCTTAATGTATCAGAAGACATGCAATATTGAAACTTGCATATTATATCGATAAGCACTTATGGCTATCAGCTTTAGATGCGGCGGTAGCCTAATGGCTAAGGCATCGGTCTCGCAATCGAGAGGTCGCACTCATCACACTACCGATGTGGACCCACTCCTAACACAAGCCATTAAGCTTAACTGAAGAGGTTAACAGGATTATTATTAATGTGGGATCAAAATCCCACATTGCTAGTTATCTTTAAAAAAAAAAAGTTTTATATAAGCTTTACGACATCTTCACATAGTATAAAATAACACGCTTCCGCTGTCTATGCACTTAGATCTTTTGAACTACGCAGCGGATTTTATTACAGTTCGGAAATAGATAGAGTGATTCAAGAGGAAGGTTTATATGTATAATACATCATCCCGCGGAAACGGGATCCACGCGTATGAAGTCGCGGGTGTTCGCTAGTATTATATAAACGTACTTATTACTAAAGACGTAGTGGCGTCAGTCTGTGACCCGCAAAGGTTTATTAGTCGAGGAATTAGTTGTTATGTCAAATTATAGCCGACTAGCTGACCCGCGCAATTTCGTCTCTGTAAATTTTCCCCGTTTTTGCAATATTTTTAATTGCTGCTCCGCTCCTATTCGTTGTAGCGTAATATTATATATCATATAGCCCTCCTCAATAAATGGGTTATCCAACAGTAAAATATTTTTTATATTCGGACCAGTTGTTCCTGAGATTATCGCGTTCGAACAAACAAACAAACTCTTAAGCTTTATAATATTAGTATAGATAATAAAGGATGAAAAGTAGTAGTGTGTTAAGTCCTTTAGAGTGGTCATCTATCTAGGTAAATTATAAACTGGGCAAGAACATGTCGGACTATGCTCAGAGTAGGGTTCCGCAGCCTTAAATATTTGCATCAGCAGAAGACTGTTCATGGCACTTACACTCTTTAGTTGAGAAACGCAGTTTTTCAGAAATAACTTTATTACGGTATAACCGATCATGTCTGAAATGATTTTAGTTTAAAGTATTTATTAAACGCTACCTTTGTCATTTTTTCATATTTTTTGGTCATACAGTTGAAAAGTAAAGGGGTAAGTAAAGTACACAATTTATGCAACTTTCGGAGCGATTTTTTTTTCCTAATATATTCACTCAATCATAAAAGTTTATTAGAAACCTTAAAATGTTTTTGAAAGCCCGGTCAAATGATGTTTCACACGCTGATGTTCGCTAAAAACATGTATGGAGTGCCCTCCCTAAAAATAGCTATCAAACTATGTAGCGGCCACTACTAGACACGTTTTCACCAAATTTCATTATTATTCATTGAGTAGTCTTTGAGTAAAATGCCTATGACATACAGACATGACGAAACTATAAAAGTTCCGTTTTTGCCATTTTGGCTACAGGATCCTAAAAATCAATGTTTATATTTTTGTTTTTGTATTCTAAAACCATTGTGATGGAATTGATGATGATGATTGATGAGATGGAAGTGATGGAATCAGATTGTGATGGAATTTTTGGGAGGGTATTCTGGGGAGCCCGTGAGGGTTCCTGGTTTAAAAAGCTACAGCCTGTGTACAGTGGCTGGGTTCAGCTAGTACTAAATAAATTGTAGTTATAGTGAACTATGAAGCATTTTGTATGATTCTTTGGCACTTTAGTGGTATATAGAAGGCATCGTTCTCAAGATAGACAGATATTGGAGGTTTATAACATGTTAGTGTGAATGAGTTCTAATTTAATCTTGTCGTTAATGTAAAATTCTGTGTATGTGGTGAAAAAGTAACACACAACAACTGGGTGTGATACACCCTTTGAAGATAACAGCCCATGTTATTAATATTCTGTATTTTATGTATATTTTTGTAATCTATATTAAGATTATAAAGAAGTAATGTTTGTGAGTTTGTCATGTTGTGAATTTGTGACGTTGTAGGGGGTAATCTCTGGATCTGCTGAACTGATTTTTAAAATTAATTTACCAATAGAATGCCACTTTATTTGTGAGTATCATAAGTTTATATAACATCACGCTATGACCAATAGGAGCGTCAAAAGCGGTGCATCAATGAAAAATGTTGCAAAAATGGGGAAAAATTACACAAACGAACTTGCACATAACAAGCTGTGTATGTTCCCTATTCAATTATTATGTTTTTACTTTAAAATTTTAATTTTCATTTATTAATAATTATTAATTAACAATATTTTTTTGTCTATGTTGAATAGCCCTTATTTCATATATGAGTAGGTATACGTACTGTGATATTTACTATAACAAAATATTTTATGTCACCTTTATTTAATACATTTTACACAAGTTTTACAAAACATCACTAAAGGACGTACTATATATTTCATTTAGCTATCTACAAGCAACTTTTTAAGTGACTACATTAACTTTCTATTAACCTTCCAAACTTCTCTGAATAATTTAAAGATATTTCACACAGTCACTACGCCTGCCAAAAATTTCCACGAAAACCTATTCAACAATTTTACTACCCATTTACTTTGCAAAGTTCGACTTAAAATCCAGATATAAGCGTTCAATCAATCATATCAGCTCGTGTCGACGCCTCGTCGCCCGCTACCAACGTTGCACGCTGTAATGGTAAACGACGAAATATTGCCTCAAATATAGCCTGTTTTGCGATTAAATGACATCGAAACGTGTGTATACATTCGCGATCTTCTCCTTGTTATACCATGATTGACGTTTTGTTCCCCGCTCCATGTCTGCCAGCGAAAGCTCACAATATGCTTATGAAATTGTATGTTGTATATTATTACTTCATTATGACTTGTTGCTAAGTAAATATTGGCGATAGTCGCCTTCTGTAACGTGTTCTCAGTCCCATCGTATTGTTATTATCGCGCGTTTTGTATTCAGAAATATGATTCGGCTTTTAGTAGATTATAGACAAACATACACTGAACTGATTATTAAGCATTAGTTACATTGAAATTGGCTTCCTTTTCTAAGAAGGCGACAGATAAGGCAAGTGAATGGTAGATAAGTACGTCGATAGAAGGGGATCGGAATGTTTTATGTAATTGTCGTAGGCTGCGTGTCTCCGCTCGCGCTACGCACAGCACACCTAACAGATAACACGACTTTCCAATAACAAACGATGAGACTGTCCTTCGATTACGTAAACCAATAGAGAATTTTATAAATATTCCGCTAGAAACGAGCAAAAGTTAGGACAGGACGATCGATAAGAAAAACGCTTCTATATAGAAAATTTCCTCCGCTAATGTAATGATAAGGTAGCTCCATAGAACGGGTCGCAGTAAACATCATACGGCGCAGTCGCATAAATTGTCTCCTAGCTATTAATGCTATCGGAAAAACCATTATTTACTAACGGATCGGGGTGTTAATGCGTGTACGTGTTTACGTGTCGGTGACGGTGCCGGTAGGTACTTACACGAGGGGCGGCTCGCGGGCTCGCGGGCTCGGCGCGGCGGTCACCTCGGGCACTCCATTGATGAGCGACGGCGGCAAGGTTCGCGGGCGGTGTCGCATGTGTGTGCGGCCGTGCTCGCACGCGGGCGGGCCGGCGAGCGCGGCGGGACTGGCAGCCGGCGCCCGCCGCACGTGGCCGCTCAGGTATCAATCAATCGATGCGCGCCGAGCGGCGGCGCGAGCGCTAGCGGGCGCGGCACATTCATGTCGCGCGAACAGCTGACAGCCGAGCCCCGTAAACATGAATCGGTTCCCTCTCCCCTCTCCGTCCCCCCTGCCCCGCGCACCCCGCCCGTCCTGACCTACTCTGCGCAGGGCGCTGCCGAACGCGAACGCTTACACCACAACACGTTCAACTAAATAGGGCGAAGGCTTTAACAAACTATTTCATGATGCTAACTTATTAGACAATAAAGATGCAACTAGTTACTACAACTTTCGTATTTCCTTTCAAACTTACTAATTTCGCTACACGGGAAATATGGTAAATTAATTATTGGCCGCGACTTCGTTGGCGTGTAAATTTTTAAAAACAATTCTTTTTCACGGTAACCGTATATTTTTCAGAATATTAAACCTTCAATAAAATTTATATCTGTAACAAATTTCATCTATAAATGAAACTGTTCATTCAAACTTTGTCAATTTAAAGTTAATTTAAACTTGAGAGTTTACTAAAAGTACATAATAGCAAGTACCGTTGCATTATCGACAGATAGGTACTTCAATCGTTATCTAAAAAGGTCACAGATTATTAGTATCTCCACTCTAATCCATCGAACGGTTAGTACATTCGGTTGGAGGGCGTCGCGGCGCTGCGTGTCGGCGCGTGCGTGCAGGACGCTCGTCCTGACACCGAAGCCGACACATCCCGAACTCGGCGCAGTCGGGACAACCCGCCCGACTCGACAACTGCGTTCTACACGCCCCTTGTCTCTTATGAAGATAAACACATTTAATATTAGCGCGACACATAACTTAGTTTTACTAAATTAAAGGTTGCGATTGTTGAATTTACTGAACGCACAATGAAAAGAACGCTTCTATGCCTTATTACAATATTAGTTCAAAAGGTCGAGCATCTGTTTATTATATTTTACAAGATTTTATTTAAGTTTCAATTTTTGTATGTAGGTATGTTTCACACGAATTTTGGAAACTAAATTAGAACCACTTCTCGACGTCCAATTGGACTTAAATTTGGTGTATTTTTTTTTTTTAATATGTTATCATAGTGCTGCTCTGATGATGGAGCCGGACTTTCGAACTTCTGAATTAAACAATAAAAATCCACCAAGTTTGGGCTTAATTAGTTCGTCATGAGGAGTACTTTTTTAAACATCAAATCTACACTTAAAAAATATATAGTCTAAAGTCTTGTTTTGAAAATATGTTTTCACAATTATCTTATCATGACTACCGTCATTCTTCTTTTCAAGACATCTATCTAAAGGTGCATAGAGTGGATGGGTACGTGGTTTTATTTATTTATTACAAAGAAGACCAACAGCTTATAAAAATGTGGTATTTTAGATTTAAGAGTGTTCATTTTTGTATCCGTGTTATGTCTTTTTAAATAGTTAAGATTATTATGCATGCCAGATGTAGGGTTTGTTTTTTGTAATGACGATGCCGTAATGTATACCAGATGAAGAGATTTCTAAAGAATTCTTGGTGCCTATGTCAGACAATGGTGATTTAATGGCATCCGTAAGTGATATTAGGGTTTTAAGTTGTTAAAGTAAGGGTGTAGCTAAGTAGGGTGAGAGACCCAGGTAGTCAGTAGCACTCAGATGTTTTAAAGTAAGTTTAGTTATAAGACATCAGTTGACGACGAGCATCAGTCGTAGATGCACACGACGTATAGTTAAGTAGATTTAAGAAGTAACTTTAAATAAGACAATCACTTGTCTACCAAATAAAAGAAGCACATACACACTTGTGATATTTCTTTGCCCTGTGATTCCACTAATTATTAGTATCACCCACCACCACCGATTACGATACTACATTTTGGGGGCTCGTCCGGGATTGAAGAAGATTATCGTCCGGGATCGAAGAAGATTATCGTCCGGGATTGAAGAAGATCATAGTTCGCGATTGAAGAAGATCAACGTCCGGGATCACAGCGAGCAAGAAAATCATGAGTGTATACGACGTGGTGACGTGAAGACGCGAATACTTAAAGACGATAACGACGTAAAGACGAAGAAGGTGTGATGAAGACGTAACGACGAAAAGACGTGTCAGTGCATTGCCTTCCAAGTTCAGTAAGTGCGCAAGTTAGTAAGGGCCATGGCAGGTATAGGCGATAAGGTTGCAGGAGACTTAAGCGTAGGGGAGCTGGAAGACGTCCAGCTTGCGCAAATGAGTGTGTTTAAGCTCAAAGAGGAGCTTAGACAACGGCGTCTCCGGGTGACAGGTCGTACGCCTGAGTTGTTGGCGAGGCTAAAGATGGCACTTATACTGGAACGGGAGCACGTTTCCGACGATGATGAAGACGACGATGAAAACGACGACGTCGACAACGACGATGACGAAATTAAAGCACCCGTAATTCGAAGACATAATGAATCACGGAGTGTATTGTGGACCTTTCATGAAGTAAAAGACTCAATGAAGAAGTTCAGTGGTGAGGGCCACTCTGACGTACAACAGTGGCTTAACGAGTTTGAAGACATGGCGTTACGTTGCGGTTGGCCTGATGGTCATATGGTCTTTTTCGCTAAAGCGCTACTAATTGGGGCAGCGAAGCTATTCGTTCAATTCGTTGAATATGAGAGGTGCAGAAAGTCGTGGAGTATGTTGAAGAGAGCGCTGAAAGACGAATTCGGAAAAAAGAGTGATAAATCAGGACGCACCATCCGTCAACAGAAGAATAAGATCGACGCTGCGACGACTACGACGAAAACCGTAAAACAAAGTAAAGAAGATCATGTGAGTGCAGTGTGCTCTCAGAAAATAGACGATACAAAGTCTTATGAGTGTAGTAAATTTAAAGACACAGTTTTGAAGAGTGCCTCGATGACTAATGTTGTGTGTATAGAGTCGCGATTTGAAGAAAAAAAAGTGAAAGTTAGAGACTCTAAAGTTTTAGCTTTAGTAGAGACAATTACTGACCTGCCTTTAATATGTAAGAGTGTGCATGAAAAGTTGGAAGCACCGCCGCTTTATAAGAAACAGATGTGTTCTGTAAATGACATAGTTAATGACAAAGACGATAATGATGTATGCTTAGAGAACGATTTAACACTGTTTAAAGCTGTTTTATGTAATAAGCCGCTAGCAATAAGTGAGGTCAACATAAAAACGAACATAATTGTAAAATCAGACAAACCCGTAGTTTCACAACCGCGTAAATTAGCTCCTGCAGAGCGAAAAGTAATAAAAGATTTGATGAATTTAGAAGTGGCGGCTCAGCACGGGCTAATGAATGGAAGATATGCCAGGTATTTACATACAAACGTGGAATATCATGGGAACATTAGTTTTAAGAGTATGGTGAAACCTTCATATTATATTAAGATAGCTGTTAAGTATTTGCTTGTGCCACAAATAGTTAAGATTGTACAACGATGTTTGCGAGTAACAAAAAGACGTGTAGTATTGTTATTTAGACTGTTAAGTAGGCGAAAAACGAAACGACGACATTTGAGGGCAAATGTCATTGCAGGATGGCCGAATGTGGTATTTTAGATTTAAGAGTGTTCATTTTTGTATCCGTGTTATGTCTTTTTAAATAGTTAAGATTATTATGCATGCCAGATGTAGGGTTTGTTTTTTGTAATGACGATGCCGTAATGTATACCAGATGAAGAGATTTCTAAAGAATTCTTGGTGCCTATGTCAGACAATGGTGATTTAATGGCATCCGTAAGTGATATTAGGGTTTTAAGTTGTTAAAGTAAGGGTGTAGCTAAGTAGGGTGAGAGACCCAGGTAGTCAGTAGCACTCAGATGTTTTAAAGTAAGTTTAGTTATAAGACATCAGTTGACGACGAGCATCAGTCGTAGATGCACACGACGTATAGTTAAGTAGATTTAAGAAGTAACTTTAAATAAGACAATCACTTGTCTACCAAATAAAAGAAGCACATACACACTTGTGATATTTCTTTGCCCTGTGATTCCACTAATTATTAGTATCACCCACCACCACCGATTACGATACTACAAAAATAAAATGAAAAATAAGGTTAACCAATTCCATATTATAAATTCGTCATAAAAAAAAACTAATATCATCATCTATTGAATTCAAATACAAACTAAATCATTTTAATTCAAAATATTTTTTTTTTTTAAGATTACTAGCTATGTGGGATTGAGTCCCACATTACTAGCAATCTTGTTAACCCCTCCAGCTAAGCTCAAGGGCTTGTGTTAGGAGAGGGTTCACTTCGGTAGTATAATGGGTATCACAATACTGAGTGCACATACCTAATTTTATCAAAATCGGAGTACCTAAAAAATATATTTATTGTTTTTTCATTCGTTTATTTATGAGTGAAAAAGTTATGAATTAAAAAAAGTATGATCTAAAAAGTTCTATGCCATAATAATCCAATCGATTTTTTTACCAGAGGAGGTATAATTCTTATGGCATACGCCTTTGACTACTGAATTTTAACAAAAAGAATATGCTATAACTATTTAATAATAATGCATATATATAACATACCCTATCCGCTGCTAAAATTTGACACACTTTTTTCAATGTACTTGTTAGTATACTTTGAATTTGAATTTTAAGTTTTAATGTTATTTCGGCATAAATAAAAATTAATGGTTTTTTTTCTGATGCTGCTTTTGTATTTTCTAGGTATAGAAGAGTATAATAAATCTTATCTAGGTCATAGTTAACAATTCAAATGCATGTTTATTGGAAATTTAAATAATATCATAGAGAATCCGTTCTTGTATATGATTTCAAAGAATACCAGGCAAGAGAGTGAACCATCTCAAGATGTTATTCACGTTATTTTTTCCGTGACCGCGGAAAGCCCGTGCGGACTGTCAAAACCTTATCGTAATGGTAAATAGAATCTTTGAGCGCACTGCGCATGCTCTAGTTCACACAGGCTTGTCACGACAACGAAATAGAGATCGTAAATTAGAAATTCAATACAATCTAACCGGAGTTAGATTAGGCGCACTAAACGCCGGAAAATGTGTGGCCCTCATTTGGCCGGCGTTTAGTTTGTATCACCTACCCCCCCCCCCCCCCCGCAGCTCCAAATTACGAACCCCTCCCCCCCTCTCAAAAATGAGTCTGGGTACCTAACCCCATGCGCACGACCGATTCGCACACAATCATTGTCTTATCTAAAGAAAACATTTCTAATAACGATGATCTTGTCTTGATGTCCTGAGTTTAATTCCCTATGATAGATTTATTAAATGGTATACGTAATGCCACTCTTCAAACTGACGAACAAATGAATGAACACATACGATTGAAAGAATAGATAATAAATTAATCTGTCATTGTCTGAAAACAATGAATTCGGCAAAAGGTGTACGAAATGCATTTCAGATTCTTTGATGTGAATGTAGGAATTGATTGGGTAGGAACCTGCCTAATCTTTTAATTTATACTAGCTGTTGTCAGCGTCTTCGTTCAGGTTGGTATTGTACCTACATTTTTCATAGAAAAACTGCCTATGTGCTATATTTTATTTGAATAACAAACGTCTATTCGAACTACTGTATTTATGATATACTAACTGCTTGCCCCGGCTTCGCACGGGTGGGATATCGTAGTTTTTTTTATTTTATACCTTGAGTTACATTATTGTAATTTTTGTAGGGATCTCTATTTTTTTACCATAAAAAATAGTCTTTGTTACTCTCTGATAATGTGGCTTTCTAATGGTGAAAGAATTTTTAAGATCGGTCCAGTACTTTTTAATTTTTTTTTTAATTACATATAGAAATACAAATCTTTCCTCTTTATAAGATTTATTAGTTAGATATATTTTAATTATTTTGTATATATTTAATTAAGATTTAGTAGTAAGTAAAACATATTAAATACGTCAACAAGCCTGATCCTATAATTTTGGTCAGGCGCGGATGTAGGACCATGTTCTGAGGGTACACCGGAGTGTGGAGGGTGTGTGAGTCGCGCGACGGGGTTGTGCATTTGATCGACGTTGATACGTAAGTGAGTCGACGGGGGGTGACTTCATGAGTCTGGCTAATTGCCTATTAATGCGAATCAAATACAGTCGAAGTGTGTGGAGAAAATCCATGTATCTCTGGGAAGGGAAGCAATGGCCCTTATTGCCCCTTCCCCCCTCCATTGGATACGCTCCTTATTTAGGTGATGGTGGTTTTTATTCCTGCTACGATAGACCCTAAAACATTTTTTTTACATGTAGTACCTCTTTGCAAGACAAAAGCGATCAATCAGAGCTATTCTTCACATTGCACGTTTTGCTAACGATTCGTACATGTTTAATTGTTTGTATTATACTCCAAATACATCATTGATTTAATATACAAACAATAAAGGACACATCCAATCGATTCCTTCAAACCAACACAAATAGCAACGCGTTCCAAACATACATCATTGGACAAACTACAGTTTTATATAATGCGTAATTGAAACTGAGCATCTTAAAAGGCTGGAAGTGCGCCAGACGCAACAGTTCTTTAGAATGCCATGCGGTCGTTAAGCTTAGTGTATACTCCAGAAATATTGGCAACTTTTGAGATCTTTTTTTTTTTTTTTAAAGATAACTAGAAATGCGGGGCTGGGCCCTGCATTACTAGCAATCTTGGTTACCCCTCCAGCTAAGTTTAAAGGCTTGTGTTAGGAGTGGGTTTACGTCGGATTCGACCCGCGACCTCACGATTGCAAGACCGATGCCTTAGCCATTAGGCTATCGCCGCTTAGTTGTCCACATTATTTAATAATTTAAAAAAAATGTAAAGCAGCAATAAGAAATCAATAACATTGTTTGTCTACGTGCCCATTTTTTTTTCTAGCAGATAGAGATATACATATATAAAACACCAAGAAACTCGGTTTTAACCAAATTTTGAGTGAAATCTCGTCATTGCTGATAGACTGCGTCTGTGTCACGGTGGGAGTGTATCCAACTGCTACACAAGAGGTCGTGGGTTCGATCCCCACCCAGGATAAAACTTTGTGTTATGAGCATGATGGTTTATTCTACGTCTGTGTGTTATTTATCTATAATATTTATGTATTTAGAAATATATGAGTATGTTTATCAGCTGTCTGGTTTCCGCTTCCAACTCCGTAGCTAAATACTTTCAGCCAAGCGTTTTTTTTGCGCGTTGTTTCGGCACACGCGTTACACACGCTTCAAACAATCGGACTCGCATACACGTGGTAGTGGTATGTCAGTATCAAGAAGCTCATCCGAGCTTGCGAACCCTTTATTTTCAAAATTTATTTTTTAATTTATTAGTTTTTAATGGTTGTAGGATGTAACCGGTGTAACAACTAACTTCTATCATAGCTATAGCTAAATATTGAAAATTGAAAAAATAGTGGTTAATTATTGACTTTTTTAGTATTATAGTCATAAGCATAGTTTATATTTTTGAAATTTAATTATGCGGTATTCGAAAAATCTTTTTTTCACACTTCTTGTTTTTGACATTTTACAACCGCCATGTTTGTATTTTTCAAACGTCACATATCTAAGAACACTTGGGCGGTCAAGACAAATTTATCGACGTTCATCGTTTAAATCCGTCTTTTGGTTTGGAAGATATGAGGTTATAAAGCATATTACATACATACATACAAACATACATATATACATACAAGATATGCGCGAAAAACATAACCCTTTCTTGCAGTCGGGTAAAAACAATAGCTAGTTCCTATTTTTCCTCAGTGAAGACTCGGCGTTACACAACACTCTTTCTTTCAACAGATGCTTTGGCAAGGATCTTGCAAACCGCCCGCGCCGCCTCGTATGACTCTAAACGCAACGTCTATTTCGCTAGTAGACATCGTTTAGAAATACCTACTATTGGTTTTCAGAACGCGATATGCGCAGTGACTAGGCGATTTAAAGTTGGCATGATGTCGACTCTTTCAATTGGCAATTGAATATGTTTTATTGTACTCTCAGAATAAATTGTACTCATAATGCGTTAGACATTGATTCGATGAGCATGAATACTACTAAATAAGTTAGGAATGTATTATTTATGAGTGACTTGTAACACTGTTAGTCATACTGGATTTATTATTTTTTACCAAAAATTCTACTGAGCTTAGACAAGTAGCATAAACGCTAGTAGAATAGAATGACAATTGAATAAAATGACGTATCGTTGCCTGTGCAAAACCGCGAATCTCCTATTAAAATTTTCATATTGGTGCAGATCCAAGGGGCTTCCCATGAAAACCTTTTTTGGAGTGTTTTGACACTGTACTGGTGTATTTTGACAGGAATGACCACTCCTCGACAGTGATGGCTGGATTGGATTACATGTTGCAAATTTCATAAAAAAATGATTTTACTCCAGTAAAATAGTTTGTTGCTGGTTAAGGTCATAACTCCAAAAATAAGTGGTAAGTGATCATGGGTTAATATATTAAATATTTTCCAACACTACTAAGTACTACAAATTGTTAAAAGCCTCGACCAGGGTTCAATTCACGTATTTAAAGAAGTGCAGTTGCAGTACAGTTGTGGTTAAGTTTCCATGAAAACAGCCATTTTTGTGTTCTTTTAACTTTGGGATCGATCTCAAATACGTTTGCGTCAAGTATGCGTCTCGAGTGCGCAAGATAATTGTACTGCTTTAAATAAGTGAATTGGCCTCCTGGAGATTATCTCTATATTTATATATTTTCCAACACTACTAAGTACTACAAATTGTTAAAAGCCTCGACCAGGGGTCAATTCACGTATTTAAAGCAGTGCAGTTGCAGTACAGTTGTAGTTAAGTTTCGACAAAAAAAGGCATTTTTGTGTTCTTTTAACTTTGGGACCGATCTCAAATACGCTTGCGTCAAGTATGCGTCTCGAGTGCGCAATATAACTGTACTGCTTTAAATAAGTGAATTGGCCTCCTGGAGATTATCTCTATAAATAAAAATCAATGTTTGTATGTTCGTTCTCTTTGCGTTCTGAAACCATTGATCAGATTGTAATGAAACTTTGGATGATTGTTCGGGGGACGCAATGCCATGCAGACATAATGCCAGCGAAGCAAGTAGACAACCCAGTCGTATGGGTCCTGTTGTCTGGTTGTGTGAGTTGTCCCAAGATATTATATTATATTATATTATATTATATTATATTGTATTGTATTGTATTGTATTGTATTGTATTGTATTGTATTGTATTGTATTGTATTGTATTGTATTGTATTGTATTGTATTGTATTGTATTTTATTGTATTGTATTGTATTGTATTGTATTGTATTGTATTGTATTGTATTGTATTGTATTACATTATATTATATTATATTATATTATTATTATTATATTATTATACAGCATGATTTGTAATATACTAATAACCTCCCGCTCATGACTTCTTTACATTATACCAGATAACTTCGTAATATATTTTTTGAAATTAAAAAAATTGTATTTTTAATTTTTTAGTTGATTAAAAATGCTATGCAATAGCTTTACCGCGGCAGTCCCCGAGTGCCACACATTTTTTTATGAAATGTTGATTAATGAAAGGTTGAGCAACAGAGATAAAGTATTTCTTACCTTTCAATTAACTTTTTTACTCTTCTAAACACAAACAATCGCACTACACAAATTGGTTATGCCGCAAAAATGCAATACCACTCGGTATCATGTGTTCGTATTCTAAGACCTACCGGAGAGTCGGTAAGATGGATAGTTATCAGTTATACTTTCTCACCAAACACTATTGAGCCACTGTGACCGCTATAACCGCGGTTACCGCCTTAACTTAGCTTCTAAATATAAAACTATGTAATGACTAAACTTGACAATGTTAAATGGCAACCAATAAAATGGTTTCATGGTTTAATTATTAATAATTAAATCATGAAACCGTTTAAATGGTTGACTTTACAGACAACCATTTTTTTATTAATAAAATAGAATAGTTTTCTGTAAAGTCAGTTTACGGACGATAATTTTACGTGATAACGTCATAAGAAAACACTGATGACTTATCGCCATTCGCGCTGCGTAGCAACCAATCAATAATGTTTGTTCCAATTGTATCGCATGTCGCTGCATTGCCATTCGCGTTGCGTAGCAACCAGATAATAACATACGTGACTGCTTAGCAACCAATCAATAACGTGATACTTTTTTGCACATGCACCCGGCCATCGATTTATATGACGTTATCACGTCAAAAAAATCTCTTATTACAAAATGCCGCACATGAGACTGTATGTTGATATTATAGCGAATTGTGGCGAGTTCGAATGCGTGCAAACATCTGAAGGTCAGCGAGCGACAGTTGCTGACTGTGTTATGACCAAGGTTTAGCATAAAAGGGCCCATTCAACTGAATGTACCAAACCTTTGGCAGTTAAAATTCTGTTGCTCATCAAATAATGAAACAACTCGCATTACTCGCAATACGTGGTTTTGTTTGTATTCATTATTAAAATAGCCTAATGTGACTTTTGGTGTGTAAAAACAGACAATTTGTTCAGAATTAATTTTGGTGAGATTTTGAATGGTATAGGGTGTTTTTTTTAATTTTCAACTACGTAGCATTATACACAAGTAGGTATTATGTATAGGCGGTGATTATAATAAACTAATAACGTTCGCTAAGCTCGTGAGTTATTTTTTTAACATTTAATAACTTTGTAATAATATTAAATAACCGTATATTATTATAACCGTATTGCAACGGCCGTTGCAATACGGTTATAATCACGCGACTAAGGCCCGTATTATATTTATTTTCATAATGTGTACAAATCGTGAAAGTTTATCAACATTTGTTATAATAGTTTTGGAAAATATTTAATAAATTACCTAACCCTTAATCACCTACCACTTGTTTTTGGAGTTATGACCTTTACCACCTGCCGACTATTTAACTGGAGTAAAATTATTGTTTATTAAGGTTTAGGCAATCAACTTGACAAAGAAACAACGATTTTACTCTGGGGTCTCTCAGATGTGTGGTAAATGGTTGTGTGATAAAAGTAGGTTGCAGGTGGTGAAGGGTTAATTTGTAATTTTTTTCTCAAAAATTATAAAAAAAAATACTATTACTTTTAATAAAAAACATTTTTTTTTGCTTTTTATTACATTTTGGAGCAGCTAGTCTCGATCCGTGCGAGCTTCGTACAGTCGTACCATTTATATAAACGTTAAGCGAACGCTCGGCCGAACTACATGGTAGGCGGAGTGGGGGGGGGTGTTAGGTTTTATTTTCGTTACGGAATTTCTTGATTCGGTCGCCGCGCTCGAAGTCCGCGATAAAAGCTATGCAATAGCTTAAAAAAATGACAACAAAATAGCGGGGCAGTACGAAGTTTGCCAGGACAGCTAATATATTAATGTACTAGCTGTGCCCGCGACTTCGTTCGCGTGGAAGTTGGATTTATATTAAGGTAGTTTATATTACAATTTAACTTCTGTGTAAAACATATTGGAAACATGCTCCACAATGCTCTGTGGCATCTATGGATATTAGGGCCTAGCTTTAATCAGAGCCCGACCTACGGCAGGGCAAGCCAAGCAAATGCCCAGTGCAGCAAAATGAAGGGCGACAAAGTTTATGGCGCCAGACGGTTAGAAGACAAATTATAAAAATTCCTATGCTTTCAGCACCTCGACAAAAAAGTATTTCACCAAAATGTTTTTTATCACATCAAATATTATTAATATTGAAAAATTCTTTCCCCCTCCCCCGTCACGCGAGAACTTGGGCGGTTTCGGGTTAAATAAAGCCCGAAACCGCCCAAGTACTCGCGCGAAATTTTGTGTTAAGGAGCTTCGATTCTGACTCCGAAAGGTCGTAAATTCCGATTGATTTTAAACCTCGGACTCCAACTTCGGCTCCGACACTTTTAAATCGGACGTTTTAATCGGAGGTACCTAGCCGCTCCTTCAAGATAATTTAAACATAGGTAATAAAGGTATGATGGAAAAAACTCTCACAGATTCCCTATGATCGCGGTTATGTCCTGCCTGAGCGATCTTTTCCAAATCTAAAGTACACCCACTTTGTGTCCGTGTAAAGTCCCCCGCGAAATAGGGCTAGTTTTGTTAATAAAAAATATCCTGTTTTTAAAACATTGCATTCCCGTGGTACTGTGATGCGTGTTTAAACAAACAGACAACATTCAAACGTTTTTAAAAGATATACTCAGATATATTTTTTTGTGTTTAAATACTATTTTTAAACTTATTTCAATATTTTTTTTCACTGACTTTAGAAGATTTAAATATTATTTTATAATGTCTACATTGGTGAATTAAAAAATAGGTGTGTCAACCTGTCGCAAATTAAGATCATCATACTCGTATATTCATATCCCTCTTAGTAATCATTTCAATTTTTTTTTTGAATCAATTTTCCTGATACTTTTTAATTTGTATTTAAACGCCATCTATTTTCAAAACTGGATAAGTTTTTTTTAATACTTGATGATTTTATATTAAATTAAACTAAATTTTTCATGCATGTGGCGCCATACAGATGGCGCCACGTGTTTTATTTTGATATAACACTAACATTTATAAATTCTAGAAAATATCAAGTACTTATTGTTTATTTGTAATGTAATATTGTTTTTCATTTCTACATTCATAACATAATCAGGATTCATGCAAAACAATGATATAGGTGCCTATTGAAAGTGATTGATTATTATGAAAATTTGTTAAAACAAAGTAAACATGTTAAAGTCGAATAAAGGCTTGTGTAATAAGTATACATTTGGAAAAATACTTAAAAAAAGAATAAAAAGAATTTTAAAACAACACAAAAAAAAACTCGCGCACACATGAGACTCGATCCTGCGACCTCTCTTCTCTCGTTCAATACCGCCACTTGTGCCCTTAGACCACCTCAACCGATACAAAAGCGTTTAAAATAGCTGATCTTAAGAAAATTTAAAATGTTGTGTTTAGCTCCTTATAGTTTTAGCGTGAAGTTACTGTTTCCATTGGTTACAATTGTAAATAATGTCTTATTGTGAAAAAAATTGTGAAAAACCATAATGGTTCGGACCAAACATACGTTGCTGCTCGCTCCCCATAGACGATAGCGTAATGATTCATAGTGTAAGTAATGACCTATAGTATTTACAATAAAACTGCAAATTTTCATGAAGATCCGTCAAATAGTTATTGTTTTGTAACGATAAATTGCTACAGACATTATCCGTTATTGCTTAGCTCCTATGGGAAATAGCGTGATAAATTATAGCCTATATGTTAATCCAGACTTATTAGAATACACATACAAAATTTTAACCTGATCTGTCTGGTAGTTTTTGCGTGATGCGTGTTCAAACAAACAGACAGACAGACAGACAGACATTTCTAAAAATGTAGGAATGTGTTTAAATACTCTTTTCGAACATTTCCCAATATTTTTTTTTACTATGTTCGGCCATGTACAGACACGTGAAATTTACAGTTTTATTATATGTATAGATATAGATTACTTTCAATAGTGTTGTAAGCAGTGTGTCATAAACTCACAAACGCGACTATGTACCTCCACAGTAGCTCAAACCGCTTGAGTACACAGTAGATCATGAGCCACTGTACTGTCTTTTTAACTATAATTGATCGGTTAACTGTTTTTTTATATTTGTATCTCTCTCTGTATTACAGAAGTATTAAATAAAAACATAAATAAAAAAACCCGACGGCACAAAAAAGGTGAAAACAAGATCCCCTACATATATAATTTCATATAGTCGGAGGCAATAATGAATCTCGATGAACTTAGTAAAGTGCCTCCGACTGCATTAAATCATATACGTAGGGGATCTTGTTTTCACCTTTTTTTATATTTTACTTTTGAGTAGCTGTAGGAGGTAACAACTAACTTGTACCACAGCTATTATCAAGTATTGAAAATTGAAAAAAGAATGGTTGATAACTATTTTTTTTAGTAATACAGTCATAATCATTACATACCTTTTTGAAATGCTTACGATGAGCCCTTTAATTTGATATCCATACTGCCTCTATGGCGCGGGACTAACATAACCCTTCCTTTCAGTAGGGTAAAAATACATTAGTTTCACTAGGTATTAGTGCCCTTTGCAAGTCCCCAACAAATTTTCCTAATTTAAGTGCCATAAGATTTATCTACTAAAAAAATACCACATGTATGCAAGTAGGCGTAGCATTGCACTAATTATCGTAACTACATTAAACCTTTTAAAATCTGCACTTTCATTGTCGCCACTTTCTTAATGCTTCTTTCTACTTACCGAACTGCTACTGTATTGCAATGCATGCAATGTATACTCTATACCTACTAATATTATAAAGCTGAAGAGTTTCTATGCTTGTTTGTTTGAACACGATAATCTCAGGAATTACTAGTTCGAATTGTCAAATTATTTTACTGTTGGATAGCCCATTTATCGAGTAAGGTACACACATAGTACATATTTAATATTCCCCACACTTACAAACTTAACGTCAGCAAGTCAGGAGTCCCGCTAGACGTATCGATTCTGTTAGACGTATTCGCTTGGTGTGCAAAATGCATTCAAGTGTAATATTTCATCAAACAGAATGGCAAATCGTGGAATAGCTGATGTAACGATTTCAGTTTGATTCGGTTCGGCTTTGGCCCAGCGTGGTAGATAGGTATAGGTACCTAAGTAACTAGTTTTTTCAACAGTACACGTAGGTAGGTGAATGAGCCACAGCCTACAGAATGAGCCATAAATAAAAAAATATTTATGATAATTTCACACAACGCTATCTGATCCTAAACTAAGCAGACCTTGTACTTATATGTTTCTAAATACATACATATTATAGATAAATAACATCCAGACAAAATCATTAATCAATGATAAAAGTTTTTGCTGTCAAACCTATACTTTACCTAGAAATATTAGAAATTATCTTTATTTCGATACCAATTTTTATTAGTTAACAGACCGGTGTAATTATCTTAATTGACTTACCTGTTCATACTTTGCCACTCATCAGTATTCATACACTGTCCACGCGTGTATGTTGCATCGCAACAAGTTCGAGCTGCGTGTCCATATTGTTGGCATTTCAAGCACCTAGTCAGCAACGTGAAGTCCCAGACGCTCAATTGATAAATGCACGATCTTGATTTATATAAGTGCCTTTCTTAAGCTAGCCGACACTTTCAGTACAAATTTTCATGTTGGTGCGTTTTATCTTGCCGATTTGTGGCTTATCTTTATAGAGAACATGTACGATTCACGCGTTAGGGTTGACATCTTGTCAGTCGGGTTTTGCCCAAATATGCAGTCAAATACTTCTTGCCCACGTAAAGTAGCTGGAAACCCGATGACTATGATTCTAGGGTTTCTTTTATGCTGCTCTTCCATGTTCAGTCCAGAACTGGTAAGCTAAGTCGATTTTCGAAGCTACTCTATATCGTCCTTTATTTCAGTGCTGATAATTACACCACCGTTCTTGGTTCTACGTAGTCCACTTACATGTAATTTCAGTTGCTCTGGGCAGGTATTTTTTGGATTAGATTAGGGTCTTAACCATTTCGGCAAAGGACAGCTTGACTCACAGGTTTACGTGCAGTTTTTTTCCATGGTCTCCCTGATAGATTTTTGAAGTCATGAAGGCCTGGTCCTGGTTATCCTTCAAAGCTTCCAGTGAAGTATGAATCAAAATTGCTTTTTCCTTTAATGGTTGAGAGTGTACTGCCAGAGAGAGACTCCATTTCCCTCCTTCCACGCAATAGAATTGATCCTCAGTTTTTGCTCTGAGTTCAGTTTCCCGTCTGCAGAAATTGGCATATATCATTCAGATATTGTTCAATTGATGTCATCAAATGCTTGACATCGCTGGTTCTCAAGGCTTTAACGATGAGTTCTTTCTTCTGTTGATACTATTGGGAGGGTTGTGTGAGCTACTTTTCATAGCAGCCATAGTTCGCCTTACTCGGTTGTCATACTACATTTAGGTACTTCAATCAATCAATCAATCAATCAGCCTGTATCGGTCCACTGCTGGACATAGGCCTCTCCTAACTTACGCCACAACATCCGGTCCCCTGTCCATTTGGCTGGGGCTTGTCCTACCTTACGTTTACCAAGTCGCGGTCTCCACTTTAGGACTCGTTTGCTACATCGGTCATCGGTCCTTCGGCAAATATGGCCAGCCCATTGCCACTTCGTACACTTAGGTACTTAATAACTATAAATTGCAAGTGTCTGTTTAGTAATCTAGCTTTGCTCAGAGACTAGCTAGTGCTAGATGGCTAGAATTTTTCACGGATACACATATTACCCACGCCAACAAAGTGAAATAATTTAAAAAAAATATCTAGAAAAACATTCTTTTAGATGTTGATGAAAATACCTATTTAATGATACCCAACACTTTACATATAGGGGAGCACATGTAAAGTGTTGGGTATCATTAAATAGGTATTTTAAATTGTTGTTATTAATTGTAACGTTTAGGGGTTGTAAAGACCATTTTTAGATTTAGAGATCCGTTTGTTAAATAATAAGCTTTAAAGTGAACATTTTTGTTAGATTCCAGTGTCCCTCCCCCCATGTTGGGTATGTGATAGAATTCATAGTAAGTAGTATATAACTAGTTCGGCCATAAATACTATTACATATAAACTTTCTTTTTTTCAACTTTTTTATTACTTTGTTTTTTTTTTTTTTTATAGATGGGAAATCATCAAATGACTTCTCCCGCTGTGGGCATGAGCGGGAGGGCGTGTCAGACTTTTACTTACTAACACCCATCTGTGTTCCTTCTTTCGCCCTGGTGTCCAGGAGCACGGTAACTCTTTCGAACGGTCCCGCACTCCCGGTGGGCGCCGGCCCAATGGGGCCCCGTCACTTGCTGACACCTCTTTGAGGCGCGCGAATACTAGCGCGCTGTCGACCCGGCCCTGTTCCTAAGCTGGACGGCAAGCTACCCACTGCTCGTCGTCCGCAGACTGCCTCCCATTCCCTCTCGCTTCGCAGCATGGCTCGGATGAGACCCGGACGCGAGAGGTCGCTGCCGCCGATCGCTGCCACGAGGACAAGCCGCTGCTCGGCCCAAGCGGGGCACACCTTGTTTACTTTATTACTTTGAATCTGGAACGCGTTTTTAAAAGTTCTTTCGATTTTGCGCCATTTCACATATTTTTTCGTGTTCATTATCAAATTACAATATGGATTGGGGTGTTAAAGAAAATAGGATTCCGGTGATCGCCTTGCTCAAAGTGGGTATGGAGCCGTAGGTCATATTCCAGACAATTCAAAAGCTTGGTATCAGCCGTATGTTCGTTTATCGTACTATCAACAGATACAACAACACTTCCTCTGTCGAAGACCATAAAAGGTCTCGTGCTGTTAGAACTACAAAGGCAGTTAATGCTGTTAAAGCCAGAATTCGTCGAAATCCCATTAGGAAGCAAAACATATTATCGCGAGAAATGAAGATTCCCGCTAGGACTCTGTCGCGTGTTATATAATTTTATAACGACGATAAGCATTGGCTTATCGTCGATATACAGGACATGCCCTAAATCAATCTTTACAATTAAAGAGAGTAGATCGATCAAAACGCCTTTTGTCGCGATACGCAGGCGAAGGGTACAGAAATATCCTTTTTACCGTTAAAAAAAAGTTCACGATTGGAGAGCACTACAATAAGCAAAATAATAAAAAATGTACGCTCACGGTTCTAAAGAAGCTACTCAAGTGGTCTGAAAGGTACAGCGTCATCATCCTGCGTCAGTGATGGTTTGATGGGGCGTGTCTTATCAAGGCGTCACACAGGTACATTTTTGTGAAAAAGGAGTAAAAACTTCAGCCAAAGTGTATCAAGAGACAGTCTTAGATCGGGTTGTGAAACCTCTCAGCAGCGAAAAAATGTACCGTGGACTTTCCAGCAGGACTCTGCACCTGGTCACAAGTCACGAACTACCCAAGCCTGGCTTAAAACCAACGTTCCGGACTTTATAAGAGCTGAAGACTGGCCCCCATCTAGCCCAGTCCTCAACCCTTTATACTACAAATTATGGTCAGTTTTAGAGGACATGGCCTGCTCTAAACGACACGGCGACATTTAGTCTCTTAAAAAATCTCTGGAGCAAGCAGTGGCGAAATTTCCAATGGAAACAGTGCGTTAATCCATAGATTCGTGGCCAGACAAATTAAAAGCTAAAGGTGGCCATTTTGAATAGAATACTGTTTTTATTTTTTGCTGATACTTTAATAAATAGGTATGTACCTACATATGTTTTAGTAATACTTATTACATTCCTTCACTAAAAAAATGCATTTTTATTTGTAACAGACCTTATGGCCGGACTAGGTATAATAAAATTAAAAGGAAAACATCTTAGCTGGGTAGGCTTTACAACTTAACGAGTAACAGCAGACCAAGTGAGAAGTAACAAAATTATCGTACAGATAAAAAAAAATACTTATACAACGTTGTTAGTATTATGAAAAAAAAACATCATAAAACCCACTTCATAAGCCGCATTATTCGGATAGGGGACTACGGAACTCTACATTATGCGTGGCCCGACATGCACTTGCCCGGTTTTTGAGTATTAGGTACATAAACTAGAAAAAAAAAACATTGTTTTTGTTCTATAGTGTACCGCCAAAATGTTTTAACTTGATAGGTGTAAGTACCTATACCATATCTAACTATCATCATGTTGGGCATACGATGCATAAGCTTTCAGAAGCAACAGTTGGCCATGATGTGTCGGATTTCAATGAAACAGTGTTGTGCTTGTGCATATTTAAGTAGCAACATGTTACAACGGGCTGTGTGCGTCGACACGCTTACCTTTTGTTTACCTACGTCACTTACGTGTTAGAAAGGACAACCTGTGGAAAAGTGATGTTAAATTGTGTATAGACTAGGGCATTTACTAGTAACAGAACGTCGAGCATTCGCTGTTTTAAATTCGAACGTGACGCTCGATGTTTGGTTACAACCTGAGTTTTGGTGAAACGTTTTATGTAGCAAGGCAACAGGCAACGGTAGCGGATGACGAGAGTTTGAACGAGATGGAAAGAAATGTTATAGGTAGGTAAATGTTCCCTCGCCTTTACAGCATTTAGGTACTTGTAATTACGAGAATCGCAAAAACGTTACAATAAATGGAAATACTTTAGGAAATTGAGTATTTGCCTGTATTGACTGCTTCTGTGGCGCAGTCTTGCGTAGCAGTCGCACTCCCAGTACGTGCGACTGCTACGCAAGAGGTGTGATCCACAAATTGTTGTTCCGAGTCTGGGTGTACTTTGTGTCCGTGACTTGTATGTTTGTAAAGTCCCCCGCGACACAGGGCTTGTATCCTACTGCGGGGGTAATCTTTAAAAAAAATGTACTATTCGTAAGAACGTTATATTACATTGTAATGTTCTAGCTAGAAAATGCTCAAGTGTATACTTTTTTTTCGTCATACTACTATTACAGCATGTAATAGAGCTGATGGTGAAGTATCATGTGAACTCCTCAACAGTTAATGACTGCAATATTTTGTGAAAGTAAATTATCAATTGACATTATACTATTGTAACTTAACGAAGTAAACAAAAGCCAACAAACTGAAAAGTGAAAAATAACAACTTTTTTACAAAAAAAATATTTCATTTCATTTATCAGTAACTTAAACCGACTTCAAAAATAAATACAAGGCAACTAAAAAGCATTAAATAATTTAGGCCTGGCGTGACATACAGAGGTGATCACATAATCAAAGACACCTTTTATTTATATACATACAGCTTAAGTGATAGTGTTATTAATACTAAAGACAAGTGCTCTAATAAAAAACAATAAAGGTTTTTATTCTATACTAATATTATAAAGCTGAAGAGTTTGTTTGTTTGAACGCGGTAATCTCAGGTAGTAGGTACTACTGAAAAAATATTTTTCTGTTGGGTAGCACATTTATCGAGGAAGGCTAGGCATCACGCTACGACCAATAGAAGCGGAGCAGCAATGAAAAATGTTGCAAAAACGGGGAAAATTGACGCATACGAAGTTGCGCGGGACAACTAGTTAAATCATAAACGGTTTTAGGCCGTTTGTTGCTGGCCACGTAATTAAAGACAGATAATGTTTCATGCTCTTAAATTATAATTTAAAAATTATTATATTTCTTATTTATTATTGTCATCTAACTATCGAACTAAGTAGCGGCTCATACAAAACACCTAGGTATACTCTAAATATCATCCATATACAATGGGTAGTTTTCTGAGTAAAATGCCTGTGACATACGAATGGACGGACAGACAGAATAAGGGTTCCGTTTTTGTCACTTTGACTACGGAGCCCTAAAAATTCCCATAATTGTGAGACATTGTGTTTGATTTTTATTAAGTACCGCAATGCCTGAAGACGAGAAAGTATTTCAAAGTCGAATATTATTTCGTGGAATCAAATCAATGATTTTTTGAAAAAATTGAACGAATATGACTTGATACAATTTTGCTGACTTTGAAAAAAAAACAATATCAAATTAGGCAGCAATTTCAAGTGAAGCTCATGAGAAGAAGCTACGAATGGGTAAACTCATGAGCCACTCTTTTAAAGTCATTTTAAGCTATATTACTGTAAGTAGGGGAGACTGGGGAAATAAGAGTCAGTGGGTACTGAGGGTTAGTTCAAAATAAATTGAACCTTTTGCCTCACAAAATACGACTCTCTTGACGGTATATGACTCAGTACCCCTTCCGCAATGACGGACACGCTGGCCTCGGGAGCGACGTTTGTCCTAAGGGAAATGCTACTGTAAAAATTCTAGAAATTTGATCGAAAACGTAAGTGTCTAGGTATATTTGCTACTTTTATATTTGAAATAATGTTAATTTGTGTGCTGTATGAACCCAGCTTTGATTTAATATTGCAAGATATTTGTATATAATCTGATGTTTTTGTGTAATAATTCAAATTGAACAAACAAATGGTCTCCCAATGACCATTAATTTTTTTAGAGTCAGTTGACTCCAATTATTACCCGCATCGAGTTTCGGTATACATCGTACTATGAAACTTATTTTATACGTTTCAGATGCCACGAAACTGGCAAAGAAAGACAACAATAGCTAGTTGAACTGCAAGTGATCTACAGGCAGCCGCTGTGAGCACTAGAAGTGTGTCAGTGTGCAAAGTTGCTGACGAGTCTAGTGTACCTTTCAGCACATTTCAGAAAAGGATAAGGAAAGAAGACTTCAAGCCTCCAAAATAAGGCAATGATTATATTATTAATATTAGGTATAGGAGATAATCAGCTTTAAGTTTACATTATTAGTAAAAGAATATACTGCGTTTTTTAAGCTATTGCATAGCTTCTATCGCGGGCCTTGAGCGCGGGGACCGAATCCAGAAATTCCGTAACGAAAAAACCTCACGCTCCCCACTCCGACGGGCACAGCGGTGACCCTTTTTAGTTTTGCCATCTATCGATGAATAGCAGAACTTTTTATTACTTTTTTTTAAATTTAAAAAGAAAAAAAAATTAAAAATAAAAATATTTAATAATAAAAAAAAACTTTAAAATTTTTATTTGTGCTTTTTTTTAAAAAAAATTAAAAAAAAAAAAAAACATTGTTTTTTTTATAATTCAAAATAAAAAAAAAACATTTTTTTTTTTTTTTTTTTTAATTGCTTAAGTTGATAAAAGTGCTATGCAATAGCTTTACCGCGGCAGTCCCCAAGTGCCACATTTTTTTTTTTTGTAATCTTGACTCCAATTACCCCTCGAACTGACTTTCATTTTTCCCATATGTGGGTAATTGAAGTCAGAACTACTTTTTTGTCTTTCTTTTAACATTATTGTGATTAACAACGATAGTGAAAAAATACTTATGATACATTATACCCTATTACTTCCTAACGTTTATTAAAAATAAACCAATTAAAAAACTGATATTGACTGATTACAACAACGTTGTATTTTGAAGTAATTTTTATAGGCATTTCTTGCCAAAGACTTTACAAATACAATAATTGCATTTTTGAAAGATAGAATTTTTTTTTTTTTTTGAATTAAATCTTCCATCTCTTAATGCTTACGGGTTAGGCCCCCGTAGCGACATCTAGTCGGTAGTTAAAGAACTATCACGGCTTTTGTTATTGCTTCGTTACAGAGAGCATTTTAACAAATTATGATGACGCAGGCCGAATATTGAAGTAATTTTTATAGGCATTTCTTGCCAAAGACTTTACAAATACAATAATTGCATTTTTGAAAGATAGAAAAATTTGAATCCAGACTCAGGAATCGAACCCGAGACTTCCGTAGCCAAACCGGGGCCAGAAGCGAACCACCCATCTGGACGTTGTATTTTGTTCTAATCTTCCTTAAGTACCTAATGATTTTAGTAAACGAACCATGTGTTTGATTTCTAATACGTGGGCACTTTTATTTTATGAGTGATGTTAATTGGCAAGAAATTAAAGTAAACTTTCAACTAATCTGATAAATTACTTTTGTAAAAAGTGGGCTCACCAGTGTTCAGTTCCATTGAGTTACCTCTGGCCGTACCTTGATATTCTAAAGTAAACGATATTACTGCAGTAGTACATTTAGTTACCTAGTTACTACCTAGTAGGTAACTAAATGTTAGTCAAAAAATGTTAATAAATAAAAATAGTAATGGACTCATCAGTTTGGCAAATATTTATAGTTTTTTTTTGGGTTAGTTGGCAACTGTACAATCGTACCTACGTACTGGATTGTTTGTTTCAATATGAATTTCTTTATTGGACAGATTTTAACTAAATATAAAAACATATGCCTATTAATTCATTCAAAAATACCTACTCTAATTTCTGAGGGCGTATTTATTCATTGTTGTCAACGAGGAGTTGATGACAGCCTTGGCAAAGTTAACTTAGATTGTAGGGCCTACGCAAAATTTGAAGATTTCCCTCGATTTATCCAGGATTTGGATGATGGCATCAGAGTCCGATATGGTGTCGATGGAAAAATTTTTGTCCGATATTCTATCAAATTATATTTTTCCTAAATCCTTTCGGACGTTTTAGAGTATCGAGTAACATTCATAAAAAAAAACAAATGTACAGACAGACGAATAATTAAGAAACTCCGTTTTATTAAATGTAAAAATATGTTTTGCAGCTGTCAAAGCTAGAAAGAAGAGATTTTAATTGTAAGCTATTTTTGTTGTTACTTTTTATTGTTTTGTTATTAGTTCAATATTATAAACTAGCTGTCCCGCGCAACTTCGCATGCGTAAATTTTCCCCGTTTTTGCAACATTTCTCGTCGCTACTCCTCTCCTATTAGTCGTAGCGTGATGTTATATAGCCTATAGCCTTCCTCGATAAATGGGCTATCCAACAAAAAAAGATTTTTTTAAATCGGACCAGTAGTTCCTGAGATTAGCGCGTTTAAACAAACAAACAAACAAACTCTTCCGCTTTAAAATATTAGTATAGATGTACATATTATATGATCCCATGATTTAATTATTGCTTTTAACTTTTGATGGGGTGACACTACCAACTTTCACCCCGGGTGCCAACACTCAAGGTAGCTACGCCACTGCCAAAGGCCTTTGAACTGCGAATAAAGACATACAGATTAGACGTGGCGTACTGGGAGCACCTATGCACGACTGCTACGCAAGAAGGCATGGGTCATTGTCATGCCCACATGGGACATCACTGTGCGATGATCAAACAATTGTCTTTACAACACTTTGTATGGTATTAACTCACCCACGACACGGAGCCTTGGACCCTAGTGCGGGAAATGTCTTTAAAAAAATAAGAAAGTAACTGTGCACAAACCAACCAAACCTATGAACATAACCACGTGGTTGAATAAATAAAAGACATAATTACAAAATAACATTTACTTAAAACAACTTATTACAATAGGCGTCGGATTACGACATACCTACATAATATATGAATCTGTCTAGCGATCCTTATAGACATGCCTAAGATATAACAACAGTGACCAACTATCCATTAGATACTTAAATACTGACTAAACACGCGGCAAGGGATCTTTTGCAGCAAAATTACAAATAGTTTCGCTGGTTTAGTTTAGAAAACACCTTCGTTATTATGAAATACATACAAACATACATTTTATTACCACACTAATTAAAACTAAAATTCAAAATAAAATATTTTTCGTTTATAATTTTGACTTAAACTTTGGTTAAAAAAAAAAACAAAGCATTATAATGGCCTCCGCCCATTACTCCGTACAAGGGTCGCCATCGTTCCGTCATATTACAATATGAGGTATCAAACAGATTCACATGTTCGTTGACGCGCATTAACGCGCGAACGCGGTTTAAGAAAAAAAAATATTAGGTAACAATATTTTTTATTTTATTTAGATCTTTAGCTTTATTGTTTAGGTATTTATATAAGTTTGATTATAAAATACGAACTGTATTACTTTAATTCCGACTTTCATGCGAACGAAGTGGCGTTCACGGCTAGTTTTATCATATCATTTGTATTTTTTTTTGTGATAACGTCTTATAAATCGATGCCCGGCTGCACTCACGAAAAATTGTCACGTAGCAACGGTTACGTCACGTTATTGATTGGTTGCTAAGCAACGCGAATGGCGACTGTCATCAATGTTTTTTTATGACGTTATTACACAAAATTATCGTCCGTAAACAGACTTTACAGACAATCATTTTTTACATGTGACGGAACTTACGGTCAGCAGGAGTTAAGCTGGAGGCACTAAAGTTTATCCCACACTTCGAAATCTCATCGCGTGATGAAAAGAAAATTGGCACTTGCATTGTCAAATTCGAATGGCGTGAATTTGTATCCAATTACAGAGTCTATTTCCGTGCGAATTGTAAGTCGCAAATGCGCGTTCAATATGCACCCATATTATAATTCCACGTGTTACTAAATTGGGAAAATATTTTTCGTAGTACAGGCTAACTCCTCGTATATCACTTACATTTTGTTCGCGAACAACGCCTATTTTGAAGTTGTGTCTGTCTTTAATCATAATCACATTCTTCTACTTTGACTACCAGTAGTTTTATTTGTTTCCTTCTTATTTTAAACACGATAAGAGAAAAAGGGAACATAGATCAATAACTAAAAGATTCTTTATACTACTAAAAAATTATCACAATTTCATAAAATTATTATTTGTAGGTAAGCTGTAGGTACAGAAAAATAATAAATAAATCTTGACAAGTGCTTAAAAGTTCTTATTTTCTTGATTATCTATGCTTTATAAAGCAGAATGACCATTACAACTATGTACAACATATACATAAGTCCAACATGAAGAGGCCCTTTGAGATATGCGCTCATTACACTACACTTAAATAAGACAGTCTAACTCTACAAATTCGATATATATTGCTGGTTGGAATAAGGGTATTGGATGGAAGTAACACCAAGCCAGCTATGTATACTGATTTAACCTGTCTAAATTCAGTGTAGTGTAATAAGCGGTATGGGACTCGAATGACATACCATTTTATTATTATTCAAATTAAGTTAATTATAGAAATGTTGAGAATGCCTGATTAAAGTAGTCAGTCCTGCATTTGTTACATTTAAGACTCATTGCACATTTGGTAACAAATAAATAAATGTGAATATTGTACTTCTATGTAATTAAAATATTTTTTATACAACACCGAGACAAAATACCTACAACTTAACAGAAAGTCATTTTTTTTTTCATTTGTTCAAAATTACAATTTATATTTTGTTGTTTTAAGAATATAAAATTATTGAATATAATACTTAGTTAAATGTTTAGTAGATACAAAAAATATGGAACTAGGAACATTTTATATTATAATTAATAAATAAAATATAGTTATTATGGAAAAAATGTCACTTCTATAAAGATTATAATGACAGACAATTTAATTGTTATAGTAATTTTTATTTCATTTCTTGCCAATTAATACAATAATTGCATTTTTGAAAGATAGAAAATGCAATTATTGTATTAATTTTATTGTTAATAGTTAGCTACATCTGACCGCATCGAATCACTTTTATTTTATCCTTTTCCGTCACCAAAGGTGCTATTCCATTAGGCAAGTTACTTTTATACGAACTTGTACAAAATATTGAAATCAATAGGTAGTATTTTGTTATGTTTCCAATGCAAGCAAATTGTACGCACATGTGACGTCATACTTGTATGCAAGACTTGCCTAATGGAATAGCGCCTTTAGAACCGTCATTTACTAGAGCGAGAAATCGACGAAGATGCGATTCGGCGCGGCCAGATGTAGTTCAACCCTTATCCTATTTGCACTTATTATAACTATTTTTGTGAAGGCAAGACTGAAAGTGGCAGCTGAGACTGCAAGAAGTCGTAAAATCAGATTTTTATGGCCAGATTTATGCCTGGAACCTAGTTTTTCTTGGCAAATATTAAATTATAGGTATAGACTGTACATCGCAAATATGATATTAGAGGTGGTAGATCTAAGCCATAGGCCGCCTTGGGGGGTACCACCACAGTGTCAGTTATTCTTCAGTGAAATAGTGATGTCAACACATCACTGTGTTTCGATTGAAGGGCACTGTAGCAAGTGTAATTACTGGGTAAACGAGATTTACCAACTAAATGTCTCAAATGAGGAGCGCAGCGCGGTGATAATCAGATCTTTGCCAAACAAGGATTTGGGTGGCACTGTTGATCATAGGCAGTTCCATGCAAACTTGCAACCAATACTATAATATACTCTTTTAGAGGTTGATTTTTCAAAAACTCGAAAACGTTTAAAATCAAAAATTAGTAATTTCAGAGATCTATCTTCAATACTGACGGAGTTTCATACAAACTTGCAACCCCTATTTTAGAGGTTGATTCTCCAAAAACGCTGAAACACGTGTTTCTTTATTTTAAAGGAAAAAGCTAAACACGAAATTTCACTGATCTTACTTTAAAACTGACGGAGTTTCATACAAACTTGCAATCCCTATTTTACCCCCTGTGGGCACGAATTTTAAAAAATCATTTCTTAGTGGATGCCTACAGCTTAAAGTGCATCAATTACCAAAATTTCAGGTATGTTACCCTAGCGGTATTGGCTGTGCGTTGATGAATCAATCAGTCAGGGAAGTAATATGTATAGATTGTCCAAATCGTTATTTTTTTTTTTATTATTCATAGACGGCGAAATGGCAATAATATAGATAATTTGAAGTCCACAAATCACAATCTACAATTGCAGGTAAGTAATTAAACAATTTTTTGTGATGAATATACTTGGCCTGTTAAACTATTTTGAAGACGATTAGTGTCATGTATTTGTGAAAGTAATGGAATAGAATGTCGTCACACAAAACAAGACAAACAGTCTCAATACAAAATTTAGGCACATACTGCAATTTTTTTAATGAAATTAATTTTGTAATGAAATCAGGCTTAATCAACTGTTTGAAATGTTTTATTATTATATTCACATGCCCAAAATAGGCTAAATAGATATAGCACAGAGAATTGTTATGATAATTATTCCATCCATTGTACTCTATTTACGGTGAATAAATAAATTGATTGAAAAAAAAAAAAAAAATGTAGTTATTGGAAAATAAACCCTAAGCTGTATAGAGATATAGTACAATTTCCATATAAGCTCATAGATCAATTTTAAGCAGAAGATAAATAATTCATTTAAAAAGGGTTGTTTTTAAACTCTGGGACGAGTAATAAAATGCACATACCTATACCTGCCTACCTACCACTGGTCTTAGAGCCTCTGAACATCTACCGTCACCCATTTAATAAGCATAAACACATCTATGATAGCTTGCCTATCAAAAAGTATTCATGGCTATTTTTTTATTTTTTTTAAGCCAACTACTTTTTCTTTTGATAAGCGAACTCTTTTAGTTTCAACTGATAGTTTTTAATACTGAGAATATGTTTTGGTAGGTTGCCTACTTATTTCTATTTATGGCTCCCTGGCAAGGTATGAACAGGTTAGTCAATATAGGGAACTACACCGATTTGTTAAGTAATTTTTTTTTTGTTTTTGAACTTTCGCGATTTTTATACATATTATATATATTTCGGAACTTAATCGCGTAAATTATTTAAAGGTACGAACCTTTTATTTGGTTTTAGTTAGTGCAATTCGATCGAAACGTCAGGTAAATAAAAGATTCGTACCTTTAAATAATTCACGCGATTAAGTCCCGAAATATATTTAATATAATAAAAATTGGTATCGAAATATAGACAATTCAATTACAAAAATAATCGTATAGGCTTGCCTTCAAAAAACCGTTCAGGGCATGTTATTGCCAAGCTTTGAAATTTTAAATTGGAAAAAGAAATAGCTATGAACACTTTGCCATTGGCAAGCTATGTTAGGCGTGTTTATCTATACTTATATTATAAAGCTGACGAGTTTGTTTGTTGTATATGTAGGCTCATCACGCTACGCCCAATAGGAGCAGAATGAAAAATGTTGCAAAAACGGGGAAAATTTACGCAGACGAAGTTGCGCGTGTCAGCTTTTAAATCATGATTATTTTTTTTTAAATGTATCAACAGATTATCAGATGGGTGAAAGTCGATGTTCAGCGCCTCTCTTACTATAATTGTTACAACATTCCCCTTAAAAAGAAAATACCTATTCATTAAATCGATTGTTGTTATCTTCGGTGCCTTACCGATGTTATTATTTGAAAATTAACTTTTATTCGGTTATTTTTTTTTCATAGGGATATTTGTAACATCCTGTACAGTTATCTGAGTTATAAAATAAATCGGAACCAGTATTAATACAGGTAATATAATTATTCTAGGGCAAAGGGTGTATGTGTAACAATAGGAGTATTTACTTATAAAAGATTTTTTTATAAGCAAAAGGCAATTTCATAACCATGGCAAGACCTGGTATAAAACTAACTTCTAAGTCTGAAATGAATTGAAACATAAATCAAAACTTCACATGTATTTTTAACACGACATCTTTAATCTATAGATTTGAGATAATATTGATTATACTACAGCTTACATAGTCACCTCTCTTACTTATCTGTTTTATGGAGGGTAGAGGCAAGAATAAACATCTTACATGGGGGAATTCCCCGACGTAAACCTTCTTATATATCACTGAAGGCAAAGGGCCATCATCAAAATTTTATACGGGCATTGACGTAAATAATGTACCGATTTCCACCAAGCGGGCGACGCAGTAGCGCATCGTAGCGGATGCGAGCAGCCGACCGCGTCCGCTCGACGGCCATAATCTGCTGGAACCCGGGTGCATGCTCGCGTATCCGTTAGCATGCTCTCAGCAACTAGACTACAACACACGAGCGCGCGCGTCTACAGCCGAGCGGAGCCGACCGCATACACGCGGATGTAACCGAGTTCCAAGCAGTGTAAATTCCATTCAAATATGAAACTTATGACTAAGTACAGAAATTTGAATTTCCTCTGGCAGTTTGAAATCCGCTGTGCTGCGCTCCTGCGTCCCATTGGTGAAAATCGTACATAACAGTTCAAAAACCCTCTAAAGTACCGCTAGCTTTGAGAAGGTTACGATAAGAATATAGTAGTTTTAGACGAATTAAAGTGTGCTTAGAGAAATGGCAAGCGATTTATTTTAAAACTAGCTTACGCCCGTGGCTTTGCCCGCGTGGCAATATACACTATTGCTCAGGTCCTAAGGAAAGTATAAACTTAATCCAGATAGGAGATTATGCTTCCAAAATTTGAAAAGAATCTGTTCAGTAGATTTTGCGCCAACCACGAACAAACAAACGAGAAAAAATTAATCATGATTTTGGAATTAGAAATCCTTAAATAGTCGATCTAGGTTACCTTATTTCAAATATCCTCAATGTACAGACAGAGCTATTTTATAATTTTATAATAGTATAGATATACCCTTCCAATACTGTAGCGCTAATCTTATTTAACACACTTCGATCGATGCTTTTATGATAAGATGTCTCTCTCAACCTCTACCGCCCATAATATGTGTCTAACATTTAACACATCCCCTACAACATGTCTCCAAGATATTCCAACAACAACATTCTCGTGTATACGCTACGAGTTGAACACTAAAATGAGCTCATAGTAACTACTCGTTCAGTAGTCAAGTGCCCACTCGTTTTCCTGCAGAAAGGCGTCTACCACCTCTTTCATTGTGAAGTTGGGGATCAACTGATCTGCAGTCAGCTTCACACGGGTTACTGGGTCGAAGTGACCAACGCGCTGTAACAAAAAAAATAAACAAGTCATTATTAATAAAACAAAGAACCCGACTGTTATATAAATGAGGTATAATATTTTATAGGCATTTCTTATTCCAAATTAAGATTTTTTTATAATTTTGATGTACCCAGTGTCACTCTAACAACTAAGACGAATCTAACAAAACCTCTCTAGCTATAATCTATCAAGCCGTTTAAGGTCTGGGGCGTACCAAAGAAATATTTACACTCGAAAATCATAATCCTCCTTCCGTATTCGGATAATTAGGTTTAAAATAAAATTTTCACACGCCGAGAATATGAGTTGAGTTGAAACTCGTGAATAGCAGTCTACAGACAACTGTTAGGGGCCGTCTACCCGAGCGACTCGTACTCGCGCACCGAGAGGTTCTCTTATAAATTGATCACTGGGTGCACGCACGAAAAAGTGTCACAGTCACGTTTCGCCTATCGAAGTATTCGAATCCACTAAAGCTATCACAGGCATGGTTGTTTATTTCAATGTAATCAATGTTTTGACCATTGCAGCGACATGCAATTGGTAAATTGTATCGCATGTCGCTAAAAGCTGTCACAGGCATGGTTGTTTATTACAATATCATCAATGTTTTTCTATGACGTTATCACGTAAAATTATCGTCCGTAAACCGACTTTACAGACAACCATTTTAGTTATCATCAGTAAATTTTATTGTCCGGGCCTACCCACTGGGTTCGTCACAGATCGTAACGTATCCGCGCTTCTATAGTCGCGTAATCTCCACGAACGAACGATTATTCCGACAGCGTATCGTCGCGACTAGTACGACAAAAATATCGCCGCGACTCTCTCGCTCTTGGAGCCTAACCTAATCTCTCTAGGCTAAGTAGGTCCTCAAATAATTAACTGCAGGAGAGCGAGCTATATCGAAATGTTTCTTACTCTAAACAACTGAAATGGATATTATCTCGTCTCGCTTATAACTATTAAATATGGTGATAAAATATTTAAAAGTAAAAGCAAGGCGAGATATCCAAGTCAGTAGTCGATATCGCGTTTTATAACAGTAAAACGGAAAAGGACAAAACATTTACGTAGGTGCGTCAGAAATTTGCATCTATGTAATCAAATATTACAAAACAGAAGCTATAGTTGAAGAAGAAAAAAGTTGCCTGAAATCAATGAAAAAAAAAACATTTCAAGTACCTCCAAATGTTCCTCTATATCTTTCTTCTCATAAGTGATACCACTTGGTGTGATTACTGGCTCATTCAAGATCTCAAAACTAATTTTCCCACACAAATAATCAGGCACATCACGTTTCTGTAAAAAAAAAAATCCAATTAGACATTGCATCAAAAACATGTTAAAAAATATACCTGCTTGTTGAGGGTCCGAATCCTGCACATATTGTTTTGCCCCACCGTACTTTAACGTATTACACGTATATTTAAGGAACCCGTTTTTGCAACATTTCTTAATGCTGCTCCGCTCCTTATTTCTCCACTATTTAATGGATGTTATTATTAAAAAAACCGCATCAAAATCCGTTGCGTAGTTTTAAAGATTTAGGCATACATAGGGATATAGGGACAGAGAAAGCGACTTTATTTTAGGAGCTTTGATTCTATGAACATGTGAGCCCTATTTAAAAAACCCTGAAAATGTCATAAACGTCGTCTTTTGTTTGTGTTGCTATTTGCTGCAATTGCAATACATTTTCCAGACCTATTATCAGAGTTCAAAGGTACAGCTCCGTACAGTTGTCTCAACGTAAGTTGGTCGGATTGGAGTAGGCGACAAGTGGTTGCGCAGATGCATTTTTTGTAAGTAAATGGTGACAGGAAGCGGGGCCGGGGTCGGTAACTATAATCAGCTCGGCGAACCTTGATCCCTATGACAGTTCATACTAGTGACGGGTCGTGTCGATATATCGCAACTTTTTATAGGCAAAGGCGTGACTTGCATTCAGCCACATCGATAAACATGTTTTTAAAATATAATCTACATTACTATAATTATAATGCTTGTTATATTTACAAGTATCCGTGTATTTGTATATGGGGTTGCCAATATTCCGATGCAGAGGTAACATGGTCGGACTGTATAATTTTAATGTGAATTAAAATTTTAGTTATAGCAACACTATCTGATCTGTCACTACGCTAGTACTGTCAGTTCGCTACGCCAGTACGAGTCTTGTATGCGCCACGTGTTTTGTTGTGTCATCGGAATCCTTTGTTTGTTACTATTGTTGTTTTCTGTTTTTGTTATTGTTGCTGTTTTGTTTTTGTTGGTGTTTCAAAATGCCGAAAAGACTGAGAAAAACTGTACTCAACAGTGAAACGCGGGAGTTTGTTGTACGCTTGCGTGACTATTTTGCTCGCGAACTACAAAATGGCGGACCTTTGTTGCCACTTGACAACGTACGCGACCGTGTTGCTGATGCTTTGGGAATTGGCAAAGCTACCGTTTCCCGAATTACAAAGGAGAAGTTCGGCGAATCGTCGATGGAGGAGAACAAACTATCAACTCCAAAGAAGAAAAAACATAATAGGGCACGACCCGTAACTAACCCCGATGATTTCGACATGGCAGCGATACGAAACCATATTTACGGCTATTATTTTCGAGGTGAACTGCCGACTTGCACAAAATTATTAGCGTCGCTGAAATCGGTTGATTTATTTAAAGGTGGATTCACTTCTCTCAGACAGGTTATAAAAAAATGTGGATTTCGTTATGGGAAGTGTGACAAAAGAAAAGTGATAATGGAGCTGAAGGACATTGGATTGATGAGGTGTGATTTTCTACGACAAATAAAAAACATCGAGAACTGGGACAAGGTGGTTTATCTAGACGAAACGTGGCTCAACGCCAATCACTCAGTCTCCAAAACATGGACAGACGACACAGAGAAATCCTGTACCAAAGCACCAGAAGGCAAGGGCCAGCGTTTGATTATCTGCCACGCTGGCACAGCCAAAGGTTTTGTACCTAACTGCTTGTGGGCCTTCAAATCCGTGAAAACAAGTGATTATCACGAAGAGATGAATTTTGAGAATTTCAAGAAATGGTTCACAAAACTATTAGACAATTTAAACGAGCCCCACTACATTTTAATGGACAACGCCCTATACCACTCTGTGCAAATTAATAAAGCGCCTACCGCGAACAACAATAAAGGCGAAATAATAGAGTGGCTGCAAAACAATGGTGTGGCAGCTAATACTCAAATGCTGAAAAAGGAATTAGTTAGATTGTTGAACCTTCATAAACAGCAAACAAAGAAGAAATATTTCTTGGATGAGATGGCAAAATCAAAAGGGCACACCGTGATTCGGCTACCGCCCTACCACTGCCAATATAATGCAATCGAAATGATATGGGCGCAGATCAAAGGTGGGTTGATTTGTATTTATTTTAACATGTTTTTATTTAGGTCACTGGTGACTGTCTAGTCGGCTAGTACTATTTAAAGTAAATGTACTTACCCCGATCTCGCTCTTTGACTTTGCATCATTTTCAATCTAAACCATTATTGTTTCAGGTTGTGCAGCCAGGCTTAACACCACTCCGCCATTCACAGCTAATAAAATGCTTACGTTGCTACAAGAGGCATGTAGTCAAGTGACTCCGGACAATTGGAGGAAAGTGGTTGAAAAGACGAAAAAACTATGCTTAGATGATTGAGCCGACGAATTGAGAAGACGTGCGATACGACAATATAGTAGACCAGCCGTTTTTAATAAACATAGGAGAAAGCAGCTGCAGTTCGGATTCCGAGTCTGAGACGCAATCGGTGACATCATTGTCAGATTCAGATTAATGTATATTAAAAAATCATAAATAAACCGCTTTTGTTTTATTTGAGTAGGTATATACAATAAATTTGTTAAATCTCCTTTATTTTATTATCGCAAACAACTTAAATGATTATAAATCTGACACTAAGAGCGTAGGTACTCTATTGATGTATTTTGTACACTCGTTTCCATTTTCGATATTTGTTTATCGATACTTTTCCGCACTAGTCGATATCTTCCAAACGGAGTAACTTTTGCAGGACGTCAACGTAAAGTCTGATTGAGATAATTTCTTGTAAGTGTTAATAATTATTATAATTCTAACGGGATATTATTGTAATTGCATATATCTGCCTAAAATTAATAAATATCATTTTTAGACACCGCCAATTCGATTATAATATAACGGTGACGCTACTACAAGGTTGTGTCGTGGGAATAACTGTCAGTGTCATAGGGATCAAGGTTCGCCGAGACTATTATAAACCAAGAGAATTAGAAATGCGATTACGCATTACATTGTCATAATTAGTATGTTTTTTGTGATTATTTTCGTAGAGAAATTGTTTTTCAAACTTTCTTTAGTATTTAGTGTAACTGTTCTAAAATTAAACTTTGATGAACTCCGTTAAGTAGTATTTTTTATATTTAATTAAAATTGTGTTTGTATTTTTAATTGATTAAACAGAATTCATCGTTTTCGTAAGTCATTTTAGTGTCGCATCTCTATGACATGCGCGAAAGTGTTATAAACTTCAATCCGGCTGAGTAACATTGAGACAATTGTATGAAACAAAGAGAAAAATATACATACCCTTCTTCTCTCATCCATTTTAGAGAATAAATTATTTAATTCACTACTGTAGTTATTCTGTAAAAGATAAGAAAATGTTATATTTTTTTAATATTTTTCTGTCGCCAATCATACACAGTGAATTGGCACAGGAATTTTTCAACAGTCGTCATTATCATTATCATCAACATCATCGTCACCATCATTATCTTCACCACCGTCTTAGATATATTTCGAGACTTAATCGCGTGAATTATTTAAAGGTAAAAGGTTCGTACCTTTATTTACCTTTAAATAATTCACGCGATTAAGTCCCGAAATAAATCTAAGACGGTACGTTATGTATAAAAATCGCGAAAGTTTAAAAACAATAATTCACCACCGTCATCATCAACATCGCCATCATCACCACGTAAACATAATCAGTAGTAATTAACTACCTACTTGTATTCGTAATAAGTAATTAGATTACTCAAATGTAATCGTTTACGCCACACACTTGTGGGCAGATTACTAAATAGGTAAACAAAGCTTGAGTCCCAACTAGGAGCTTGTTTTACTCTAATCTAGAGCTAACTCCCACTATTATAACGGCTCATTACAACGCATCATGGACCTTTTCCAAATCATGCCGATCATTACTAGCTAATGAATTGGTCATTTACTTACACATTCCTCTTCAATTTTAGATCCCTTGGTATTTATTTCTTCCTCACTAATATGATCACCTAATTTAAGTGTTTCTATTCTACGCTGCATGTCTTCTGTTATTAGCCTGTAACATAAATAATTGTTTATATAATAACAATTTACATAATGGGCTTTATTACCTTGATTTTGAAATCTGTTAACATGGGCGGATCCAAGCGTAAGTTGTATGCAAGAAGTGGGTGGGCGCCCCAAAAAAAAATAATTCTGGGGGGCGGCATAAGTGGCTAATGAGTAAAGAAATTTATTACAATACAAGAAATTCGGTACACAACACAACCATCTGAGAGGAGCCCGTTCCGTTCCCTCCACTGTATCCGCCTAGATGAGAACCTACATAGAAAACGCACACCAGGCGCGGATTCAGAACTTTATTTGATGGGGAACATTTTACTCAACCGGCCAAGTGTGAGTCACTATCATGACAGTGGGGGCGTACATTTGATTAAACATCGGTACACCAGTCACTGGGGGGCGGGGGAATTGCTGGTCTAAGCACACGACTCTAGCGTCATATTTCTCAAATTCTCCCCAAAAAAAAAGGTATTTCAGTCGAGTCTGGATCCACTCTGTGGTCTTGTCTATGGTTACGTCACTCAAGTGAAGTAGGTATGAAGGTTGCCTTCTGTACCACTCTCCTCCTCCTGCTTAGTCGTTCACTCTTGTCAGAGTGGTCATGTTTTCAAGATGACACATCTGTTAAGCATCCTGCAGTATAACCGATGTGTCTCCACTCTTCAGCATTACGGGAGCATTGGACCATTGAGGTCTGTGTTACAGTTGTTACCACTGTAACAATTTCTAGACAAAAAAAACTAATTAATGTTATTTTGTTACCTATTCAGATAAGTCTGCAGTTCAATTTCTTGTGAAATTCTTTTCTCCTCTTGAACATTCCATCTCTTTTTCCTAGCTATGCGGATTTGCGCAGCAATGTCATCGCCGAAATTCAATTTCTGCTCGCGCGCCAAGTCACTTGCTGAAAAACGATAACATATTGTTTTCTGTACAGATTATAGATTTTTATGTTTTTGTGCAGAATTACGTAGCAAATAAGCTATGACAGTTTCAAAGTAATATAGACCAGAATTCAGACTTCAGCAGACAGATGACATTGAGCTTAGTTGCTTAGTTTTTTTTTCATATCTGTCTGTTTGTTTCTTTGGAATTGAGATCAAAATCTGGGTAAAGAAATTGATAAATGCAGTATTAAACAAATGCAAGCATACACCTACATGGGTTATTCCAAGCACAGCAATAACAAGGACAGCCATAGATGTAAGCTAATATATATTAAAAAATTACCTCTGTGCAAATGCTTGATGGCTTCATCATAACAATCCAGTTCAACTAAGGCCTGTCCCAAAAAGAAGTGACCTTTGACCTGATTAGTGTCAATGTCGAGAGCTCTGCGACAATCCTGGCATGTTGCTTCCCATCTCTTCATCTTGAGGTGACATAGCGCACGGTTTGTGAAGTATGTTGCTACAGAGGGATTTTTTATCTGAAATTGAAAAATGTATTAAATTACTAAAATGTATTATATTTAAATATTCACAAGATTAAGACCTGTAATATATGTATTATATATTTTCATAATGTGTACAAATCGTGAAAGTTTATAACATTTATGTGTTATATTACTACTAAGTATCTATCTCCTCTTTCAATTGTATTTGACCAATTTCCTTATTGCTAGGAACTTTGTATTATTATAAAATGCACATTGGACTCATGTCACTATGTAAGCTTCCCAAAGACGAGGACCTTATGATGTATACAATTTTGTTAAATTGTTATCAATTTTAACCTCTCCATTACTTGCTTCCAATGTGTATACAGTGATAATGAACTGCATGCTCTAGCATTGCTATGATATACACTTCTATTTCATCTTTTTTTTAGTTTTTAAGAAGGATAACTAGCAATGTGGGTTGCACATTACTAGCAATCTTACTAACCCCTCCAGTTAAGCTGAATTGCTTGTGTTAGGTTAGGTTAGACCGACAAGACAGTTTAACCGCTCCAGTTAGCTTTGTTCGTTAAATCACTTGTGTTAGGAATGTGTTCACATTGGTAGTATAATGGGTATGGAACCTGTGACTCCTTTGAGCGTCTGATGACTTAACCATTAGCCTACCACCTTCAAATAATGTTGTTATCAAGCAAATGTTTATTTTTAACTATTTTATGTGCTTTAAATCTGTATAAATTATTAAACAATTAGTCAAACTTAATAGTAAAATCGATCTTATACCTATTACTAATAATTATGACTTAATTTACAAACAGGTAAACCATCTGAATATGTACACAAGGTACAGTGAAATTAGTCTCGAGAAATTTTTGCATATGTAGTGGTGTGTATGTTACTTAGATATTAGAGCGCGTTTCCACTATATCGTTCTGGCCCTTACAAAAATGTTTCAATATCCTAACATTACTATTTAATTTAATACTTATCCCTAGCAACACTCTGATTTTTGTTTTCAATAAAAACAAGTTTTTATTTTAAAGAAAAAGGTTTTGACTTTATTAAAAAAAATATGTCATTCAATTTCACGTCCTTGAGCAAACGACAAGGCGACTACCGTGAAACAATAAAATATCGTGTCGTTCTTTAGATGATAGTAGTTTAGCTATAGGTAAAAAGTTTTGACCATAATAATTACGAAACAAAACAAATAAATAAATCGTCACTTGATAGTGGAAAGTGGAAACACGCACAAAACCAGAATAAACCAGTTTACTCTGTCCGCAGGTGCCACGTGCAGTCTGACGTCAGTCGCTTGATACCGTTAGAACATAAAGCACGCATTTCATTAAAAAATTATAATTATTAGATACGTAGTAGTTTCATTGTGAAATTTTGTATTTGTTGATTGTTGTTATTGTTTGTTATTATTGTTAAAATATTTGTTGAAGTGTTTAATTTCAAGTGTGTAAGTGTTGTAACTTTATATTGATAATTCAAAATGGCTCCAGTGTTAAAACATGGTCGAGGCAAGCCTTTGACTTCTCAAACTAAGGAAGTTTTGTACTGTTTGTACAAATATTTCGAAAATGAGTGTAATAACAACCCGAGCAGTATTATGACCCCCACTCAATTAGTTGCTAAATCAACAGGAATTTCAATAGCATCCGTCAGAAAGGTAGTATCAGAAAGCAAATGTCGTCCTTCAGATCAGGAAGTAACATTTAAATCTCCTAAAAAGAAACCGAATCGTAAACCTACAATAGTAATCGATAACTTTGATCAGCAAGTTATCAGAAGAACAATTCATGACTTCCACATCACAAATAAAGAAGTTCCCACTTTAAAAACTTTGCACTCAAAATTGAAAGAAGATATCGATTATAAAGGTTGTGTCAGCACGTTACGAAAACACGTCATGTCATTAGGTTTTAATTGGAAGCAAACAGAAGATAACCGGAAACTTCTTATGGAAAAACACGAAATTAGATACTTGCGAATTAATTATTTGATGAAAATTGCTGAATATCGTGAACAACGCCGACCAATTGTTTACACCGACGAAACATATATACATACATCACATACCCTCTCGAAATCTTGGTCAGATGGAAGCACTTCAGGTTTGAAGCAACATATATCGAAAGGCAACCGCTTAATCATTGTTCATGCCGGTGGTATCGATGGCTTTATACCAAATGCATTGCTTATGTTTAAAGCCGACCAAAAAAGTGGAGATTACCACAACAATATGAACTATGACAACTATTCAAGGTGGATTCAAACTCAATTAATACCCAACTTACAACCAAATAGTGTTGTTGTTGTTGACAACGCACCATATCATAACTCAATACAAAATCCTGCACCGAATAGTAATTCTAGAAAACAGCAAATGATAGACTGGCTGACATTTCGAAACATTGAGCATTCATCCACGTTGCTTAAGCCTCAATTATATGAACTGATTCTGCAAAACAAGGCGAGATTTATAGAGTACAAGATAGACGAAATATTACGACAGCACGGTCATACTGTGCTGCGTTTACCACCATACCATCCGGAGTTTAATCCTATAGAAAATATATGGGGGATAGTGAAAACATATGTCGCAAAAAAGAATGTCGCAATGAATATGAAGGTTATAATGTCATTAGCTGAAGAAAAAATGAACGCCATAACTGTAGAGGAATGGAGAAAAGTTTGTTTGCATGCTATTGAGGAGGAAAGCAAATATCAGGGTAGAGACGCAGCTTTAGACACAATATCAGAACGAATCATAATTAATTTAAATAATTCATCTGATGAAAGCGAGGATGGGGATGATTGTGATATGCCTGGGGTTGATGAATTATTAGAATAAAACATTTATGGCCGGAGAACACCTAATTCATACACGTCTTCACTGAAGTGAAAACCGGCATTCAATGCTTGTAATGTTTGGAACTGGCTTGTCTGCCTCATACAGTTCCATAGATTACAATGCGGTGGATACACATTTTCACGACCGTATTAGTACGTAGTGCGTATGCGTAGACGTGCACGCATTTGGTGTGCTCCAGCCACAAACGTATATTACCTTTAAAACAATAAAAACTAAAAATAAAATGTTGTTTTTTTTATTTGCTGACCATACACTACTACAAACGCAAAAATTTCTTCAAGCTAATTTACCTGTACTTCTAATGACTCATTATTGGTATATAATTTACTGCTACAAGCACAGTGTTGCTTGTATTATGTACAATGCCACAGAGAACTTCAAATACCTACAATTTTACAGGGCATAAACTATATGTAGAAACAGAATAAAATTGTGGGTATAACTTTATCAAAATTTTAAGCACACCTAGTTTCTAGCAAATTGTATCCTAGTGTACACTAGGATACAATTTTCATTTTTTACTAGAAACGATGTGTATCATGCTAAAAATATATTTTGGGCAGATAGATACTCCAGATCTATACAATGAGCGGGTTTGACTGTCAAACAAACAAAGGCTGTGTCTCGTGTGCCACAAGGGGTGCATCTCGTGCCGCAAGTACTCACCACTATTAATGCCCTCTTGGAAGCCAAATCAGACTGTGATATTTTTGCAGACAACCCTAAAGTTTATTAAAACTATTTGTCATATTGTGAAACTCTAGAAGTTTAATTCATACTTAATTTAATTAGTATAATTGGTTTATGTAACATTGTAATTGTATGAATAAATACACTAAATAATTGCCTTAGTAGAACAGTGGATATGGCTGCTGTGTTCAGGTTGTGGGTTTGATTTCCACATAGAACAACAATTAATGTGATTCACAAATGATGATTTAGTCAAAATATACACTTATACAGTATGCCTATAATGATGTATGTTTGTAAATGTCCCCATAATACAGGGATTTTCTTATTTTTAATTATCCCCAAGCAGTATTACAGTCCAGACACAGGTCTGACCAGACTTGAAAAAAAAAATAATGGATGAAGCAACTATATAATGATGGCTCCCACAAATAGTTGTAATTTAAAAAATGCATTTGTTTTTTGTTGATTTTTGTAATAATTAGCATTTCCAAAGGAGTGTTTCAATGTCAAGTCTCTCTGAAAATCTCATTACTTATTGAAGATATGTAATTATATTTTGATATGATGAATGTATAGTATGATAGAATGTTTTTCTACTGGGGCAAAAATGACATTTTATCTAGAAACTGAGTTCTGGCCTTATGCATGGGAGCCATCAATATAATCACTATAGTTCTATTAAAACTACATAATCAACTGAATATTTTTCATCTGATGAAATTGCTTCAAGAGATTTTAAACATATGTATGTGTAGTTTTAAATCCTATATACTTATCCGTATTCTTTATACTTCTTACTTATTTCAATAAAACCACATCTCTAAAAACTTTGAAAGAGTCATTGTCAAGATGCTCATGGTATTTGTAAAATATTGCAAAGGTATTATGAAGGCATGTAGGTATAATTTCAAACAATTTATACCTGGAGTTCTACACCCGAACTTGTTGTGTGTATGGAAAATACAAAACTTTCAACTGGTAAGAACTAAGTACACCACTTATCAAAAACAAAGCCAGACTCTTTCTGTCAATAATGGATGATGATTGCGCTGCTACCAGTTGTTGGCAAAATACAAACTGTCGTATACTCACAATAGCCTTTGTGTAACAGTTCATTGCATCTTCGAAACGTCGCAAACTGAACAGTCTGTTGCCTTGTTCCTTCAATTCCTTATCCGTAAGGTTTGCCGTCGAATACATATGTTTACTCATTGTTCTTGATAGTATTTCACTCCTTTTAAGTCAACTTTACCACCGATATCATTATTTAATCCCAGACCACTCGGAGAAGGGTTTACGCAATGTAGGTAATTGGGTATACCACAAAATATTATGAATATGTATTTTTCTTCTAGAAAAATATGTTTGTCAGCGAAATAATGACATTTGCATAGTTTTGTTTTTGACAGTTGTCTATTTCCATGCTGTGCTGCCAGATGATATTTTAGTATGGGTACCTACCATTGACATTATTCCCCCGGAAGTTAGGATACCTTAAATTGAATTGACACAACAATTTATATACAAAAAAAAATAAAAATATAAAAAATGGTTGTCTGTAAAATCGGTTTACGGACGTTAATTTCCCTTCGGCGCAGAATGTTAAAGTCTTAAAAAAACATTGATGACAAACATCGCCATTCGCCTCGCTTATCAACCAATCAATAACATTACTTCCAATTGTATTGTATCGCATGCAATCGCATGTCATGTCACTGCAATCACAATTATGTATAAATCATTATGGTGAAACTGCACCATGACCTTGGTATTCTAACAGTAAAGGAAGAAACCTCTCCTTTGATAAAGAAGTAAAACATGTTATTTTTTTATGTTTAACGATTCATTACCAATATCTGGTTCAATAGAACCAAATATCATTACTGGTCGAACAAATTGTGTATTGTCTGTACAGCAGCTCCGACCGCGTCAATGTCAGACAGGGTGGGGACACTGTCGTTTAAGTGACAGATCAGTAATTGAAGAGTCGGCATCTGTTTTTTGTTTCCGAAAATATTTAGTCACCTTCAAGTTCAATAGATGGCGTTACCATTTTGAATAAATTTTTAGGTTTCATTTTGTCTTAAGAAATTAATAAAACAGTGCTTTTTTATTTGTTTTATCAAATAATGGTCTTTAAAATGCTTTATCTTAAAATAATGTTGTTTGTCACTACTAAATAATACTGGCCTCTATAGTAAGTGTCCAGTTTGTTTAAGGTACTTGAAAAAAGTTATCTTTTGACAACTGTCAAACAAGCCATCACAGAATTGGAAGTTTTATTCATTGGTTGTATTATTTAAATTAATTTCATATGCGATAATTTCAAAAGCCCTGAGCTATCAGTTATTTGAATAATATATGTGTTATCTTGGATTTGCGTGTTTGTTGTTCCATTTCATAATTGTGGCTGTGATAATTTGGTACAAGTGCGTTGAATACGCCCCGTGTTATATACAATTAAATCTATTGATTTAATTTTATCTTGCAACGGACACTTTATTGTTTAAAATATGGCCTTGGATAATGTCGCGTTAGAATAAATATCTAGACTTTGTGCTTTTGTTAGAAAACCTAGTTGTAAGTAGGTAGGTACATAATAAATATTACATTAATATAAAAACTCATCTTTTCTTATAATTTCCTACCACAAATAACTGAATCATCGATCAGCAACAAGGTTGTTTAGGAATCACACGGAATTACTTTTAGGTGGACCACGACCCATAGTCTTTTTGATTTGCACATTACTCAACATTTAGGTGGACCACGGGCAAGAAAAAGTGCCCGTGGTTCACCCAGGTAGACTAAGCAGGTGGACCACGACCCCAGACAGGTTTATTAATCTCAACGATTCCATGACGTTTTAGCATTTTTCATGAGAGTCATTTTAAAGTTTGATATTCAAAATAAAACTTAAAAATGCCTCTCTTAAAAAAATTAGAGTACCTATTTAAAACAATCGTTGAAATTAATAAAATGAGTTGTTGCTAATAAAACCTACAGATATGCCTAGCATACCATACCGCATAAATGATATTTCTGGAAACAAAATTCAGGTGGCGCATTGTCGTCTGTCAAAATCAAAACGGTTTGCTTAGTTCCTATACTCTTTTGGCATGTCCGTTTGTATTAAGGAGCCACTTTTCTTATCATATAGGAATCCACGAATCAATCGAGTAGCGAATCTGCCGAACTAACTAATCTGTCCAATCCAAGAATCTCTCCAGTACCGAATAAAGGCTTCAAAAGTTAAATGATCACAAAGGTAGCACCCCAATCAAAATGTTTAGATTGAGCATCCACGTCAGAACTAGGAACATCATGGATGAATACAATAACATAAGTTTGTTTGATTTTGAACCTTTTGAGAGTAGTTATTAGACAAAATCTGAGCTCGGTAATATTGATATTATGTAAAAGTGGCAATAAATAAAAAGACTCGCTGGATCACACACAAGTATATTTTTATTAATTCGTATTCTCAAAAATGGCCAGAGATCGTTCTTTCCTCCAGTCGTCACCATCGACATTCCGAGTTACCTACTCTCTTAATAGACAATGCTCAGAAATGAGTTCTAAACACATTCCGCCTTATTACAAAGAAAAGACCAAATCAAAGTTTAAACCAAGACTTTCAAGTCCAGGATATAGTACAGTGCTATTGGTCTTATTACAAAACTTAGATAATCCGTGGACCAGCTGATACCAAAGGATCTAGCAATCAGCCACAGATTATAATCAATTTAGTTCATTCATTGTTCTTATCATTCAAATATAACGTTCCGTTTTATACCAATATAATTTGAAAGTAAAGTTTTCATTGAGAATAAAATATTTAGACGTTCTATGTAGCTAAATTATTCGCCAGCACTACGTAATTTTCAAAATATTAACCTGACATAAAAGCCCTCGGCCTGCAATTTACGAAAAATCAAATAAATTCTGTCAGGATCGGAACGTTACACAAGTAGTTGTCATTAGTACTAAAAATGTAAACAAATGATGATAACCTAAATTTAACTAACTCAGACATTATTAGGGATGTTAGAAGTTTAATCTGAGTAACTATAGCGCCCAAACACTTAGAGGAACTTGGATGCGAGTTTTTATTACAAAGCTAGTTTCATTGGAACAGGTCTTAGCATGGAAGGATACTTACTCAATAAGATAATCCATTTTTGATATACTTACTGTTTTCTTTGTTGCACTCGTTGTTCTGAATGTATTGGGAGAAAGTATGCCTAGATTCAACATAGGTACTGAAGCTTCGGCTGAAGCACAACAAACAATTGAAACAAATTTTATGAATATATTTATTATTTAATATCAGTGAGCTTGCTATGAAATGAAAATCTCAATTATCTACATAGAATCATTATTTATTAGATACCATTTATTCTCCCTAAGAACAGAGTTCATTTTCATGAGAATCATAAATATAATTATCTAAACTGTTAGGTAGCACTTAATAGTTATTCCATTTGACAACAAAATGGATGTTTACAATTTCAATAACCTGTAACCATTCTGTATTCCCTGTTCAAACTATGTTTGAAAAGGAATATTGAGTTGATATCCCTTAATTCTATTTAGATAGACTAGCTTTCCCGCACAACTTAGTCTGCATAAATCTTCCCTGTTTTTGCAACATTTCTCAATGCTGCTCCATTCCTATTGGTTGCAGTGTGATATTATATAGCCTATAGCCTTCCTCGACAAATGGGCTATCCAACAGTAAAAAGTTCAAAAGAATTACCCCGTTCAAACAAACTTTTCAGCTTTATAATATTAGTATTTTACAATAAATTTTAAATTGTATGCATTTTTTGTATAATATATAAACAGTGATCAATAATATATTTATATAATAAAATTGATAATTCTATATTTAGATCCACCTTATAGTTCACTAGTAAGTTTTAGGTACATTATACATAGAATCATTATTTATTAGATACCATTTATTCTCCCTAAGAACATAGTTCATCTATCAGAGAATCTTAAATATAATTATCTAAACTGTTAAGTAGTGCATAATAGTTATTACATCACAATTTCAATAAACTGTAACTAATCTGTACTCTCTGTTTAGTGTTTAAACTATGTTTAAAGGAACATTGTAGCAATGTATTAACTAGCTGAGCTCTTATAAACATAATATTCAGTTCTTGGTACCTACCAATAACCTATGGTTACACTTTACCAACTAAATTTTAAATTGATCAATGTTTATTTAGTTCCACTATAATATGTATAGTTCAGTAGTAAGTTTTAGGTAAGAAATTTTGTCATAATGATGTTTCTATTACTTTGTTTTGTGCATTTTGAGTAAATTCAACATTGGTTTTTGCCGCACTACTCCAGACCACCTATCAGACATTCCAAATGTGATTTTCCAACTTCAATATAAATAATGTGACATATTATAAGTGGAATGCATCAGATTGTTTTACATAGAGCACTAGTTAATGATACTATTGTCGAACAAAATTAATCTGTGTTGATCTTCAACTTTCCACACTGCATAGGTACACTTCACGTCGAGTCTGGTTGACCCAAACATTGCACAGACCACTTTAATTTTAGGACATCTCTGAGTTCTGTATATTAAATCTTCTCTCTCAATTCCAAGCTGTGATAAATGTTTTGAAAAACAATATTATTAAATCTTTGGTCACACATCGCATTTCACTCGATTTTTGCGTTTATTTTGTTGCCACACCATATTTAGTTAGTTAATAATTTAAAGTCACTTAACACGCATTATTCGTCATTAATAATTGAAACTAAAATTGAACGCAAAATTGTAAATAAAATAACCTTAAAATGTCAAAATTTTTGACATTTTACCATAGTTAAACTAGGGTGATCGAAAGACTAATCTATAGACCAAAGAAGATCATCGATTAAGCGATGAACCTCGTTTTGTAATAAGGATTTTCGGTTTAAACTAGGATTTTCGTCAAACCAGGTTTAGTCCAGCTTTTGGAATAAGGCGGATTATGTCGACTCCTTCCACCGAAGGCATTCGGTAGCTCGGGTAGTGGCATGGCTGTGATTGGCTATGATGGGCTTTGATTGGCTATGATTGGCTATGATTGGCTATAATTGGTTATGATTGGCTATGATTGGCTATGATTGGCACATTGAAAGATTGTAGCAATGTGGGATGGAGTCTCACATTACTAGCAATTTTGTTAACCCCTCCAGCTAAGCTCAAAGGCTTGTGTTAGGAGTGGGTTCACGTCGGTAGTATAATGGGTAAAAAAAAAAATCTGAAACATATACATTTAGTATTCATTTGAACTAAATGTTAATGTCCCAGGTTCTTGATTCCGTTGTGATCTCAGGTAGGTACAGTCATTGATTTATTTCACAAACCATCAGGATTGAGGAACAAAATGAAATGAGTATAAATATACTAAATTCACTCAATTTTACTTCTATATCCACATGCTACAAAATCGAACACCCTATAAATCTATATTAATATTATAAAGCTGAAGAGTTTGTTTGTTAAAAAACGAGTAAAATTTACGCAGACGAAGTTGCGCGGGTCAGCTGTCCTGCGTTAATTTTCATTTTTTTTTTGCTTGTTTGCTTCATTATCAAACAAACAAACTTCAGCTTTAAAATAAAATTAAGTAGGGTTACTAGTCATAGACGTAGAGACTAACTGCGCCATAACCTCACAAAATTGACCACTCTCTACAAAGAGACGAGGCTACTTTGTGGACACCTGTCAAAGGCCGCACGATTATTTTCTCTCTTTCACGATTTGCAGTCAACATTTACTTTATTTGAATGGGATGGCAAGGTCCAGGTCTATACGTTAATGTTACTTGTAGGTAAAGTATTAAATTATGTGGTAGGGTTATGGATTTTTTCAAAAAATACTGATTCGGTTTTTCGATTTCGCTATTCGACAGCATAATTTAAGTTATAGTATCTAAATAAATTCCAGTCAAATAAATACTTTAATGATTTCATTTTTTAGTAGACAAATCGGAAATTGGTGGAAAATGATAGGAGGGTATCTTGAAGACAGGGTACAACGGTGATACGTCTCTAGTCCATAAGTTGTGGCGCGCATTGTCAGGTTCTTCTTCTTGTTTGTGTGTGATGGCAATTCTTCTTTTCATTATCCATCTTTTACTGTAAGAAGATAATGGTAGATAGGTACTTTTTTGCTAAACTGAACGTATGGGCGTAGGTAATCAGGGCTTGGTGCTTCAACCTTCATCTCCCCGAAATTGCAAAAAGGTAAGTACCCAGTACTCATTTAAGTAGTTGTTTAACCAATTATACCACGTACCTCACGTACGTATTGTACCACATTTATCCAACCCCGCCCCTCCCCTCTTAAAATTATCCTGGGTACGCCGATTTGCGTTAAACTAAACTATAAAGCATTTTCTTTTGTCTTCATATTTTACCTGACCAATGATTGCTTACGCTTTAACTTGTCTGACGGCAAGGAACAAGGTTTCCTGTCAGTGAAGAGCTACATACTAACAGGGGTGTAGCTTGCCTTAGAAGGGCCCTGTGCCATTTGTTGGGGAGTCAGGTGTCAAAGGCCCAAAGGACTAATGCGAGACCCTCGCACAAATTTGCAAGGCACTTATGCAATTGCCAGCGCACGTTCAGGGCCCCGTCAGCCTGGGAGCCCCGTAATTCGTGACATTATAGTTCATAAGTCTCATAGCCCAGTAATTACATTTGCTACAGTCAGGCGCGGATATTCCCTCCTTCTACCCCACTCGACTGAAATACCTTTTTTGGGGGGGGGGGGGGGGGAATTTAAATTTAACACTAGACCGGTGTGTTTTGACCGGCAACTGCCCCCCCCGGTGGCTGTTGTACCGATGTTGAATCAAATGCACCCCCTCCCAACATCATGCAAGCGACTCACACTTCGCCAGTTGAGTCAGATTACCCCAGAACAAAGTTCTGGATCTGCGCCTGGCTACAGTGCCTTTCAAACGAAACAGTAATGCGATAACATCACTTAATTCACGTAAGAATAACTGACACTGTGGTGTTACCCACCAAGACGGCATATGGCTTTGACCTACTACCGGTAAAAGAGTATTCAAGATATAAGGCACAGGAGGCCTACTCTAATTCAATGAAAACGAAGTTTCGATCAAAAATGAAGTGCCAGGAACATCAATTCAATCCACTCGTGTTTAAAAATGGTCTATGGGTTCGGGCTTCTTGTGCTTATCCAAAAATTAATTATAACAGTCCCCGTAAACTCAAGAAATTTAATAAAACGAAAATTCATGAATTTCGTTTTAAAGAAAGAGAGTAGGCCTACAGAAGTTGGCTGCTAGGCTGGCTGGGGCAGCAGAGGATGTTTTTGTAGATAGACGATATTTAGTACTTACTCATCTTTCGCTGGATCTTTAAAAAGTGGCGGCTTCAGAGGCAATGATAAGCTCAACTTCATCAAAGGACACGGAAAGTGCACGTTACCCAGAAGCAGTATGCCTTCTTCATCTTTTGCTATCGTTGATGGTTGCTCCGGTTCGGTATCACTTTTCTAAATAACAATTTGATTTATTGGGTATAGTTATGAAACTTCTACAGTGTGTGTAGTGGGCTCTATTCGTGATAATGTGTCTGACAAGGCTTTGGCAATAGTTTAGATACTTCGATTATAGATATATCTTTGATCGAAGTTTAGATCGAATTCTCATTTTTATTTTGTCATTATGACACACACACAAGTCGTAGGTGTGTTTAGACAACAAGAATAATGTTTTAAGGTGTCACAGTCACCCCAAGAGTAAGCTTTGGCTTGCTATAAACCTTTGCGCTGTGCTCTAAGCTCGCATTAATCATTGAGACTACTCCACTCTACTCTTTCTTTCTTTCTTTCTATACATTTTAAAAGACAACGAAAATTAACGATGGAAATGTCGACTCGAACGAGCCTCGATCCCGCGACAAAGAAGTTCTATTTCTATAGCGTTACCTAAATACCGACTTAGGAGTGGTCAGGGGTAATTTTATTTCTCCATACATTTGGAAATGCAAATAATTGCTGCATTGTTATTTTTAATCAGAACTAGATACAATACTTACATCTTTTCCTTGGCGTTTTTGAATATTTCTAACATGGTTTTCAATATTTAGACACCATTTCCAAATATGCTCGTCGCATGCCCCACGTTGCTGCAGACGTTCATTTAATTCCGCCATGTTTCGTATTGGCTTCTGAGCCTAGTTGAAAACAAATCTTGACATTAAGTAACTAATAACAGGGATGTTATAGAGCACCGTAACCGATACCGAATCTATCGGATATCCGAAATAAAAAACTATACGTAACCGTAACCGAAATCGATATAAAAGTTTCTGATAATTTCGTATATGGTTTTGATCCAGGTTTATGATGAGTATAAATTTTATAATCCACGTAAAAAAAATATACTAATCAAAAACTTGGCTTTTGGTTTTGCCGGCCGAGCTAAGCACTAGCGCTTTAGCGGTGCCTGTCTTTTGCAGACTGATGATGTGTTGTAATAGCTCTTAAAGAGATATTGAAGAATATAATAGGAAAAAAAATAGGTATAGTAATAATTTTCTTACATTTTTTTTCTATAACTTAAGAAATGTGTAAATAACTATGTATAATAATTACTTAAGTAAACGACATTGTATTTTTTTTCATTACTTATTAGTATTCCTTAGATTCCCCAAAAATCCAATTACCGTATCCGAGATTATCCGAATCTTACAGATAATCCGAAATAATTTTATATCCGTATAATATTATTCTTATATCCGTATCCGAATTATTTACTTAAGCCTACAAAAAACTTGCAAGTTTTTCTTATGCTTAGTATCGCTATTAAATTTGAAAAAAATATATAATGGTCCCAACACTAATACGCAACATTATTCTTTTGACTTGTTTCATCCGGGTAGGTACTGCTAAAGCGGCGAAAGAAGATTGAGAAAATGGGCTTATGATTAAACATATTATACACTCCTCTTACAAAACTCCTAAAAAAGGAACTCTTACTATAAGGGACTTGGACGCCAACAACTTTTCACTCAAGTGCCTCAAGGAGTAAGCACCGAAAGACTTCTCGCTGGCCTTGTAACTTTGAAGACCTTGCTTGAGCCGAGCTGAGACCATCGTGGTTCCCACTACGTCTGGTTCACTTCTCACTGTTGTACGTTGCTCATTCACTTCCATGAATTCATTCAAACTTGCATCATGTTTAAATAGTAATTCCTGTTAAGTAAAATTTAAACTAGGTACTCGTGATTGCTCTACGTTTACTAAAAGCGGCGGTAGTTAATGGCTAAGGCATCAGTCTCGCAATCGTAAGGTTGTGAGTCCGAATCCTACCCATTATACTACCGACGTGAACCCACTCGCTTTTTTTTTTGTCTGGAAATCCTAACTATCCTAACGAACACCGCGACCGTTCGGGGAAGACGATGGAGGTAGTGTGGGGTTTGCACCCACTAAACCTTCGAAAACGGGCCGCCGGAATTTGCTATACCGTCAGCGGCCCGCCCAGTGGCAATGCCCGGACGCGATGTTGATGCATTCCGGGCATTTCTCACCTACGCGGCCCCTGGATACACACAGGGCACCGCGCCTCCATGGAAGGCCGCGGGCGGGGCAGATTATCCTGTTCGCCCGCCCGCAGCCCCACATAAGGCGGCATCAGGCGCAGATGTGCGCGCCGACGCCTAATGTGGGGCTGCAGGATCTTAAAAAAAACGGGCAAGTGCATGTCGAGCCACGCAAAATGTAGGGTTCTGTAGTCCCAAGAGTGTGAGTGAGTTACGAAAATTTTGTTACTTCTCATTTGATCAGCTGTGACTCGTAAACTTGTAAAGCGAAATTAAAACGAAAATTATCACAGCTAAGTGATGTAATAATTTTCGTTTTAATTTCTATACTTTAAACTACTACCGTGGATTTTTTCACACACCCAACATCCACGATTTAGCTGCCGTAGAGCCCCCCCTCTGACAGCTAAATGGGGGGAGGGGGGGGGGAATTGACTCCAACAAAAATTTGCACTTTAAAGCTTAATTTTACAAACGGATCCTTAAATCTAAAACTGATCTGCTCTGGACTTAGAACGTTAATTTAAAGAAGACTATCTCGTTTCCCGTGGATCGAAATATTTTGGTATATCTACTCCAGTGGTTCTCAAACTTTTTAAATGACGGAACCCTTTTGGGAAGCAAAATACTTGATGGAACCCTACAATAAAACAATTATTTTTATAAGTGTATTCTTTATTAATCAGCATAATAAAAGTACAATGTATCAGTTACTAATTATTATTTACTTCACCACTTGGTAAGGACAATAATAGAAAACATTAAAAAAGAAAAAATCTAACTAGTGGGAGGTATGAAACTGTTTTTTATTTTTCATCCATTGCTTGATATCAGGTTTGATGGAAGAAAGTTGGAGTCTCATATCAGCTTCGGCGTCCAGTCTATTGCGATATTTTGTTTTCGTGGCTGCGTAGGTAGAGAATCCTGTTTCGCACAAATATGTAGTTGGGAACGGGAGAAGAATATCCAGAGCCATTTGGCCAAGCATTGCATATTCATCTTGGATTCTGCACCAAAAATCATTAAGAGGCGTCGTTTTGAACAATGACTCCATACCTTGTGTCTGATGACATTTCTAAAAGAGATTCATATATCTCATTTGACATGTTTTCAGGCTTTTCCAAGTTGGGTAAAAAAGGATTATGAATCCAGGAGTTCACTTTAATTTTTGTATTGTGTTCTTCGGGAAAATACTTTTCAAAAGATGCGCGTATCGAACTGAGATATTGGACCAATTCTTCAAACACATTATCTTCAAAAATTTCTGAGTCGTTTTCGCTAACAAACTCACTGAGTAACGTAAAACTTTCTATTTCTTTCTTACCAATGCAAATGATCCAAAAATCTAATTTTCTTTTAAAAGCAGTTATTTTATTATAGGCCTGAAACACTGTTGTCTGTTTACCTTGCAACGATAAATTTAATTCGTTAAGTTTTTGAAAGATATCAGCCATAAAAGACAATCGGAACAACCAAGTTTTATCATACAAACGGTCCTTCAAATTAAAAGAAGTATCTGCTGAAAGAAACATTTGTAACTCGGCTCTAAGTTCAAATAGCCTTGTTAAAGTTTTTCCCCGAGACAGCCATCGCACTTCTGTATGGAGCAGCAGTGTTTTATGTTTGCTGCCATAATCTTCACACAATAATGAGAACAATCGGGATTGTAGTGGTCGTGATTTGATAAAATTAATTATTTTTACCGCTTCATCCATAACTAATTTTAGATTAGACGGCATTTGCTTCATCGCAAGTGCTTGTCTATGCAGAATACAATGACTGGAACTACAATTAGGCGCTTTATTTTTCATTCGTGACACTGCTCCTGCTGTTTTACCTGTCATCGCCTTGGCCCCATCTGTACAAATGTCAATGCAATTGTTCCAACTGAGATTATGTTCTTCAAAAAATATATTTATTTTATTAAAAATTTCTTCCCCGGTAGTGTTTGTAAGCAGCGATGAACACATAAGCATGTCTTCTTCAAAAGAACTTTTATATGGATATCTCACAATAACCAGCAGGATAGCCAAACCAGCGACATCAGTCGACTCGTCCATTTGCAAAGCGAATCGTGTATTTTGTAGACGTGTAACTAGTTCTTGTTTGACGTAGCTTGCCAGATCATGGATTCGTCGTGAAACAGTATCGTTTGATAGCGGAACAGTAGAAAGATGCTTTGCAGATTTTTCATCAAGCATACATTTTGTTATGTCTAATACACATGGTTTTATTAATTTCTCAGCGATGGTGTGCGCTTCACCTGCTTGTGCAATGCGATAGCTAACTAAATATGATGCCTCCGTGGCCTTTTCGTTGGTAGTTTATGTTACATGCATCATATTTTTTTGACTTTCTAATAACTGATCTTTTTTGCGAACAAAAAATTCTTTATTCTTGTCTTTAGTCTCGGGGTGTACGGTTTCTAAATGTCGACGCAATTTGGCAGGTGCCATGGAACTATTAGGAAGCAGTTTACTACAGAGCATGCAGAGAGGTGAGCCGTTGGAATCAACAAATCCGAAACTGATATAAGATTCATCATACTTCCTTTTTTTCGTCTTTGAAACCGTCGAGCTTGACGTCGTGGCACTCGTGGCATCATCTTCTGGATCGGTGATTGCTAAATTCTCCGCGCGCATTGCTTTTGAACATTCAGCGTCATTAGAAGATGTTGTTGGAACACGTTTAACACCTTTAAGCCAACGTTCCATTCTTCTTTATTTATAATGTTACAAGTCAGGATAGTGGGGTTTAAATAATGCACAATCGTTACTGCGTATAAGAGACTAAATTTAGAACCTACAGGGAAGAAATGTATAAAACTGAGACAACAGAATACAGCAGGCAGTAAAACAATGAACACTAGTTTCTCGCTAGCGAGCTTGTAAGTAGGTAGTAACTTATCGCTCCGAACGCTAATCATCAACTGACGACGCCAACGCGCGATCGCCGCTTTTATACTTAGTCCTAGACTCGATCTCAAATATTCTCGAAAATACTCGAGTCGGCACCTTTGATAAACAAAAAGCAAAAATAAAAACAGAAATTTAAAAATAGCGTTGTAAACAATATCGACTTTATCCTTTGAAGTTAGAGACGAAAGTCGCTTGTTGACAACTATAGCGTCTAATTCAGAGGCGGCTTTTATCAAAGAGACTGAGCGCTTACAAGTATACTACCCGCTCGTTTTAAGTTTGCCGCTGGCGATAGGTATGAGTGTATGACGTTCGAAATTTTTTATTTAATTGTAACAATAAAAATTGTGTACGGTAGATATTTGGGTAAAACTATGACACATTATAAGTTTTGTTGTCACGTGGGGGAGGGTACGCGCATTCCACAGACCGGCAAACTTAGAGCGAACGCGTTGTACAAGTATAAAATTGTTGAGACCAAACTTATAAGATATTGTACCAGCTAATGTAACACAAGCTTATACAAATACAAATAAATAAATAAATAACATTCATAGCGTTTTGTCTCCGCGCGGCCGCGGAGTCCGCACAGCCGCGGAGCGACCAGAGAGAGGTGTTTTGATTTTTTTATTTCTAAATTCTTGCGGAACCCCGACAGAGGTATCACGGAACCCTAGGGTTCCGCGGAACACACTTAGAGTATAGCTGATCTACTCTAATGGAATAATAATTACATTCATTTTGTTCAAATCAGCGCTTATTTTCAACCTGGCTGCGAGTTCAGCGCGGTATTCGTCGACAAGATACGCCCAGTATTTGTTCACTCTGGCGTAGTCACCCAACTGAGCTCGAGGAAGATACGACAAAATCTTCATACCCACAACAGATGGTAGTAATTGCACCTGGAAAATGTCTTTATTTCAGTAATGCATACGAGTGGTAATGGTGTACCTACCCAGGATTATTATTCAAAAGGTTCTGTCCAGGTGTAAAATTGTACAACCTAAACAGTTTCGAGAACGTGGTAGAACTTCCCCATCATCTGTTTTTCTACACCTTGGGAGTGTTGTGTTGTACCAAAGATAAGGCGAGAGGCATAATATACGTATGTAATTAAAATTTTACTTCATATAATTAAAAAACCTATAAGTAAATTACTAACGAAATCAACAGTCTCCATACTATCGGGTTTGGGTCGGTTCACTTTCCAGAGCTTAGACTTGGTGCCATCATTTAAGGTAACGTCAAATTCCTCTAGTTTCAAGCTATCACGCATAGCTTTAATTGTTCCCTTCCAAGCGATTAGATTTGCTTCCAGCTGTAAAATTAATGTATATACCTACGACGAGTATGGCACACGCTGCAAGTGCGTGTGTCATGCTCGTGAACGCCGGAGCGGATTCATAACTTTATATATAATATATTTAGTCGAGGGGGTACACACACCAAAATCTCCCAAAAAAATTGTCGTTCAGTCAAGTCTGGGGGCGGGAGCAATTGCTCCTGTTGAACTACCCTTATATTCTTTTTTAAACACCCGCAGTAAGGTACAAGCCCTGTATCGACGGGGACTTTACAAACATACAAGTCACGGACACAAAGTACACCCAGACTCGGAACAACAACTTGTGGATCACACAAAGTGGTGTCCTGTGTGGGAATCGAACCCACGACCTCTTGCGTAGCAGTCGGACACTCCCACCGCGTCTCAGAGGCAGTCAACCGCGCCTTAACGTTTATTTACTAACCATCCATAATGTTGTTTCATATTATTTTGTGGAAACAATTTCAAAACATTTGCTAAACTATAATTTAATGAAATTATTGAATTCTTTTAGGGTCGACATGGCAATGTACAAAATTGAATCCATTTTAACCTGAATTTGCAGGCGAACATAAGTTAAATTCAAATTAATAAATAAACCCAACCGACGGCGAAGGTAAATATAGCAAACTAAAGCAAGAAATCGCAGTCCTGTTTTGTACGTCAATGGTCAAGTTCATTGACGTATATACCTGAACTGCGCCACTCACAAAATTTAGCACTCTTAAGAAAGAGACAACGCTACTTTGTAAATAATACCTGGTGTGCATTTGCATTGAGTGATATTTGTTCATCTCATGACAAAATCTTATTGTACATTTAGTCAAAAATAGTCAAACCTCATAGCCCTTAGTAAAAAAATGTCACTCTTAGGTCTTTAGTTATTGCCCAAAGTATGGATCACACTCAACTCAGATATTTTGAAAAAACGGCTATGAGCTAAATCTCAAGAAAAACTTACTCTACTGGCTACATTTTCATCTAAAAAATTAACAAATTGTCAGAATACCTTTTTTAAAAAACCATCACGGCATTTAAAGCTAATTCTTATTTTTTGGATCACTCAATACAGACACCATTTTGTCTGAGAGATCGTGCGTCGTAATAAGGTTTATGAAAATTAAAATGTAGTCAGTAGAGTAAGTTTTTGTTGAGATTTAGTTCATTGCCGTTTTTTCAAAATGTCTGAATTGAGTGATCCACACTTTGGGCAATAATTAAAGACCCATAAGAGTGACAATTTTTTTACTTAGGGCTATCCGCCTTATTCCAAAGAAAAGATCAAATCAAGGTTTAAACAAAGACTTTCAAGTCCAGGATATAGTACAGTACTATTGGTCTTATTACAAAGCTTAGATAGTCCGTGGACCAGCTGATACCAAAGGATCTTGCAATCAGCCACAGATTATAATTAATTTAGTTCATTCATTGTTCTTATCATTCAAATATAACGTTCCGTTTTATACCAATGTAATTTGAAAGTATAGTTTTCATTGAGAATAAAATATTTAGACGTTCTATGTAGCTAAATTATTCGCCAGCACTACGTAATTTTCAAAATATTAACCTGACATAAAAGCCCTCGGCCTGCAATTGACGAAAAATCAAATAGATTCTGTCAGGATCGGAACGTTACATAAGTAGTTGTCATCAGTACTAAAAATGTAAACAAATGATGATAACCTAAATTTAATGAACTCAGACATTATTAAGGATGTTATAAGTTTAATCTGAGTAATTATAGCGCCCAAACACTTAGAGGAACTTGGATGCGAGTTTTTATTACGAAGCTAGTTTCATTGGAACAGGTCTTAGCATGGAAGGATACTTACTCAATAAGATATTCAATTTTTGATATACTTACTGTTTTCTTTGTTGCACTCGTTGTTCTGAATGTATTGGGGGAAAGTATGCCTAGATTCAACATAGGTACTGAAGCTTCGGCTGAAGCACAACAAACGATCGAAACAAATTTTATGAATATATTTATTATTTAATATCAGTGAGCTTGCTATGAAATGAAATTCTCAAATAACTACATAGAATCATTATTTATTAGATACCATTTATTCTCCCTAAGAACAGAGTTCATTTTCATGAGAATCATAAATATAATTATCTAAACTGTTAGGTAGCACTTAATACGAGTAGTTATTCCATTTGACAACACAATGGATGTTAACAATTTCAATAACCTGTAACCATTCTGTCCTCCCTGTTCAAACTATGTTTGAAAAGGAATATTGAGTTGATATCCCTTATTTCTATTTAGATAACTAGCTTTCCCGCACAACTTAGTCTGCATAAATCTTCCCTGTTTTTGCAACATTTCTCAATGCTGCTCCATTCATATTGGTTGTAGTGTGATATTATATAGCCTATAGCCTTCCTCAACAAATGGGCTATCCAACAGTAAAAAGTTCAAAAGAATTAGTAGTTCATGAGATTACCCCGTTCAAACAAACTTTTCAGCTTTATAATATTAGTATAGATATTTATTTTACAAAAAATTTTAAATTGTATGCATTTTTTGTATAATATATAAACAGTGATCAATAATATATTTATATAATAAAATTGATAATTCTATATTTAGATCCACCTTATAGTTCACTAGTGTATTTTTAATTAGGCATTTTATGTATAAATATATAAACAGTAATCAATCAATAATTGATCAATGTTTATTTAGATCCACTATATAGTTCACTAGTAAGTTTTAGGTACATTATACATAGAATCATTATTTATTAGATACCATTTATTCTCCCTAAGAACATAGTTCATTTTCATGAGAATCTTAAATATAATTATCTAAACTGTTAAGTAGTGCATAATAGTTATTACATCACAATTTCAATAACCTGTAACCATTCTGTACTCTCTGTTTAGTGTTTAAACTATGTTTAAAGGAACATTGTAGCAATGTATTAACTAGCTGAGCTCTATTAAACATAATATTCAGTTCTTGGTACCTACCTATAACCTAAGTTTACATCTGTTTCAAGTGATAGGTATACCCAGGGTTACACTTTACCAACTAAATTTTAAATTGATCAATGTTTATTTAGTTCCACTATATGTATAGTTCAGTAGTAAGTTTTAGGTAAGAAATTTTGTCTTAATGATGTTTCTATTACTTTGTTTTGTGCATTTTGAGTATATTCAACATTGGTTTTTGCCGCACTACTCCAGACCACCTATCAGACATTCCAAATGTGATTTTCCAACTCCAATATAAATAATGTGACATATTATAAGTGGAATGCATCAGATTGTTTTACATAGAGCACTAGTTAATGATACTATTGTCAAACAAAAATAATCTGTGTTGATCTTCAACTTTCCACACTGCGTAGGTAAACTTCACGTCGAGTCTGGTTGACCCAAACATTGCACAGACCACTTTAATTTTAGGACATCTCTGAGTTCTGTATATTAAATCTTCTCTCTCAATTCCAAGCTGTGATAAATGTTTTGAAAAACAATAATAAGCATGTATTATTAAATCTTTTGTCACACATCGCATTTCACTCGATTTTTGCGTTTATTTTGTTGCCACACCATATTTAGTTAGTTAATAATTTAAAGTCACTAAACACGCATTATTCGTCATTAATAATTGAAACTAAAATACGCAAAATTGTAAATGGTCTAACTTTCAAATTGTCAAGTTTTTGACATTTTAAGGTTATTACCATAGTTAAACTAGGGTGATCGAAAGACTAATCTATAGACCAAAGAAGATCATCGATTATGCGATGAACCTCGTTTTGTAATAAAGATTTTCGTAGATCCATGGTTTAATCTAGGATTTTCGTCAAACCAGGTTTAGTCCAGCTTTTGGAATAAGGCGGTATGAGTTTAAACTATTTTTGATTAAATGTACAATAAGATTTTGTCGCGAAATAAAAAAAGATCACTCAATCCAAATGCCTGTCAAAGAGACAGGGCCGCACGAGTTTTTTCTCTCTTTCACGCTTCGCAGTTAATAATTACTTTTTAATTGAAAGGGATGGCACGATACGTCAATGGTCAAATACCCTATTAAGACAATAATTCGTAAATCTTATTTTTCCAGTAATGACATTTGCACACACAGTAATAACGTCATGGTTTTCAACGTCTATTCGTCATTCGTCATTTCCAGACTACTTAAATTCAACGAAAGTTCTGGTTTTAAATTATCTGATAAATGTCCACGCCTTATACCGATCAACCTAAATGTGTATGAATTGTATTAAAACAATAGTGAATGAATTTACTAACGGCTATTTGCGCCTTTGTTGGTGTTACTTTAGCGTACGTTGTTGATGTGGCCGACGTCCCTGCATGCTTAACCTTAATAAAAAATATATTTATATATTACAACTCGTGATTCAAATTAATTCATTATACCTACCTAAAACTTGTGAAAATTAAAAATTGTGACAATGGCGGCAAACTGTCCACAACTTGAATGACGACAACTTTTTCGCAGTTGAAAGGAAAGGTTCAAAATTGAAGTTAAAAATCTCCTACTCAAGAATAAAAATACCATAGAAGAGCTAACTGATTCATTTGAATCCATAGTTATACGTACAGTTAGGTTGAGGCCTAAACTTATATATAAAAACGGAAATGAAATCTAATCCAAATGAAAAAAATCCAATACCTGACCCATTTTTCACACAATAAATAATACACCTCTTAATGAATAAAGAAATATAGTTTTATCGGTAAATGTCTCACACATCACAATCACATCTTAGATTAAATAATTATAATCTCTGCGTGTTGGAATGCGTGAATGGATATGGGAATGTATGGAGATTAATATGGTTCCATATTAATCTCCATACATTCCCATATCCAGTATATTATTCTTCTTCATTTAATTAAGCATCTCTAAGGGCATCCCTCCCATTGCAAGGAAGATGGCCGACATCTTCCTTGCAATGAGGGAGAAGGTAACAAATATATAATATGTACGAGTATATATTATGTGGGAGCCCCTATATTCGTATAATTCCTTATATCCTAAAATACTTTGGCAAATCAAGTTTGGCTGTGTGTTAAATTGTGCTCTGAAAACTTCACTTTTGCGATTCATGATTTTATGTGAGGTACTCACATAAAATCATGAATCGCAAAAGTGAAGTTTAGTTCACATCTGTAATATGATTTACAAAAATAGAGAAAATCAATTAGTAAATAACATTAGAAAAGGTCCAATAGTCACATCTTTGTCAGTATCAGCGACGGTGCACTCCTGAATGCTCGACAGTATTTGATCACGGTAGCGGTCGTACAGTATCCGAGCTCGGTAGAGTATTTCCCACATGGCGGGTCCACCAGCCACTGTCAGCAATTCTGATAAAACCAGCGCTTGAGACTCCTGGGCAGTTGGATAACGAAAATAAATGTAGAGACAGACCTTGTATTTTATATTATTTTAACATAATACTATATTAAAATAAAATAAAACAAAGTACAAGTAAAAATAAGTACTGATAGTAGGTACTATGAGAATTTTTTTTAGTTATAGTCCGCGACAGGTCGACACAGGTGCGTTCCCAGGACCATTTAGACCCCAGCCCGACTGTAAGGAAGGGTTATGAAAGGTTATGTTTTTAGCGCGTATCTTGTACAGACCTAACACGGACAGATGGACAAGACGACGAGTGATTAGAAGGGTTTCGTTTGCTACCTTTTAAGGTGCGGAACCTGTCATCATGTCAACTTGTCGTGGACTGCTTAATATTGACATCTAAAATTTCATAAAAACGTGATTGCAAATCTTGTGAGTGTGAATGTAAGTGAAATTTGACTTAAGGACTTAATCGCGTTCATTACTAGAAGGTACAGTTAGATCTACGTAACTTGACCGGATTGAAGTTACGTTTTTAACACTTTCGCTCATGTAAAATTACTTACGAAAACGATTTATTGTTAATCGATTAAAATATTAACAAAATTTTAATTCAACAAAAGAAAATACTACTTAATAAACTAGGTAAAAAAAATAAATTAGAACAGTTACAGTAAATATTAAAGAAAATTTGAAAAACAATTTCGTAATACTAATTATGACAATATAATGCGTAATCGCATCTCTTATTCTCTTGGTTTAGTTACCGCCCCCGCCGTCTGCTTCCTGTCACCATTTACTACTAAAAAATGCATCTGCGCAACCACTTTTCGTCAACTTCAATCCGGTCAAGTTACGTTGATCCTACTGTATGAACCTTTTATTTTCCGACTCAACGTTCGGCACTGACCATGGTCACGGGTCGACTAACAAAATTATAATGTATGAAGTGAAATCTGATCCGTAAGAAAGTTGTTTTATTATATTTTTCTAAATGAATAAAATATTATATTATTTATAATTACCAACCGGAGCTAAAGTGAGGAACCAATTGCGATCATTCTTCATGACTTGAGCTAAAGCGCTCACCGGTAGAGCGGTCCTGTTGTGGTCCATGGGCACCTGGTCGAAGCTACTCAGGCAACAGCTTCGTCTATATTGAGATTACAAGTTGCTGTTAACGTTTAGTTGTTTAGGAATATTCTCTGAGACTAAAATGTGCATTTAAACAATCCCCATCACGTAAAAAAAGGTGCCACAGCTAAAAGAATTTTCACCAACAAGCTATAACCAAAAAATAAGTCAAACTTTCCCGAATAAGCTAACTTTGTACAAAAACGCCTCAAAATTGGTCCATTAATTGAAAGTACCTAAACAGGCGTTGAAGGTAAAAAACACTCCTCTTTCGCGTCGGGGTTTTGAAAATCGATGTATTTATTATCCCTTCAAGTGATAAAATTGTAAACTCTATCTACACATCTCTTTCAAAAAAAAAGATAACTAGCAATGTGGGTATCACATTACTAGCAATTCTTTAACCACTCCAACTATGCTTAATGGCATTCAAACTCTTGACCTCACGATTGCAAGTCCAATGCCTTAACCATTAGGCTACCGCCGCTTACTTACTTCCAACATTGACAGTTTTTTTTTCACAGCATTTTAAACTCTAATCTTGTATCAGAGTTCAAAAACAATTGATTAGCAAAGTACCTACGTATTTACTGCCTGGTAAAGGGATAAAGTAACATACTCGCTAACAGACATCACAGCGTCTTTAAGCCTCGAGTTCCACAAAGACTTGAGAAGCAACGACAGTGTCCAGACACTATGCACATCATGCAACAAAGCGAGTAAATATCTCTTTTTGTTCGCAAACGATATCCGCGCAAACCAATATTTTGTTGCCAGGAGATGTTTGGTCAATACTACTGTTTCTTCCGCGTTCTCATCGCTCTCTGAAATTAATCAAGCATAAGTTCTTGATATCTGGCTTGTTGGTCTAGAGGTAAGTGACACTGACGGCTAAGCTAGAGGTCGTGGATACAATCCCCACCCAGGATAAAACTTTTTGTGATGATGACTGATGAGCATGATGGTTTATTCTATGTCTGGATCTAATTTATCTATACTACAAATTTAAGTATCTTTATTTTTTACTAAATGTATATGAAAGTATACATGGCACATATAACAAAAACACGGTGTTAATTTTTTTTGTCTGTTTGTTCCGGCTAATCTCCGAAACAGCTGGACGGATTTCGACCGGACTCACTCACTGTAAGACAGCTTATGATGTAAGGAGCAGCTTAGGCTACTTTTTATCATCACGCTAATGTCTATAGGGAGTGAGCAGTACTGAAAATTCACACGGACGTAGTCGCAGGTCTATAATATGTACCTATGCATTTAGAAATATATACTTTAGTATGTTTATTCAGTTGTCTGGTTATCATACTACTGCTACTACCCTGCCTAGTTTTGGATCTCATGGCGTTGTGTGAATTGATCCAAGACATTTTTTTTAAAGATAACTTTCTACATTGTTATCTTATTTTTCATGGAAGCTTACCTACTTAAAATACGAAAGTTGTTTTTATGTTCTGTGAATTACAAATTTGTTTGTAATTTTTTTTTTTTTAATTTTTAGGTAGTAACCTAAGCACATTACTCCGTAAGTACATGGCCAAAAAACTTTACTCGGAATAAAGTTGTTTAGGCATGTAGGTAGGCACCTGAGGAGTAGAGACGCTCAACCTATTAACCTTTACTCGTAGCCTCATAGGTTCAGATAGATAGGTACTTAGTAAAGCAGGTATATTTGTGGATATGTTGGTTTGTCTTTCTTTCACACAGCAAATAAGCAGCTTTGATGGGACACGGGCACTTTTCTTGCGTGAAACAATATATCTATACTAATATTATAAAGCGGAAGAGGTTGTTTCTTTGTTTGTTTGTTTAAACGCGCTAATCTTAGGATCTTCTGGTACGATTTGAAAAATTCTTTTTTTGTTGGATAGCCCATTTATCGAGGAAGGCTATAGGCTATATAACATCGCGCTACGACTAATAGGAGCGGAGAAGCGACGAGAAATGTTTCAAAAACGGGGAGAAATTACGCATACGAAGTTGCGCGGGACAGATAGTCGTCATATAAGTTCTAACATCATGTACCTAAGTCATTTTCTGGCGGTTTTAATATTAGGTTGCCATGCCATTTGCTAGAGAATCATAAGTTTAGTCAATCAGACCTAAGCAACGTCCAATAGAAATTAAAATGTACACCAATTATAACATTGAATAGTACTAGAATCTATGTAAACTTAAGCACTCTTTTCGCTCCCATGTAGAGTTATTATTTTTGAATTACGTGGTGTTGAAACATGTGATGATATAGCAAAAAAGGTTCACGATAGAGAATCTTTAAATATAAAGGCCGGACTGCCTCTGTGGCGCGGTGGGAGTGTGTCCGACTGCTACGCAAGAGGTCGTGTGTTCGATTCCCACACGGGACACACGGGACAAAAAAAAAACTAGCTGCCTACCCCGGCTTCGCACTGATGTCATATCGCAGCTATTTATACCTTGAGTTACATTATTGTTATTTTCGTAGGGATCTCTATTTTTTTGACAATAAAATATAGCCTATGTTACACCCCGACAATTGTGCAAGATTTGTTTTTAAATTGGTCCAGTAGTTTCAGAGCCTATTCAATACAAACAAACAATCAATCTTTCCTCTTTATAATATCACTATAAAGAAAAAATATATTATAAAGGCGAAAGTTTGTGAGTATGTGAGTGTGTATGTTTGTTACTTCTTCACGTCTAAACGGCTAGAGCGATTTTAATAAAATTTGGTATGGAGTTAGCTAACACCCTGGATTAACACATAGCATAAACCGCGGGTAACACCGCGAGGCACAGCTAGTTATAGTATAGAAGTATAGATTAGTACAGACAACATACCATATATCATATCCGATAATATCAAATCATTGATCAGATGTACTTGTTTCGTTAGATCAGCAAATGTCGTCATTTCAACCTGTAAATCCTAGACAAATAAAATATTTATTCAAATTTTATTTTTATTATTTCGATTACATCAAAAATCATAAACTATAAATACTGCTCTGTTATTGTCATTCTCATATGTTTTTTTTATCACATTGACAGTTCGTTCAACTTGGTTCAACTAAGAATAGCAAACAGTTTGTATGTAATGTTATCTATACTAATACCTATTATAAAGCGGAAGAGTTTGTTTGTTTGTTTGTTAAAAGCGCTAATCTCAGGAACTACGGGTCCGATTCGAAAAAATCTTTTGTTGGATAGTCCATTTATAGAGGAAGGCTATATAACATCACGCTGCGACCAATAGGAGCGGAGCAACAATGAAAAATGTTGCAAAAACGGGGAAAATTTACGCATACGAAGTTGCGCGGGACAGCTAGTTAAAGATAATACAAGATGAATTAAGAAAAGCCAATATATAATAATTAAAAGGCGATTTAATAAGAACTATTTGTTTCATTAAAACGTTGATTTGTCAATGAATTGTCACTCCAAACTTTTTTTCAACTTAATGATCATATTTTGTCTTTAATTTGATACCCCACTCGAGGGTCTTCGATTTTTTTTTCTTAGACCGGACCTTATAGCGCATAAAATCCGCCGCTAAGATTTTTTTAAAAGCCGTTAAGGAATTATGAGGGGACATAGGAACATTGGAATGATAAATACGCGTTAAACACATAACCCTCATCCGCAGTCGGGTAAAAATAGGTCTCGTTCATTGTAATCGTGTTGTTGATTACGGCCAATTTACCTATTGTTGCCGGCTTCTACAGCAGGGTCAAGATTACAAGCACTACACACCACACAGATCGTATATCTGCGTATCTAAATGTTCCAGTTACGAATCACACAAGTCATTGTCATTCTGTCAGTCAACTGCCACATGCTGCCATGACGCGAAGTCCACAAACAGTAATCAAAACGCATCCAAAAAGTGCCAGCCTTCGTAGATTTTGTACTATAATTCTAATTGCTACATTCGCTGTTGTTATTTATTTTATTTTCAAGAAACCTATTATTGAATCTCTTGGGGATCCTTCTGATCAATATACCATCAAAAATATTCCTAAGATATATAGTAGTTCGGAAGGTATAGATCCTGAGGAGAGAGACGTGTTTTTAGGATTCCGTACTTCATTTCTGCCACCGGAGGAGATAGTGCTTGCTCGTAGGAGCTTGAGCCCTGAAACAAGTGATTCTGAAGGCAATGTGTCAAGTGATTTGTTAATACGAGGTGATAAGGAAGATGCATCGCCACCCAGGGTAAAGCGAATGAGTCAAAGTTTTCCTTCTCGAGACTATGAGTAAGTTTGATATAATTTAATGCATTTTTTGCCTTTTTTTAATGTTAGACAGCGGCTTTGCGTTAAGATTATTTGTTATTATTGCCTTATTGCAATGTAGAGTTCCCTATAAAGATAGAGAAACCTAGCTACGTAGATGTACCTACCTAAATTTTTGAGCTCTGTCGTGTAGCTATGTCTTGTTATCGATAATCCGATACTTTGCGAAACTTTTACCCCTACATTAAAATATCTATTTTTATGATGATGATTGAGTTCACGCCGTTTAAGAGCACCCTGGTGGATTAAGGCTAAGATTATATATATTTAAATAAATTTAGGTAAGTTTATTATCGATGATAAATACTTAATTTTAAAAACCGGGTAAGGCGCACTTCTGCTGGTGTAATTATTGAAATAGGGTTCATACGGCAACAGATTCGAAACCCTGAAAATGATCCCCCATGCAGTTGCATGGCACTTACGCCCTTTGTTGAGAAACGCAGTTTTTGGGAATAACTCAATGACAGTATATCATGTCCAAAGTAATTTTAGTTTGAAATATTTGTTAAGCGATACCTTTTTAATTTTTTTCATATTTTTTGGTCACACGGTTCAAAAGTTATGGGGTGGGAGCACAATTTATGCAACTTTCGAAGCGATAATTTCCAAAAATATTCACTTATTCAAAAATGTTCATTAGAAACCTTAAAATGTTTAAGACCTGTCGAATGATGTGCATGAACAAATTTTTTTCTGCTTCTGTTACATGTATGAAGTATAAAATATTTATTTTTATTATTTAACTATCAAACTAAATAGCGGCTACTACAAGACACATTTTCACCAAATTTAATCAATATTCATTGTGTAGTCTTTGAGTAAAAAGTCTGTGACATACGGACAGACACACGGACAGACGGATATAGCGAAACTTTAAGGGTTCTGTTTTTGCTATTTTGACTACGGAACCCTAAAAACGAATATTGCGAATTTTCTTAATTAAAATGTAATAAATTTACACTTTTGGGCACTTTTAAAAAAATTACATGTTGATAGTCAACTCAAGTCCCATGGACACCCTAGAGATGGAAGCAGAGATGTTCATGACGAGTACATCCAAACCGAAAGCGAGGCTCGAGAAGAATATGAGACAGAGGACAGTGACTACGAAGATGATGAAAGCCTTGAAAGGTAGTAGAATAATCATGTCATATATGTATAGTTAGCTTAATGCCCGAACTACCAGTTTTACTAGATTATCCAGTAAAACCTTAGATTTACCAATCCCTAATGGTAAAAATCCGAAAAGTTCTGTGACCATAATTCAATTCAAACTTTCGTAAATCTTAGGTCCCAGTTAAGGTAAATGTTGCAAGAAACAATTGTTATAAAAACGTCGAATCTGTGTTTAGTAAAACTTAAATTTGCTATTTATGCATTAGCACTAGCCAGCTGCTAGCGCAATAAAGAAGTAGGCAAGTACTCATTGTTTTATTCCCGAAACAAACACTTAACAACCTCACAATACGTAGCATATGCAAAATTAAATAGGTTAAAGCCCGAAAAAAAAAATACATAAGACTGCCGGTCAATATTAAGATTTACTGGTAAAACCTAAGATTAACCAACATATGGTGTTACAGTAACATACAGACCCTTCAAAAGTTACAAGATGGTTTTATTGAGTTGCCTAAAATATCTACAAATAATTCGATCTTAAACTCAAATGCCGTAATTCATTTTATTGAAAAGAAAATGTTATACAGTATAGTTCATCCAGAACTACATGTAGACCGAGGGCCGCTAGATGACGTCGTAGAGCAAATCCGGGGACAACCAGAACTGGAGGAAGGCGAAATTTTATCCTCAGCGACGATATACAAACCTTCAAGTTCCTACACAGGTAGGTAAAATAAACCTTCGTGATAGTTCTAAATTCAATATGCAAATAATTTCTTCTGTAAAACATTGTATAGCGATTGAAATTAAATTGATATGTCGTTCGTCTCTCGAGTTATCCAATTGAATGTTGACCTAAATGAGTCAAGGTTAGTTTATCAGGGACGTAGCTTGCCTTAGACGGGCCCCGCACCAAAATTTGTTGGGGGACCAGATACCTAAAAGCCCACAAGGCCAAAGGACTAATGTGAGTCCCTCGCACTAATTTGCGATTGACTCTACGCGCACATTCGGGGGCCCTGTACTCAGGGGGGCCATTATTGATTCGACTGATATGGCTGTAAATACGCCCCTTTCGCACAGTGAATCGTATTGCTTTAGAACATCAAACGTGATCTATTTATCGCATGGTATTTACTGGTTTTAATTAACATCCAGGTATTCATTCTTTCTGGAAGGGTCAAGGAGATAGATTCACGATTAGAAATACGCAAGCGCGAATTATGAAACAGTACATGGATGCCGATGCAGATCCATGCCATGACTTCTATCAATACGCTTGCGGCAACTGGGCTTCTCTTAATCCTATACCAGCTGATAAAGCAGGGTATGTATTTGTAAAGAAATAAACATTTAATAATACAATTAATTTGAAAGTAACACAAATCTATAATTCACTTTTAGCTACGATACTTTCGAAATGCTACGAGAAAATTTAGACTCTGTTCTTAAAGATTTATTAAAATTTAAAGTTCATGAAAAAGTTGATTGTGTATATCCAGGAGCACATCTAGATTTGAACCACGACTTCATGGTTAACGTAAGGCCTTGTGCTTGTAATAAAAATAAAACCAACAAAATACAACAAGTAGACTCAGAAAGCACAGAATCAGATCCCGATACGGAAGCAAATAAGCAACGTTGCCCTGTTCGTGCATTGAATAAAAACGAGCTACTTCATCGTATTCGCAAATATATAGATAGAAAGATGGACACATTATCAGAAATGAGAGGTAAATTTCGGAAACATGTAAGTGAGACTAAATACAGTGAAAAAAGAATAAAAAGATATATACCTAAGCATAAAAAAAATGCTAAAGGTGAGGTAATTAGAAGAAAATTAGTCATCAAGACTAAACAAATAAGATATGGTAGAAGATTAATGATGATTAAAACAAGAATAAAAAAGGGAGGTCGAATCATAGAAAATGTAACAAATTCAACTACTGAAATTGCAACAACACCCATTGTGGATCCACCTAGCACTCCTAGCAGTAGTACTGTATCGAAAAAACATCAAAGAAAATTAAATAAAAGTGATCCCGCAAATGGCGATGCAGCTTTAAAAGCAAGGTTTTTATTCAAATCTTGCATGAACTATGAAATTTTACAAAAGCGTGGCCATCAGCCACTTTTAGATTTGTTACAACTTCTTGGTGGTTGGCCAATTTTGAACTCAAAGTGGAATGCTACTAAATTTGACTGGCTCGAGCTGGTGGCAAGGTTGAGATTGTTTAACAATGACATCCTGATATCTGAGTGGGTTGGACCTGATATTAAGAATTCTGATGAATTTGTGATACAATTCGATCAAACGAGCTTAGGTAATTTTGTTTTTTTATTTTTGTTCCATAGTCAGTATTATGTTTGTCAATAACAGGAATACCTTAGAGTGTAAAATAGGCTGAGAAAAGATCCAGATTCCCTAAACTTTTCCTTTATATAAGCCCATTACAAAACCGTCATTGCGATACCTACCTACCCCTAAAGCATCTCTAAATCACTCGCTGTCCAACCAAAAGTCGTGACCATGAAATAATCCACATGAATGATGTATACAGTTCATATAAGGACCTATTGAAGAAGCATCTATCCACTTCTGCTTTTCTACATACCGACATTTTCAAACAACATTTATATTGCAGGTTTGCCTACCAGAGACTATTTTCTTCAAGCCTCTAATAAAGTATACTTGGATGCTTACAAGACATATTTAAGGACTATCGCCATGTTATTGGGTGGTAACGAGCATCACGTCGATGTTAGCGCAAACGAACTTATTGATTTTGAAATTAAGTAAGATTTTTATAACAACCATAGCTTTAACATTGGTGTCGACAATTTGTTGAAGCTGTGATTTGAACAACACTGTTAAGAGGCTTTCATTATTAGAGGCAATTCGAAAAATAAGAACTATGTATGTTTTGAACTCATGAATAAACACATAGGAATCGTTTTAGCCTCTTAAACCTCACGCTTAAAAATGCCTTCTCCATAATTATTATAGAGCATCGAATTATTGTTGATCAGGCTTATTAAATGTTCACCAGTTCTATCTTTTTCATTTGCAAGGTTAGCAAAGATCACATCAGCGCCAGAGGATAGAAGGAATGTTTCCGAGCTGTATCGTAGGATGCCTCTTCGGAAACTGGAGAAGCTGGTCCCACAGGTCCAATGGAGAAAATACCTGTGTATCGTGATGAACCGGACGGTACAACCGACTGAAACTGTTGTACTATTCGCTTTATGTTATGTTAGAGTAAGTTTATAAGACAGAACGAAGCAATCTAAAAGAATGCCTTTACTAGTTTTTGACAGAAACCAAATTTAGTTACGGTGGAACTAGTGGGAGCCACTAAAATACGGTAACGACTACTAGCTAGACTAGCTTTAGCTTACTTGTTTTACTTTGTTTGATGAAGTAACTTTGCTTTACTTTTTTAAGGATGAAGTTTATGGGTTTTCAGTAATATAAAAATGTGAAAGTCACCGAAGTCATCTTGACCAAGTAGGTGCATATCTCTTTTAGTGAATTCACTTGAGCTCTTTGGAGAGTTTCTGCTCAGAAAACAGGGGTAGGTACTATTTGTACAGCAACCTCTTGTTAATACTCTCCCACGTATTTTTACAACCATCTAATAATGCGCAGCCGAGTATCACAGTTAATGAAACTTAGTTTTAGGAGCACGATAACAGATACGGTCGGATCCCTATCGGTCTATTGTGAGAACGTTACACAGTTGTTTGTGTGAAAATAAGTGGCTTACTTTGACGTACCTACATAGATTGTATTTGTATGTCGACAGCATCTGGTTCAATTGATAGATAAGACGGAGCCGAGCGTTTTGGCAAATTACCTGCTCTGGAGATTCGTCAGGCATAGGGTCAACAACCTCGATGATAGGTTTCAGTTGGCTAAACAACAGTAAGTATGTTTATGCCATTATGCCAATGAAATTTTGTTCCTATTAAGGACTCGAACATTTTTTATGACACAGATAAACCGTTTTCTTTTTGTCCAATTTCAGCAGCGAACTTGATATTGCCATTACCTATTTGTAACTCCCGTATTGTATCTGATTGCATTATAATGGCATACTTCGATTATTTAATTGAGACATTTTATAATGCCTAACTTTTTATATACGCCTGATTAAAAATTACGCATAATTTTGATAAAAGCATACATATCACGCGTAATAAGACTCTAGAATTTGACCACACCTTTCTGTTACACGTTGTTTCGGAAAATATTTTATTATATTACCTATCTTCAGGTTCTACTATATTCTGTTCGGGCGTGAACAAGCGCCACCTCGATGGAAGAACTGCGTGTCACAAGTCAACTCAAACATGGGTATGGCCTTAGGCTCTATGTTCGTAAGAAAGTACTTCGATGAAATGAGCAAAAACGATACATTGACTATGACAAGGGAAATACAACAGTCATTCAGAGAACTCCTTCATATGACAAACTGGATCGATGATAAGACGAAGAAACTGGCCGCACATAAAGTAGATGCTATGATGCTAAGAATAGGGTATCCTGACTTCATACTTACCAAGAAAGAGCTGAATGACAGGTATAGAGAAGTGATGATACATCCTGACAAATATTTTGAAAATATTCTCAATATACTGCAGCATTTAACAAAGATGGAGCAAGCGCGGTAAGTGATACGATCATAAAACATCATCATCATTCACAATGTTAGTGATGGTGCAAGTAGGTGCCCAGACATCGTCTCTATACAAGTACTTACAAGAAATACTAAAAGTACTAACGTTATTATCTATACCACAGATAATATAATACTATACTAGTATCTATACTTAATATTATAAAGCTGAAGAGTTTGTTTGTTTGAACGCGATAATCCCAGAAACTACTGGTCCGAATTAAAAAAAAAAAGATAAAAATGGATAGCCCATTTATCGAGTAGGCTATAGACTATATAACATCACGCTGAGGCCTATAGGAGCAGAGCAGCAATGAAAAATGTCGAAAACGGGGAAAATTTACGCAGACGAAGTTGCGCGGGTCGGCTAGTGCCATAGTGGCCGGTCGTAGCTGATGACAAGCGTGCGCTTCTAGTCCGAAAAGTCTAGCAATCTAAAATGAAATAGTAGTTATTCTGCGTTTTACTTGTATCCCCAATTTTGACAACTTGTGCTACAAACTCGATATCCATAATTAGGATAATTAGGTAGTATTCAGTGAAACGAAAGCAAAATGATGGGCAACTAGCCTTCAGTATGCTTTCAAATAAAATTTAAATTGACTGTGTACTTACATCTGGTACAAAAGTACAATCAACTAGTTATGGGTATATTATTCAATCACTCACTTTAGTACCATAGTAGCGCTCAATAGATTTGCCATAATTGCCTTAAAAATATTATTCAATTGTTTTTGATCTTCAACTTTTGCTGTTGACTGTAGGTGCAAGGTACCTATGTAAGATGTTTGTGTTCAATAACAAATTCCAATTTAAAGAATTTGGTTCCAAGTATGTTGTGCATAAGACTCGCGCTATCATTTGATTAATCCCAAGTGCATCATTTATAAACTGTTACTTCTATTATCAGGATTGGTCAGCCAGTGAACAAAACACTATGGAACACGGCCCCTGCCGTAGTGAATGCGTATTACAGTCGCAATAAGAACCAGATAATGTTCCCGGCCGGGATCCTGCAGCCACCGTTCTATCACCAGCACTTCCCGAGGTCCCTCAACTATGGCGGCATTGGAGTTGTCATTGGTTAGAGATTCTTATATTTTAGTTAATGGCCATCTGATCGAATTTCCAACCCATTTCTACCAGTGACAAGTATTTTTTATACACTTTAACTCCACATAGACTCGGTCTTAATAAATTAGCACGTACATATTTTAAAAAGAAAAAATATTTAAGTATTTTCACACGTTTAATAATAATAATAATAATCGTTTCTTTCTCACCAAAACCGAATTACATAAGTACTTAAGTAAGTTTAATGCGGATCTGTGAAAATGAGGACTGCTCAGTTTGCCGCCATTTTCACAACAATCAGTTCCTGTGGAGGGACCCACCGTACTTACCTTTAGTATAATTTAATGGTATGGTGGGCATTTTAAAGTTAAACGATATCACCGACTAATAGTTTTGTATAACAACTACATAAAAAATTGAAATTCAGACCCAGGAATCGAACCCGAAACTTCCGATCGCTTTACCGGAGCGCGAAAGCCGAACCATCTAACCTGAACTATGTCACTAAACTTGATTTTTTTCTTCTCTTGTTGCATACGAGTTGGGCCCTCGCAAGCGCCATCTAGCCATGTCCTTAAGAATTATTATGGCTTTTGTTATTGCTTCGTTACAGAGAGCATTTTTAACAAATTATGATGATGTCGCTGGCCGAATATTATAATATTTTTTATAGGCATCTCTTGCCAATTACTTTATTAATACAACAGGGATGTTGACTATCAAGTCAAATCAGTCTCTTTTTATAAATGTCAAAACGACAAGCTTTATAGAAATGTGGTGGCGGTGGTGGCTGGTGTACCGGTGTTGAATCAAATACTCTACTGCCATGCAAGCGACTCACACTTGCCCGTTGGGTCACATGTTGCCTCCCCCCCCCCCAGAACAAAGTTCTGGATTTGTGCCTAAATACATTATTGTTATTTTATTTTCTTATTTTTAATTGTATACCGTGCGACTCCAGAGGAACTTCGAACGATTTGGTGGTAAATAGACCTCCCTGGCGATATTTTCTCGAAGGACAACAAGAAATAAACTAGAAGATTCTTAAATCATAATTACCTCTGCATTACTTCTTGCTAGGGTCCATTATCATAATCAGTAATCCTCTCACGTATGTTTATCTTCATCAGGTCACGAGATCACCCACGGCTTCGACGACAAGGGTCGTCTGTTCGATTGTGACGGTAACCTGCACCGCTGGTGGTCTGACAGCGCCATAGAATCATTCCATCGTCGTGCGCAGTGCTTGATTGACCAGTACGGACGGTATGTCGTGCCTGAAGTCAATATGAAGCTGGATGGAGTTAACACACAGGTGGGGATAGCAGAGCAGACCAACAATTAATTGTAGTTTCAACTTTGGTGCACATATGGGTATATAGATAAATATTAATGTGGGATTGTGGTCCCATATTACTAGCAATCCTGTTAACACCTCCAGCTAAGCTTAATGGCTTGGGTTAGGAGTGGGTTCACGTCACGGGGGTGGTGCGGTCATGTACCTTGTACGGCGCACCAGTGAAGGTGGCAAGTGATACACGGCGGGTTTTTTAGTAGGTGCAAACCCCACACTACCTCCATCGTCTTCCCCTAACGGTGGGGGTGTTAGTCAGGATTTTTTCCCGCCAAATAGTAAAAAAAGGAGTGGGTTTTAACGTCAGTAGTATACCTAATGGTTAGGATTCGAACCCGCGACATCACGATTGCCTTAGCCATTAGGCGGACGCCGCTTTCTAAAAGGTGTTAACAAAATATACTTAAATTATAATTTTAGCCTAAGCAGACTCAACTAAGTACTACAGGGTGATATATACTAATAACCTCCCGCTTGTGAGTTCTTTACATTACACCAAACAACTTTGTAATATCAGGTGAATAATATTAATATACTAACCCTTAATCATCTACCACTTGTTTTTGAAGTTATGAACTTAACCACCTACAGATTATTTTACTGGAGTAAAATCGTTGTTTGTTGTGAGGTTTACACCCACGAGCGGGAGGTTATTAGTGTATATACAGATCATCCTGTATTATATCTACTTCTACTCGAATATATACCAAACTTTGAGCGACTTGTTTATTTTTTTCATTTCTTATTTTTATGTCATAATCATGCATTAGATTGTGAAATGATCTGATTTGTTTAATCAGCGCAACACAGACTCGATGTTTCAGAGCTGACGTTGCGCTACCATCATGTCGACTGTTTGTTGTTGACTGTTGTTAGTTGGCAAAAAATATCGAATGCGCTATAGCTATGCATAATTAAAGTTAAACTAAGATGTATGTATGTATTTAGGGTGAGAATATAGCGGACAACGGAGGCGTGAAGCAAGCGTTTCGTGCGTACGTAAAATGGGTGGAGAAACACGGGACCGCCGGAGAAACACTCCCCGGACTCCCTCACACGCACACTCAACTTTTCTTCCTCAATTTTGCACAAGTAAGACTCGTTTATGTGATTGCTTTGCTTTTGAAGTTGCTATTGGTTTTCATCTCACTAGCATTGGACTCTTTTTTCATCCAGCAGCTTATCCACCATACTTTTTGTTACTAAATAATACCCCAATAGCATGTATTATCCTGGTGTAATACATATACATACATATCAACCCATATGATGGCCCACTGCTGGGCACGGGTCTCCCCAGTAGAACCTACTGGTATGTAGATCCTGGGGGTAATTGCCATAATCGCCACGCTTGGCGAGCGGGTTGGCGATCGCAGTAAGGCTTTAGTTACACAGAGGACGCTGCTGCCCGTCCTCCGGAATGAAATCCCTTAGTCGCCTTGACGACACCCACGGGAAGAGATGGGGTGGTACCTACTATTCTTAAGCCGGCACCACACGGCCACTCCTGGTGTAATACAACCAGTGTATGGTACTGAAATTTTCGCGAGCGAAGTCTGTATATAACCCTGTTTTCTCGGTCCCATTATTTTGTTCCATTCATGGAATCACGAGGGAGAACTGTTCCTCGTGGTCCTAATTGCTATTTGTCTACTATTTGTCTATATACTAGGAATACTTACGTGAATAAATAAGTATACGTATGTTAGTACTAGCTGTCCTGCGCAACTTCGTCTGCGTAAATTTCCCCCGATTTTGCAACACTTCTCATTGCTGCTCCGGTCCTATTAGTCGTAGCGTGATGTTATATAGCCTATAGCCTTTCTCGATAAATGGACTATCCAACAATGAAATATTTTTTTTAATTCGGATCCGTATTTTCTGAGATTACCGCGTTCAAACAAACAAACAAACTCTTCAGCTTTATAACATTAGTTTAGTTTCAAGTCAAAGCTAAGAAACTAAACTCAACCTTGGTACACTAATATAAAAAAATAACTGTCAAATGTGATCTAATAAATTGGTCTTACTGTACATACCTACGTATACATAATCAATATATTATGATGTGATTAATTCAAGACTTATAATCATTTTGCTTAAAAAGGTAGGTACCTATTATGCATAATGCCTAGTGATTATTCATAAAAACTAAATTGATCACTTTGACAGTGACAGATATCCAGGAGAAACATTTCCACAAGCTTGAATGAGGTCCCATGAGAAACTGTTCTCCCTGTTTTATCGTGGTCCCATTATTTTGTCCCACAAATAACATTGTAATTGTTTTTACACAGGTGTGGTGCGGAGCAATGCGTCCTGAAGCAATGCGCAACAAGTTAAAAACAGCCGTCCACTCTCCAGGTCGTTTCCGCGTCATTGGCACACTATCAAACTCGCATGACTTTGCCCGGGAATTCCGCTGCAAAGTAGGCACACCAATGAATCCTACTTATAAATGCAGTGTATGGTAATGACTAAAGCCAGACTTACAGCCAAATTTTTGAACGTTATTTAGTTTAAAACGCCATTCATTCTCATGATGTCTCATGTGAATAGTAGAAATAACACGACACAAAGATAAGTATCATTTAAGTATTCAGGCTTGGGCTATAGACTCTGGATTATTTCAGAATGATTTTTCTATTTTTAAGTCGTTAGTTTTGAGCTGTGTCTGTCATCCACGAGTCCGGGCCATCTATGACCATTCTAATAAAGACCAATGAATGATGTATTTTAAAATGAATACTATACATAAAAAACAACATGGATCGTCCATAAATAATGTTATCATGTAACACATGCCTACGAACAAATATATTATCGATATTAGATAGGTAAGTACCTGTAGTATAATTATGATTGTGAGAAATTAGTCGATAAGACCTCTTTACAATATAAACAGACTGTAATAAAATAGGTTTTTAGATTAGATCTACGATGACTTTACAATAAGTTGCTAAATAGTCATAGTCACAGTTGCGGATGAATAAGCTTTTCGCCATTGGTTTCCTTTGATTACGAAGTTCGTAATAATTGAATTAAACACTACTGTTTAATTCAATTATTTATGTACAGGTGGAAGTACACAGCAATGTGAATGATACTATTTTAGACGAATACTTAATTGTTCATTCATTTTGCTGCTTCACATCACCTCAACATCACCAGGGTCCTTGTTCAGTTTTTTTTTTTTCGTTTTCGCTGCAAGCCCGAGCGAATTGTCAAATTGTCATAATGGTAAATAGAGAGCTACGCTCTGAGCGAGCTGAGTGGCTTGCCGCGAAAACAGTAAAAAGAACGTGAATTAGGACCCAGGCCGACTACAAATGCGACTGAAACACATGCAAGGGAAAAATTCCAAATTACAATAGAAATTAATGATCTATTCTTAGGTGCTAGATGAATAGTAAATAATACCTACAAGAAAAAAAATGATAACCTAGTTCTTCCAGCTGATATTGCGAGGATTAACTAGGATAGAACACAGTTCATATTTATAGAGAATAGTGAAAATGTAACATAATATTTTTAGTAAGTATCTACCTACCTATGTATTTGTATTTTCTTTATAATTTTTAGCAATATGTTTTACTTTTATCTGTTTGTATGTAAGATTTTATGAATGTAGGCTTTAAAATAAAGGAGTTTATTTACAAAAGGTTTTCATTTCAAGAACTCTTTCATTGGACGAATGTTGTTTAATATATCCTACTGGTTAATCAGAAAGTTAAACTTAATGGACGAAAGGTGATAAAACTTTTACATAATAATAATGGTCTCCTAACCGATTTCGGTTACGGCGACCAATCTCATTGGAGGCTAGCCAACTACGCAGGAGATATTATAATGCACAAGTGTATGCGCAGACACAAGTGCACTCTCTATTCCCTCACTCAAAGCCCGATGGGACGGAAATTCGACACGACCGGAGGGAGATAAGCGCAGGACCGACGGCTTAAAGTGCTCTTTGAGACACGGAGGCCTGTATGACAATGTTCGAAAACGGTCACCATCTGTGGACTGGCAGTGGTAACGTTGCTTAACGTCGCAGATATCTCGATTTGCTCGGTCGCCACTGAGTCAAAACTATGACTTCCGATTTTTTTATCGACTTTATCTAATCCTAATGAAATACTGATTTCAAAAATTAACGTAACATGAGAAAGCATTTTAGCTGAACTCTGGACAGCAACAACTAATCAGAGTTACCAGAATGTTTCAATAGTAATGTTTTACCTAATTATTTATTTGGAAGATTCATGATATAACACAGTGTGCTTGAGGATTATGGGTCCTCACGCAATTTATAAAATGAAAACCGTGAGAGCGGAGACTTGGAATAATGTTACCGCGGCCAATGTGTAGATTTTTAACCGAAAACCACTGCTCTCGGTCACGCCTTTGAAGCAGTCAGAAAAAACATAGCGTTATATTACCTCAAAAAATAAATTATTTGACATAATACCCATTACAACTAGTGAAAAGTGTAAAGTAGTATTTCCTACAAATAAAATACTTGTACTTTAAATGAATGTAAAGATCAGGTACCTATAAAATTTATAAGAATTCGTCAGTATGCAGTAGAAGTATACAATAGCGATTAGCAACAAACTATTGAAATAAGGAAAAGCCAAGGGCAATAAATATTGATATGATTGCACAGAGTTACAAACAAGATACGCGAATGAGCGATAAAAATGAACAGGACGAAGGGTAGGTACCTACTTACCGAATACGTACTATGGATTCTAAATTGGATGATAACAATATCGAGTAAATATTAACTATGTGGAAGTTGTTTATTTAGTCAGTTGCTCCGAGCGGTCCGTGACAGTCGACCACAATGGTGAAGGCACGCAAATACGTAGTGAAAAAAACCTTTGATGGTTTACCAAAACGCGAAGACTTTGAAATAGTTGAATATGAATTACCGTCACTTAACAATGGACAGATTCTAGTCAAAGTTGAGTGGGTAAGCGTTGATCCATATCTTCGAGCGTATAACTCCCGTCAGCCGGTTCCTTATGATCAATTCGCCTTTCAAGTCGGACTAGTAGAAGATTCCAAGGACCCTCGCTTCCCCGTCGGCACCAGAGTCGTTTCACACAAGGGATGGTGTGATTATTGTGTTATTGACACAAACAAAGATAGCACCCCAGATAAAAAAGTATACAAATTGCCGAATTTGAAGAACTTATCCACTTCTTTGGGTATCGGTGCAGTTGGCATGCCAGGTGCGACGGCTTACTTTGGTTTTTTGGAGCTGTGCAAACCTAAAGCCGGCGAAACATTAGTGGTAACTGGGGCAGCAGGTGCTGTTGGCTCCCTCGTTGGACAGATAGCGAAGATCAAGGGCTGCACGGTTATCGGTTTCGCTGGATCAGACGACAAGGCGAAATGGCTGGAAGAAATCGGCTTTGACAAGGGTATTAACTACAAAACCGCTGATATTTCAGCGGCATTGAAAGAAGCCGCACCCAACGGTGTGGACATGTACTTTGACAATGTCGGAGGAGAGATAAGCAGTTTGATTATTCATCAGATGCGTGATTACGGGCGAGTTTCAGTGTGCGGTAGTATCAGTTCATACAATGACGATCCTGCAAATATTGCCAAAGCAAGCATCCTTCAACCGACTTTAGTGGGCCGTCAATTGAAGATTGAAGGTTTTATTGTATGGCGTTGGATCGATCGCTTCCCGGAGGCATTTAGCAACCTGATCTCATGGATAAACTCGGGCAAACTGAATCCCAGAGAACACATCACCGAAGGATTCGACAAGATTTACGATGCTTTTGTAGGGATGTTGAATGGAGAGAATGTTGGAAAGGCTGTTGTTAAAATATAAGTATTGTTTTTAATGTTACCCGAGTTTTCGTTGCTGTCTTGTTATTGTTGTCCCTTCCTTCATCCACCCTCTACAATAATCCAGACGTCACGGTCATTGCTAGTCGAATCAGGAGTTTTTGCTATCTACAATGAAACTTGTATTTATTGCAGAAAAATATATTACTAGTAGGTAGATAAGGAGGTACGGTACTTACCTCAAAAAATAGAATCATTCTGTTAAGTGGTTCAATCAGCAAGTCATTGACAATGTTTAAGTACTTTATCTTTCAACGTTTGTTTTATCTTTTGATTTGGGCTGGGCTTGTGCACACGTCTTATTATCTCACGTAGTAGACGATACAAAAACGCACTATTGACGTGGCTGACATCATCAATGACTTGACAAAAGTCAAGGTCAACGCAAAGTGAACCAAGAAACTCATAGTGTTGAACCGAACTCAAAATACGTAACTGTACCTAGAGTTTATCGTATCGGCACGTTAAAATCAGACCCACCTTCTCGTTTCTCGACTTATACAGGTCACTACCACAACTACAACTTCTAAAATGCCAGAGGGGACTTCAAGTGCCACTGCAAGAGCATTTAATCCGGTCAGATAGAAACTGGTGCCTACACCAGGGTTGCCAATAAAATTTCAAAAAAATAGGATGGGAAGTTACAAAACGACAACAAATCGTTTTAAAAACAGGATGCAGAAGAGTAGCACTTAGAGTGTAGGTTCTATGACATTCAAGTAATAATAATAATCATATTTTTAACAAAACATTTTTTAGTAAATGTACATTCTTACCTAAGTTGAAACGCTTTTACTGGGCTTAAGACAACGAATTGGTAAGAAGTTTAGTTTAAACTTCAGAGTTGCCAGAAATACCTACCTTTTGTTATGTTTTATGTTTCTTTTGTGGGACACCTAGGTAGTATACTTGTGTAATATACGTTACGCAGTGATCCAAGTCAAACAAACTGATTAGCGAGATCATACGAAGTATATTCTATTAGAATGAAGTTCATAAATAAATGTTTTGTAAAGTTATTTTTTCCAGAGTTTTCTATTTTAGACATTTATATTGTAATTTAGGCCATTATATACATCTCACTACAAAATACTCGCGCTAATTGATTCGACAGAACACCATCACAAACAATGACGAAGTGTTTTTACCGGCCGGTACGTGTTATGACGCTCACTATGATAACAATATTGAGTGAATATTAACTGTGTGGAAGTTGTTTATTCAGTCAGTTGCTCCGAGCGGTCCGTGCAAGATCAACTACAATGGTGAAGGCACGCAAATACGTAGTGAAAAATCGCTTTGACGGTTTACCAAAACGTGAAGACTATGAAATAGTCGAATATGAATTACCATCGCTAAACAATGGAGAAATTCTAGTCAAAACTGAATGGGTGAGTGTTGACCCATATCTTCGAGCATACAGCGGCCGTCTGCCGGTGCCATATGATCAATTCTCCTATCAAGTCGGAGTAGTCGAAGATTCCAAGGACCCTGGCTACCCAGTCGGTAGTAGAGTCGTTTCGCACAAAGGATGGTGCGATTACTGCATTATTGATACAAGCAAAGTGAATAGCCCATTTGACAAAATATACAAGCTGCCGGACTTGAAAAACTTGTCCAACTCAATGGGCGTCGGCGCTGTTGGTATGCCGGGCGCGACCGCTTACTTCGGCCTTTTGGAGCTGTGTACACCTAAAGCGGGTGAAACAGTAGTGGTTACTGGGGCCGCCGGTGCAGTTGGCTCACTCGTGGGACAAATAGCCAAGATCAAGGGCTGCAAGGTCATCGGCTTCGCTGGATCAGACGACAAAGCGAAATGGCTAGAAGAAATCGGCTTTAACAAGGGTATTAACTACAAAACCGCCGATATTTCAGCGTCTTTAAAAGAAGCCGCACCTAACGGTGTTGATATCTACTTTGACAACATCGGTGGTGAGATTAGCAGTTTGATCATCAATCAGATGCGTGATTACGGTCGAGTTGCAGTGTGCGGTAGCATCAGCGCCTACAATGAGAATCCTGCTAATATTCCTAAAGCAAGCATCCTGCAACCATCTCTGGTGTTCCATCAATTGAAGATTGAAGGTTTTCTTGTGTCGCGCTGGAGTGACCGCTGGTCGGAGGCGTTCGCGGATATCATCAAATGGATAAAATCAGGTCAACTAATTCCCAGGGAACACATCACCGAAGGATTTGACAAGATTTTTGATGCGTTCGTAGGAATGTTGCAAGGAGAGAATGTTGGAAAAGCTGTTGTTAAAATATAAGTTTTATAAGAGTCGCTGATAATAATGATACCGAGTTATTGTTCTCCCTTATTTTGACACTTTAGCTGTAACTTGTCGATTTTTTATTATGTTACTGGATAAGTATGCTACATACAACGAATACTTATATTAAAACAGTAAGTACTAGGTAATAAGATAATAAATCTGAGATATCTGTAGTTGTGAAAACCTTAAATAGATTGCGTTTTACTTAATGCTATATTATATCTACACGGGCATTCGGTAAAAATGAGATGTTGTCACCAAAAATAATAGCTTAAAAAACTAATAATACACGCTTTTGTAAATAGCAGTACTAAAAAGTAATAAATAAAAATCAGTTTATCGTAAAAAAGCGTGGGGTGCTTGTGACGACATTGATTTACAATACCCCACAATAATCATAAACTGATTTCTTTTTATTACTTTTTATTACAGTTATTTACAAAAGCGTGTTTTTTAGTCTTTTAAACTATTATTAATTTAACATTTTGTAGTTGTTTTAAACCAGAAAGCCAAATACGAAATTTCACCTAACTAACTTCAAAACTGGCGCAGTTTCGTATAAACTTACAACCACTATTTTACCCCATAAGGGATGAATTTCCAAAAATTCCTTTTTGTCGGATTGTATTGTCATCGGTACTTAATAAATGTGCAAAGTTTCAATTGAATCCGACGGTCTGAAGTGGGTGACACGTTCAAAGATTCCGTTACATACTTACATACCGTACCTACATACTAACATACTAGGAAGCTAATACCTAGCATATTAAAAATATGTACACCCCAAGAAAGTGGTCTACCACAAAGAGTTACTACCAGTTTTTCCTTTGTAACCAAAATGACGTTAAGATTGAGCCTAGCAACTGTCAGTTTAAATGATAGATAAATGAAAATGAAAAAAAAGTGAAAAGCAACATTTTTGTTTTATGACGTGCAAATGAATTAAACCTTAGATTGACTACATTTTTGGCCTACCTACTATACTTACCAATATAATTTTTGTGCTTTATGTAAATCACAATCACAAATGTCATCAATGACTGTGGGTCTCCTCTGTCACTAATAAATAAATAAATAAAAGTGAATAAGTAAAGACAATGTTTTACTTATAAAAAGTGCATTAGAGTAAATTCACATCACAATTTCAATCTCTCACCAAAACAAAACAAACCGCATATCAAGAAAAAGAAACATTGGTAGATATATATGTTATTCTATTCAATAAACAGTGTTGCTGACTTCAACGCTATGAACGTCGTCATTTCTCCAGAGTGTTTCGATGTCTTGCGGTTCGTCGACGAGGGACGCCGTGTTGTAATTATGTAGTTCCCAACGCGAACGAACCAGACGGGCGATCTCTAGCCAGAGTCGCGCTTCTAACACTAAAGATAAACGAACATTTTACAAAAGGTGCAGGGAAAGAGAATGCATACGACAGCTCAGTTAGCAATCGTGTAATATTTTCATGCCTCGTACAAGTAGAATTTCTGCGAATATTGCGAATAGCACTGTACAATACTGCGTTTAGTTTTAGCGGCGCAAGTGTAGACTCTTTTAGTTAAACTGGCTACACTCAAACGCAGCACTTTAGTTAGTATTCGTTGCAAAAAAGTTATATCCCAAATGAATCAACAGTAAACGTTATAAGTATCGCACAACCTTCTAGCACATACTGATTGCTGCAGCATCATGTTAGCAAAGCAATTAATTAGTGCAAGTACTGCGTTTCTCATATACAAACATGTTTCCCGTAAGAAAAAACATGAAAAAAAAATCATGCGCCATGAAATGTCATTTTTGGAAAAAAGTGAAAATCCCAAAAATGACGATTACTCCAAGTACAATTAGCAGGGCGAATTACACACTAATCTACTCTAAACAATTCTAATAAAATAGAAAAATACTAACAAAACAAAAATGAAAAGGAGGTAGTAAACAGAGGGTTCACGTTCCCATTGATCATAGCCATTGTGTAGAGCAGAGCCCCAGCAGTGGGCGCCTGGCGAAATATCAGCCCACGGAGCGTCGCACCCAACCATGGCAGAAATAGATACTCGCTCAACGGCGAACGCTGAAATAGTAAGAATAGCCAGAGCATTCTAAGGTACGAGTCGTCCTAGGTCATGCTACTTGCTCCTTTAGCTTTATAACTGTAAGAATTCCAAGTGTGAACTGCGACTTCTAAGACACTGTGCAATCAAATCATGGCTCTCGAAGTAACTGCATGTATTTCGCGACTTAAATCAGTCACTTTATGTGTGAAAGCTACAGCTTCTAGAAGGCGAGTCTCAAGACCCACTGCGAGAGCTAGATAAGCTCAGTAGATCAGGTTCTGTAAATAGTCAGATAGAAACTGGTATACCTATCCAGGAATATTGTATACTAGCTGTCCCGCGCAACTTCGTATGCGTAAATTTTCCCCGTTTTTGCAACATTTCTCGTCGCTACTCCGCTCCTATTAGTCGTAGCGTGATGTTATATAGCCTATAGCCTTCCTCGATAAATGGGCTATCCAACAAAAAAAGATTTTTTTAAATCGGACCAGTAGTTCCTGAGATTAGCGCGTTTATACAAACAAACAAACAAACTCTTTCGCTTTATAATATTAAGTATAGATTTATTGTATAGATTTATTTGTATATATTGGTCCATAGCCATTAGACTTGTTTTAGATATTATCAATAGCACGAGTGTGTGCAAAATACACAAGTTAAAACTTAGGCGCGACAGAAATCCGATACGACCGGAGCAGAGAGATTGGACTTACAGTCGTAGAAGACTTACTATGGCGTAATTTGACTGCCTCTGTGGCGCGGTGGGAGTGTGCCCGACTGCTACGCAAGAGGTCTTGGTTCGATTCCCACACGGGACACCACTTTGTGTGATCCACAAATTGTTAATCTGAGTCTGGTTGTACTTTGTGTCCGTGACTTGTATGTTTGTAAAGTGCCCCGCGACACAGGGCTTGTATCCTACTGCGGGAGTAGTCTTATTTTAAAATAAAAAAAAATATATATAAAATGTCACATCTATGAACCTAACAGTGTAACGTTGCCAGGTCCTTTTCACACGTTCCGGTTTCAATCCAGCGCCGGGTAGACGGGTGCCAGGTACTCGGCGCTAAGTGTATCGCGGTGTACGGTAGCTTTCACGGACCGGATTGAAATCGAAATGTGTTAAAAGGACCTTAATCTTAGGTCCCTTTCACGTTTCAATCCGGCGGTGAATGTATGGCGACCGAACCGGACGGACTACAGTAGGTACATGACCATACACCTCGTGCCGGGTACCTAGTCACCGGCTACCCAGCGCTAGATTGAAACCGGAATATGTGAAAAGGACCATATAATATTAGACTGAAAATATACCTCTGTCAATAAAGTAGTTAGTAGGTGAATAATCGATTTAGTCGGTCGGTGTTGATCCATTCGATTTCATTCCGTGTTTGTAAATACACATACTAAATTTTACGAAAGCATCGATATCACAAATGAATGTACGTAACATGACATTGCTTTTTCGCTGGACTCTGGACAGTGAAATCATATTCAGAGTTGCCAGAACGTACCAACTTTTGTTATGTTTTATGTACCTACATTTGTAGAATACGTCAGTGCTCGTCGCAGTGGTCCAAAGTTCAAACGAATGGACTGATTATTGAGGTAATACGAAGTATAGGAATCATGTCTGTAAATGAGTGTGTATTTTTATAGAATTAGGATTATTTTTTCCAGAGTTTTCTATTGCAGAATGGAATATGAAGACGATTCTGAATGATATCTAGCACTTTAAAATCAAAAAAGTTATCTACATGCTCTTCTTTTACATTAAGTATCTTGTCGCTACAACACTTACTACTTTTAGCACGTAACTTTTAACTAGAAGTCATTGGCAACACCAAACATCGGTCACAAACATGATACGTGAGCGAGTGAGCCAAATGAACTGACAAAGTGTATCTCTATCTACCGGCCGACTACGTGTTCTGACGCTCACAATGATAACAATATTGAGTGAATATTAACTGTGTTGCAAGTTGTTTATTCAGTCAGTTGCTTCGAGCGGTCCGTGCACGATCGACCACAATGGTGAAGGCACGCAAATACGTAGTGAAAAATCGCTTTGACGGTTTACCAAAACGCGAAGACTATGAAATAGTCGAATATGAATTACCATCGCTAAACAATGGAGAAATTCTAGTCAAAACTGAATGGGTGAGTGTTGACCCATATCTTCGAGCATACAGCGTCCGTCAGACGATCCCATATGATCAATTCTCTTTTCAAGTCGGACTAGTGCAAGATTCCAAGGACCCTCGCTTCCCCGTCGGTACCAGAGTCGTTTCACATAAGGGATGGTGTGATTATTGCGTTATTGACACAACTAAAGTGAACAGCCCAGTTGACAAAGTGTACAAGTTGCCGAATTTGAAGAACTTGTCCAACTCCCTGGGTGTCGGCGCTGTTGGTATGCCGGGCGCGACCGCTTACTTCGGCCTTTTGGAGCTGTGCAAGCCTAAAGCGGGTGAAACAGTGGTGGTTACTGGGGCAGCTGGTGCAGTTGGCTCACTCGTGGGACAAATAGCAAAGATCAAGGGCTGCAAGGTCATCGGCTTCGCTGGATCAGACGACAAGGCGAAATGGCTGGAAGAAATCGGCTTTGACAAGGGTATTAACTACAAAACCGCCGATATTTCAGCATCGTTAAAAGAAGCCGCACCCAACGGTGTTGATATCTACTTTGACAACGTCGGTGGAGAGATTAGCAGTTTGATCATCAATCAGATGCGTGATTACGGTCGAGTTGCAGTGTGCGGTAGCATCAGCGCCTACAATGAGAATCCTGCTAATATTCCTAAAGCAAGCATCCTGCAACCGTCTATGGTGTTTCATCAATTGAAGATTGAAGGTTTTCTTGTGTGGCGCTGGGGCGAACGCTGGCCCGAAGCGTTCGCAGATATCATCAAATGGATACACTCAGGTCAACTGGTTCCCAGGGAACACGTTACTGAAGGATTCGACAAAATTTTTGATGCGTTCGTTGGAATGTTGAATGGAGAGAATGTTGGAAAGGCTGTTGTTAAAATATAAAGTAAATTAAGTGTTATCTCTGTTATTAAAATAATTGTACCTTATTTCGGTCTTTTTTTCTATCTAACCATTTACAAACTTGAATTTAAATACTGTATAGGTGAGTGATATACTATGTGTCTTATTAAAAGAAAATAAATGTGTTAAGTTGAAACGCTCTACCACACCGGTTGTTTCGGATTATCGTTTCACATACCGGACTTTGACACCGAGGTATTAGAAACATTTGTAGACTATATATCCTGTAGGTATGATTGATTAAGTGTCATTAGTCTCCTCTGTAAATTTCTCTGACCGTAATTAAATAATACCTATTTATAATGAATATTACCACACGAGATGAGTTCCAAATCAGCAGGCAGCTAATAAGAACGACGAGACAATCTGAAGCTTCAAAACACCATAAAACCTCTGCAAAAAAAAAATATAATTTTAAACACTATGAAGGAAAAGTACAATGACTAATAGGTAACGAATGCTATTACATAATTAAATAATATAAAAAATCATATAATCTATATAAAAATCATTGATAAGAATGATAACCTAAGCCTTGTACCCACCTACTCGTCGATTTAGATAGGTCTAAAGTATTTCTACTTTATATTTGGTATCATGAGATAGATACATTGTGATATAACTAGGTACCTACTTACCTAAAGAAAATTGAATAATCATGCAGATAACAAAACGTAGAATTGTTTAAAACAAATAAAACATAATCGAATGTAAGGTTAATGTTATCAACTTTTACACTCTATTTTGTTATAATCGGAATGAAGTTATAAACAATTCTCAATGGGTGTACCCAGGATCATTTATCGAGGGGGGTTTGACTTTTTGAGATTTCGGGGGTCAGGGTTTAGGTGGTACATCAACCCAATTTGGGTAGATGACTACAATAACAATAAATTATTTTACACTATACAGGAAATAGAATTTGCAAAAATATTCTGAAAAATAATGTTTCTCTACAATTTTACGTTGTCATCTATACTAATAAGCGGCGGTAGCCTAATGGCTAAGGCATCGGTCTCGCAATCGTGAGGTCGCGGGTTCGAATCCTACCCATTATACTACCGACGTGAACCCACTCCTTTTTTTTTTTTTTTGGGATGGCGGGAAAAATTCCTGACGAACACCCCCACCGTCCGGGGAAGACGGTGGAGGTAGTGTGGGGTTTGCACCCACTAAAAAACCCGCCGTGTATCGCTCGCCACCTTCGCGGACGGGCCGCCGGAATTTGTTATACCGTCGGCGGCCCGCCCAGTGGCAATGCCCGGACGCGATGTTGTTGCGTTCCGGGCATTTCACACCCACGCGGCCCCTGGATACACACAGGGCGCCGCGCCTCCACGGAAGGCCGCGGGCGGGGCAGATTACCCCGTACGCCCGCCCGCAGCCCCACCTAAGGCGGCATCAGGCGCAGATATGCGCGCCGACGCCGCCCGGTTCGCCGGCGACGGAGCGGATCCGCCAGGGAGCTCTCCTCCCTGACGCGCTCCGCCGCCTCCTTCTGTGAGATGATGTCCTCACAGAAGGATGCGACCGCATTGCATGACCCCTCGCTCCGGAGCATGGACAGAACCACGGCCGGCAGCGAGAGGTCACTTCCGACCACTGCGGTGAGAACTCGACGTTGCCCCTCCCAAGCTGGACAATGCTGGAGGGTGTGCTGCGCCGAGTCCTCACCGCAGTCGCAGTGATGGCAGGCGGGACTCGGTTCCCTCCTAGCGACCGCGTGCAGGTACTTCCCGAAGCACCCGTGCCCGGAAAGGACCTGCACCAGCCGGAAGGAAAGGGTCCCGTGCTGCCGCCCTGCCCACTCCTCCAGGACCGGCTGGAGCGCCTCCACGGTTCGAACACCTGCCCGTGGAGCCTCCAGCCGGCCCTGCCACCGGGCCATGATTGCCCGGTGGGCCTCACCGCGCCAAGCGTGTAGCTCCTCGGACAGGGGCACCGAACCCCCTGCCCGAACAGCCACCGCCCGCCGATACACTACGGCGAGCACTTCCGCCTCCAAATCCCACGGGGGTGTGCCGGCCAATGCGCACGCCGCCTCTGCAGACACCGTGCGGTATCCACGTATGGCCCTGACCGCCATGGTCCGCTGGGGTCTCCCTAAGCGGACCCTATTCTGGGCGGTCAGGGACGCCGCCCACACGGGTGCGCCGTACAGAGCCATTGACCGCACCACCCCCGTGTACAACCGTCTGCTCAAGGCACTAGGCCCGCCCAGGTTCGGCAACAGCCTCCCCAGTGCGGACGCAGTAGCCTCGAGCTTGGGTGCCAAAATGCGGAAGTGCTCGTCGAAGAGCCACCGCCCGTCTACCACTAGGCCCAGATATTTCATCTGGGCCCGGACCTGTACGAGGACCGAGCCGACGGCAATCGAGGCGCCAGCAGGTGGACCGCGACGGGGCCCATGAAATAGTAGAGCCTCCGTCTTGGAAAGGGCCACCCTAAGCCCCAGCGCCTCTATGCGCCCGACCATTCGGGAAATCCCTAGGTTGGCCAGGCGCGCCGCCTCCTCAAAATTCCCACCCCGGGCCGTGATTAGGGTGTCATCCGCATAGCAGATGACCCCTATCCCGGGGGGGAAACCACACCGCAGGGCCCAGTCGTAGCCAATGTTCCACAAGAGGGGCCCCAAGACAGAGCCCTGTGGAACACCGCACGAGACGTCCCTGCGGATAACCTCACCCTCTCGGTCCTCGTACAGGATCCTCCTGCCTTCGAGGTAGTCTGCCACTAGCTGCCTCAGGTACGCGGGCACTCCATGATACCGTAGCGCCTCTCTGATGCAGCTGAATGGCAGAGACCCGAAGGCGTTGGCGATATCGATTGATATCGCCAACATCACTCCTCCACCGGCGACGGCCTCCTCTGATGCAGCCCTCAGGCGCAGAATGGCCCCAATGGTCGAGCGCCCAGCACGAAAGCCGTACTGAGCGTCCGACAAATCGGGACCGACCTCGTTCAAATGCCGGACGATGCGGGTAGCGAGAATCCTCTCCAGCAACTTCCCCGCCTCGTCCAGCAACACGATAGGCCTGTAGGCCGCAATTGAGTCAGGAGGCCGTCCCGGCTTCGGAAGGAGCACCAGCTTCCCTGCCTTCCAGCAGTCAGGGAACCGTCCGGACGCCAGGCACACGTCGAACAGTCCCCTGAGGCGGTCCCCCATGTGGTCGAGAGTCAGGGCCAACACCCGGGCGGGAATCCCATCCGGCCCGGGGGCGGTGTTCTTTGAACGCATTCGAAGAACAGCCGCGCCTACCTCCGCTTCGGTGACAGGCGGCACAGTTGAGTCGGCCTCCCGGTCATCGGTCTCATCCTCGGAGACCATCGCCGGGGGCGTGTGCTCTGCCTGCAGCGGGAATAAACCCTCGACCACTTCCGCAAGGAAGCTGGGCTGGAGAGTCTCGGTAAGGGGGGGGCCCGCTGAGCGGAGCTTGTTTAGCGCCGCTCGATATGGGCGACCCCAGGGGTCACGGTCGAGACCCTCCAGCATCTCCTCTCTCGCCCTCTCCTTGGCGCGACAGATAGCCAGTTTAAAGGCGTCCCTCGCCTGGCGATATGCCTCATAAAGCTGGCTCTCCTCCTGGACATCGCGGTGACGAGTCCGGCTGCGGGTATAGGACCTCCGCGCACTGATGCAAGCGGCGCGGAGGGAGGCAAGCTCCTGGGACCACCAATATACCCCCTTCCTCGGGGGGCGACGTCGTGAGCGGGGCATGGCCGCATCGCAGATCTGCGTAAACGCATCGCGAATGCGGCCAGCCATGACGTCCACCTCCTCGGTCGGAGGCGGAGACGACCATGATGCCACAATGGCCGCCTCTTCCAGTAGGTCCCTGTCCAACGCACCCACAGCCCACCGCGGAAACCGAGGCGTTCTGCGCGCCGTGTGCCCCCTACCTGGGTCCTGGATCCTGGAAGACCGGGAGAGCTCTAATCGGATATATCGGTGATCCGAGAGCGTCTCAACCTCATCCAGGACGACCCAGTTCCTTACTCGCGCTTCGACGGCAGGGGTAGCGAACGAAAGGTCCACTATCGACCCCCCCTGCTGTCGAACGCACGTGTCGGTGGTGCCTCTGTTTAGGAGACAGAGACCCACCGACGCCGCCCACTCCTCAACCGCCGAACCGCGGACGTCCGTACTGGGCGACCCCCACACCGTAGATTTGGCGTTAAAGTCACCCAGCACTAGCACGTGGCTAGGTGCCAACCGCCGTATCGAGGTCTCCAGGTTTGAAAGGAAGACCTCGAAATCGGCAAAACTCCGGTTTGGGGAGAAGTATACGCCGTAGAGCGTGACTCCCCCCCAGTCGGCAGCAACATATCCCGAACCCTTGTCTTTGATCGACAAGGGCAGGGAATGAAGCGCAGCGGAGCTGACAATTGCCACGGAGCCGTCCCAGTCACCCGCCCAGTTCGGGGTTCGTTGCGGGGAGGAACAAAATAGGGCTCCGCGGCTACGGCGACACCTATCGACCACTCCGCCATAGCCTGCAGGAGAAGGTCCTGGGCAGCGGCGGAGTGGTTGAGGTTCGTCTGGAGGATGATGGAGGAGTTACCGCTATCCATTTAAGAGTGTGGCACTACATCCATCACCTCCACCTCAGTCGGCGGCTGAGCTCCGGGGGCAGCCAGGGTCGATTGGCTGCTGCCCGGGAGTGGCTTGGAAGCCTTGGGGAGCTTACATCCCTTTTGCCCCATCATATGATTGGCGGGCAGATTGCCCGCCGCACACATGGGGCAGTGGGGGGCGGCAGAGCATTCCGCCGCCCTATGTCCCGGTTGACCGCAGCGATAGCACATTGTGCTGCAGTCAAAACCGCTGGTGCACCTGGGTCGCAAGTGCCCCGTGGCCATACACTTGAAGCACCTTGCAGGCCTCTCCTCCAGGACGGTGATCCTTGCAGAAGAAAGGCCTACAAGGAGCCGGCCCGCTTCGGCCAGGGCTTTGGCCGAAGCGACGGGGCAACGCACCCAGGCTGCACCCACTCCACCGGGACCGGGGCGGATGGCGCCGACCTTCACGTATCCGGAGGCACATTGAGTTTTTGTCTCAATGGCCTCTCGGATCTCTTCAGCCGTTATTGAATCATCCAGGCCCGAAATGCGCAACTCTGCGCACTTCGTAGGCCTGGCGATCTTTACGCCCTCCTTTCCCGCAGTAAGCCCCCGCAGCGTCTCCGCCACGATGTCCGCCACCCTAGCACCGTCCTGACCGGGACATTCTAGGATCCTGGCCCCGGTCTGGGCGTGGCGGAAGGAGACCCCCGCGCCAAGATTGTTGGCGTTAAGGGTCACCCTCGCCTGGCGGAAAATCTCAGCGTAGGAGACGCTTCCACTCCTCTCCGCCTCCGGCGACAGCGTCACGACGACGGCTGCCGACTTGGGCGGAGTAAGTTTCGGCTTCCTCTTGGCCTGTTTGTGGGCTGGAATAGTCTCGGGTTGAGCAGGTTTCTTATTTTTATTACCACGCCGCTTTTTGCGCCCGGCCGTTCGCCACTCCTCGCAAGAGGGGGCTGCGACGGCGGGGGCAGGAGCGGGCGTGGTAGCAGTGGGAGTAGTCTTCGGCGCATTGGGTACGCCGGGTGCCACACGACGCGCACCCCTTAATACCCGCTGAGGGAGGGGTTGGGGGTGGGAAGCCTCTCGTTTTTGCTGAGGAGCTGGCTCACGCGGCGTCCTCGAAGCAACCGCCCTCAGTACAGCCGCCTTTGGCGCAGCCACCTTCGATGCAGCCGCCCTTGGTGTAGCCGTCTCGACAAATGACTCCACGCGTCCCCCGGAGCAGGGTAGGGGCGTAGGAGTCGCTACCGTATACCCCGGTAGGAGTTTCGGTCTACCCGCCGCTAACGGTGGCCGGCAGCTTGGCTCGGGGGGGAGACGCTCCTTGATCGTCTCAAGTTTGGCGTCAATCAACGCCCCAAGCATAACTGTCAGCTGCCGGCATTGCGCCTCCGAGAAGGTGTCTGGCGCAGAAGAGGCCTGTGTCGTGGGAGCGGCGGCCGGGACCGAAACGGCAACTAATGGCGTGGCCGAAGTAGCCCGGGCAGCCGAGGAAGAACCGGCCTTTGTCGACTGCATGTCGGCCCGCATTTGTGCGAGCTCGGCGCGTAATTCGCCTAGCTGCGCTTCCAAGCGAGCGTTGTCCGCCAGCAACTGCACCACAGTTTCTGATTCCGTGGCCGTAGCACGCTGAGCCAAAATTTCCACGACCTGCGATAATGCAGTGGCAGAATCTTTTAAACCTTTGGCGAAGGTGCCCTTGAGGTTCCTCGACTTGGTGGCAACCCTACCTATTAGGTCCACCGAGATAGTTGCGGTCCTGACAAGGTCCGCTGCGGTTTTCGGGGTGTCATCCCCTCCCGTCGCGCGTATCTTCTCCGTCAGATCGCTCACTTGGCACTCCGCAACCAGCTCCCCTTCTGTGCGCCCCCGCAGGTATTGTTCCCGTCGAGAGAATACGTTGGACGGGTCCGCCGTAACAACTTCAACAGTCTGGGGGCAAGCAAAAGGCGTCAACGAACGCGTTCTTGCACCCGAACCTCCTCTACTAGAGGATCTTACCTTTCTAGGGACTCTGAAGTCTATCTCAGGAGGATTAACCTCGTCACCTGGTGAGTGGCTGCGCTTCTGTTGTTGTGAGCGTCGCGAGCGTCGTAGCGGACTACTTGCGCCGCTTCCACCACTACTAATTATTTCTGATCCCGCCATAGGATCCACTTCTTCTTCTATCGCGACCTCCGCGTTTATGTTGGTACCGGATTTTAAGCTCGGTACAGGGCTTGTTTGGCATTGGTTGCCCCCCCCAGAGTACGTGGGGCTGCCGGAGCCAACTGGCTCCGGGAGGGATTCCCCAGACGCTGCGCGACTGGGACCCTCCTGGGTAAAACAATTTCTTGTAATTTCCTCTGCCATGGTTTTAAGTTTTACGACCTTCGTCGGTTAGGCCGCCCTTGGGACTGAGGACCCCTCAGCCATTCATCCCATAGCCGGGCGACTGGAGCGTAGGATTAGGGTAATTTTTTATAGGGGTTTTCTTCCCCGCGGTCCAGGTGGACCCCCATTCCTGTCCGTTCAGGATTACGGGTTGGGCCGGATGGTGGTCTATGTTAGACCGCGTTCGCTACTATTAAGCGAACCCATCGCCCCTGCTTCACCTCAACAATGGAAATCAAGGTTTCCCGTCTGCACCTCCACTGTGTCCTTTGCTTAAGCAGAGGAACACGTGGAGACACCTATGGCAGAGCCACGTTAGCCGCGCCAGTAATAAATAAACATCGCGTGACCGCCCCCCACGTGAGTCTGATGTTCGACTCGGACGTGTGGTTGCCTACAGGGGGCACGTGAACCCACTCCTAACACAAGCCTTTGAGCTTAGCTGGAGGGGTTAACAAGATTGCTAGTAATGTGGGACTCAATCCCACAAAAAAAAAAAAAAAAATATTAAAAAGAGGAAAGATTTGATTGTTTGTTTTTATATATTATTATATAAAATTTATTGAATAGGCTCCGAAATTACTGGACGGATTTGAAAAATTCTTGCATCGTTGTGAAGCTACACTAACCCCGGGTGACATAGGCTATTTTTTATTCTTGTATTTCCACGGGAACGGGAACTACGCTAGTCACACTAATATTATAAAGGCGAAAGTTTGTGAGTATGTGAGTGTGTATGTTTGTTACTTCTTCACGTCTAAACGGCTGGGGCGATTTTAATAAAATTTGGTATGGAGTTAGCTGACACCCTGGATTAACACATAGGCTAGGCATGAACCGCGGGTAACACCGCGGAGCACAGCTAGTATATTATAAAAACAATTTGTAACTAGCCATTTACGGAGCGCCCGTTTGAAATATTTAAATGGAATTTCTCGTATTTCTCTCGGATTTTATTAAATATTCTTAATAAATAGTTTCAACCCCCCCCCCCCCCCCTGGGTACGCCCATGCAATTATCCCTCGGGACATTAATCTGACTCTACATTGTTAAGGTAAGGATGGGTATTGCCGGTCACTTAGCAGAATAATCACAAATATAATAATATTCAATATATATTTATTAATCTTTTTGCATATTAAACTTCCACTATTCTTATAAAACATCACAATAACTGAGATCGATAAGTAAACAAAATTTGGCATAATCAATGATTAAATTAAAACAAAAACGTTTTAAACTCTCCTCTCTAGAATTAATCAGCTTTAGGTTTTTTACTAGTTTTGCAGTGCCCGACAGGATCCATTATTATAAATACATTGTAGAAAGCAAATAAACAATTGAGTAGGTAGGTATTGAATTGGCTCCGGTAATGACCGGTATTACCTCCTGACCTGCATAACCCGGTTTTTCCATTTATTAAAATCGAATCAGCCATGAATATTTTATGCATGTATGACAAATAAACAGGATTAACAATTCATTATTTAGTCTGGGAATTCGTCAGCGTTGAATTACGATCAGATCTTATGTAAGTACTAAAATAGGTACAAAAGTTCGCTTATAAACGTCTTCCTCACGAAATAAAACTTTATTAGACGTAGCTAGGTAAAAGGTACTCAAGTGTCTCAAACAAAAGCCACTGAGCTTAGCTGGAGGGGTTAACAGGATTGCTAGTAATGTGGGACCAACAATTCCACATTGCTAGTTATCCTTGAAAAAAAAACTGTGTATTCATTTCATTCAATAAGTCAAAATTGGTAGTTAGTGGCAGGTGTTGTAACTTGCAAAAGTGAATCTACCTTATCTAACATAGCAAGCAAATTATAGGGTGTGCCTTCATACAGCAAACGATGACGAATTTAATTACTAAAGTACTTTAGAAAATTAGTTGTCCAGCTCGTGTAGTTTTGAAGTTATGTCACAAAAAACAGTTTCTGCTGGAGGAACGTTTAATTACGTTTCTTGTGATATATCTTCAAAAAGACAATCGCGCAACGTTTACTCCAACTTTTCTACTCATTTTCTAAAATAAATTCGACAACATTTTGCTGGAGGAACGCACACAAGCAAAGGTCAAGGCCAAAGCTTTTCATAATTTAACAAAACCTGTTTGAGTTTAAATCACAATGAAAACAAATCTTAGTTATTAAACCTGTGTAGGTAGGTACCTACGTCTACAGTCCGTCAAATCTAAGAAGTACCGTTTGACAGTTCTGACAATTGAATGATAGGGATGGGATGAAAAAATCGATTACTATAATATCCGAACTTTAAGAGATCGATTACTATAATATCCGAATTTTAAGAAATCAATTGTTATAATTAAATAAAAGAAATGTTTAGGATATTTTTTTATTCACTACTAGTACTAGTATCGTCGTCTTCGTCATCATCGTCATTTAAATTAATGACCAGTTGATTGTCCATTACATTATCAAAGTGTACGTCTCTTTCGAAGTCGTCCATTATTATTTTCTTTGTTTTTTGTACTACTTTACTCCAATCTTCCTGTGTAACTTGGGCACATGCTTCCTTTAATAAACCTTCCATTTTCTTGACACTGAAGGGTGGTTTTGTGTTGTGTCTTGCTGCATAACCTGTAAAACAATAATGTAACTATTTGATAGCAGACGAAAACCATTGTTTAAATTATAAATGTTAGAAGTACTCGTGTTATTATTATAATATTATAAAATATTACCTTTAACTTGGGCCCAAATCAGTTCAATGGCATTATATTGGCAATGGTACGGAGGAAGTCGTATGACTTTGTGCCCGTGCTCTTCGGCCAATTGGTCAATTACATATGTCGGTTTTGGTGGTTTATGCAATTTCACTAACTGTAATAATTCAGCTTTTAATAGTGACATGTCGGCATCCACTCCTTTTCTTTGCAGCCATGCCACCAAATCTGCTTTCTTATTGGCTGACGTAGGTGCTTTATCAATTTGCACAGAGTGGTATGGGGCATTATCCATTATAATTGTGCTGTTAGGAGGGATATTCTGTAATAAATTTAAGAACCACTCTCGGAACCTTACTGCGTCCATTTCTTCATGATACTCTTTAGTGCTTTTGGATTGGAAAGCTAATAAAGAGTTTTCCACGAAGCCTGTAGACGCTGACCCAGCATGGCATATTATGAGGCGTCCACCTTTTCCTATCGGCACCTTCGAGCACGAAGCTTCAGAATCATCAGTCCATGTTTTCGGCACAGAATGGTTGGAATTTAGCCAGGTTTCGTCCAAAAATATTACATTATCCCAGTTTATAATTTGTTTAACTTTGCGCAGGAATGTTAGTCGCTGCATAATTATGTCATGTCGCTCCATAACAATTTTTCGTTTGTCAACTTTTTTGTATCTGAAGCCAATTCCTGTTATTACCGTTCTCAACGACTCTATGCTTCCCTTATACAGCCCGGCATCTTTTAAAGTTGCACATAACTTTGCCAATGTTGGAAATTCGCCTCTTGTAAAATACCCGTATATATGGTTTCTAATAGCATGACTATCGAATTCATCGATGCCTGTCACAGGTTTATTTCTTTTTCGTTTTTTCGGTGTGTGAAGTACGTTACTGTCACTCCCCGAAGGCCCATATTTTTCACTTAATATTTTGCCAACGGTGCGGCTACCAATACCGAGAGCTTCACCGACGCGATCCCGAACTTGTGTAACTGGCAGTAGAAGTCCACCATTTTGAGATTCACGCTCAAAATACTCGTGTAATTTCACCACCAATTCACGAGCCTGGCTGTTCAAAGTACGTCCTCTTTTCGACATTATTAATAAACACTTGCTTAGTTCGGAGTCCAGTATAAATATTGCCAAGGTAAACGGATAAAGAATGATCAGTCCAGAAAAGTAATAGCCAAGTCACAAATTGTAAAACACAAACGAGAAAGCAAGTACGCGCACAGTCAGCTTCCAAGATGGCGAGAGACTGCTGACTAGTGTTGCCGATCGATAGTCGACTATCGATGATTAATCGATAGTCTATCGATAGCCAACCAATAGTAAGATTATCGATTGGCCGATCGATAGTATCGATATAATCGATAGTATCGATACTATCGATAGCACAGAAGAAGGCAATACTATCGAATGAGTGCAATACTATCGATGCTATCGATAGTATTGTAGTTCCTTAATAACAAACTATCGATAGTATCGATAGTATCGATACTGTGGATTTTATTTACAACGATAGTATCAACAGTATCGATAGTATCGATACTATCGATTGTCTTGGACTATCGATAGTTTAAGAATTTACAATAGTATTATTTACAATTTTCATGTATAATAGTCAATCACAATCAACTATGAGGATATAGGAATAAATAATATCAAACAGTTTTCCTTGCGTGATAATAATAGCTTTGCATTATATTTGTAAAATTTTTTGACATCGCCTATTTACTATTTAATACACACATGTTGCTTTTATAATCCGTTTGCACTTTTTGTCTGAAATTGGCAACACGGTTCATTTGTCGTACTTAGCTAACGAGGGTAGTATGAAAAACAAGTAAAAAAATATTCTTTGGGTTTGTTGGTCAGTCAGTTTAATAGTGTTCGTTTGTTGAATGTGTTTTCTGTGCTAATTGAAATTTATCTCATATTAAAACAATGGAAGGCCCATCTAAATTAGCAAAAAAGCAAAAGTCACCAATGTGGATATACTTTGATAAAAGTGAAAATGGAAGCCAAATTCAATGTAAAATATGCAAGCGTGATTGTAATAATACATCAAATATGAAGGATCACCTCCATCGAAAGCATCCTGAAATCTTACTAAATATTTCAGTTTCTCAGAACGAAAAAAGCGAAGTGGAAAATTTGGAAAGAGCTACTACAGTAAAATACAGTCATAATTCGTCCAGAAAAAAAATGTTAGACGAATTATTTGTAAAAATGGTTGCAGTAGATATGGAGCCACTCCGCTTATCTGAGCACGAAGGCCTAAAAGAATTTGTCACAGGTTTAGACTCGCGGTACGAATTGCCAGGAAGATCAACAGTGACTTCCAAACTTTCAAAGTTGTATATGAAAATGAAAATTCAACTATTAAAAATTGTTGAAGAAACTCGCTATGTAGCGATTACTGCGGACACCTGGACTTCCATGAGCAATCAAGGCATTCTTGCTTTGACTTGCCATTTCATTAAAGAAAACCAACTGATATCTGCTTTGCTGGCTGCAAAAGTTGTCGAAGGGCATCATAGTGCTGACAATTTAGCTTCCGTGAGTTTTTTCATACATATTACTATACTTCGTTTTTTTATACTTGATTAATTTGTATAATATGATAGTATAGAATAGTATAGATATATGATAGTATAGTATCGATAGTATAGTATAAGATGATAGCTGGATCATGCGTTATACTCGTGACCGGGTGCACTATGAAAAAATGACTTAAAACAAAATTTTCCCTTATGTTTTCTCAAAAGTAGTATTAACATAGGTTTCGAATAAAAAAAAATTAAAAAATTTTTGGGACTTTTTTAGTTTTACTGTTTTACTTTTTTAGTTTGACTTTACAGTTTGACTTATTTGGGAAATTTCGTTCAATTTTGTATGGAGAATTTATTTTAGAATAATTTTGAGTGTTGTTTACAAGGGAATTGGGACTTGTAAAATTTTTCACACCTTGTGTAGCTAACAGGGCACTGGACTTGGAAAATTTTTTTATTGTTTTTTTTCTGGTTTCGAAATCTATGTTTATACTACTTTCGAGAAAAAAAAATTAAGTCATTTTTTCATAGTGCCTCAAAGGCTACACTCCAACCCCCGGCTGGCGATGGCAGTGTAGTTTTAAAGTAGGAACACAATTACTGTTGTTTATGGACCCTCCTAAATATTCGTAGATTTGAATAATATTAATTACGTACATTTAGTCAAATCACCACATCTTTTTTCAGGTTATTTCATCGATTTTAGAAGAATGGAACTGTCGCAATAAAGTAGTAGCAATTGTAACGGATAATGCATCCGTAATGATAAAAGTAGCAGATAATTTGAAAATACGCCATGTTCCTTGCTTCGCACATAATTTAAATTTAATCATCAAAGATGTTGTTCAAAATGTTGAAGAACTGTAAGCTTTACTCGATAAATGTAAAGCTATCGTTACCTATTTTAGACACAGTACATTAGCCTCCGACAAACTAAAGATAATTCAACGAGATCTGAATAAAAAGGAATTGAAATTAATACAGCATGTTGATACTAGGTGGAACAGCTCGTTACATATGCTGAGTCGGATTAAGGAAGTGCGGGACGAATTAACGCTCGCACTAAATCAAAATCCAAATGCACCACCGAACCTAACTGCAGAAGAATACAGTTACTTAAGTGAAATTGAAAACATATTTGAGCCCATTGAGGCAGCAACAGAAGCTATATCTGGTGAAGTATATACTACTTTATCATTGATAATTCCGCTAGTAAAAGGAATCTTATTACATTTTACCAAGCTCGAAAAGGAACCAATGTCAAATTTTGCTAAAGTGGTCCTAGAAAATATAAAAATATCAGTAGTCAATAAATTAAAGCCGTATGAAAATCGATCTCCTTGCATTATATCAACGCTATTAAATCCACATTTTAAAAAAATGGGATTTAGAACTGACTCTGATGTCGACCGGGCCATTCAGTTTGTCCAAAAAGAATATGCATCGTATTTGGCATCAATGAATAAAACATCATCCTCACTATGCGCAGATGGAAACGATGAACTAGAAAGTTCATCAGAGGGAATAGAAGTGCCGAACAAAAAATCAAAACATACCGATTTGCTTTTATATCTTCAACCTCAAACTCGACCGAGCAACACAAATCCCACTGCTGACGCAATTAATGACATAAGGCAATACGTTGAAAAACCCATCATACCTAGGTCTTGTTATCCCATTGAGTATTGGTCAATTTGAAGCATATTGCTTTAAAATTCCTATGTGTACCTGGAAGCTCAACGCCAGCAGAAAGAGTATTTTCGAAGGCTGGTCAAATTGTAATCGAACGTCGTAATCGTTTATCAGGTGACCATATAAACGAATTACTCTTTATAAATCAAAACAACAAAATTCTCAAAAAGTAATGACATTTATTAAGTAAACACGACATTGATTCAAATATAATTTTAATTATGACCATTTATCTGTTCTACAATATGCTTTATGTTTCATTTTAATTTTGAAAAATATGTGTAAATCGAAATGATTAGTGATTGAAACTGTTCAATTAATCCGTTTGAAATTTTTCTATTACTTTTAAAATTTCAGCCATTACTTTAAATTTTTTTGATGGCGGTAGTTTTTTGATTTCTTCAGCTACTATATTACCGAAATGATAGTGAACAGTTGATTTATTATTAACATTTTTTGTTTCATTAGGCATAGTTTGTGCGTTAATATCCACGTTTTTTTCTTCGAATTCATTCTCAGTTTCGCTGCTGTCAAACTCCACCTGAGAATTGTGTGCACATTTTTCGGTGCATTGATGCAATTTGATTCTTTGGTTCTAGAATATCCAGTACCAGTTGTACATCTAGTAGATATACCCGTTAAATTGGTTTTATCTGTACAAGAGTCAAACAAAATTTCAGATTCATCAGTTTGACTTTCTGGAATAATTGTTATTGATTTACCTAGAAAAATAAAGACAAATACATAAAAATCGTTTCCACTTATTCTTTTGACAACTCCTTCTAGTGACTAAACATTTATTTACGAGTACCTAGATATATACGAGTAATTTGTCATTATTTATGGATCTACCATTTTAGAACATCGATTATCTATACTCTATACTAATATATAAAGCTGAAGAGTTTGTTTTTTTGTTTGTTTGTTTGTTTGTTTGAACGCGCTAATCTCAGGACCTACTGGACTGATTTGAAAAATTCTTTCACTGTTGGAAAGCCTATTCATCGAGGAAGGTTATAGGCTATATAACATCACGCTATGACCAGAGGAAGCGGAGCAGTACTGAATAAACGTAGACAAAGTGGCGCGTGTCTACTTTGCGTTACTTAACCTATCTTTTATCCCGATAATAGGTTCCTGTGGGACGACGGGAAACGAATTTTACACGGGCGGAGCCGTGGGCAACAGCTAGTGACTTATATCATGGAACTTCAATACGTACAGTGAAACATACTCACCCTTATGTGACATTTCAAAACGCTGCAGCGCTGCTTCTTTTTCCTTTAAATAGTAACAACAAGCACAGCTCGATAGAAATATTAATAAAAACGTATATACAATCTATAATGGTACTCAGCTGCATAATACTATTATAACGTACCTAATACTATTGCATATTGTTGAACTATCGATAGTCCAAAACAATCGATACTATCGACATTATCGAAACTATCGCTACTATCGTCACAAATAAAATCGACAGTATTGATACTATCGATAGTATCGATAGTTTGTTATTAACGAACTGTAATACTATCGATAGTATCGATAATATTGCACTCATTCGACAGTAGTCCCGTGTTATATACTATCGATAGTATCGATATTATCGATAATATCGACACTATCGATAGGCCTATCGATAGGGTACATGATTTGCGATGTAAACTATCTATAGTTTTAATATCGATAGTTCGGCAACACTACTGCTGACGCCGAACCGACCGAGCGGACCGCGTGCGCTTGTAGTTGGCAGTGTTGCCAGAAAAAAAAAATTGTAGAGACTTGGACACCTGCGATTTTGCCTATTGACCTAAAAATAATTACATACATATCAACCCATATGATGGCCCACTGCTGGGCACGGGTCTCCCCAGTAGAACCTACTAGTATGTAGATCCTGGGGGTAATTGCCATAATCACCACGCTTGGCGAGCGGGTTGGTGATCGCAGTAAGGCTTTAAGTACGCAGAGGACGCTGCTGCCCGTCCTCCGATGTGAAATCCCTTAGTCGCCTTGACGACACCCACGGGAAGAAATGGGGTGGTACTATTCTTAAGCCGGCACCACACGGCACAAAAATAATTAAATTAATTTATTTTAGGGTATCTGTGTATTCAGTGCATTATGCGGTCGCGCAGTAACGTCGTTAATTTATAACATCAGGCAACAACATTTTTGTGAATGGGTTCTACATACCTTATTTTTATTAGTTTTAGACGTAGAAATAAGACTTAGAAGAAAAAATTGTAATTGTAAAATCAATGGATGTGCTTGTTAAAAATTTGTTTATTTCTCTGTAATATGCAAACCCATACTATCATACACAAAAATAAATGTAAAAAACACTATCCCTGACTCCATTTACTATTTCGACAGCGTTAGCGCGAGAAACCCCGACTTATTTGGGCGCGAAAATCAAAAATCGACAAATCGCTTTCGACAACTTTTTAAAGAAGCAAATATATTTGATTTATAAATACGTATTTTTGGTGAATGGGTTTTATCTCATATTTTACGATTACATAACTATTTAGTTATGTAATCGTAATATGTGAGATAAATCCCATTCACATGAAAAAATATTTGTTTGGTTGTCAAGTGTAATTTGTAAATAATACATTCGATTTTTCGTATATGTAAACGATTTTTTTGCATACAAGTGTATCCGAAGAGTCGCAACACTACGTGCAGTGACCTAACTACGTAACTTTGTAATGAGGTCAAGAATATAACTATTAGAAATTATTTACTGTGTAAATATGTGTTATTTTGCTTTGTTTGAAAGTTTTCAATTACATTTAGATATTAAGAATTGTACATTTTTAGATACAATAATGAAATCTTTCTAAATTCATGGTTTTATGAAAAAGGTTATCGAAACTGAATAATGTACGTATGAACAAAGTTGTTTCGGTTTGAAAAATATGAAACGTCAAACGGTAGATTTGATGGACTGTAAATATCTAGTATTCTGTCTGACTGATTATTTAATCGACGGTAATAAAACAGCGTGACGGCTGTGCGACCCGCACAATGCGTGACGAACACGCGACGTGAAAAAATTCCTTCTTAATTTGTACATTATAACACATAATAAAGAGTTATAAGTAGTCAAGGTCGCATCTATAGTTCTAGTCTCATAAATATACCATTTTTGTTAAGTAGTAATCTCTCAGCGTCTGAGCCCGGCCGACTGAATAAATAATAGGTACTTACCTAATTAGTACGTACTGTAAGTATCTACATAAAGTAGTTACCTAAGCACTTCCTACATCAGTAAAGTAGTTTGGTGGTGTAGGTACCATCAAACTACTTTACTGAAGTATGTGGTGGTAGGTACCCACCAAGGTTGGATCCAGGATTAAATTGCCCCCCCCCCACCCTCCCAAATTTATTCCTGGATCCCTCTCTTTAATCACTTTGATCTCCCCCCCGGTCACGAGAGGCAAATGACCGTGCCGGATCTAGCTTGCGTATGAAGGGGAAAGGCATTTCATTTCACCCGACATGGGTCAAGTGCGAGTTACCTAATTAGTACGTACTGTAAGTATCTACATAAAGTAGTTACCTAAGTACTTCCTACATCAGTAAAGTAGTTTGGTGATGTAGGTACCATCAAACTACTTTACTGAAGTATGTGGTGGTAGGTACCTACCAAGGTTGGATCCAGGATTAAATTGCCACCCCTCCCAAATTTAATCCTGGATCCCTCTCTTTAATCGTTTTGATCTCCCCCCGAGAGGCAAATGACAGTGCCGGATCTAGCTTGCTTATGAAGGGGGAAGGCATTTCATTTCACCCGACATGGGTCAAGTGCGAGTTGCACGCACAAGAGGGGGGGGGGCACAATAGGCAAATAGGCAAAGAAATTTAATACAATACAAGAAATTTGGTAGGTACACGAAACTACAGTGTGGTGTGCTCGTGCCCCCTCCTAAATCCGCCTACAGTAGGTACTAGATACTTCATAAGTAGACAGCTAGGTACTTACTCGACGGGTTAACATCGTCGATGTAAAGTTGATCACTCTTACTCATTATCAATAAGTGTAAATCTCTGCTCAAAGGCTCCTCATTCAACATAGCTACTTCAAACTTTACGTTAGAAGCTAATCCAAGCAAAAGGCATACGTAGGTACAGAAACTAGCCGATAAAGTAGCTGATGAAGTCTTAGCGCGGAGCTTTTCGGCTTCGGACAACGTCTTCTTTCTCAAATACAACAAATTGATTGATACATAGTCGATCAGGGCTCCGATTAGCGGCACTCTGGATTTTGAAAAAGTCATGCGCGTTAAGAAATCTCTATTGCTGTTTTCACTTTCCATTATTGATACCACAAATGATATTTGTATCAATAGATCGACGCCCTGCCACACGCTCAATTCAAACAATTTTTTATTGCAAAATGTTAATCTTAATTTGTCATGATGATTTTTGTCAGTGACATTAGTAGTAGCGTTCAAGATTGAAAAATTCGTTGAATATTTGTATAAAGAAGTTTCGTTTTCGTTTATGATTACTACAAAAAAAGAGCGCAGGCACTTAAGGATATGTAGGTCAACACACACTCCTCGAACTACGCCAATTTTTGTAACAGGTAGAGCAAGACAACAATCCTGTGTCTGGCTCGGCCACTACAAAAATTCTAGGCGTGTTAGTGTACCAATGTACAAGGAAATAAGAACTAGGAACCTATATATTTTGCTAAGAATATAGGTGTTACCAGATAGTAGTTAGTTATAATGCTTTTTAGGTGCTATTCCATAATCTACCTCAATAAGGCATGCCAAATCTTTACATAACATACTTATTTTAATATACAATTGTTATAACACTTTTAATAGGTACGAGTAGGTACATATTACATTAACTTTTGTTGTTTATAAATTTTTGTATGAAAACAATTTGTAACTAGCCATTTATTGAAGGGGATCTTGTTTCCATCTTTTTTGTGCAGGCGGCTTTTTTTTATTTTTATATATATTTTTTTATAATGTAATAAAATTACTTATTTGTTCTAATTTTAAGTCAAATTTATTAATACTTAGGAAGTAAGTTTTTTACTAACCATTGGCCCATGTAGTCAATTAAATAAATAAATTAAATTAAATAAACTCTATTTATGTAGGTATGTCAGTTGAATTCTTCCTTTATTAGACCTTAGTTATCTTAGAATTGATTCAACATCATCTACTAAAAGCTATGCAAACAGTTTTTTCACTAATCAATACTCGTACTTATATTCTTTACCAATGTCTTTATTTTTTCAAACAACAAACAAAAATGAAGTGAATGGATAGCGAGGCAAAGCGACATACATCCGTCTAGCTGCGCGTCTCTGCGATCACTGTCAGATTGCTTATAAAAGAAAGAGAAGCGCGATCACGCAGCGCTCGTAACTAATTATAAGCCATAAAACAATTATTTACTTGAAAATAAGTCGAGTATGTAGTCGAAAATAAAAAACCACCAGATTCTGTATTATAACATGATACGTTATTGTTATTATTTTTACCAACGTACGTTGTTAAGTAATACAGATATTTTTGTTTGAAGATCATTTTAAGAGGTTAGTTTGTAATTTATTTTTATCGAGAAAAAAATTCAAATACGTGATTTGAAGACAACAGGGTTCTTAGAAATATGTTCAAGATTAACATATATTTTTTCTGCCGTCACAAACTACGTAGATTTGGCTAAAAAATTGTTAAGGATAAGCCTATTTGGCTCTTGTCAGCGCCTTAATTGCATAAAAAACCTAATAAGTTTATTACAAATTATATTAATATATTCCTTTCATTCACAATAGCGATCTAAAGTAAAAGAGAAGCCTCAAAGCGTTAAAAAATGTTTTCCCAATACATATCCAAATTCTCAAAATGTAGGTAAATTAAGATGCCATTTTGTCAGCTGGATGACCTAGGTATTACGCGAAACCGACTTTGGTCCCAAGCAACATGTTTTTTATTATTTAGGTACTAGCTGTGCCCGCGACTTCGTTCGCGTGAAAGTCGGGTTTAAATTAAGGAAGTTTATGTTACGAAATAACTTCTGTGTAAATATGTTGGAAATAGTCCTGTCGGGTGAGCCGCGATATGATTCAGCAGCGGAGAATCATCATATAGTCATCTATTGATAGCTTCAACACCCAAAAGCTTTGTGAAAATAAATAAGTACCAAATACAGACTCTTTAGGTATTCGTTTACTATGTTTTTCTGTCATTAATGTGTGTTATTTGTGTCTCTTTTCTTTTTGTCTATTGTTATTTTTATTATTTTACTGTTTTATTTATTGCTTTTTTATCTTCTGCATGACTTTTCCTGTTAAATTATAATAATGTCTATACATGTGTCTTCTGTGCACTAAATAAAAATCGTTCCATTCTATTATTTTATATAGTTAATTTGGTGTGCGGCTTAAGAAGTGGGTTTTCTGTTGTTTTTGTTTCATTCTTTCAACGTTATACCTACTTAATACCTAATAATTTTCAATAGAATTTGCACTAAAATTTTGGTACTTCCCATTTGATCAGATGTTTATCGTAAACTTGTAAAGCCTAAGTACTTAACTGTGAAAGTTTTCCTTATAATTTTAGTATTTATACTACTACCGTGATTTTTTTTACATACCAAACATCAACCATTTAGTTGGCAGGGGAACACTTGACTCTAACAAAAATGTTCACTATAAAGCCTAATATTACACAAAGCAATCCTTAAATCTAAAAATAGTCTTGACAAACCCTAAACGCTTTTTAAAAGACCTATCTAATGATACCCCACACGATGGGGTAGGTGAGAAAAAAATCACATCCCCACTTTACATATAAGAGAGTACCTCTCTTATATGTTACAATGATGCAAGTAAGAAAAAAAGACATGGACTCCCCCTCCCCCAGACTCCGCGTTGACAGACAATGACACCCCACCCCCCTCCTCCCGTTACCCGAACTACTCACACTTGGCCGATGAGTCATTCATTATCGTTGAATTGATGACCACTTGATATCCAACCATAACCCCAAAACATAATCTTCGATGCACCTTTGTGATGCGTAGTCAAACAAACGGACAGACAGACAAACATTTCTAAAAATGATAGCAATATGTTTCTTTTTAATACTATTTTAAAACTTCTTTTACTAAGTATAGAACATTATTGAATACAACGCCATCTACTTTCAAAACCAGTAAAGTTTCTTCTAATACTTAATGTTTTTTTATTAATTTAAGCAATTTAATTAAATAAATAGGAGAATGTTGCCACTCAGCAAGAAAGGAATTCGTCATCGCAAACACCTATACCCTAATAAATGTTTTACACAAATAAGGAATTGTTTGATCACGGTGACCAATTTGATTTCATAGATGGCGCTACATGTTTTATTTTTACGTGTGTAATGTCTTTTTTTGAGCACGAACACATCAATTCTGGAACATATCGAATACTTGTTAAATTGTAATGTAATATTGTTTTTCATTTCTACTACGATAAATTCATTACTCTCAGCAGTGCATGCAATACCTATATATATCTTACATAAGTGCATATTTCACTTGATTTGAAAAAAAAAAAAATATTAAACCAAAGCAAATAAGTTACCTATGGTCGAAAAAATAACTATAACATTGAGAAAAATATTAAAAAAGGACAAAGACAATTTTAAACAATACAAAGATCAGATATCAGATTCGAGCCTGAGACTTCGTCGTCAAAGACCGCTAGCATAGCTTCGAGGCTATACTGTTCGCTACATACCACGTCAAAATAACTGTTCATAAGAAACTTAAAATCGTTGTGTATAGCTCCTTATAGTTTTAGCGTGAAGTTATGTATTCCATGGGTTACAATTAAAGATAATGTCTAATTGTGGAAAAAATTGTGATAAACCATTATGGTGCGACAAAAAATACGTTGCTACTCGTTCCCCATAGACGTTAGTGTAATGATTCATAGTGTAAATAATGTCCAAGGTATAGTATTTACTATAAAACTGTAAATTTTCATAAAGATCCGTCAAGTAGTTACTGTTTTATAACGAAAAATAGCTACAGACATAATCCCTTACTGCTTAGCTCCTATGGGAAAAAGCGTGATAATTTATAGCCTAAATGTTATTCCGCATCTAGTTCTCCGCATCTAGTCTCCGAATGTTATTCTTCATCTAGATTGCACGTGGAAAATATCGACCGAATCTGTTCGGTAGTTTTTGCGTGATGCGTGTTCAAACAAACAGACAGACAGACATTTCTAAAAATGCAGCAAAGTGTTTAAATACTCTTTTCGAACATTTTGACGATGATTTCATTTCATTTCCGGGATGGCTTATTATTAGCGTATTTCATGTATAACTTTGGTGTTTATATACCGATTTCTGAGATTTTTTTTGATGGAATAGTTAATTATGTTAACTTTTTTAATTAGGGATGACTGAGAGTGTTATAAACGTAAGAGTACACATAATATATTCAGAAAGCTTCGAACTGCTAAGCTATCGGGAGTTACACGTGATATTGTGAGTCAACCATAAAAGATAGACATATGCTGTCGTGGGATATTTTTTATATAATTTAAAGGAAAACATTTCCGTCATATATGATTTCTGTGTAGCTTTAACCATTAAGGTTGCACACGCGACGGAAGCTTCAAAAATGGAGTAACTTCTCGTTTTCCCAACATTTCCCTTCACTGCTCTGCTCCTATTGATTGTAGCGTGATGAAAAGTATACTATAACCAACTCAGGAGTATGAAAAATAATTGTACTAAGTTTCGTTAAAATCCGTCGAGTAGTTTTTGTTTCTATAGCGGTTATACAGACAGACAGACAGACAGACAGACAAAAATTTTACTGATTGCATTTTTGGCATCAGTATCGATCCCTAATCACCCCCTGATAGTTATTTTGGAAATATATTTCATGTACAGAATTGACCTCTCTACAGATTTATTATAAGTATAGAAGATGTGCCAATCTTCGACGAGATAGACACCATGTACGAAGATATCGCCAAGGCAATTACATGGTACCAGGAACGCTAATTCAACTTTCACGAGTCACAGGGGCTTTACTTGATGAATTCTTTGTTTAAGAAGAAGCCCCATAAAAAGTGGACATGGCAAAGCCTTGATGATGAGACAGATGGTGAGATAGACTTTTTCATTACGGACAAACGACACATATTTAGAGACGTCTCGGTGATCAACAGGTTTAATACTAGCCGCGATCACAGACTGGTCAGAGGCTCCCTAAATATCAATTTCAAGACCGAAAGACTGCGAACTAGGACCAACTCCAACCAACATCGTCCCAGATAGCCTTAGACTGGTAACCAATGGCACTACAGTTGATGAGAAAACAGACATTCTGATCAGAACCCTACATTAAGTAATTTAAAAATTCTTTCCAGGATAATGCAAAAATAAGGAGTCGAAACTCTCACTCGAGATTCTTGAACTTATGAGGGGAAAACGATACACGCAGATGTGTTCGTTAAGAGCTAAAAACCTAAACCTAAAGATAAGGAAGCCTACACAACGTCGCTCCAATATTCGCGCCATTGAGACTGCGATTGAGTAAAATAGGCACTAGAGTTTTCGCATAACAGCTGGGCAGAGCCTATCTGACGAATCTGAACACTGCGGATGGCAAAATCGTCACCTCAAGGTTCGATATACCTACTCGAGGAAATCGAGGGCTTTTATGGACACCTTTACGCATGGATGTATAAAGCTACGGGACTTAGACTACATCGAGGACATTCGGGATGTCGGCCTAGGGAAGGTTATTCAGCTTGGTAGAAACAACTTCAGGATAGAAGTCAGCAGGAAGATCCGATTGGGTTGGGCAGCGTTTAACAAACTTCGTCGAGTTTTCTCTTCAGTTCTACCGCAATATCTGAAGACCAAGGTATTTAACCAGTGGGTCCTACCTGTTATGACCTACGGTGCCGAGACGTGGATACTTACAGTTGGGCTAGCCCACAAATTCAAGGTCGCGCCGCGGGCTATGGAGCGAGCTATACTTGGAGACTCTTTGAAAGATACAGTTCGCAATGAGGTCATCCGTCATCAAAGATTCAAAGTTACCGACATAGCACGCAGGTTAAGCACGCTGAAGTGGCAATGGGCTTGCCATATTTGCCGAAGGACCGATGGCCGATGAAGCAAACGAGTCCTAGAGTGGAGACATCGACTCGGTAGGATGTTTTGGCGTAAACTAGGAGAGGCCTGTCTCCTGGCTGATTGAATAAAATAATTGGTACATACAACATAAAAAAGCAATAAAATAAACCAACATACATACAAAATTATCTAGGTAGACACTTCATTATCACATAATCCAAGCCTTGCTCACTATCAGATTGCAGGTTTTGTAACAGTGATAGATAGGAGTTAGGAGTCGAATTGAAACAAACAATAATTACATAATTGCTAAATTGTATTTGAATTTTGTTTCAATTCTATTTCAGTTACACAAAGAATGTAAGGAATTCATTTTATTACATTATTACAATTTAAAATATTTTTTTTAACCCTTAGCCGACTATACTTACCTATTTAGGTAGGTACATACTCGTAAATATTGTTGAATCGCGTATGCAGTACTTTTTGCGTAGGTCATACCCTAATTTGAGTAAATAAACTAGGTATATACCTATAGGCACTTATTATTATTTAAATTGTTTTTAATATATGTAAGGTGCGAACGACTGATATATTATATTGGCCTTGTATAGAGCCTTGATTCTAGCAAGGCCTTTTGGAAGAGTTTAATAAAACTTAGGTTTAATAAATAGTGATACACTACAATAAAATAAAGTGTTTTATTTGTTACACAGTGAAACGTGTTAGTTAATAATTTGTTTGTTTCGTTTACAGTACCTAATAATACGAATAACAACTGTTTATCCGTTATAGTGGCCTTCCATGATCCACCCACCTTAGGTACCTACCTAAGTAGGTATACCTACTTACAAAGCAGCGGCGTAGGTACCCAAAGGGCACCTAAACAATATATATTTTTCAAAGATTTTATTCTATCACTTTGTCGGCGTAAGTAATATGTGTATCCATGCAAAATACTAACAGTCTCTGATGAACTGCCTCTGTGGCGTGGTGGGAGTGTGTCCGAATGCTACAAAAGAGGTTGTGGGTTCGATTCCCACACGGGACACCACTTTGTGTGATCCACAAATTGTTGTTCCGAGTCTGGGTGTACTATGTGGCCGTGACTTGTATGTTTGTAAAGTCCCCCGCGACACAGGGCCTGTACCCTAGTGCGGGAGTCGTCTTTCGGACGGACGGATATAAGGGTTTCGTTTTGCCATTTTGGCTACGGAACCCTAAAAAAGAAATACCCGCCTGCACAAAAATCTTCCTGCACACCTCGCAATCGTGAGGTATGCAAGCGGATGCAGCAGGTGAGGTGGAATTCGAAAGGTGTCCCGAAATTCCGTATCCGAGAGGGATATTTAAGTGTGTTTTGCTAGCGTGTGCATTTATGAATCTCTCTGTATTTTGTGCCTGTACCTACCTGTGATCAGGCGCGTGAATTCAAGGGGGGACAACAGGGGGCAGTAGCCCCCCGCCCCTCAATACTCGACTAAGAGACCTTTTTTTGTGGGGAAATTGACAATTTGTTGTATTTTCAAAGGCAATTACCACATCCTTGGCGGTGTTGGTTGGTCCCCGCTCCAATGGCCGGCTGAGTGAAATATTGTCTCCCCCCTCTCCCTCCAGAACAAAGTTCGCAAAAGATCCGCGCCTGCCCGTATTAAACTAATACGCTAGACTGGCTACCCCCTACAAAGTGACAGCAAATTGAAATGCCGATTCGTATGACCTTTTTTTAAGACCTTTGGCCGTTGTTGTTAACCTTGTTACACAAGTTTAAACTTCCATTTGATTTTGTCAAATGACCGTTAAAATTATCAAAATCAAATGGAAGGCATGCTGTTGTCGGCGATAGCTTGTCCAGCAGTACTAGTAAGTACCTACTGTAGAGGTCAGTGTTAAATATATTATGTGTGCCCCCAGCAAAATAATTTAATTATTAAAGTATTTTAGAAAATTATTTTTAATTTGTTGCGGTGATAGTTTTGAAGTTATGTCACCAAAACAGTTCTTGCTGGAGGAACGTTTAGAAACATTTCCGCAGCCAAATGTCATGTCTTTTATGGGATACACTAAAATTAATTTTGGTTGCAAAGATATTAAAGATTTTACTGGGGGTTTAGGGTTGCAAAACCCTAAACCCCCAGTAAAATCTTTAATATCTTTGCTTTTAAAAATTTAGGGTTGCAAAACCCTAAACCCCCAGTAAAATCTTTAATATCTCTGGAACGGTGGATATAAATGGATCTCTGAAATAGTTACGCGGATACTTATCTTTCTTGTTGATTTAAAACAAATTGACAAATAATTATGTAGCTTAAATATATTGCAGTAAGTATATCCCATAAAAGACATGACATTATGACATAAGCTGTTTTTTGTGAAATAACTTCAAAACTATCAGCGCAGCAAATATAAAGACGTGCGCAACAATTACACGAGCTGGTAAACTAATTTTCAAAAATACTTGAATAATTAAATTCCACATTTTGCTGGGGGAACGCACACCAAGTGTGTAGAAGAGCCACTAATCAAGTAGGTAGGTAACTGACGTGTTTAGGTATAAATTATAGTTGATAAATGCATATATCTGCTAATGTATTTTATCGAAACACTACGATACGATAAATTTGTAATCTCATTGATACGTGTGCAAAGAGTACCTAGACCAAATACCTACTTTTTGATTTTGTAACTCTATTAAGTACATCGTATTTATAATACACAAGACTAGATTTTCTCTGTGGCTTCGTTGCTTGATTTTCATAGCCTATGGGCTTATCCTGTTGTAAAAACTACATTATTAAAAAATTTAATCAAAATCCGTTAAGTACTTTTAAGTGAAGGCAGGGACGGAGATACTCAAACATTCAGTATCGTTTAGTTTAAGTATTCTGTGGTAGGGCACAGATTTAAACTTCAGTAATTTGATACTTTTAATTATTTAATGTATACTTAAGTTCAACTTGTAAAAACTATAAACTACTTAGTTAAACATAACATAGGTTACAACAAAATTATGCGACATAATTAGGGTGGAAAATGATTACTTATATTTTAAGTGTACACATTACAAAATCATAGGCGCGTACGCATCACAACTTTAAAGATTAACAAAATACGGCCCGTTTTATGTACGCACGTTATTTAAACAGATAATATTCGAATTACAGATAAAAAATAAAACAATTTTGATAATGAAGCCTTTTAACAATTTTGTGCATAAATTTCAATGTATTGAGGTTATCATACCTACTTTATTTTTATAACAATCAGTGGCGGACATAGGCGGATCCAGGTGGGATTTGGTGAGTTCAAACCTCTTATCCTATCTGAGAAGGTTTTACGACGGCTTATTGTTACAATCAAACACCCCAAAAATAATTATGGGTACGCCTATGGCACTTGTCAGGGCCGGCGACCATGTGACCCTTCAAAGGGGTAATTTGCCGCCGACTATACAATTTCTGCCGTAAAGCGTATCTGCCGTAAAGCAAATCTCTGTCGTAAAACGAATCTGTCTTAAAACGAATCTGTCGTAAAGCGAACATGGGGCACCAATGCGCAACGGCGAGAAAGTGAGCAACTATAAAGTATTTTCTCGCTCAAAAAACATACAATAGTTGTAGGTTCTGTGTAAACAAAAGATATAAGTACATATATGAATGAAAAATGAAAGGTCTACCCGTGACCACGGCCGTTGCAATACGGTCGAAACGTCGGGCAATAAACAAGATATTTTACCTTAAATTATTCACGCGATTAAGACCCGTAATATATATATTTTAATAATGTGTACAAATCGCGAAAGTTTATCAACATTCGTATATAAATAGTTGATCGCTCTATACTGTATATCTTTTGTTTACACGAACGGGATCTACAATATACATCTATTGTACATTTCTTGAGCGAGAAAATAGTTAATAGTTGCTCGCTACCCGCCGTTGGTGGAACAAGTGCCAATAAAGGCGAATACAGAATTGGTTAGCTCCTCTGAGCAGTACAGAACTTCAGTTTATGGGCTCAACAACAGCTAAGCATATTAATTATCAAGGTTAAAACGTTACACTGGGGGATTCAGATACCTTTGGGGAGGGAGTGCTGGTGCACCTATACCCCTAACCCTGGACCTGTCACTGATAGCGATATATTATCAACTTTTTTATTAACATTATTCATGAAACTTATAACTTAGATTCAGATTCCTTCTTACATTATACCAATAATGGTCCACTAGCATATGTCCTTCAAATATAATCTTATTTACTTCACATTGATTAATAAAAAAACATGCTATCTCACTCATTCTGGAAATACAAATAAACAGTTATTATTTTTAATTATCTCAATTAATTTAACAGTTTTTTTTATTTTTTTCTCTGTAGTTTTGTTGATTTACTTACTTAGACCAAAACAAGTAGGCTTACCGTGGAACGTAACATCCAAAATAACAAAGTTATGCATATAGCAATTAATATTTGTGATACCTAATCGGCTCGAAACCGGGCCTTACATTCACGTATATTTTGTAAACAAATCCAATGACATTTTAATAGCGATTAGCAATGCTGTTTTGAGTAAAAATGTGTAGATTGGTTACAAGGGCTCAGCAAGCGGCACCTTAAAATCTATACAATTGACCAAATTTTAAGATGACAGTGTCGCGTCTCCGGCGTCAACAGATGAAAGCATTTTTTGATTACATTTTTCTCTTTTTTGCTCGTGATAATTAAATCATGCTTTCCTACTTTATAACAATGTGACATCTATGTGTGCATTAGTTTGCCGTTTTTAAAGATGGAAAGTTGTTAATACATATAACCTATCTACACCTTTTTACTTGAAACATCGTTGGCGATTGGATACATTTATATAAAGGGATAAGAATAAAATGACAAATATATTCAGATACACCGATCGTGGTCACGACATGATGTCAGTTTCACAGTAAACATAATCAATTTATTTAAAGTATTACAAAGTGGTGGGACAAACTTTTTCACGCATCCCTTCCATCATTTATTGCTCTCATAACATTTATTTAACGATAGACACATCACTTCCTACGTAAACATGAAACAAGGCTATAATTTATTTAAGATTTATTTGTATTGTGATGTTACAATACTCATACAAAATAAACATCTGCTGGTACCCTTACAAAGAGTAGCGGCCATACTTAAACGCGACTCAATTTTAAGACGATTTATCACGCTGTTAAAGTACACTGGGCCCCTAGGCAAATGACATTATTTTCGATTAGAGTTTACGCTAATCAAATTACAATTTTCGTATTGTCAGTGTTGTGTGTGTTAGATATGGGGCTATATGGCTATGTAAATAGCCATATATAATTATAATCAATGTTTTGGAATGTTGATTGTTCCAGTTTATGTGATGTAGTATAAAACCGAACGAAGGTTTGGTGGAACTGTTTTATAAGTTTGAGAGGTGGTCTGAAGTCTGATGACGGTGTAACCATGACAACGTATTGACTGGACATAGCGATGATTATATGATCCGTGTCTGTAAAACCATACGTATGAAATACCTACTTGTGGCACAGAACAGTTCAGCGATCTAATTATTTATTATTGAAAAACACACATCTACATAGTAGATATCAATATCCAACACATGGATTGATTATATACATATGGCTATTCACATAGCCATATAGCCCAATACCAAATAATATCAAACACATGGATTGATTATAATAATATATGGCTATTTACATAGCCATATAACCCCATATCTAACACGTGCACAACGACGTCATTCTATTCAATTAGCCTAAACTCTAATCGTAAACACTTATAACAAATGGCCGTTGTTGTTATCTTTGTTACACAAGTATAGAATTTTATTTGATTTTTTCAAATGACCCTCCTAATATCAAAATGAAATGTAAGTCTTGTTGCTGTCGACGAGCGTACTAGTACTGAAGAGATCAACTCTGCCGATGTTGGGGGTAAAATTGGCTTTTAAAATACTCAAAAAGGGTAACGATATCAGAAAGATTGGGAACCACTATTCTGACAGCTATGCTAGAGATTGCATTTTTTTTTTAAATGCTCTCTGCAACGAAGCAATAACGAAAGCCGTGATAGTTTTTACTACCGACTAGATGGCGCTGCGGGGGCCTAACCCGCAAGCATTAAGAGATAGAAAAATTTGATATCTAGTAACATAGTCCAGATAGGTGGTTTGCTTCTGGCCCCGGTTTGGCTACGGAAGTCTCGGGTTCGATTCCTGAATCTGGATTTCAAATTTTTCTATCTTTCAAAAAATGCAATTATTGTATTTGTAAAGTCTTTGGCAAGAAATGCCTATAAAAATTACTTCAGCTATGCTAGAGTTTTAATCCCCATCCAGGATAAAACTTTGTGTGATGTGCACGACAGTTTATTCTGTATGTGTGTAATTTTAGAAATATATAGGTATGATTATCAGTTGTCTGGTTGCTATAGTACAGGCTCTGTCTAGTTTGGGATCAGATGATGTTGTGCGAGTTGTGATGGCGATTTGAATAGGTAACAACAGAAATATTGAAGTAATTTTTATAGGCATTTCTTGCCAATTACTTTACAAATACAATAATTGCATTTTTGAAAGATAGAATGCAATTATTGTATTGTATTGACAACAGAAATAGTTTTGAGACCGTCTTAAATTTGAGTATCGTTTGAATATTCGGGGAGTATGTTCACTTTAACATTCTCTCCTATTTACTTTCAATATTAATATCCCGCTTTGTACACAATAACGTATGTTCGAGTCTCGACGCGATACTGCACACCAATAAATACCTTAATTTTAATTTTTCTACAATTTTAATTAGAATTTGGTTTTTATTCTGTCCCATAAGACATTTCGACGCAATTAAAATTTATTTTTACCTGGCATACACCCGCGACTACGTACGCGTGGAACCCGCTCCCGCGGGATGTATAAACCTTCCTCTTGAATCACTCTATCTATTACTGAAAACTCCATTAAAATCCGTTGCGTAGTTCAAAAGATCTAAGCGCACAGACAGCGGGAGCGACTTTATTTTATACTATGCCAAGACTAGCTTTCGCCCAGCCTTTGGACCCTCGTTACATCCCTTTAAGGGGTGAATTTTGGAAAAACCTTAGCGGATGCCTATGTCACAATAACTATCTTCATGACGTATTTCAGCACAATCCGTAGTGGTTTGAGCTGCGTGTTGTGTTGATAGATCAGTCAGTCAGTAACGGTTGCCTTTTATATATATAGAAAAAAATTAGATGAATTGAATAAGTATATGAATCGAACTAGAAAGGTAGGGGGCCCTGTTGCATTATCTAGATTTTGGAACGATGTGAACGAATCCTTCGAGTATTAGGACACACTAAGGCAGATGATTGCTCCAAAATTTAAACATTTCTATGGGTACAGAATAATAATACACTTCACTCACACAAATACAAATTTTGTTTTTTTTATCGCGTCAAGACTCTCACAGACTCGCAAGAGTATGTTATAAATTCACGTATTAACTCTCTTTGCCGCAGAAGAATCAGCTTCACCCTCGCTTGCCTTTCTCTTTCTTTTGATGAGATGGGAGATGTTGGTCGCGGCTGGTTTGGGCTCCGATGAGCTGGAACTGGCGATAGCTCCGTTGGATGATGATGATGAACCTTCGCCGTTGGCTCCGTTGGAAGGGCATAACGTTTCACGTACTCGCTTTATTGTCTGGAACAATGTGGTGCTATTAAGTTACAGAAGCATTTATTTTACTATTTGTTAGGAATTAATAATAGCCATACGACATAATACGTATTTGCTATAAATGTTGATTAACTTTCGCGATTCGTACATATTATGAAAATATATATATTACGGGTCTTAATCGCGTGAATAATTTAAGGTAAAATACCTTGCTTTTTTTGCCCGACGTTTCGTCGTGTGTCAATACGGTCGAAACGTCGGGCAAAAAAACGATTATTCACGCGATTAAGACCCGTAATATATATATTTTCATAATAATACGTATTGTATTATACAATGTTCGTCTGTCTGATTTTTGTGATGCGAGCAAACAAAAACAGCGTTTTTAGATTGACGATCCCAAAAGTCGAATCAGTTACAAATACCGTACGTCCCTTGATCCGAAGAGGACGTAGAAAGATTTATGTATCCCAACAATATCCTGCAGGCGCCCTATTATTTTCCATGTTTCGAATTGCATTCAAGGAACTTGACCAGGTGATGAAAAATATTATTGTTCAGGGTTTATTATAATTAGGCTTACACTGTGGATATGTGACACATACTATTGTGCGTTCATCATTGTGTCCCTTGACTTGCCAATGTTGGTGCCACTGCTCATCTAGCTCAAAATATGAAATGTATACGGCGGTAGCCTAATGACTAAGGCATCGTTCTCGCAATCGTGAGGTCGGTTCGAATCCTACCCATTTTACCACCGACGCCACGTGAACCCATTCTTAACACAAGCCTTTGAGCTTAGCTGGAGGGGTTAACAAGATTGCTAGTAATGTGGGACTCGAACCCACATTGCTAGTTATCTTAAAAAAAAAAAAAATCGGCTTCAGACATTACATCCATATTATGGGGAAATTACATTTTTTCCAGTCTATGGTCTGAATCTGAATAACTAAACAATTAAAATCAACCGAGGGAAATGCGTCACATTTTAAACTTACTCACTTTTAATCATTAACCTCTTTGTTAAATGAACTCAACATGATTCTATTCCGTTACATTTACATCTAATGAACTTTAGGGTGAGTGTTAAGTGAACGATTGGCAACACCATTTTCAGTACTACCAAATATTAGGCCAGGGGCCATATGATTTAGTGAACGGGCAATACGGCACTTGTCCCACCAACAGCGAGAAAGCTAGCAACGATTTTGTCGCTCAATAAACAATATAGAGCGAGTTCACACAGGGGCAGAGTGAACAATTAGCGATCAACTATTAATATATATGTATCTCTTTTGTTTACACGGGTTCTACATCTATTGTACGTTTCTTGAGCGAGTAATTGCTCGCTACTTGCCGGCGGTGGGACAAGTGCCTATAATAATAGGTACTGTAGACATTGAACTACAAAGATCGTCAGCGACTGCCTTTGAGGCGCGGTGGGAGTGTGTCCGACTGTTACGCAAGAGGTCGTGGGTTCGATTGCCAAACTTGACAACACTTGTAGTTCTGGGTCTGGGTGTACTTTGTGTTCGTGACTTGTATGTTTGTAAAATCCCCCGCAACACAGTCGTTGTACCCAAATGCGGGAGTCAAGTTTAATAAAAAAAGAAGTTAGAATGTCGCTGTTATTTATCTCCTATTTAGTATGCACACCCAACTTGTACAGTCTTAAACTGTACATGTATTGTTTTAGCTGACGCTGCGGCGTCCGCCGAATGCGCGTCTATCAATTTAATTTATAACAATTTTTATTATTACTATCTGTCCCGCGCAACTTCGTTTGCGTAAATTTTTCCCGTTTTTGCATCATTTCTCATTACTGCTCGTAGCGTGATGTTATATAGCCTATAGCCTTCCTTGATAAATGGGCTATCGAACAGTGAAAGAATTTTTCAATTCCGATCAGTAGTTCCTGAGATTACCGCGTTCAAACAAACTATTCAGGTATATAATATTAGTATAGATAATTCGGCCAGTGCGGTCACAACAACCGAGAAAGAACAGTCAATTACGGTACTATTGTAACTAACTATAACTTACGTACAAATAAACTAGTTAAGTGATTGATTCTGACTCGTGATCTTTTAGGTACTTCTGCACTTCAACATCTCAGTTAAGTACAAAATGTAGATACACAATTTTTTGTAAGACCCATTTTTCAGACCATTCTTAAGACTGTTTTTGCTTAACATCTCTGTATACAAAGTTATTGTTTGACATCTACATTGGCATACTGACTTGAGTGTTTTGTTATTGTTGTTAGCATAGCCCAATGGTTCCCAACTGGTGGCCTGCGTACCTACTACCAGTGGTCCGTAGAATGAAAATTAGTCCGCGAGCGCTTTTCATTTTCGCGTGCACAAGCTTAAAAATCTCCGCAAACGCTTTTTAATATTAATTTATATTAAAAAATAAAATGTTTTCTATTAAAATAATGTAGCAAGCAAGCTACATTGAATCTTTTGTTAAAGTATATTTTCGGATTGATTTAGTGTAAAGGTACATGACGGTCCCCGCTAACAACAAAGAACTAAAAGTGATCCCTGTTCAAGAAAAGGTTGGGAACCATTGGCATAGGCGAAACCTAGTTAATATTGGAGGTAGTCAGTTCAAGTGTAAAAGCATACAATAACATCAGCAAAGTTCTAGTGTCAGGATCCCTTCTCTAAGTATACCCATGCTATCTAATATCATTTGTGGTATACCGCTGGTAATATTACTTTACAGGAGTCGATTGGAATGAACTAGACTCTTTTTAAGTTCCGTACATATGGAATTACTCCATAGTATTTCTCGAAATTAAATAAAAATCAATGTAAGGACAGCAAAATTCACAGCTGTAAAGCACAGTTCACACCTTGATTTTCGAGAAATACGAGAGAATAGAGTATGAACTAAGATAAGTCGGAAATCTGTTTAGGATAGCTGAACGGCGCAACTTCGTCTGCGTAAATTTTCCCCGTTTTTTGCATTTTTTTTTATGCTGCGCGCCTATTGTTCGTAGCGTGATAGGTAGCCTCTCTCGATAAATAGACTATACAACACCAAAATACTCTTTCAATTCGAAACAGTAGTTCCTCAAATGATCGCGTTCAACCAAACAAACAAACTCTCCAGCTTTATAATATTAACTAGCTGTCCCGCGCAACTTCGTATGCGAAAATTTTCGCCGTTTTTGCAACATTTCTCATTGCTGCTCCGCTCCTGTTGGTCGCAGCGTGATGTTATATAGCCTATAGCCTTTCTCGATAAATGGGCTATCTAACAGTGAAAGATTTTTTTAATTCGGTTCAGTAGTTCCTGAGATTACCGCGTTTAAACAAACAAACAACTCTACAGCTTTATAATATTAGTATAGATAAAGATTAAATAACCATGAATAAGACATCAATGGCCATGAGCAAATCATAAATAAGCAACAAATCAACAACATGGCCATTAATGTATTGGGTTCAAGCTGAAATAACAACACAATATACAATTTTGAACATATTTTATTTCAAAATGTTTCAAAACACAATACAAAAATGGCCTTGTAGTAAAATTGTTTGCTTAAAACTAATTGATTCAGATCAAATTATATCAGTACATTGAACTTAAAACTATTACGATATTTATTATAATATATGCTGCTGAATAATAGTTACCATTAATTAATAATTAATATTTGTAACTTAGAGGTAAAGTGTAAAATGGACAAAAACAGGAGAATGGGCTCGTTTCCAATTAGTTAAACAACAACTCTTAATGAATGTCAAAATGCAGATTTTATATGAAGATCTCATACAAATAGCGGTCCATGACGTCATTATTTTTTAAATCACTTCTTTATATGATATGATCAATGATAAAAAGGCTAATTTTACACAAAATTTTATCAGGATTTAACTGTTGTCAGTTTAAATGTCAGGTTTATTATTACTCCTTTTTTTCTTTGAACATTGTGACATCTGCAAGTGCATTTCTGTCGGCACTATTGTCTCTAAAGTAACAACGGCATACAAATTGAGACGGTATTGAATGTTTTTTTTTAATTTTTCATCAGAGAAGTGTTGAGAGGTAATCTTATAAACCTAAGAGCATTATTGGAACAGTACTAATCAATTTATTTGTGACATAAAACATATATTATAATTTATGTCACAAAAAACTGATATATTCTCGCAATGAGCTCAGAAAGCTTCATCAGAACAGTGACGAAACAAATGTTAATAGAAACTTGCAAATTAGATTTTGAATAATATGATACTTAGGGATTAATTTAAATGAAAAAAAGGTGGACTTAGTACCCTTTACCTCTAAGTTACTCAGTTAAAATGCTTGTCGATTATAAGTTACCCTAAAAACGTTATAAATCAGTCTAATAATTACGTATTTATTGATAAAATAGCTGGCTAATCGCTTACAGCCTCAAACGCATAACATTTTCGCGATAATGATATCAAAATTGAATTCACATTTATTATCATAATAAGAAATACAGTCCGAAAGTACAATTACTCATAAACTAGTATCCATACTTTATCGTTGATTCCCTTCCTTTCACAATTCCTACACCTAACAACATTCATCAAGCGTATAAGGCACTCATTCTTACAAAAAAATCAAACAATCCAATAATAATACTGAATACAACAGTCAAACAATAAACAAAGACAAAAAATATCACAAAATGTTGGTGGGAATTTTGCAATTTGGCACTCAATAATTTAGGAACTTACTTTTTATGTAAAAATTATCACATTTATCATGGAATGTTCAACGCTTCAAATTGAAAAAGGCGTGTTTTAACTTATCACTAGGCTACAAGAGATATGAGATTATTATGTATTCATGAAACAATCATTTTAAACTTCTGAATGACTACATTACGTATCGCGGAGAGAGCGAGACAAAGATCTAGGTCACTGCGTCTCTTTTTAATACAACAAGTTACTTCATAGTACTACCTATGAAGTTAATTGTAAATGTGAAACACACAATGTCTATATTTATGTACTTTAATAAAGGCTCAACATTATCTCTTTTTTTTTTTACATGATGTACAGGGTGATTTGTATTATACTATTAGCCTCCCGCTCGTGGCTTCTTTACATAACACTAAATAGCTTAGTAATATCAGATTTGGAAAATATTTAATAAATTAGTCCTGAATCACTTGTTTAACTACCACTTGTTTTTTAAGTTTACGACCTTAATCACCTTCCGACTATTTTACTGGAGTAAAATCATTGTTTAGTGTAAGGTGTGGGTCCTAAACCTGACAAAGAAACATCTATTTTACTCCAGGGCAGGTGCGGATCTAGAACTTAGTTCTGGGAGAGTGTGAGCTCGCATGACGAAGGAGGGGCGGCGCATTTGATTTAACACCGGTACACCATTTACCACCACCGAGGGGAGTGGGGTAATTGCCTGTCAAAATTCTCAAATTCCCAAAAAAAAGGACATTCAGCCTAGTCTAGGCGGGCAATTGCCCCTGTTGCGTCCCCTTCATGAAAGGGGGGGGGTGGTGCATTTGATTTAACACCGGTACACGCAATTGCTTGCCTAAACACTGCTCTCAGATGTGTGGTAAATGCATGTGTGACAAAAGAAGATGGTAATTGGTGAAGGGTCGTTTTGAAGCCAAGAGTGGGAGGTATATTAAAAACCACCCTGTATAGTTGATGTAGTTAACAAGTGTGTGGGCATTTACAGTAGTATTTGTGTATATGCACATTGTGTTAGTGTGCCAATAGAGTTATGTTCACTTGCAAACAAGAGCCTGTTCAAATCACATGTGGATATTAACATTCAATCATACTTATACAAAACATATCGCAAACAACCAAAGACCGCGCAACTTTGAGTTATAGTAACTCAAGAACAAAGGTTTTAAAAGATTTTAAAATCAGTTTTAAATAGTTCCACAACAGTTTAAGATTGACATTCAACCTGGCAATGAGATTTCTCTTTGATAATTAAGCTACGTAGCATTTTCCTAGTATCCTCAAGGCAATCGCAAGGTCTTACCTCTGCCTTATAGTCCATCATATCCTGAATTTTCTCCTGTATTTCTGGCAGCAGTTCTTTTAACTCCTTGATTTCACCTTCAACGGAGTAGAATGGGTCTGCGGTAGTGAATTTCTTGACTGTAGCGTCTTCAGATACGGCGGTAGGGTTTTCTAACGTTTTGATACGGGTTTCTAGAATGTTCGCTGCGTTTTTGAAATGAGTGATCGCGTCTTCGAAGTTGGATGCCAGAGAGTTTGCTAACCCTGTAAGAATAATAATATAGTGGTTTATTATATTTAGGTGTTAAGTTAAGGCAGGTTTGGTTAAAGTAACATAGAGGTTGTGGGTTCGAATTCCATAATGTAATAGACATAAACCTTCATCTAGATTTTTTTTAAAGATGACACCTGCAGTATCTTATAAGCCCTGTGTTGCGGGGGACTTTATAAACATACAAGTCATGGTGTCCTGTGTGGGAATCGAACCCATGACCTCTTGCATAACAGTCGGATACACTCCCACCGCGCCACCGAGGCAGTCAAAAATGGCAGATGTTGAAAAGGTAACTAGTGCACCATCACATATCGAAAAATTTTAATTATTTTTTGCGTATACGTCTTATGTTTCAAGAAGAGGTAAGCTATCCCTTTAGGGAGCTAAGTAAGGCTAGGAGTTTTAGGTTTCAACCATAACTAAAAAACTAGGCATTGTTAAAGTTTTGAAAATAGCATTTTAACACATACCAATCTGATAATGTGTCTCTGCAATCCTCCTGTCATCACTGCGGTACAATTCTTTTTGGAGATCCAGGCAGCTTTCTGAAAAGGCAACATACAGTATGTTAGTATCTTAGGTACTAATGTGGTTTATAATTGGGTGGTTGACTGCAATTAAAGGAAATTATTTTATACTAATCAGGTAATATTAGATCTTAAAATATTCTGAAAATAAGTGTTATTTTACAATTTATCATATTTTTGATTTAAAAGCATGAAAACGAATACTAAAAGTCATGATTTGACGATAGGAACTTATGACGTTATATATAGGTTATTATTCTATACACATTTCTAGAGTTTGTCGTTTAGACATTTCATAAAAAGGGACTGATTTGACTTTACAGCCAACATCCCTATCTATACTAATATTAAACACCTGAAGAGTTTGTTTGTTTGAACCCGGTAATCTCAGGAACTACTGATCCGAATTGAAAAATTCTTTAGAATAGCCAATTTATCGAGGAAGGCTATAGGCTATATAACATCACGCTACGACCAACAGGTGCGAAGCAGCAATGAGAAATGTTGCAAAAACGGGGAAAATTTACGTAGACAGCTAGTGATATATATGTGATATGATAACCCTGCAAAAAATTACCGAATCCGTATCTTATTGGCCATCTATTCTTGTAGTCTTAACAAAACAATAAAACTCACGCATATCAATGACGGCCTTGTCGTAAGTCTCACTCTCTAACGCCACTTCTCCCAAAGCCAGGTGTACATCAGCGAGTAGAGCTCTTGCTGGAGACCCGCCAACGTCTTGTACGCGCTTGTATAGGATGCTGCGAGCTAGATCTGTAAGCAATGGAAGTAATATTATGTGCAAAAGTAAAAATTATTTGATGTTGAACACAGAAACAGGACAAAATGCCATTTTGCGAAAAAAAAAAAACAACAAAAGACAATGAACTTACCAAGCATTTCCCACGCCAGCTGCAAGTTATCAACATCATCTTCTGCATCCAAGTTCACAGCAGATTCATCTTCATTCACATCACCATTTGTAGTACCCTGATTACATCAAAAAATACTACATTAGATTTAAAAAAAATTATTGTATAGTAGAGTAGAGCCATTTACAAGATGTGAAATTCTTGCCTAACCTTTACAAATACAATTCACAAGCATTATATTTTCAGGACAAGATTTATAAGAAATAAGTCTAACATTGGCTCCACACGTTGGCCCCAACACCATTTGCCCAATCTGTGAATCTAGAATCATGCTCGTACCTATGTTGGTTCCAATACTATTTTCTAGATTCACACATTGGATTAGTGGCATTGGGACCAACGTTGAGCGCAACATGTGGAGCTGAGAATGTCTAAAATTCCCCTGGTATTTTTGTATGAAACTATTCAAAAAATTCAGCTGAACAATGTGACTGATATGAATGGACAGAAAAAAAACATGGTGACACTGTTTTTGCTTGTCATTAAAACTGTAAGAAGGTTTAGTAGTTTATAAAATAAACATGTCAGAAACATACAGGTTCCTCAGATTCTTCTGCATTGGTGCTGCTGCCAGGCTCATCCTCTTTAGTAGTGGACTGGGCTTCACTCTTCTCAACCTCTCCATTCTCTTTTCCTGCCTCAGCTTCCCCTGAGCCTTCAGCTTCTCCATTCTGTTCCTCATCACCATTCTCTTCTAAGTAATATGAGAAAAATGTGTGAATACTTTTACAAGTTTGATAAGTATAAAATTGTATATGCCAGATCAGTTTTAAATTAAAATAAAATGTAGCCTAAATCTAATAGATGTAAGATGAAAATCAGTCAGAGGTTCCACCATGGCAGTACAAACCAGATTGCATTTAGATATGAAAAATGTTTTGACCTATAGGTTAGCCTTATAGGTATAAAAATAAAGTAGAAATAGTGTCTTCTAATGTAGCCTAGATCTAATAGATGTAAGATGAAAATCAGTCAGTGGTTCCACCATGGCAGTACAAAACAGATTGCATTTAGATAAACAGCTGTCTTACCATCATTATCCTCTTCTTCGTCATCAGCATTGCCGGAGCCAGGCATTCCATCACCAAGAACACCACTTTCTTCTCTGGACAGACCTAGCAGAGCTTTACCATACCTGCAAAAATATTTAACCATAAACTCTTCTGACTGTATTGGGAAGCAACAACAACTGCGCAAAGGATGGTAAATTTGTTTCCCACACAGGACTATAATGGTCTCTCCTAACCAATGTTGGTAATAGCAGCCATTGCATAATGTGTACAAATCACAAAAGTTTATCAACATTAACAACCATAGAGATTAGGCACAGGACCGTTGGCTTAAAATGCTCTCCCAGACACAGAGAGGTGTGACAATTTTCGAAAATAATCACCCAACTGATTGGCCTGTTGGTCTAGTGGTTAGTGACTCTGACTGCTAAGCCGGAGGTTGTGAACCCAGGATAAAACTTTGTGTGATAAGCACAATAGTTTATAAATCTCAATCTGGTTGGTTGCCACTGAGTCAAGGACCCTTCATACAGTACAATACAGTATTCATAAATACTCTTCTATCTCCTAAATTAAGGCTCCCTGAACAAAGAATTAATAAGACATTTATGCAATAACATACCTAAATTACATGTGCTCAGTTGGACAACAACAAGTTCGATACTTAGATGATAGATAGGTACTTGGATGATAAATATTTTCCTAAACTACAATCAGTAACTTATCAAACTACAATGAACATTGATTTCACTGCAGTTTTGTATTTGTAATTATTTTACAAAACTTACCACAAATACGCTTCAGCACATTGATCTGCCATATCCCCATGTTCTTTAGCTAAAGCCTCACAAGCTTTGGCTAATGTACTAGCTGCCAAATTGAAATCTCTCACAGCCAGATGCCTGCGGCCTGCAGCCAACAGCTCAGTTGGAGAAGATGTGGATACCTCTGCTGTGTCAGCCATCTTTATAACTATAAAAATTATAAAAGGTATTGTTTATGTGTATTTTTTTTAAGAATATAGATAGTTGGTACTAAATTTTGTCATATTAGTTTCTGAAAAAGTTTGCTGTGAGTGTGTATTTTTTTTAACTCATATTCAAAACAGGTATGTACTTTATTTACTACTATTATTTACTTGAGATTACTAAGTACCTACAATATTAGTGCTAAGTTTATAATAATGTTGAAACAAAGAAGTAAAGGGTCAAATGACCCCATAATACCATTTATTTGTAGATTTAGGAGCAATAAATGTATGTAATAAATTAAGGTCACAAAAAAGGCTCTAAACCACTGCATGGCAAAGTGTACTTTGCTATGAAGTGGATTAGACCATACAAGTTTTTATTGTATCAATTTCATTGTATGGAGCAGGTGTAAAACTTGCATTTTGAAAATCGCGAACTGCCATGAAAACGTTCTTATCGTTGTAATGCAATTTAAACCAAATTCATGTAAAAATCGAATGTCAATTAAGTATAGGGCATTGTGACCTACTTTAGACGAAACAATAGAATAAACTAGAGTACCAGACAGTAAACAAAGTGAAAGAGACAATTAAATAACTTTCTTTTCTATTTACACGATGTAACGGTCGGCGGTATTGTAACAATACCTACATCAATAAATACAATAGGCAACTATGAACAACCACGTGGAAGGACATGTAATTAACTTTGAAATATACGTTATTTTAGAATAAATCTAATACAGAATAAGTTTACCAAGAAAAGTATTAGTAAAGTAGTAAAACACCGATATTTTTAGTGAAGGAACCGCGCCAAAATGTTAAACATACTGGCCGATGAATAAGCAAGAAAAAAACAATATGACATAAAAAATACTTACATTACGTGTTTGTTCTAATTATTATTACTATTATATTGTAATAATATAGCGTAATTACACAGAGAAGTCGATTTAATTGTAATAAATGTACGCGTGTCGCCCAAATTCGTTTGCTCGCTCACCGCCTAAAACAGATTATAAAATAAATTGGGAGAGAAATGTCAGTTGCCTAGCTGTCATTTCGAATACAGATAATAAAAATAAAAAATATATTGTACTCGTTGTCTATGACTTACGGTAAGAATTTTTTGCCCGTAAGTTTGAAAAATTATGGAAATATAATTGTTTTTTCGTCAATAAAATTGCAACTTTACGATTTGTGCTCCATCGTCCTCATTACATAAGCTGTTTTGGGTACATTTCTGAGAAAAGCTCAGTCATGTACTACATATAAGGTGGGGAAGGTAGGCCTTATCATTTAATCAAGGAAAGTTATATGCAAGAAAAGCTTCTCCCGCCTTAACTTAAAACCTTTGATTAAATATTATCTAGACGGAGCATTCCCTTAGTTTAATCTATTTCATTTTAAAAATATATTAAATTACTATATACAGAATATAATGCAATTCAATAATGAGGCCGAGTACCAACTTAAACCTGTAGAAAAATTGATTTCCCAGTTTTAATATCAGATTCATTACACGAAATAGTACTTTGGTTGGGTTGGGCAGCGTTTGGGAAGTTACGTCAAGTCTTCTCATCGTCGATCCGACAATGCCATAAGACTTAAGTCTTCATTATGTGCGTCCTACCCGTCATGACATACGGAGCCGAAACGTGGACACTGACGGTACGGCAGGTCCACAAGTTCTAAGTCGCTCAGCGAGCTATTGAAAGGGCTATGCTCGGAGTTTTTGGACAAAATCAGAAATGAGGTGATTCGGCAGAGAACCAAAGTTATTGAAATAGCCCACCGGATTAGCAAGCTGAAGTGGTAGTGGGCTGGCCATATTAGCCAAAGAACCGACAACCGTTACGGTAAACGAGTTCTTGAGTGGAGACCGCGGCTTGGCAAATGTAGTGTAGGACGCCCTCAGGCCAGGTGGAGTGATGATTTACGCAAAACGGCTGACAGGAACTGGATGCGAGAAGCCGAAGATACGTAGGATAATTCATTTTATTGTAATGGCACCACTGAGCAAAATGGCGCGCTAGAATAACTATGACTAAAACATCTGATGGAGGCCATCCAATATTATATTGAAGTCTTTGATGGAGGCTTTTTATCTCTCAAAAAGGACGTCTGTTTAGGTACGTCACGAAAATACGTAGTACAATTTACATATCTAAGTGTTGAAACATATTACGTGTTATTTGAATTGTGAAAATATCGTAATAATTAATTTAAAAATTAAGGTAAAATGTCCTAAATCTAAATTGTAATATTGAAACTATTAGACTATTTTAAAAACATGCTTATCAGCCTCACTTTCTTTCTTCTAAAGACGCTAGTGAGAGGCTAGTGGAAAAACACTTGAGAGAAGGAGCGCTAACAAGAAATCCTCTCCATCCCCAACAACACGCATACAGGAAAGGCAGAGTAGGCTCTGTACCTCGTAGTACCTACACAAAATATAAACGACACTTAAACAGGGCATCAAACTGAAGAAACGCCCAGGCACGTCATTCTGGAGTGCAACAGTGTGGCCGGCCGCAGTTCCTGACGTCCACATCATCATCATCACAACTGCTGAGCTTCTGGGAGTGAACTGACAGGATATGTATTTAACGCACAATGGCCCAATCAAGAGGCTAAGTGCTTTTTTTGTAGCCCAGTAAAAACAGACATGTGACACGTCATGTATCACATAATCAACCAACTTAAAATACCTACCTCTATTATAATGATATGCTCCACAAAGCGAACGTAATAATTAAACAGGAAAAGATTAAAGTTTGCTATAACTTGGAGGACTCATGTAGTGTCATGTAGCTCTGAGGGCACCGGAGAACTCAGTGAAACATAGAATTTTTGGTTACGGCACTTCTAACCGTCAGGTCAAACCGATTTTGTACAATTTCAGAGACTACAAAGTTATACCTGATTAGCTGACTTGTGTGTTTACTTGGCAACACAGACTTCTTGTGACCTGTTTAACATTACGAAATTGGAAACAACCGAACCAAAATACTAAAATTAATATCCCCATAGTATAAAATGATACAATTTGCAAAAGCCAGAAGGCGATAAATCTACTGCCCTGAATGAAACCTAAATGAAAGAGACGCTTCTAGACCAAGGAGACAGTAGGTAGCACTCTATGGAAGAACTTTCATACATTTTGCGTGAATGCCTCTAGAACAACGCTAGGCGTCACTAAGGGGAAACTAAGGACTAATACCAAATGACGTTTGACGTGATAAGGATTAATAATCACGTTTGATGAAAATTTGACTTCCTAATTCCACTGTCATGAGGATTCACTGTCAAGAGGAGGACGGTGGAATGAGGACGTCAAACTTAAGTTGAAACAGAAGAAGAAGTCTTATAAGAAATATCAAACAGAAAAAAGACAGTAATGGCCTAGAAAGTAAAGTGGAAAGTAAGTAGTTTTTGGGCTATATTTGCTGCCCGGACCATTAAGGCACCTGCTCGGAAAATGATTGGCACAAGTCACGAGGTACTTAGGCGGTATCGAATGAATGTACACCCCTCCCCCTTTCGCGCGAGGCGGTATAGGTAAAATGAGTTGCAATTCGTACGTGCGACTCACACTTGACCAATATAATCTGCCTTCGGGCCGGCACAGGGGACACCTGGCAAGAGCTGCGAAAATGATTTTGCCCGGGGCGGCTAATTGGCTACATCGAGCCCTGTACCGATTGAGCGCTTTTGCTATGGCTATGGAGGAAGAAAGCTGGGAAAGCCCTACTTGTTTGATTCGCAAGCAGTGGCTTAATATAGCCCTATTCTCATAGTGATGCTTTGAGCGAGAAGCACGCGAGTGCGTTTTCCAGGAAACGCACCTTTCTCGCTCTCTTGGAAGTTGCCACCCGGTTACTCAATAAGCCAAGGTTGGCTATAACCCCAGAAAAACATAAGGAAAGTTCTTTTGTTCTGTTTTGAGGCTTGCTACGTAAGAGGGTGTACAAATCTGGCGAATGCGCGGTATGTGTGCCGCGTGATTTGTACACACCCATTATTAGATAGATACCTATCTGTGTGCTAGCATCTAACTCATACCATCGTGAGCCCGTAAGGTCGCGGGTTCGAATTATACCCATTAAACTACCGACATGAACCCACACCTAACACAAGCAATTTAGCTTAGCTGGAGGGGTAAACAGGAGGCCTACTCTAATTCAATGACGAAGTTTCGATCAAAAATGAGGTGGCCTATCTAATATACAGAGCAAGGGACATATATTTAATCCACTCGTTTCAGAAGCGTCGGTAGCCTAATGGCTAAGGCATCGGTCTCGTAATCGTGAGGTCATGAGTTAGAATCCTGCCCATTATACTACCGACGTGAACCCACTCCTAACACAAGCCATTGAGCTTAGTTGGATGGGTTAACAGGATTGCTAGTGATGTGGGACCACCACACCAATCCCACATTGTTAGTTAGGTAGGCACCTATAAAAAAAAAAATGTCCATGGGTTTGAGATTCATGTATGTTAATCCGAAAATTAATTTAAGTAGTCACCGTAAACATAAGAAGTAAGCGAAAATTCATGATTTTCGTTTTAAAGAAAGGCCCTACCCTACCTGTGGGCCCTACCTACTGGATTGCGGAACCAAAAATCTCACAATGCTGGTTAACTTTAAAACAAATACACTAAAAGAGTACATCACATGGGCGCGCCCCCGTGATGTACTCTTATTCTAACCTAACCCCCCGTTCGAAAATGATATACAGTGTACCTAGCTTTTTACCCGACTGTTATATGGCTATGTATGTAATAGGTACTCTTTATTTATCTCATATCTCACAAACTGCTAAACGGATTTACACAATTAAAACGTCCTTAAATTCGTCTTGACCGCCCAAGTGTTCTTAGATAGATGACGTTTGAAAAAAATAAACATGGCGGCTGTGAGATGTCAAAATAAAGAAGTGTGAAAAAAAAGTTGTTTCGAATACTGCTGGGTATCAAATCAAAGAAGTCATCATAAGCATTTCAGAAAGGTTTAACCTTCTTTTTTCAATTTTCAATACTTGATAATAGCTGTGATAAAAGTTAGTTTTTACATCCTACTACTACTCAAAAGTATTAAATAAAAAAATAAAATTTAAAAATAAAAAAAATCCAGTCCAGTCGGATGCGCTTTATTAAGTTCATCGAGTTTCATTAATACCTCCGACTGCATGAAATTATTTATGTATGTAGGGGATATTGCTTCCATCTCTTTCGTACAGGCGGGTTTTTTATTTTTTAATTTTATATTTTTATTGTAATTTCTTTCCATCCCCAAATCTCCTCTGGGAACGCTCATGGTACCCTCATCATACACCCGACACCTGGAGTGCAATCTACAACAACTGTTTAACATTATGAAAATATATATATGCCGTTGCAATACGGTCGAAACGTCGGGCAATAAACAAGGTATTTTACCCTAATTATTCACGCGATTAAGACCCGTAATATATATTTTTTCATAATGTGTACAAATCGCGAAAGTTTATCAACATTTATAACAACTGTTTAATACCTAAGTCTCTGACTTCCTGCTTCCATGTTAATTATTTATCGACCACCAACTCCACTAAAAGGTGGGTAATGCTTTTCGTTCGTATGTCCATTTTTTCGCATTGACTACAGCCCTACCAGCTTCATGGATTTCAATGTGAGATGTCGTTGGATCCGTCTTAATTAAAAAATATATCGGCGGTTGTAAGGCTAATTGATCTAAGTGACATTTTCTAAAAGTTAGTAGTGATATCCATACAGGCGCGGATATCGAGTCGACTGAAAGCTTGACACTGTACCGGTGTGTTTTGACAGACAATTGCCGCCCCCCCTCCCCCCGCCATGCAAGGAACTTGCACTTGGATGGTTGGGACACATGTTGCCCCCCCCACTGAACAAAGTTCTGGATCCGCGCCTGTAAACATATCGATACGTACGTATATCACCTAATTAATGACAATGCAGAGTGCATCGTGTAATGACACAGGGTGGGGTAGCTATCGACTTTTTTCCCCCCCGTCCATAGTGGTCACCCACCCTATCAAACTTTAGGCACGTCGGCGAATAAGCTTGTTAGTACTTATCGATAAATTGCCGCTCATTGCCAGAGAAATATTTAAGTACTACATACCGTTCCCGTAGAGAGAAAAGTCATTAAGTCTTAACACCAGGTGGACCCAACGTCGCCGCGTGGAATAACGCTCGTCCCAAGGTTGGTGCCAAAGCTATTTTCTAAATCCACACAAAACTCAAACGTTGGGGCCAGCGTTTGGAGCTGGTGTTACATATAGCTTTTCGCTCTACGGAGACGATACCTTCTTACCTGTCTTGTGTATATAATTGTGTGGACTTCCAGTAAAATTTCTTCGGTGAATTAAGGTAGGTACGTAGATAACCTAAGTTGTCGCAAAATTTTAACATCATGTACATTCGTATTTTAATCAACCTCTCGATTACAATAATGAGATTCTAACATGGCATAGTTAAATCCTGGACTAAGTACGGGCATGTCAACTAAATCTCCGACTTTACGAGCTATCGATAAAACAGTTTTCCCTAGCCGCAGCACTACATAGACGTATCGCTTCATTTTCCCACTTTCCCTCAGTTTGTCTGCAACGGGCAGACCGAACACTTGTCTCTGAGCCCTATCGCGTTCGCGACTTGATCACAACCCCTTATTGACATTCCCATCACGTGAAATCATAAAAAGTTTAACTGAAGTACTGTTTAAAAATGTGACTTAAGGTACCTCTGTCTATGCGAAGAGGTCCGAAATCCCCTAAGTAAGTATCATTTTATTTATTTTTTTCCACCTTAATTTCACTGATTTTTTATGTTGAAGATAAAGGTAATCACAGTTATTACTTTCTAAGCGCTTGAAAAGTTACACCAAAGGTTCTTAATGAGATTTTAGTTAGGGGTTGTGTTATAAAAATGTTGGCTGGATTGTAGTTCAAACATTTGCTTAGATTAAGGTCGTTCAGTGAACTCTATGGGTTCCGTGTTATAACTAGATATCACAGTGTATAATTAGTGTTTAATTGCCGTTTTAATAAATATATCAAATCATGTTCTTATAAATAAAGGAAACGAGGACGATAGCTTTTAGTACCTAAAGTTTAGTGGAAGAGTGGAATATTAACATGAAAAGAAATAAGTAGACAATATTAGACGACAAAAGCTGTGACATACAAACGTTTTTAACTTAAAAACCGATGAGCCTGAACCTTTAGCTAACCGATTAAAATTTGAACGCTTTCTAATCTCTTTGGGTAAACGAAGTGTGAACTCTGCGTTTGGGCGCTAATGCCAAGCAAACACTTTACCATTTATGATGACATTTGGTTACAGATTCACATAATATGCCTTCTTACGTTTAGGAAAACAGATAAAAAAAAAATACTACGTAATAAGTTCTAAAACATTTTTTCTTTTTAACGCGCGTTACGCTGTACTAACTCTCTGTAGCACCCATAGATGTAGGATTAAGCAATGTTCTTATTATTTTATTTCTGTCTTGCTAATGGACAGAAGAGGCACATTTTCCTGTTTGCCATCCTTACTTGCCATAAACTCGTGGCATAATATTCCAAGACTATACCTACAATTTTAGGTAGGCCTTCATTACGATTGCTAAGTGGTGTCACTTTGATGTTACTTTTTTTCATTCTTCCCTGGAAAAAACCTGATCTAGGCACACGGCAGTGGGTCAGACAAGTCCTAAGGGCTACACACAGACCGTGGCCGTGTGTGTTATTATTTAGCAAAATATCAGTGCCGAATTAAGAGATAATAAAAAAATAAAAGTATGTACTAAGTATGCGTTTCAAATGAGAAGATAATCGCAATCTGTACTTGTCAAAATTGTACCGCTAGCAACAAAAACTCTCAATTCGGGTAAAGTACGTATGTGTCCTATGGTATGGAACGGACGTAATATTTATTTTCTTTATACTATGTAGGTACCTGCCTAACATTTTTCTACATTATAATAATAATAGTATTCTTTATTATTTAATAAACACCAAAAAGAAATAAGTAAATAGGCAAAATATAAGAATATTCTACACTTTAGTTGCCTTTCAGACAGACGTAATATTTTTTTTAACTAAAACATATTATATAGTAAAATACAGTGCTTTTAAATAGTTCATTAGAGTAGGTAAGTACTTCTGTGTAATTCTAATGATACTTTTTTACGAATCATTTTATTGCTGGCCTTACGTTAATTAATGAAGTTGCAGTCGTAATGCAAAACAAAATGTCACCATGACAGTTATCAACTCATTTGAAACGCATAGTGCCTTACAAAACGTGGAACTCTACATTTTAACCTATGTACTTATAAATGTTATTACCTAACTGATAGGTAGGTAATTAGTAGGTTCATATTAAGATTCAGGGTGTGTTCATTATTTCTCATTATTTAGTGGTCGGTTAGTAATTCATTTAAGTTACAATAGCCTAATATCAACTGCTGAAATTCTTTTACAAAAATATTGTTTTTTCCGATGCAGGGCCGTTAATTGTTGAGGAGTTCACTTGAGACCTCACAGTAAATAATTATAGTATGATGAGCATGAAGTGCTAAGCAATAGTAATTGAATCACAAACTGTGAAATATTGAATATTTCCGTTGGTCATCTGTGGTCTTCTTATAACTATTTATTATATGGGAATTAGCGCGCATTGTTTACCTTTAAATAGTTATAATCATGCAACGCGAAAGTTTAAATGTTAGTGTGGTCTTCTTCTTCAGTTCCACTTGACCAATTGGTACTTTTTGACAGTAAATGCACGAATCACTATGGAATATATCTAATTTACTATAGGTGGGTGTGCCTTTAGTATTTGAAGAGTTCCTTTGATTTCTTCAGACAATATAAACTTGGAAGTATACTGCAAAGAATTTTTCAAATCAGTCCAGCCGTCTTCGCGTAATCAGGTAACAAACAAAAAAAAACAAATACAGTCGAAATGGGAACCTCCTCCTTTTTGAAGTCGGTTGAAAATAATTTATTTACCCCACAATACGCAGGTTGTTTTGATAGTATGCCACCGTAATAGTACACTGGAGGTAATCCTTAGATATTGTTAGTAGTTTTCGTGATAATTACTTACGAACAGTGGAATTTTCCATTACAGTCAAGAGGGACGGACATAAAACTCGCGCAAAATGGCCACTTGGAAGCCAATTATTTTGTAAACGGCATCTAATTTGGACAATCGAACATAAAACCTGCCGTCAGAAGCGGACATTATTTTGAAACTCTTTCAGAAATTTTAGGCGGTGTTCTATTATTAGCAGATTTTTATGTAGGTAGTAGATTTAAGTAGTTGCAATTAATATAGTAGGTAGGTATATTTAAGCCGCCAGGTTTGAATCCTGCCCATTATACTACCGACGTGAACCCACTCCTAACACAAACATTTTAGCTTAGCTGGAGGGGGGAATAAGTGACATACCTAGAACTTAATAGAAGATACCTGAAGAAAGCTTAAGGCTTACATTGTAGGTTCACATGCAGGATAGGTAAGTAGGTAGGTACCTGCTTACTATCTCCTTAGGTAGATAGGTTCTACAGATTTTTGTGAAGATTATACCTACGGAACTCTACAACAGTGTTAGTAGGTAAATAATAATAATAATATCTTGGGACAACTCACACAACGTCATCTAATCCCAAACTAAGCAGAGCTTGTACTATGGCAACCAGACAACTGATAAACATACTTAAATATTTCTAAATAAATACAAATTATAGATAAATAACACCCAGACACAGAATAAACCACCGTGCTCATCACACAAAGTTTTATCCTGGGTGGGGATCGAACCCACGACCTCTTGCGTAGCAGTCGGATACACTCCCACAGCGCCACAGAGGCAGTCGAAGTCGAAATATACACTCAATGTTTAATGTTGAGGGGTAAATTACCCATTTATATGTTAAGTAAAATAGTTAACTGATAAACATACTTAAATATTTCTAAATAAATACAAATTATAGATAAATAACACCCAGACACAGAATAAACCACCGTGCTCATCACACAAAGTTTTAGCCTGGGTGGGGATCGAACCCACGACCTCTTGCGTAGCAGTCGGATACACTCCCACAGCGCCACAGAGGCAGTCGAAGTCGAAATATACACTCAATGTTTAATGTTGAGGGGTAAATTACCCATTTATATGTTAAGTAAAATAGTTAACAACAAAGCATTCACAGTCATTATGGGTTAAAAAACATTTTCAAATGAGCAGAGAGCAAATCTACTTATGAGTAGGCGTAACGTTTCTAAACGGCCGGTCTCAATACTTTAACTATCGATGGATTTGGCTACTGGAGTTATATATTTGACATAAGCTCCGTACAAAATATGTCTGAATTTTACCTCTAGTAACCGAATCCATCGACAAATAGATTATTTGATGTTTTAATTATTATTTATCTCAAATGCTTTAAATTATTAATTGCACTTATGTTTTCTTTTCTTTTTCTATTGTCTGTTATTACTCTTGTCTCGTGTGTTGATTCCAAAATACATGTATTTTCGTTATTTTCTTTTCTTTCATTTTCTATTATTGAAACCGGCCGTTAGTCAGTCTACTCGTAGTCTATTTGATCTATACTAATATTAAGTAGATTATAAGGGAGGAATCCCACCACCCACCCTCGATCTGTGAATCACCTCGACTGAAGTAGTAAGGAAATGCCCTTAATACAACAATCGAAATAGATTGACAGACCGCACTCAAAAAGAGAGACCTGCAACAAAGAAAATTAGTGACAGGTACTTAATATGGATTTCCGCCATGTTACGCCTGATCCAATCGGTTACACTAATATTATAAAGCTGAAGAGTTTGTTTGTTTGTTTGAACGCGGTCATCTCAGGAACTACTGATCCGAATTGAAAAAATCTTTCACTGTTGGATAACCCATTTGTCGAGGAAGGCTATAGGCTATATAACATCACGCTACGACCAATAGGAGCAGCAGCAATAAGAAATGTTGCAAAAACGGGAAAAATTTACGGAGACAAAGTTGCGCGGGACAGCTAGTTAATAGGTATAAGTAGAGGTTTGAGGGTACGAAGGAAGAGAAAAAATATATAATGCATAAAACGATTGATAGGTCTTTGAATACCTAAGGGAGTGTTCATAACGACCCCCATGAGACTCCCATCCCCCCGATGGGGGTCTCAACAAATCTCACATAGAACAGGAGAGGGCAATTTCACGTAATTGGGAAATTTCACGTAATTTTTATTCACGAGAAACCATGTAAAACTGGATTAAATTTTGTTTTTTTTTTTTCATTACTTTTAAGCGGTTCCCTCGTCATGCGAGTGACTCACACTTGACCAATGTTCAGTCTAATGTGAAATCTACGTGAGATTAGGGAGGGCGTCAAGCCAAATCTTACGATATTTCACCAGGTCCAAAATCCACCAACATCACCTCACGTAATTTATGGACGCCCCCTAACCTACCTAATAATTGGTTGTTGGTTTTACCTATGTTGTTAATTAACTACGTCTGGAAACAGTGGTTTGTCTGCAATTAACTTTACTAAATTTGAATGCCTAGTAACCTACTCTAATTTAATGAAAACGAAGTTTCGATCAAAAATGAAATGGTGCACAGAGCCAAGAACATCTATTTAATCCACTCGTTCCAGAAAATCGTCCATGAATTCGAACTTCTTGTGCTTATCCAAAAATTAATTAGAATAATCACTGTAAACTTAACAATTTTATGTAAACGAAAATTCATAAATTTCGTTTTAAAGAAAGAGGGTACAGGGCTTACAGGTCTTATTACCGAGACCGAGACGACAAAATCGCATCTTGATTAGGCCATTATGTTGATATATCTATCTTAATTTTTACTAGATGTCCCGCGCAACTTCGTCTGCGTAAATTTTCCCCGTTTTTGCAACATTTCTCATTGCTGCTGCGCTCCTATTGGTCGTAACGTGATGTTTTATAGCCTATAACCTTCCTCGACAAACGGGCTATCCAACAGTGAAAAAAATTTTCAATTCAAACCAGTAGTTCCTGAGATTACCGCGTTCAAACAAATAAACAGACTCTTCAGCTTTATTCTGGTCAGGTACCTTAGATTGTCTAATATATAAAATTCTCGTGTCACAGTTTTCGTTGCCATACTCCTCCTAAACGGTTTGACCGATTTTGATGAAATTTTTTGTGCTTATCCGGTATCTATGAGAATCGGCCAACATCTATTTTTCATACCCCTAAGAGTTTGTTTGTTTGTTTGAATGCGATAATCTCAGGAACTACTGGGCTGCACTGAAAAAAATATTTTATTGTTGGATAGCTCATTTATCGAGGAAGGCTATAGGTTATAACATCACGCTACGACCAATAGGAGCGGAGCAGCAATGAAAAATGTTATAAAAAAAGGAAGAAAAAAGGGAAAATTACAATCTATTATTCATGCCCCTAAGTGATAAGGGTTATCCACCCCTAACATTTATAACTATACTATAATATTAGAAGAGAGAGAAGAGTTTGTGTGTTTGTTTGAACGCGATAATCTCAGAAACTACGGGTCCAAATTGAAAAAAATATTTTACTTTTAGATAGCCCATTTATCGAGGAATGCTATAGGCTATAAAACATCGCGCTCAACTAATGGGAGCGGAGCAGCAAGGAAAAATGTTGCAAAAATGGGGAAAATTTACGCAGACGAAGTTGCGCGGGTCAGCTAGTTATACTATAAAAAAGTCAAAGAAAAGCAAATTAATAACGTTTAAAGTCGCGTGTTTGGTCTGAAAATCGATACATCACCTAGTCTTTATTTTTATTAAAAATATTCATTCACTAAGCCTGTACATGTATTCAAATTATCCAAACAAGTTTTTCGAAGTGTAAACGTCTTTGTCGCACGCGAATGTATTGGATTAGTGAGAATATTTCCAACATATTTTATATTCAACACGCGAGTTTATGTAGACTGGGGTTTTCTGTTCATTTCATGAGCACAACTTTTACGTAATTTATGCTCTCTTTTATAATAAAGAGCATTACGATAACGTAATAGCAATGCAGTATCGATATTCGCTGATATTTTTTATTTATATTTCTGCAACAAATATACATAAAAATTATACATACTTAAATACCATTTTTTTTTGTGCAGGTGGACTAGGCCATAGGTATCTTACGGCCGTTGCACGATTGTCACGAATCAAATGACCTTTTTATAGGCCTTCCAACCACTAATTTTGTATGTTCCATAATCCCTAAAGGTTCATTTCCGTGCATTGCGGTCGATCGCGAGCCGCACGCGGCTTACGACGAGCGGCTGATAAGCGCGGCCGATGCGACAATAGTCAGAGTATGAGAATGTATGGCGGCGTTTCCGAGGTCTGAGACAGACGCGCGCGGCCGATCACTGACGTAGGCTGCGCGCGCACTCCGTCTTTTGTCGCATCGGCCGCGCGCGTCAGCCGCTCATCGTAAGACGCGCGCGGCCCGCGATCGGCCGTGATGCATGGAAATGAACCCTAAAGCGAGTGTAGGTTTTAATTCACTTTATGATATGTCACGCAAGAACTCAGATGCTTTTGGGGGAGGGGCTTGGGCCACCTATTCGCCCCTGGATTCGCTACTGTTAGTAGATATACCTATTAAAAATAATAACAGTGTATTTCCCAACCCGACAGTAACTCAGTATTTCTACTTTTAAAAGCAAGTATCATCCTCATGGAACTACTATAAAGGGATAATTCTGAATTTGATTACTAGGTAGGTATACCTAGTAATCAAATTCAGAATTCTTGTTAATCACAAGCATATAGTCTCAACTCATGCTACTCCACATACCCACACTTAAAACACTAAAGATAAGAAAGAAAGTAGATATCCGACGTTTCCCATTTCTTTTTGACAAACACCTTTAATATTATCATTATTTTAAGTACATACTTACACTGGAAAACATCACAATAATGTCTGCTCATAATAAAATAACACAGAAAACCCCATATTCTTTTTTAAATAGAAAACACCCATGAATAAAGAGAGACATTATAATATATCTTCCACCGTCAGCCGTTAAAACCTTCCTGTATCTAAAAGATTTTTGTACCGTTCCCTAAACGAGTAAATTGTGGTACCCATACATTTTACGAGCTGAATTGTAACCTCTGTCCTTTATCCGGCTACGGCAGTTACTTCTCATTCGGAACTATAAACAGATGCTTTTATAACTCGTAACCATTGTTGCTTCTTAAATCAAGAATTCCTGAACGAACACTCATATAAAACCATCCTTAATTCTTTACTTTGATAGTGGTGTCTAGTGTTGCAATACAATTAGGTATGAGTAGCTGTTCTGACCTCAAAGAGGCTGACCTGGAAAGTTTATAATTCTAAAGGCTATTTTTGGACGAAAAATGTCCGTTTAAAAATAGCCTTTAGAATTTGAAACTGGCCGTAATTTTGCTGGGGTTAACCGAAGGTTAAATAATTAGAATATAACAGAGAATCGACGCGTTTGATCGCAGGTTTTAGTCAGAGTAGACCTAGTATCTAATATCAGCGGTATATACAGGTTGTAACGAAAAGGTCTAGAGCGCGTACAAAATAAATTGCAACCATGATTAGGCACATAGCTAATATCGAGATGTGCAAACTTATGAACGTCACTGTAACCAAAAATCATTACCATTGTATCTAGGTATGGCTTCTCTGCGCTCGTTTAGGCCAGTAATTAGACAAGTATATTATTTTCTGGGTCACACACTGAATGCTGTTCCCTCTGCCTTCCCCACACCCTCCCTCTCCAGTCCTGAATCCGCTACAGCATACCACAAAAGTGCCTAAAGCCTACACCTAAACACTAAACCATTTTCTTTTCATACTACCTATAGCCCCGGATCCCATCTATATTTATAAAATTGATTGTTTGTCTGTATGTCCTTTATGGAATCGTAAACTATGCATTTGATCATGTGATGATGTTCAGCAAAGTGTTGTGCATGAGCCCACGAAGGTTTACGGGGACGGGTAACGGGGTAAAAATGTTGCAAAAACGGGAAAAATTTACGCAGACGAGGTTGCGCGGGTCAGAGAGTATTGTAATAATTGGCATTTAAAAAGAGTGGCCATGAGTTTTTCTTGTCAAATTCTTTTCTCACTGACTACTTTTGTGAATTATTTATTTTCGAAAAATAGTCGGACATTCCTAACATAAGCATCTTGTAACATACAATTGAATAAATTACTTTGATATTACCGCACTGGGACAGGAGCCAGGTCAGTATTGTACGCTAAAACCTGCCCGAAACCAGATAATATATACCTATCTAAAATAATATCACCTCGCCAGGGACAAGGAGAGTTTTTCAAGACTGGGTCCTTATTCACCATATTTTTTCCGTGTCTACGGCAAGCCTATACGGAACGCCCATACGGAACTGTCAAAATCTAGTCATAATGGTAAATAGAGAGCTGTACTAAGTAGCTAACTGTGCACTTTGCACGAGTTAGTCAGTCCAGCGTACGATGTACTACAGAGTACGTACTTCAGTCGTTGCTTGATCGAGATATTACCTACGTATAAAGGTAACTGTCGTCTCGGTTTTTTTTTTGGAATCGTTCTGTTAGGACTGTTATGGTCGACGGGAGAATGAGATACCTCACGGATAAACAAATTTTGAATACATTTTAATTGGGTAGAAGACTACAATAACAATAAATTATTTTACACTATAAAGGAAATAGCATTTGCACAAAAATATTCTGAAAAACAATGTTTCTCTACAATTTTACGTTATCATCTATACTAATATTATAAAACGGAAGAGTTTGTTTGTTTGTTTAAACGCGCTAATCTCAGGAACTACTGGTCCGATTTGAAAAAATCTTTTTTTGTTGGATAGCCCATTTATCGAGGAAGACTATAGGGTATATAACATCGCGCTACGACTAATAGGAGCGGAGAAGCGACGAGAAATGTTTCAAAAACGGGGAAAATTACGCATAAGAAGTTGCGCGGGACAGCTAGTGAATTTATAAACATCAAAACAAACATTGAAACTACATGATTTGACCATACAAAAGAATGACGTCTTTGTTTTGTATTTCATATAAATTAGTACGAGGCGCATCGTTTTGACGTTTCTTAAAAAGATACTGATTTGACTTGACAGTCATCTACCCTACTTACAGATATTTAAATAAGATTTTGACAGTTCCACATGAGCTTGCCGTGTACACGCAATAAAGATCGTGATTAAGGACTCAGATGTCTAAACTACATCAGTTAAATATATCGTATAATAACATCGTGTTACTTTGTTCCCAGGTGAGGAGTACAGTCTCCTCGGCGACCAGATGATCAGTTTCAGTGTTGACGGGAGCGACAGAAGGCCACAAAAATTGCTCCCCACGGTAACCCAGCGCGCGCGTACATCGCCTACCACAAGCTCGGGGCAGGCATGGAAGCCCAGACCACCACGCCGCAAACCGACTGCGAATGTGGTGTGCATCCCTCGGTCTTCTATCTACTGGCAACCTTGCTTCTTACCAGGTGAGTTTTTTATCAAATAGCAGTAAGTCTTTTTCGACCAAAAAACTCATGATTCGGTAATATATTCGTTTTCGGCCATAAGCTGTAAGAAGCTTCGACCAAACAGAATCTTCGACCAATTCGACCAAAATTCGCGTCAGTCGGTGTATTTCCTTCGATAGACTCGGCAATATTAGGAGACAGCATTTTGTAACATATAATCGTGTTTTTATTTCCCCTCAGTGTAAAAAAAAACAAGGTTTTAGTAGGTTAGGTAGGTACTGAAATCTTGTTTTCAGCTGAAATATTATTATTTTTAATGTCCAAATACTTGTCGTAGTCGGCCGAAAATAAGACCAAAGCCGAAGCTTATATTTCGTTTTCGGCTGGATATATATTTACGGTGGACGCCAGCAGTAAGTTCCAAGCTTGAACAAACTATTATTAAGATTAAGTTATATGACGACGATAAGACTCGTCAGAGAGGGGATTTTAACGGGAACGTTGTAACATAAAACACCCAGAATATAGAAAATAAACTTCAGCAGACGCGGATACGAGGGGAAGGGCAGTAGGGGCATTTGCCTCCCCATGACTTGAGGGCAATAGGGAGAATTCTCCCACACCCTATGCTTTTTTTTTGGAGAATTTTAAAACTGGATCGGTGTATTTTGACAGGCAATTGCACCTCCTCCGGCGGCGGTGCCTAGTGCACCCATGTTGAAATGAAAACCCCCACCGCCATGCAAGTGACTCACACTTGGCTGGATGAGTCAACTTTTGCCCCCCTGAACCAAGTTCTGGATCCACGCCTAAGTTTCCTTCGACATCGTTTACGGACAGGTTCATATCAAAGTGGTCTGAGATTCCGGGTCTCAGAACGATAGTTTTATGAATGCGTTGTGGGAACGCGTTTATATTAAGCTTACCTTCTGTTCTCTCGGTATTTTGTGGTTGTAACTTGTAAGCAGCACACAGGAGGTAAATACAAATTTTAGCAAACTTTAAGTAGTAGGTAGGAACTAGGAACTACCTAAGATACGTGATACACCACAAGATATAAAGTTAGTATGTTTAAGTCTGTTTTGTAGCCTGTGACCTTGTTGTTTATAATACTCATTTATATTTTCCAACAGTTTTTTTTTAAATACAAGATAACTAGCAATGTGGGATTGAGTCCCACATTACTAGCAATCTTGTTAACCCCTCCAGATAAGCTCAAAGGCTTGTGTTAGGAGTGGGCTCACGTCGGTAGTATAATGGGTAGGATTCGAACCCACAACCTCACGATTACGAGACCGATGCCTTAGCCATTAGGCTACCGCCGCTTTTTAGTTTGTATGAGTCAAAAGGTGGACTAAAAATCCTAAATAAGTAGGCACAAAGGAAGAATTCGAAACTTGCGAATCAGTTCCAGTCGGTAAAACAATAGGACACATTATTTAATGCCGTCTAGTTCGGGTCCCGCCCCTAGAGCACATTGTTCATTTATATTATCAGTTTAGATGTGTACACATATAAACAGTTAGGTACGTAAATAACATTAGTAGTACCTATGTATCCAATTTCATAAAATAGGTACATACTTTACCTATTCACATCAAAGTCTATAAAAGTTCGTCTGAAAAAAAGACCACCTAACTCATCAGTTAACCATAACCTGTCCTAACATAGGTTGGAGAAGTTAAAACCACCCTGAGGAGTATAAATTAGCTGCTATTTGACAATACCATTAAGCCCACGCGTTTCCCTCAAGGCAAACACAGATAATTCTATTCTAATTTGAAGGTGTCAAACGCTGACAAAAGCTCGTCTTACCTGAAATAACATTGTATCTACAACTACTAAGCGGCGGTAGCCTAATGGCTAAGGCATCGGTCTCGCAATCGTGAGGTCGCGGGTTCGAATCCTACCCATTATACTACCGACGTGAACCCACTCCTAATTCAAGCCATTGAGCTTAGCTGGAGGGGTTAACAGGATTGCTAGTAATGTGAGAGTAAAATCCCACATTGCTAGTTTACTTTAAAAAAAAAAAAACCTACTTTACATTTCACCAAGTCCTTTGGATTGTTTGAATTTCAAATACGAGTAGGTACAATTGTACAAAGCGTTGTAGCGCGTGCAAAACCGCGAATATAAAAAATCAAATTTATATCTTACCCGGAAGGACATAAAATACATATTTGATTTTCGGCTAAATTTCTTAATCGTGGTTTTGCAAGCGCAACGACGAAAGTCTGAACTAATTCAGTTTGGAATAGGCGGTCTCCGTGGACCGCTCGACCTCCATTGCCGTCTCTTGTAGATTTTCGGCTCCTATATATCAAGATAATGATGCAGTGGGCTCACAGGTTTCTGTTTGATATGCACACAAGCATCGATTGGATTCGACACATTGTCGTTAGGTAGTTACCTTCTTCTAATATTATTGACCTCTTTTTTATTGGCAATTTTAAATTCTTTTCTCGGGCTTTACCTATTATTTGCGAGCAGGCATTACAAGTAAATGTAGAATCGACTTTTCACAAGTGTAGTATTTTGCTTCCTAAGTGAATAAATCATTTTTATTATTATTATACATGTATTTGCTAAAAAGCTTGTTTTACCTGAAATAACACTATTCCTCTATAAATACTTCACATTTCACCAGGTGCTTTGAATTTTAATACGAGAACGAATGCTCGACCTAAATTGACGTATTAGTAGGTTCTCGGCGACTCTATATGAAGTTAATGATACGGTGTGCTCTCGGGCTTCTGTTTGATATGCATACAAGCTTAATAGCTTACCATCGATTGGATCAGACATATTATTATTCTCGTTAGGTACTTAATGTATTTGTTTTAGTTTAGGCAGATGCTTGTTTTACCTGAAATAACAGTATTCCTTGATAAATACTTCACATTTCACTAGGTGCTTTGAATTTCAATACTACTAAACTAATTCTGTTTCGAAGAGATGGTCTCTGTGGACCGCTAGACATCCATTGTCGTGTCTTGTAGACTCTCGGCGCCTCTATATGAAGTTAATGATACAGTGTGCTCTCGGGCTTCTGTTTTGTATGCATACAGGCTTAATAGCTTAGCGTCGATTGGATTCTACACATTGTCGTTAAACTTGTTGTAGTTAGAAGTACTTGTAAAGTGTTTGTTTGTAGCTATGCTACAGTACAGTAGTAGGTCCAGGGTTTTGGATCTCATACTCTATAGTAATATAAAAGTAGGTAAGTATGTACAGTATCTAAATAAATTATATGCAATATAATCTTTTGAAAGCTGGTTCTTTTTTATTTATTAATTTTAATAGTTTAAGTCAAGTAAACTCATGAAAAATATATTTTCAATTAAATACTTGTATGAAATCTTGATAGTAATATCGTGATAACACGATAAAATAATAAGGTAACTTTAGATAATAATCTACATTTCAATATCTCTTTACCTTATTATTAAAAAAATATCTACTTCAATGGCGCGGTGGGAGTGTGACCAACTGCTACGCAAGAACGACCTCTTGCGTAGCAGTTGGTCACACTCCAACCGCACCGCGAGTTCCATTCCGGCATGGGACACCACTTTGTGTGATTCACAAATTGTTGTTCCGAGTCTGGGTGTACTTTGTGTCCGTGACATGTATGTTTGTAAAGTCTCCCGCGACACAGGGCTTGTACCCTACTGAAGGAGTCGTCTTTAAACAAAAAAAAATGGGACAGTACCTAACTGTAACAACCACTGACGTATAGATCAGGACTGCGCCTTCCCTCTCAATTAAAAAGTAAAAATTGACTGCAAAGCGTGAAAGAGAGAAAAAACTCGTGCGGCCTTTGACAGGTATTGTCCACAAAGTAGCGTTGTCTCTTTCTAGAGGAGGTAAATTTTGTGAGGTTATAGCACAATCCTGTTCTCTACGTCAATGTATAACAACGGTCGCAGCTCTTGGACGAGCAATTACCGGGGCTATTCCAAAGGAACTTTCACTGGGCATTCAAATAACAAGACGATTTCCCAATATGACTATAATATTTATTGCTGAAATAAACCTTACACATACATAACAATATCACTTTTATTAATATTTTATTTTAATAAACAATAAATAAATTAATTTATCATAGAAACACAGTGAAACTGACAGTCCCAGACCGTCATTCACCTTTATGCGTGAATATCAAACGAGTTTCACGCATAAAGGTTCGTGTTTGCATAAGACCTCGGCAATACACATCACAGTACATAGACGATCGCATGACACGATCCAATTTAATTCTGATCTCTATCGAATTGGACCATAAAAATGCGTTGATCGAATATCAACATCATTTCGCTTTCATTAATGACCAGATTGCATAATAACAACTATAAAAAATAACTATACAAAATAACGTCAGAGACCGGAACGCCAGCTAATTGCCAAATGTTCCTGAGTGGCTATATCTACATATACTATGTCAAGCGCTCTTGCTCAAATTGTATTTTTAATATTTTTCATAAAACTTCGGCGAAGAAAGAAAAACGAGGACTTTCTGTTTTCAAATAAAGTTCAATCTTATGAAACGGAAGCTCGGAATAGCTGTAATAGAAATGGAGCTTATCGTAAACGCTTCGTTTTTTCGGTAACAGGATTTTGAGTAAATGTTCTGAGCCTAGAAATTCTGATATTATTAAAACAATTGTAGGTTAGTGTGCAGGTTTCAATCCATTTCCCATATCTACCGAATGTAATAAAGATTTTCATAACTTTGTTCATTAAATTTTATGTTTGCTGTTCCTAGTCAGCTTCAGCAAAATGTGTCATAAACGTTTGTATTTCACGCTGTAGCTGATAATACCAAGGATACGCTTACTTTGCATAAAAATAACTGAAATAACCCTTTCACGACGCCCAAGCGTTTAATGACAAACGTTTCAGTAAAGCGGTTCTACCAAAAGATTTTTCGGTTTTGCAAGCAACACGAGAGCAATATTTCATATCGGGTTTCTTTTGCCAGAAATAATGTCACAGACAGAATGATTAATTTGGCTATTATACATAAAAACCAAATTTATCACTTATCCCGTGACATTATTAATTTACCAAATATAAAAGGGCAATGTGATAAAATTATCGAATTTGTCGCGTTGACCTTCACCAATACACAAAAAGGCACCCAATAGGGGCTGGGCGGAATAAAACCATGCTATTTTAATGTACGTTTTGTGAACATTGAAACTTTCGCGTTGCATGATTATAACTTTTTATTATACGGGAATTTACCCGCATTATTTACCTTAAAATAGCTTAATGTTGCGACCAGGTACACAACCTCGTATTAGTTCGCAGTCGGTTAAAATGGGCGCAATCAGTGTAGTTTGCAGTGACCCTAATATTTCGAAAAACAAAAACGTGAGGGTAGGTGAAGATTCATCGGCCTTACGAAGTCTCAACATCGCTGCGACAGTCCGCTTATGACTACGGCTGGTGCAACCTGGTCGAAACGTCAAGCAATTTTAAGCTAGGTATATAATGCGAGTTAATTCCAGTATAATAAATAGTTACTTAAAGTACCATATGTACGTGTAGTGTAGGTAATAGATCCGTTATTTGTAAAAGAAGAGTTCGTGACTGTGAGTACTACTTACTTACGTAGCAGATCAAGAAATAAAGCAAGGTTAAGCCACGTTACAACATGAACTGTGGTAACGTTGCTTAAATGATAGGTGACTTAACTTTTTGTAATTTTTAAATATTTTTTATGCTAATTTTATACATATAAATTTAAAATGTATAGATGAAAAATTCGTCTCAATCGGGATTCGAACCATCGACCTTAGGGGTACCGGCCCAAAGCCGTTACCAACTTTGGCATCGAGACATGTCTGAGGTGGATGACGGTCACCGTTACCAAAATCGGTAGGAGAATATTATTAAACACTAGCTGTCCCGCGCAACTTCGTATGCGTAATTTTTTTCCGTTTTTGCAACATTTTTCATTGCTGCTATTAATCGTAGCATGATGTTATAATTATAGCCTATAACCTTCCTCGATAAATGGACTACCCAACAGAAAAAGATTTTTTGAATTCGGACCAGTAGTTCCTGAGATTACTGCGTTCAAAAAACAAACAAACTCTTCAGCTTTATAATATTAGTATAGATAAAATCAATATTTCTCAAATACTTGCTGGCAATTTATAAATAAACCATCCGCTTGGGCGCGCGGGCCCAGTGATAAATAATACAGTCTTAAGTTGCTTGTCTGATTTACAGACGGCTGACCATTACACATAATGTCCTAATATATCATTTGACCCATATACTAACGTAAATCCCTTGTAATAAATAAGCTTCTGAATACGACATGCTTACAAGGAAAACATCTGACTTGACTCTAACTTGAATGGCCTGTTTCTGTAGCCAAAGGTCGCGAGTTCAATTCTCATCCAGGATGAACGCACGATGTAATGGTCTCCTAATCGATGTCTAGATTGGCTAGACAACTACGCAAGATATTATAGTGCGCAAGTGTGTGCGCAAACACAAGTGCACACTCTATTACCTCACTCTCATAGTCCGATGGGACGATAATCCGACACGACCGGAGATATATTAGGCGCAGGACCGTCTTTTGTCATTAATACTAATTATGTCCACAAGATATTTGATTTTGAGTTTAAGTCTTGTTGGCATGGCAAAGCTCTGCCTAGTTTGGGATTAGACGGCCGTGTGTGAAATGTCCCAATAAAAAACTAGAAATTTGAAGTAAAAAATGATATGAATGGTTATTGAAAAACAGATAATTAATAGACTACGAAACCCTAGATTGTGTGTGGCCCGACTTGCACTTGCCCGGTTTTTGTACTATGTTTTCGAGGTAAGGAGCTCTCAGTTCTTAGATCACGTGATCTACAGCGACCAGAAATTTAAATTAATGCCATTGCTTCAGACATTATGCAATTCATTCAATTGATTATTACTTTGAATATTCAATTTTTAAATATAACCACATTTTATAATTATTCTTGTCGATCTTTTAAGTTATACATATAAAATTATAAAAACGTGAATAACACTATACTGGACTGCGTTCCATTTTTAAACAGTAACCAGTATACCTAACTTTTAAGGAACGGCTTCGCAGTATACTAAATTGACGTCACACCTGACAGAACTCCAGTGCATATCGAAACATTTCCAGTACTCTTCGATCAAGGTTCAAATCGCTATACTGGACTGCGTTCCATTTTTAAACAGTAACCAGTATACCTAACTTTAAAGGAACGGCTTCGCACTATACTAAATTGACGTCACACCTAACAGAACTCCGGTGCTTATCGGAACATATCCTTAATCGTACTCTTCGATCAAGGTTTTAATCGATACTTCTTTCTACTTTTATAGTTTCTGCGGTCACAGGGTAGTTACATTTCTGAGATATCATAGTGCTATATCGCTTGTTGTGCGTGCGCATATCTATACTTATATTATAAAGCTGAAGAGTTTGTTTATTTGTTTGAACGTATCTCGTTTCAAACCAACAAACATATTAATATCTAGGAACTAGTGGTTTTAAATTTATTTCTTATTTATCGAGGAAGGCTTTAGGCTATTTAACATCACGCTACGCCCAATAGAAGCGGAGCAATGTAAAATGTTGCAAAAACGACGAAAATTTACGCATACGAAGTTGCGCGGGTAAGTTAGTTACATATAAATATATTTTTTAACTACGATTACTAGTCAGAAATCTGACATAACGAGTGTGAATAAAATAAAAAGAACAATTTTAATTTGTACACTGGCGTCTAGCATAATAAAACCCTATTTTTTTATCTGACGCCAAAATCAAAAGTTTTATTTTACTTTTGTTAGACAAGCATTTTTTTCGTTTTAAATTAGACATGCTTTATTAGTGTTTTCTTTGTCCAGTCCGTCTATCCATTTCTTTTGTCCCCTTATTATGATTATAGCTCTCAGCCTGACCTTTGTAAAAAGATAACAATGATAGATTATAATCGAGGGATAAGTTTTAGGCTTTTATCTCTAGGCTTTCATCTCAAAATCCCTAGAGGATAAATATCACGACTTGAATTGAAACGGTGTTATGTGTCACATTTTCTTGTGAAATATCTAGAAATCCTTGCTATTTTAATATTAGTGTATCGTATATACATAAGCGGTGGTAGTCTAATGGCTAAGGCATCGGTCTCGCAATCGTGAGGTCTTGGGTTCGAATCCTGGCTATTATACTAACGACGTGAACCCACACCAAACGCAAGCTATAGAACTTAGCTGGAGTTTAACATGATTGCTAGTAATGTGGGACCACAATCCCACATTGCTAATTATCTTTAAAAAAAAAATCTTAATGTTTTTAATTCCCGAAGACAAAAGTTCAACGTGTATAGGCGTGTAGGCGTGGGGGTACCCAGAATCAATTTTTCGTAATTTTGGGTTTTAGATGGTAAAATTGACCAAACACCGGCTAAATGAGTACTACCTTTGCAATTTTGAGAGAGGGGAAGTGGGGGGGTCAACTCCCAAAAATCCCCCCTGGCTACGCCTGGACGGATTTTGATGAGGTGTTTTTATTAGAGCGAGTTTAATCGAGATGGTTGAGCTCTTAAATATTTCTTTATTTAATGTAAATCTGTTCAACCATTTCAATTACTAACTTTTTGAGTCACATGTCAGTGGTGTTTTTAATGGAGTGTATGTTGATTATCGGTATAAAATCTCCTTAGCTATTTTCTAAGCCCACACAGGACAATTGCGTGGAATGAGGGGTAATCATCGGCAACCATTCCAAAACCCAAAATTGTGAAAAGGGTCTAAAACATGGTATGGAAGAGCATGTTCAGAAATTTTACTGCGCGTATTACATAACACGATGGGTCTAAACTAACAAAAGAGATAACACGTATACGTAAACAGTATTGAAACAAAGGCATAAAACTGACGTCGACTCGATGGGTCTACAAACACAAAATACATAGGACAAGGTCAGCTCACAGGTCAACAACAAATTCACAAAGGCATCGACGTACACGTAGGGACGATCTCAATTTGCACTGTTTTGGTTAAGATTTGACCGAGAATAAGCACCTACGCGTTTATGTGTGGGTGAGGCTGTTTCGCTCAATGTAAGGAGCCGACTTTCTGTGTCTATGTAGGTACTCTGTGACCGGACTGTGTAAACATTGACCGAGCGTGCCTACTAATGGAACTCGGCGGAAAATCGTATGTAAATGATTCGAGTTGGGTATTAAACAGTGGCTAGTTGCTAAGTAGAGATATCTATCGATCTATCGCTATCGTTGTAAGTGATTAGGTACTGTTGATGGCAGTCCCTATCGTGGTCACTATCACTTGGATGCGGTGATGTGATAGGCTAGCATCAATCCTACTTACCTAGGTACTTTATAGTGTATGCCTTTGCTTGAATTCGTTTTTAATAATTGCCGGTTGGTAGGTTACAAGCCTCTTTTGTTTGATTTTGTTTAAGGCTGCTTCAATTCCCCACCTGCGCCGCTGTACGTGCGACTCACACTTGACCAATATTAATAATCAATAGTGTAAAGGGCGGCGAAAATAATTTTGCACGGAGCGGCCAAATGTCTAAATCGAGCCTATACAATTTCGAGCGCTATAGTTTTTAAATGGGGGAAATTGAAGGTTTATATGTACCTACCCCAAAACTAAAGGTAGAGCTTAGAAAAAGTCAAATTGCACGTTCCTTCGCCTATTCGAGTACAACTCCCGATTGGCCATGACCGGACTGCCCCCGAAAATTAAACCCAATGAGCCTACAAATATCAACGCAATTCACTTGCATTGACCAGGTAGCAGCTATGTGTTGTGTATTATATTTAAGCATATACAGTTTTTACATTGTAAGTGGGTGCTCCTGCTATGTTAGACCCATTGACCCTATACAATTTTGAGCGCTATAGTTTTTAAATGGGGAAAATTGAAAGTTTATAGGTACCTACCCCAAAACTATAGGTAGAGCTTAAAAAAAGTCAAATTGCACGTTCCTTTGCCTATTCGAGTACAACTCCCGATTAGCCATGGCCGGACTGCCCCCGAAAATTAAACCCAATGAGCCTACAAATATCAACGCAATTCATTTGCATTGACCAGGTTGCAGCTATTATGTTGTTTACAAATTTGTTGGTTCAGCCCCATCATATTTAAGCATATATAGTTTTTACATTGTAAGTGGGTGCTCCTGCTATATTGTAACCATAGAGGTTGATATATCCAATCTCACGTATTCTTCTTTTAATATTTTTTATCTCTTGTTTTTGCATCACTCCTCTTATATGGTGTATAATATAATGTTTGCAGCATGTTACGCGTCGGTGTTATAGACGGACCGTCGACACCATTTATCTACGCTTTGGTGTAAGAGGCGGACCGTTGACACCATTTATCGAAGCAGTGCAGTTGCGGACCGGCACGAGGCGTCGAGTCAGCGCTACGTGATTTCCACATCTCGCCACTTCGATTTCGCAACCGTCTTTCCATAGTTGTAGTTTTAGATTTTAATAAAGAACGATTCATTCTTGGTACATACATCGACCATTTATCACTAGTTTTAGATTTTAGTTTAATGTAATTTATAATTAAATTTATTTAAGATGTATAGACTTTCTCTGCAACCTCCGGCTCCAGTTAACGTAATTGGCGCAGTCGGTAGGATATTCGCGGGCCGGTTCGCGATAATTAGGAATATCTCAAATCGATATCCGCGTTCGCGAGTCACCCGGGTGGTTTCCAAGCACCTTCAACGAATATCCGGATCTTCGGAAGCTGAAGCCAGAGGCGTATCCAGACATCGATACTGCAGAGGGGCCAACTATACACTTATTGAACCCAGACGGAACATCCGACCAGAAGAAGTAAGATGAACACCAGTGGTCTGGCAGCAATATTTGCCACTCCGCTTGACAAATAGTTGCTGTTCTTCGGGGGGAGGTGTTACGCGTCGGTGTTATAGACGGACCGTCGACACCATTTATCTACGCTTTGGTGTAAGAGGCGGACCGTTGACACCATTTATCGAAGCAGTGCAGTTGCGGACCGGCACGAGGCGTCGAGTCAGCGCTACGTGATTTCCACATCTCGCCACTTCGATTTCGCAACCGTCTTTCCATAGTTGTAGTTTTAGATTTTAATAAAGAACGATTCATTCTTGGTACATACATCGACCATTTATCACTAGTTTTAGATTTTAGTTTAATGTAATTTATAATTAAATTTATTTAAGATGTATAGACTTTCTCTGCAACCTCCGGCTCCAGTTAACGTAATTAGCACCTTACCTGCATACACAGTTTATAAACAAAGAAACATTGGCAATTTGAAAAGAGTGGCCGCGAGTTTTTATTGCCTCGTTCTTTTATCCGATTTTATCTATTGTTTGCGAACAGGCAAACAATAATGTCAAATTTTATCCAATTCCGTTCAGCAGTTCTGGCGTGACTGAGTAACAAATGCCTATATATTAGGAATTTGCATTCTAAATGCGAAAGTTTTAATATTACAAATCTAATGATGCATAACTCAAACGATATTAAAAATCAATGATCTTACATTACATTAATTATATAACAAATCTAACAAATATATTTTATTTTATTAATAAATAGTACTTACTGTTTATTCTTTTTATAATTTTAATATAAATAAACAGATTTAAAGTTATTTATCCCCTGTCTCAAACGTACTAAACCTACATTTTTGCAGGAAAACCTATAAGAAGTATATGGTCTGAACAGGGCGTGGCTACTGTCATATCAGCCGTATCAACGGTACAGGGCCCCTAGGCTACAGTGACCCCAAACGTGTGTTAGCAACTTACATTTGGGCGTTAGGATCAAAGGACATCAGGACCCCCAACAAATTTTCATAAAGAGCAGGTTACGTCCCTAGGTCTGAACATAACGCTAAAATCTTTCAAAATAATTAGATAGATAGATTCTTACGATGGACGAACTATTAACTACTATATTATTTGTACGGAACCCTCGGTGCGCGAGTTCTACTCGCACTTGACCGGTTTTTATGTATCACGTGTCATTTAGTAATTTATTGAAGTTAGGTTCCAATAGATATTATTCATTAATTTATGTTTTCCCAAGCAAGTATAATGAGATTAGTTTCAAGTTACATTACTTAAGCCTTATTAAGCTGTCATGTTTCTTTTCACTGTCAGGGAAACAGTAAGGGAGGCAGTAAATCAAAGATGTTTTTGTAATTCAACATGTTCTCTTCTATTGAAAGTAGAAAGTTGCTAATTTGAAATTGGTTTTTAACTAAGTTTAAGGCGACAATAACAGAATTCTCTTGAAAATAACAACCTCCATATAATAATAACTTCGGACAACTCTCACAACGCCATCTTAGCCGAAACTAGGCAGAGCCTGTACTATGGCAACCAGGCAACTGATAAATATTCTTATAAGGGGTGTCCTAAAACGTTCTAGCTACAATATTTACGGTACTTTACCTCCGTGTGACATCATTTTGGGACACCTTGTATTTTCTTAATACAGAATAAACCATGGTGCTCATCACACATAGTTTTATCCTGGGTGGGGATCGAACCCTCTACCTGGCTTAGTAGTCAGGGTCACTAACTATTAGACCAAATCATAATAATTTACTTTAGTAACAGCATTTTAAGTAGCGGATGTACCTATTCTCTTTGTCCCTCCCTTTTACTAAAAGCGGCAGTAACCTAATGGTTGAGGCATAGGACTCCCAACCGTGAGGTTGCAGGTTAGAATCGAAATCGTTTTTAAGTGAATCTGCAGACGTGCTTATTTCAAATACACTACAATTTGACTGCCTCTGTGGCGCATTGGGGATGTGTCCGACTGCTACGCAAGAGGTCGTGCACGACCTAAGGCTTAGCAGTCAGGGTCACTAACCACCAACAGGCCTGCCCGGGCATTATTTATATATCTTAGGCTAGCTGTCCCGCGCAACTTCGTATGCGTAATTTTTCCCCGTTTTTGAAACATTTCTCGTCGCTTCTCCGCTCCTATTAGTCGTAGCGTGATAGCCTTCCTCGTTAAATGGGCTATCCAACAAAAAAAGAATATTTCAAATCGGACTAGTAGATCCTGAGATTAGCGCGTTTAAACAAACAAACTCTTCCGCTTTATAATATTAGTATAGATTATTAACTCCATATAATATTTATCTGTATATCTCCAATATATATTACATGCATATTTTTATTATTTTAACGGACTGTAGAGAAACACCCATATATAACTGGGGCAATTACCTAGTTAGATATATCACCCACAACCGCTATTATTCAGTGACAAAAACCGACTGAAACAATCGGGCATAGTAACCACAAACCGCCCATAAAATTGGTATTGACAGCAAGTATCAATTACAAACGATATGGCTTTGTGTAAAGCCGACAAGTAAAGTTTACCATTAGTGTATAGTAAGCACTATAAGGGTATGTTCACATGAGAAAATGTGACTGACCCTTTGGTACGTGATGGTATACGTCACGGACCACGGTATCATTGCAAAAAAAAAAAAAAAAAAAAAAAAAAAAAAAAAAAAAAAAAAAAAAAAAAAAAAAAAAAAAAAAAAAAAAAAAAAAAAAAAAAAAAAAAAACATCGTTAGTTTATAATCATTTTTCTAGTGATATTATAAATCGTCGAAAATTGGTCCGATCAAGACATCAAAACAAGCGGGAGTTCCTACAATACAAGATCAGGAAAAGCTTTTGGAGATATTATTGGAGCTATTACTAATATATAAGCTATTGGAGATAGGTATATCTCCTAAGAACTTTTCCTGGTCTGGAGCCTACATGGTGATTATGTATCTCATTTTTTTGTCATGTTCGTTTAGTAATTATTGTGTTATTTTAATATAAATTAATACGCTTATAGAATAAATAGGGAATTTTAATGATTTTTAGGATTCCGTAACCAAAATGCCAAAACGGAACACTTATAGTTTTGCCATGGCCTTTTTTAGGGTACCTCCCCTATATGTTGATCTAAAGTTCGATCTAAAGTAGAGATTTCATTTTTACAATTAAAATTATCATTAGAACATTTAAAAACACTTAGGGCTTGTAAAGACCATTTTTCGATTTAGGGATCCGTTAGTGAAATATTAAGCTTTAAAGTGCAATTCTTTGTTAAAGTCATGTGTCTCCCCCCCCCCCCTGCCAGCTAAATGGTTGATGTTGGACATGTGAAAAAATCACGGTAACAGTATATATAGAGAAATCAAAAGGAAAGCTATCACAGCTAAGTAGGCTTCACAACTTAACGAGTAACAGCAGACCAAGTGAGAAGTAACATTTTTTTTTCGGACAGATTCAATGAAAAAATACTGTATAACGTAATTAGTAGTCTGAAACAAAAACAACGGAAACCCCACTTTTTAAGCTGCATTATTCGGATGGGGGACTACGGAACCCGGTTTTATTTAAATTTAAAATTACGCTGTATAAGAATAAATCCTTTGCAAAAATACTCATTACTTTAGTTATAGCTACATCTATAATAATTACTTGGTACAAGTAAAACTTTACTTGTACCAAGTAATTATTATAGATGTTTAACTTTGTAAAAATAATTACAGGAACAAATTTATTTAAATAACAAACAAGCAACAAAGCTTTAACTAATTGTTAGCATACTCTGTGGGAAGTGCCCTTGAGATAACATTATGTCACTAAATACATTAATACAGAAGGTTGGCTCCCTACAACGAGTGAAAACAGGCGCTCGCACACATAGACTCATACCTACGTAAGGCAATCTCGGTCGAATAAAAGTTGCTACACACATAAATAGGCCGGCATCATTCCGCAAGGCCGTGCGGTACCTATATATAATAATAATAATAATAATAATAATAATAATAATAATAATAATAATAATAACTTGGGACAACTCACACAACGCTATCTGATCCCAAACTAAGCAGAGCTTGTACTATGGAAACCAGACAACTGATAAACATACTTATATATTTCTAAATACATACATATTATAGATAAATTACACCCAGACACAGAATAAACCATCGTGCTCATCACACAAAGTTTTATCCTGGGTGGGGATCGAACCCACGACCTCTTGCGTAGCAGTCGGATACACTCCCACCGCGCCACAGAGGCTCGATTAACGCTCGGGAAAAAAGCCGCTAAGCTTGGCCGAACACGTACACTAGGCCGAGCGACAGCGGCCCGGCATCAATCGGCACAGCCGGACGGTAAAACCAAATGAACTACTACTATCGGCACTTGTTAATTTTGTACGTAAGTAGTTGTTTCGGGTCGGCTTTTGTTGTTCGGGTCGGCTTTTGTTGTTCCGCAAATACTGTAGCATCCGTGACAACCGCGACTACGCACGTCTAGATTGCCGTACCTCCGCGTCCATTAGTGCGTGAACTTTTTGTTGACCTGTGAGGCGGCCTTCTGTACCTGTGTACTTCGTGATTTCGCATTCATTGTAGGTACAAAAGAGAATAAAGTAATAAGAATTCATGCGCCGCTGTTAACAGTGACTCGTAATTATTAATTTGGTCCCTTTTCTCTGTAAAACATTCCGAATTCATTTAAGTAACGTAGATAGAAACTGAGAACAATGCTTTGTGAAGTTTTGTTCAATAAAGGTGAATTTATATTTGATATTTGTGGCTCTTTGGTGCTCTGGTGTGGCTCTTGGAAATTACGTACTCCCTAGTTATTAATCAGCAATCTTGTTGTGAACAACAGCAATAATTTATTATACAACTACCATTACAGGTTAAACCATTATTATATTATATCTATTAATTACAAAACGATTTATTTAAATAAGTATGTACATATACTTATTACTAAATTATATAACTTATAATATATAATGATACCCTTGTGAATTCACTCAGAGTACATATGAATAGGTCTAACTCCACGGCTATTAGGTTGAGGGTACTGAGTGCACGCGTTAGCGGAGCCTCGCTTAACAAATTTGTTCGAGCGCGCAGCACCGCCAACAGCCATGGCTGTCGTCGACGCCACACGTATCGGTTCGGCACGCATAACCCCATCAGCGCTAAGATGTCTTCATTATGTACTTTCCTCCTAAGTAAGCTGAACATGTACAAAACGAGTGCTAGGTCTCTTCTGACTCTCAGCTCGTTATACGCCACCATGCCCAGGCGAAATAAAGTTGGGTACAGCAGTAGAAAGACTACCCTGTGACATACAGACGGACAGATAGACGGACATGACGAAACTGTAAGGGTTCCGTTTTTGTTACTTTGGTTACGGAACCCTAAAAATGGATTGAGGGGCACTGTAGCAAGTGTAATTAACTGACAATTGAGATTCATATGCTATGTCATAAATGAGGAGTGCGGTGCGATAACAGTCAGATCTTTGCCAAACAATCTATACTAATATTATAAAGCTGAAGAGTTTGTTTGTTTGTTTAAACGCTCTAATCTCAGGAACTACTGGTCCGATTTAAAAAAATATTTTTTTGTTGGATAGCCCATTTATCGAGGATATATAACATCGCGCTACGACTAATAGGAGCGGAGCAGCAATAAGAAATGTTTCAAAAACGGGGAAAATTTACGCAGACGAAGTTGCGCGGGACAGCTAGTATTTAATAAACCCTTAATCACCTACCACTGGTACACTGTAGTATGATGTATGACCTTAACCACCAACAGACTGTAGTCTGTTGTGAGGTTTAGGCTCTAAACCTGACAAAAAACATCGATTTACTCCGTTGTCTTACAGATATGTGGTAGATGTTAATAAATTATATTTCGAAGTTATTTAGTGTAATGTAAAGAAGCCAAGAGATGGCCTATAGCCATCCTCGATAAATGGACTATCCAACAAAAAAATATTTTTTCAAATCGGACCAGTAGTTCCTGAGATTACCGCGTTCAAACAAACAAACTCTTCAGCTTTATAATATTAACTAGCTGTCCCGCGCAACTTCGTATGCGTAAATTTTCCCCGTTTTTGCAACATTTCACGTCGTTACTCCGCTCCTATTAGTCGTAGCGCGATGTTATATAGCCTATAGCCTTCCTCGATAAATGGGCTATCCAACAAAAAAATAATTTTTCAAATCGGACCAGTAGTTACTGAGATTAGCGCGTTTAAACAAACAAACAAAGCAAACAAACAAACTCTTCCGCTTTATAATATTAGTATAGATATAGATTTTCCAAAAATGATATTACTTACAAAGTGTTTTGTTTTGTGTTAATGTGAAGAAGCCACCAGCGGGAGGTTATTAGTAAACTACAAATCAACATGTATACCTACTATATACACTCCAAGTACGGATTTCTTCAAAATCATCAAATACTATCGATTAATGTTTATCTTATCGATCGTTGTTACCGATACTTAAGTAACATTGAGGCAGTGTAGAGATCTTTATTACTGAAAAGATTACGTAACCCCTGTCGGCCATTATTTCTGTTTTTAAAGCAGTGATCGAAATTAAATCAGGTTCTTATCTCCGAGCGTACGAATTATGTGTGAAGTGTGTATTCACTTAAATTAGTTTTAAACTATGTTTATGTAAGAATCGTGTTCATTGGCATTTAAAAAAAAATGGTTACAACGATCATGCTTTTTTGGGATTAGATGACGTTGTGTGAGTTGTCCTAAGATATTATTATTATTATTATTCTGTGTCTTTATTTGTCTCAGCTTGTTAGCCGGTTTTTTAAATGACAGATACGGGTCGGAACCAAGTACTCGTACCTAACTACCATTTGTTTTACAAATTGTGGGCTTCGTCGTTTGACATAAATTTCCTAAATATTAGGCACGCGTTTAGAATAGCTGTATTATTATTATTGATTTAGTTTCCGGGCGGCAGCGACCTATCTACGCCAAAATTACATACCTACTACCTAACCCTGAAGTAGGTATCTACTTAAAGAACAAAGAAGAAAAATCGTTTATTTGTCACAGATACAAGTACTTGAAAACAAAACATACAAATAATTAGGTACTTGCACGTCGTATCTGCGACAAACGAGGTTTCCACTCAGCATAAAAGCCATGTTCTGGCATGAGCCACAACATAGCGCTGGTTTTCAGTGTAAACCCCAAGTGGCGTCCGAAACCATTAAGGTATCTCCTTAATTAAAAAGGTATTATATAGGTATTTGGAGTATAAACTACTACTTATTTTACAGACCTCTGGTAAACAGGTAATGCCCCTAGAATGGTCTTTTCAGGGTTCCGTACCCAAAGGATAAAACGGGATCTTATTACTAAGACTCCGAGGTCTGTCCGGCTGTTTGTCCGTCTGTCACCATGCTGTACCTCATGAACTGTTATAGTTAGACGGTTGAAATTTTCACAAATATTAAAAAACAGAATGAAACAAATATTTAAGGTGGCTTCCATTTAACAAACGTGTTTTTTTGCTCGTTTTTGCTCGATATTGATAACGGCAACAGGTAGACACTTCAAATAATCACAGAATATTTAGTTATATATTCACTTTAAAAATAAATAATTAAATTAAAATAAAACAAATATTTAAGGGGGGCTCCTTCCCGTACCACAAACGTGATTTTTTGTGCTCATTTTTACTCACACACAGAATATTGTATTATATTGTTCACTTTAAAAATAAATGATTTAATAAAAAATAATATTTAATTGGGGCTCCCATACAACTGACATAATTTTGCCGTTTTTGTATAATGGTACTTCGTGCGCGAGTCCGACTCGACTCGAAATTGGCGTTGTTTTAATTCTTTACATTAAAATATATAATTGTATGATCGGATCATTAACCCGTTAACCCTAGAACCTTGTCACAATAATGTGACAAGGTTATCTAGAATTAATTAAATTCAAATTGCGTGGCGCAGGCTGTTTTAGAAAGTATTGTTATACCTTTATATTTTCCAACCTAGGTAAAAACTAGGCTTCAATGCGAACTATTCACTAGGTACTTTTGTTTTCTCTACGTAGGCGTTGAACACAATACAGACAAAAACAACGCCATTGTCAGAATATGCACAAAATACGGGTATATTGTTCACAAAACATAGAAAGGCCTTCAAAACTTCGGGTCCTGTACGCCGACGGCAATACGCAATAACACCCAACAAAATAAAATAGTCTCTAAAAACTACAGTACATCTGATTCGATATGAAATTGTTATTTCGGCGCATAAAATATAATATTGGGCTACATGCTTAACACGTAAAAGCACTAAAATTCCCCGCAGCGAATGCGGTAGTAATTCGAATTTTGATATACATATATAAATACCAACATGAGTTTCTTACATATTGGACTAGATTTGCGTCCCTGTTTCGTCCTTGTTATTGGTCTACAAGACGTCTCAGCGCTCCAAGGACATTTAGAGAAAAGGACATTTGGAGAAAAAGACATTTAGAGAAAAGGACATTTGGAGAAAAAGACATATAGAGAAAAGGACATTTGGAGAAAAGGACATATAGAGAAAAGGACATATAGAGAAAAGGATATTTCGAGAAAAGGACATATAGAGAAAAGGACATTTGGAGAAAAGGACATATAGAGAAAAGGACATTTCGAGAAAAGGAAATTTCGAGAAAAGGACACTTCGAGAAAAGGACATTTGGAGAAAATGACATGTAGAGAAAAGGACATTTGGAGAAAAGGACATATAGAGAAAAGGACATTTGGAGAAAAGGGCATATAGAGAAAAGGACATTTCAGTCAATAAAATCAGTCATGGGCGTACCCGAGGGAGGGGCGGGGATTTGAGGGTTCAAACCCCCCCGAAATTGCAAAAAGGCATACAGTATCTATATATTTGACCGGTGTTTAGTCAATTGTACCACTCCTCTCACTAAACATTAAACAAGTTTGGACATGCCCACGTTAAAGATTGTTAAGATAATGATTGTGTTAACGAAAAATGTACGAGCTTACTTCAAACACGTGACATAAAAATCAATTGTTGTTCGTAAGTCATGGGTACCTACCCCTTAAAAAACGGGGTAAATAAATATTTTTTTGTTTTAAACTTTCTAATACAATGACAGCTTAATAAAATTGGAATCTCCCAAAATTACAACTAAAACATAGGAATTTGTAATTTTATGTCAGAGTTTTCAATTTTAGGTTATATGAATTTGGCTAATTTGCAGAAAAATCAGCTAGGCAAATTATCAAAAGAAAAAAAAAGCACTCACTTTGTTAACCCTCATGAAATCAAAAACCAGTTTACTTTACTTTACCTTTACTTAATAAAATCTGTAATCCATAAGATTTGTATAGGTGAACGACATTTCTTAAGACCTTTTTACTGGTCTTTGTAAATAAGGTCACGAACTCATTAGTGCGGTGGGTCACGTAACCTGGCGTGGATTTGGGCAACTTTTATTATTCCACCCAGCCACAAAATATCAAGAATACAGATAGTAACCTTCATACGTACCTCGCTCGAACAATCAGTGCCGGATCTACAATTATTTCAAGCTGAAGCAAAAACTTGATGATGGCTGTTGCCTTCATTTGACACAACACGGCCAAGTGTGAGTCACTCGCGAGACAGGAAGGTGCCATTGGCTTTGACGGTAACAGGCATTCAGTACCTACACATTTTACACCACAGCGTCTGGAAGGGGTGCCGAGATTCCATGCCCGTCTGACCAGATATCTACGTGTGCATTGCTTTAGTCATGCCGGATCTAGGTAGGGGGGTAGAGGAGCGACCTGGGGTCCATGCCCTGGGTGCCTCGTTGAAGAGGCGTCAAATGACATGTTTAAATGGTACAAAATGCTATGCTGAAGGAGGCGCCAAATGATTTCGATCTCACACTGGCGGTTTAGTGGAAATGAATTACCCCTCCCTCTCTCCCAGTCTTCGAAAGTGAAAAGGAGACGTCATCTGGTTTTTGCCCCGCCTCGAAATAATCCTTAAATGAAGGTACTTTCTGTATTCTCGGTTTTTATGACCCAGCTACCTATATTAGATGCTCCGTCAAAACCTTTACCTTAGAAAGGACTCGCTCCGAGAAACTCGTTTTATAATAGGTAAGTAGGTACAACTAGGTTTTACTTGCCTACGTAGAGAATAGAGATCAGGCAACATTTTTATTAGAGTAAAATTACATAGGGGACTGCTTTATAAATATCCACATATGTATCTAGACGCAGCGACTTTAGTTGTGCTTGATGAGTGATCACTCAATCAATTGATATACCTACTATAAGAAATGGCTACAAATTGAAAATAATTATTTCGAGCAAGTCAATCAGAGCGTGGTAGAATTCCACTCTTTGTTTATAGACCAGTAGCAGGTATTGTGTTTTTGTATAAGATCTTCGCAGACCTTTGGGCGATGTTAGCCCAGCTATAAAAGGTACCTATGGTATTTTCTCAAACAGAGAGAACCGAGGCATTTTGCGGTAACTCTACTAGCTTACACAACTTTAGGCGTCATTACGTGAGCCATAATAAGCATTATCCTGAACTTGGCAGGTAATCATCATTATCGTACCATTCAGACTCATAACACGCCCAATTCTCGCTAATAAATTCACACACAACGCAAAAACTTTCTCTATGCCCTCCACTTACCGTATGATGTGCTTGAAGTGCGAATAACCAAAGTCGAGAACATTTGCCCGTCCACTTTTGAAATTGGCAACAATACCATAACTGGGAATAATCGAGATGTATGGAGGAAAGTGTGGCCAGACGCTTTGGCGCCTCGCCGAGAATCGATCGACACTACCTACTAAATATGTATCTACATTCATTCATACTAAATATAAAATTCGATCCAACCTATGATTTCAACTCTCTGGAATTTAATTTTTAAAAAATGGTTGTCTGTTAGGTTGGTTTACGGACGGTAATTTTACATAATATTCGTGACATTGTAATAAACAACTTATTGTATCGAATATTGCTGCAATCGCCAGTGACAGCTTTAGTTCCAATAATATCGCATGTCGCTACAATCGCCATTGTAATAAACAATGGCCGATCGTGCCTCTCTATCGCTTGTACCGCGCTCTCGCTTGCACGCGGAACGTGACCCTTTTTCGTGCGTTTATCGATTTTTATGACGTTATCACGCTAAAATGTTTAATTACTTTGTACAATTCATGAAAGTTTTATCTCTGGTTGTTGCTAACCAAAAGCTAGAACTTACAGATAAAAATCGACATTATCTTATTCTGAATTGAAGTGATCACATCAATTTACAATTTTATGTTTACATATCCGTGATTACTAATAAAACAGGTTAAAGACAAAAAACAACTAAAGTTCGACTGCCTCTGTGGCGCGGTGGGAGTGTGTCCGACTGCTACGCAAGAGGTCATGGGTTCGATCCCCACCCAAAACTTTGTGTGATGAGCACGATGGTTTATTCTGTGTCTGGGTGCTATTTATCTATTAAATGTATGTATTTAGAAATATAAAAGTATGTTTATCAGTTGTCTAGTTTCCATAGTACAAGCTCTGCTTAGTTTGGGATCAGATAGCGTTGTGTGAACTGTCCAAAGATATTATTATTATTATCAAAGATAGATAGAAAATCCAAAAAACAATTTTTGGGAGCCGTTACACAACTCAGAAAAGTTCTAGGTCAGTACTTCAGTAGGTACAAATCTGTAGAAAAAAGTAACAATATTGCTTTCCATTTTGCAAGTAATCACAGTCCGTCTTGTGAACGAATGGCCGATGTCCTGAAACCGTCTTTTAAGAACCTTTCCTTTTGTAAGAACCTTTTATCCACACTACAAAAAGTACCCGGTGCTATTTTTTACTTACTATACAAGGTAAGTGGATAAGCAATGTCGTGTCTTTGTTATCTTTCCTAAAAGAAACATGATAGATAACTACTGTGATACACATGAAATAGTGTTTTTGTTATTATTGATGTCAACAATATGAAAACTTTCGTATAAAAGGCATGAATAAAAATAATAGCATGAAGAGAACATTTTATATCTAACCAGCTAACCAAAAAAAAATCACACCCCCACTTTACATATAAGGGAGGTACCCTAAATTTTTGTTCCAATATTTCATACTTTACTTTGTCGGCGGTAGCAATATGTGTATCCAAGTAAAATTACAGCCTCCTAGCACTAACAGTCTCTGAGCAGAGGTGCGGACGGACAGACGGACAGGCGGACGTGGCGAAACTATAAGGGTTTCGTTTTGCGATTTTGGCTACGGAACCCTATAAAACCGTGCAAGTGTAGTTCCTGAGATTATCACGTTTTTTCATTGCATCGTTTGGGTGGAAGGTGAAGCGGGAAGGGGATCCCAAGAAGTAGGCTCCCGTCTGTATATAAGCATCTAATGGATAGGCTTGGCGATAGCGGCGTGAAGAACTTAATACTTTGGAGCGACTCTTGCGGAGGTCAGAACTGAAATATTAAAATAAAGTTGATGCTAAAAGCTTTATTAAACGATTATCCAACACTGGAGACAGTTAGGCTACGCTTTTTAGAATCTGGTCACAGTTTCCTGCCGAATGATACCGATTTTGGCCGAATGGAATGCGCTTTAAAATTACAGCAAAGATTATATACGCCAGAAGACTATATGCGAGTAATGCAAGTATGCAAAAAGAGTAAATCAATGTAAGTTCACAGAATAAAAACAGAAGATTTTTTATCAAGTGCTAACCTAGAAAATCAAATAAGAAACAGGAAGAAAACTATTGATGGCTCTTAAAGTGTCTTGGCTTAATACAAAAGAGATAATGCCCAAAAAAGAAGATGAGTTTTCGATTTTTATGCGATCAAACCTGGATGATGACCATATAGAAGTAAATTTGAAGAAAAGTTTACGAGGAAATACATCAACTATTAACTAAACGACTAATGGACCCGCTTTGGCCTAGTGGAAAACCTATTCCCGAAGCGAAATTGATTGACCTAAAAAGTTTGTTGCCTTTTATACCAGATGCCCAGGACTATTTAAAAAAATAACAGGAGATTCTACTCTTCAAGATGGGCTTTCCGGTACAGTTGATTTTGAAGTAGAAGTTGAAGATGCTGATTAAGAAATTTTATATACCTACTCCTACAAAATGATGAACAATAGCGGTTCGTTTGGTTTGCTCATATAGTTACATAAACGTAGTATAGATTGTCAAGTTGTAATAAAAAATATGATTAAAACATAATTATTTTACAATTATTTTTCTTAAAAAAATTCGCCAAAGAACTAACCCACAAAACAATAGTTTAGTGTTATGGTTTTTGATTATAGACAAATACTAAAATGTCATAAAATTGAATTATCTAGTTATTATATACTCCCGCCAATACAGTTCTTTAACGTTGTTAAGTTTTTTATCTTATTTAATTTTTCTTACCTTTTTTTCTACATGCCTTTAAGGTTCATTTCCGAGCATCGCGGTCGATCGCGAGCCGCTCGCGGCTCACGACAAGCGGCTGACGCTCGCGGCCGATGCGACAATATTCACAGTGCGCGCGCAGGCCTACGACAGTCGTCGGCCGCGTGCGACTGTCACCTCAGCCGCTTGTCGTAAGCCGCGGGCACTCGCGATCGGTCGCGATGCACGGAAATGAACCTTTAAAACAAAAATCTAATTATCACGAAAGTGACATGTTGTGGGTTAGTTCTAATTTGCATAACTACGTCCAAGAAAGAAGTAACAATTTTTTCACACAGATTCCATTGAAAAGTACCGCCGTATAATATAAGTAGCCCGACATGCACTTGCCCGGTTTTTGTTTATTAATTTCATTTCAATCATCTCACAAAAAATAATTGAACTCATAACATTACTACTAGTAGGTATAGTATTATATTATCTGTGACATTACCTACATACCAAAACCACAGATAATATAACAAAACAATTTTCAATTATACACCCACACGATTAGCTAAAGAAAACTTAGAACTGTGAACATTTACTTTGTTTTCATATATATAGAGTTATTCTTATAATAGACTGTCAGACCTGCTCACACCTAACTTAATTAGTTTTAATTTATTTGTATGAATCACCAAACAAAACTATTTTACACCAAGTTCCTAATAAGTTTAAGTTTATTTATATACCTAAGCTAGCTACCCCGGCAAACTTGGTACCGCCTGCCATTTTTTAAATTTTTTTTTTACGTAGAAACCTTCTACAAAATATTAGAAAACTTAAAAAAAACAGTCAATGTAATCGGTTAAGTCGTTCTCTAGTTATCTCGTGTCCAAAGGAAATAGGGATTCATTTTTACATACTACTAGCTGTGCCCCGCGGTGTTACCCGCAGTTTATTAGACACCCTGGATTAACACATAGCGTTAATCCAGGGTGTCAGCTAACTCCATACCAAAGTTTATTAAAATCGCTCCAACCGCTTAGACGGGAAGAAGTAACAAACATACACACTCACATACTCACAAACTTTCGCCTTTATAATATTAGTTTGATTCGCTATGGCTTCTTGGGCCAGGAATCCTCGTGGGTGCCTTCAGAATTCAGAACACTCTACCAAAGTTTCATCACAATCTGATCAATGGTTTCGAAACGCATAGAGGACATATAGACAAACATTCATTTTTTATAATACAAATGTCCCGCGCATTTTCATCTGCGTAAATTTCCCCCGTATTTTCAACATTTCTCTTGAACCCGCGACCTTAGGGGTACCGGCGTTAAGCCGTTACCAACTCCGGCACCGAGACAAGTCCGCCAAAGTCGAATATAACCTCTACATGATACGATTGCTGCTCCGCTCTTATTGGTCGTGGCGTGATGTTATATAGCCTATAGCCTTCCTCGATAAATAAGCTACCCAACAGTGAAATTATTTTTCAATTCAGATCAGTAGTTCTGAGATTACCGCGTTCAAACAAACAAACTTTAGCTTTATAATATTAGTATAGATATACAGATTGCCAGACAAAAGTGATTTATACACGGTAATAAATGATTCGTGTTGTAACTAGTTATTATAACCATGTCGCCTCATATTATTCCATTACTCATACTTAGTTTGAATAATAAAGTACCTGTATACACCAGCTGACCCACGCAACTTCGTCTTCGTCAATTTTACCCGTTTTGGCAACAGTTTCATTGCTGCTCTGCTATTATTTTTCGTACCGTGATGTTATAAAGCCTATAGCCTTCATCGATAAATGAGCTACCCGAGAGTAGTAGTTTCAATTTGAATTAGTAGTTCCTGAAACTATCACGTTCAAACAAAAAAATAAACTCTTTAGCTTTATATTAGTACTAGCTGTCCCGGCGAACTTCGTCTCGACACTTTTTTTTTTGTAAATCGGGTTCAATTGTGAATCTAAACCATATTCGAATCCCCTTGAACTCACACAAAAAAAATCATCAAAATCACACGCACACAAGAAATATATCTAATATATAAAATTCTCGTGTCACAGTTTTCGTTGCCATACTCCTCCGAAACGGCTTGACCGATTTTGATGAAATTTTGTGTGCATATTGGGTAGGTCTGAGAATCGGACAACATCTATTTTTCATCCCCCTAAGAGTTTGTTTGTTTGTTTGAACGCGATAATCTCAGGAACTACTGGGCTGCACTGAAAAAATATAATAAAATTTACTGTTGGATAGCCGATTTATCGAGAAAGGCTATAGGCTATATAACATCACGCTACGACCTATAGGAGCTGAGCAGCAATGATAAATGTTGCAAAAACGGGTAAAATTTACGCAGACGAAGTTGCGCGGGTCAGCTAGTATATATATAAAGATAGAAGTATAGATAAATCTAGACCGAAACCTCTGGCGATGCGTATCCTAAGATATAGTATTATCCTATATTTATACAAAATATTTTATCTTCTGCAACATTTTTTAAATTTGAAGGATTTTCCGTAATGATATTTTGAATATTTTAAGAGCCCATTTAAGCTGATTTATATAACATACATAATTGTTTTTTTTTTGCAAATATTCAATAGGTACGTAAAACTCACAAGTTTTTATTTAGAGTCTATGTGCACTTATTGTCAAAGCTTTTCGAAACTCCGATAAGTAGAGAGTAGTTGAAAAGAACTTTGAACTGAAAGTTTTACTCGTTTAAATTATTGAAATGTTTTATACAATGGCTCAGACCATTGTATATTCAATATTTTATTCATGTGTTCACGGATTGCCACTTATACACGAATATAAAGAGGCACTTGAACTCTTTTTATAAATCGGCACGAGTTAAGCTGGTCAAGATAAATCTTTTTTCGATACAAGCAATTCGAATAAATTCTGAGAATCTGTCTTCATCAATCGATTTTAGAAAAAATACCTACTATTGGATTACTAGAATAAGTATCGATTTATGCAGAATAGGCACTGGAAGTAAATAAGTGTCTAAGTTCAAGATTCGACGTCTGAAATTAAAGAACGATCCTAAGTTTTTTTTTTTTAAAAAATAGATAACTAGCAATGTGGGATTAAGTCCCACGTTACTAGCAATCTTGTTAACCCCTCCAGCTAAGCTCAAAGGCTTGTGTTAGGAGTGGGTTCACGTCGATAGTATAATGGGTAGGATTCGAAGCCGCGACCTCACGATTGCGAGACCGATGCCTTAGCCATTAAGCTACAAATGAGCTTCGAGTCCATATAGCCTTCTCAATCTGTGAAAGCTTATAACTGTCTTTTTTATAAACAACTTTTGACCTATTTGTTTTGTAGCCGTAGGTAAGCTTAACTAATAAATTTAAAAAAAAGTAGATACTGTAGACGGCTTATTTCGGAACTTAACTACGCCAAAATTTTATAATCGCGTGAATTATTTAAAGGTACGAACCTTTTATTTACCCGACGTTTCGATCGAATTGCACCGATCGTGGTCACGGGTCGACTGACACTCAGTCAGTCGACCCGTGACCACGATCGACGACGCGATGAAGTCCCGAAATATATCTAATATGTATAAAAATCGCGAAAGTTTAAAAACAAAAATTTTATAACTCGATGAACAAGAAAATGTATCTTACCTTTTTGGAAGATACTACTACTACGCCAAACTGTTATTAAACCAAACCAAACGGTTACTAAACTACGCCAAAGTTACCTTCACGTTCAGGAAAAAAACAACAAAATTGATTCTGTCGAAATAGAAATATTCAAATTCAATGGACGGTTCTGCCGTGCCCCACTGATTTCTGTTTACGTGGCATTAAATTGGCTGTCGGGACGGCGCGGGGTAATTCCGTTCGAGAAGATACTCGCTCACTTTGTTTTTACGAGCGTAGTATAGTAGTACACCTGCATAAATCAGGCCTAAGGGAAACTTTGAAAACAAATGCTTGAGACAGACTCGAGCGATCAGGGTATCACGTTTCATTGCGGAAGAATACCTGGTCGTAATGTGAATTGGGGGAAGCTTCTATTCAGATTCAGCAATGAGCTGATTGATTGATACACTTTAATCTATACTATTATTATAGCGCTGATGAGTTTGTTTGTTTGTTTAAACACGATAATCTCATGAACTACAGGTCTGAATTGAAAAAGTCTTTTACTTTTGGATAGCCAACTAATCGAGGAAGGCTATATAATATTACGCTATGACCAACAGGAGCGGAGCAACAATGAAAAATGTTGCAAAAACGGGGAAACTTAACGCATTGGAAGTCGCGCAAGTTCCACAATAACATCACGCTACGATCAGTAGGAGCGAAGCAGCAATGAAAAATGATGCAAAAAATTTACGCAGACGAAACTGCGCGGGTCAACTAGTCCTATATATAAAGTACTAGCTGTGCCCCGCGGCGTTACCCGCGGTTTATTAGCCTATGTGTTAATCCAGGGTGTCAGCTAACTCCATACCAAATTTTATTAAAATCACTCCAGCCGTTTAGACGTGAAGAAGTAACAAACATACACACTCACATACTCAAAAACTTTCGCCTTTATAATATTAGTGTGATAAAGTAGCTACGGTTGTTACATTTATAAATAGGCTTGAACTCCTCTTTTTCTAAACTCAAAACTAATTTTAAGCAAAGCTGTATCTTTTCTGTTTGAGAACTTTTATGAATGAATGTTAGATATCCCCTATGTCAAAGCTATGTGACGTAAGCTACCGACTATCAAACGGCAATTGCTTATATACTGCCAAAAAGCTGCGATTTCATTACAAACTAACATGCAAACACACCATGCAGCATGGATATTGTAGCAAAATCACTGATCACTGCTGCGTTGCCTCATTCCTTTCATGACTGTTCAGCAGCTCACTTTCATATTGTGTAATTTTTATGGTGGGTTCACATGACGTTCAAAATGACAATGGGCATGACACAAGAGCGAGCATGTGAATGGGTTTGTTTGTTTGTTTGTTTGGTTGAACTTCATTATCTCAGGAACTACTGGTTCTAACTGAAAATGTATTTTACTGTTGGATAGCCCATTTATTGAGGAAGGCTAAAGGCTATATAACACCCCGCTACGATAAATAGGAGCAGAGCAGGAATGAAAAAAGTTTCAAAAACGGGGAAATTTAACACATTAAAATAGTATTACAATATGTATCTATGCTAATTAATATGTATATACAACGTTATTCTTGGTATAGCGCAAACCTGAAAGTAGTTTGCTAAGAATCAGTAACACAATCCAATGCTGTAGTTTTTATACCATGTTATTTTTTTTCAATTAATTAATTAATCAATCATTAATTATTTCATTAACCATTCTAACAGTCCAATTCCTGTTCACAATGTGATGAAAAATGTAATCATCACATATTTTTTTAATATTAAGGATGGATTACGTCCTACGGGATGCAATGAACACGATAACGCGAAGAACATAAGACAACTTGAATGGCTTATAGTTATAACTCTGCAAGTTTTCAATATTTCCATTTTCTTTTTTTTATATAATTACCTATCTGAAGTAAAATATTGTTGGGGAGTCACTATACCAAAAATAAGCTTGTATATCGCTTATCCTAGAACTTATAGGTACCTATGTATAGATTGCCTGTTAGTATAAGTTGGATAATAAATAAAAAACCGTTATGTCATGCAATTGTGTTGGCGTCCGAAAAACACCAAATACAGGCAACAAATGGGCTGAATATGTAGCCGTTCTTATGACTGAAATATTTTACGTAGCAAATTGCGGCACGAGAAATTGGTGACATTCATTTGGCACCTCTTTCACACGCCATGCTTTATATAATAACTGCTGTCCATATATATGAACAGTAAGCATATTGTCATATTATGCGTCGTCTTTCAGCACCCTTAAACAAGACATCTCTTTGATTCCTTTGTATATATCCTAGTAAACCCTTTTCTGTTGAAATAGGATTTTATCGTAGTCAATATTTGAAGTTACGATTTCGGCAACAATCCGAGTACCTGAATGTATTTGAATAGGGACGGAAATCGTTTCTGTGAGCTCCTGATTTTTTGTACAGCCAATAAAAGAAGTCGCTTTAAGATTTCAAGTGTTCCTAGATCAAAGTATCTTTTACTTAAAAGTGGATCATATTGAATAAATAATGTTTTTATTTTAATGAATTTTATAAATCATTCAAGCAAAAAACCTTTTACCATTTGCTCATGAAACGCAAAATTTTATAATAACACGGTCTTGTTATTTAATCAAAGAATTGAACAATTGTAAGACATCAATATTTGTTCAATTAGATACCTATTGCAGGATTTCGCTTTATAGCTGGATTTGTTAATTGTTTTTTGTGTTTGCAACTTTTAGATTTCTTCTACTTTAGCCTTTAATAGGAGTCAAATATTGAGGCAATTGCTGGAAGAATTACCTAACAATCACAGGCGGCTACGTTGCGTGATACGGAAAGTACTTCGCGTCCTTGGTTTGAATGTTTGTCAAGCCCCCCGTTAAAGGGATCATTACGAAGTACGGAAATCGTTTCTTTAGAAAACATAAATCAGTATATCTGTTATACGCACAGCTAATTTCGTAAACTTAAAAAAATGTGAGGATACGTTTATGCATAGGCCTATGTATCTCTTATGGACATCGGTCCGTGGAAAGAGATTCATAGACCTCCAAAGTAAATCTAGATCTAATATTTTACTTTATATTCATAGAGTAGACTCCCTGTAGATAGGCACCATCTTTACTACCTACTCAAAATCATACTGTGAAATAGTGTAATGAAATGAAAAGATCTCCTAACATTTTTCTTTATACCACTGAATGAAGAGACAAGCAAATCATGAGCCTAATGGTAGTTAAATAAAATACCAACTACTCAACCAACAAGCATCAGTGCCACTCAAATCCTTGTGCCGCAAAGATCCTGCACAATGCACTGCGCTACTCTTTCTGTGACATTACTTCCTAAGTTTTATTTACATTAATAACACTTGCTATAGTGCGTTTCAACCGAAACACAATAATATTGTAGAAGAATAACCCTGACACCTACAGCGGTGGTGCCCACCAAGGCGGTCTATAACTTAGATAAACCACCACTTTTACAAAAAGAAGAGAAGTGATACGAACCATCACTATTTCACAGAAGAATAACTGACACTACGATGGTACCAAGACCTCCCATGCATTTTAACTACCACCAGTAACATATATACAAGGTGCAAAACACCGTAATAACGACCTACTTATTACTAAATCAAATAAACTTCCGCCAACAAATCCCTCCTTCGTTCTTTATTCGTTGTGAAATGGCCACAATATTTCAGCTATGAATATTAATGCATATGTCGTATATTTATTTCAAGGATGCGTGAATAAAGAACACACTTTCGTTGGGGTTTCCCTCAGGGCATGATATAACACGCTGCTTAATAGAATGACCAATAAATACCCTAAAACAACCTTCAGACTTAAAATATAAACTTTTTTATTTGTGTTATCTTTGGTGGAATAAAATTACTTCATCGTGCAGACAGGCAGTTATCATTACTTTTTGTTTTATACATATTGTATCAGCTTAGGTTTATGTTAATTAAATGAAAATGTAGAGCAAAATTTTCGATATAATTTATTTCTATTATCTGATAAGACAGTCGCTTAAAGTAATACCTAAAATAAATAAAGATTGTGACGGCCTGATTAAAGTTTACCACTTACTTACAAAAAAAACATAGTATTTTGTGTTGCCAAATTATAAATAGCAAGTATTACGCCTTTACGAGAAGTAGAACGCAGACCTGAAACATTGTACATGTTCCAGGTCTACGTTCTAATAGGCGTTGAAATATGAAATTGCCGTTTTATTTTACTTAAACACTTTCTGCAAATAGACAGATTTCAGTTGACGTACTCTATTTTTGAATGTGCAACGACTTGTAGACATCCTGATTTCCATAGGAAGCGCATTCTATAGAAGAGAATCCTGAACTGTGAAGAAATAATAAATAATGCCTGAGCTGTGAGATGGCCAAAAAGTTGAAGGGCATTAGAAGCGGCGATTTCTATATAGTTAGAGCAAAGATACTGAAAATGAGAACAAAGATAAGTAGGAGCATTTGGAGCCCTCAGACTATGGTACTGCCGAATAGGCAACCATGCCAGTTGGGTGCGATAATTCAACACATAGTAGTATTTATAAAGATTTATTGAATAAAATGCAATTGTTGAAAAGTCGATCGAGCTTATTGAGCATATCTGCATTCAGGTCGAGATAACACACATTACCATAGCCTATAATTGGAAAAATTAAGGTCTGTACAAGCACTGTTTGTTTTAATTGGTATAAAATTCATAAGCCAATAAAGGGCCCCTAATGTTCGTGTAATCTTTTGGCTAACATTTGAGAGTTGGCATTACCAGTTGACCACAAACCAAGTTCTTTAAAGGATTGACGGTTCCATTAAAATCACGGGTGTGTCATACTGGGGCTTCCAATGACGATGACTTGATATTTCGCGGGATTTACGTTCAAATCAAATCTTCTTCTTCTTTCTTCTTAACTTCGTCGATTGCTATGCTTAAGTCCCCTATTCTGGCCTGAAAGTGAATTTGGAGGTCATCGAAATACAAATAATACGTGGATTAAAGTTCAGAGGTTAAAATATTATTGAAAAGTGAGAACAGAAGAGGAAGTATACCGCCTTGAGGGACTCCAGCATCGACATCAAGCCAGCTTGATGATGATTTATCTGTTCGGACAGACTGCTGATTCCCCTGAAGATAGGAGGAGAACCAATCCAGTGCATCGTTGGAGATCCTGACGATGTTAAAGGGGTCAGAAAAGTCAACTAGAACCTTAGATTTATTGTAATAAAATTAAATTTAAAATCACGCGGGAGAAACCGGAGGAAACATTGTTTGTATGTGTGTAATGCGTAATTATTATTTTTATTAACGTATAATAATAGAGGAACGCTGGGTGGCTGCGATACTATACCTACTGTGGCCTGAAAATAAAATATAGACATAATATTATAAAGCTGAAGAGTTCGTTTGTTTATTTGTTTGAACGCGATAATCTCAGGAAGTACTGGTCTGAAATGAAGAATTCTTAACTGTTGGATAGCCCATTTATCGAGGAAGGCTATATAACATCACGCTACGACCAATAGGAGCGGAGCAGCAATAAAAAATGTGGCCAAAACGGAGAAAATTTATGCAGATGAAGTTGCGCGGGTCTGCTACCTAGTAGGTGACATATTCTGGCATATTCCTCCCCCGCCCTACCCTCGGCGGTGGTGGTTGATGTACCGGTGTTGAATCTAATGCCCCCCCTCATCATAGTCCCACTTGGCTAGTTGAGCCAATAGTTGTCCCCCCTGAACAAAGTTCTGGAACCGTGCCTGATTTTGTAGCGTAATATTTTAAAACTATGTTATCTCCTAAGATATTCATTGAAATTAAATGAAAGCAGAGCAGTTTTTTTCAAAATTAAATATTTGTGAAGAATAATGTACAAGGGTTAATACCATGTTTATTAGAAGCAAATAAATGCATTATTTTAGACTTTACTTTTTTTAGATCTTTTTAAGAGGAACAAATCCGTAATACAATGTTGTTGTGTAACTTTTACCGTTTTTGCAACACAATTGCTGTTCCGCTCCTATTGATCATAGCATGTGATTATCCAACACAAACATTTTTAATTTGAAACAGAAGTTCCTGAGATCATCGCTTTCAAACAAACAAACTCTTATGCTGTATAATAAAGATATACTTTGAATTGACATTAAACCTTCATGGTGTGCGAATTTTGAGTAATTTTAATTTCAATTGTTTTTTAGGGTTTCATACCTCAAAAGGAAAAAACGGAACCCTCACTTTGTTGTCCGTCCATCCATCTGTCTGTCAAGACGTGTGTCTCGAGAACGCGTGGAGTTAAAATTAAAACCATATACTCAGGTCTACGGTCCCTTGAAACGGTGAAAAAATCAAACTTCTAAGTTAAAGTAAAAAAAAAAGATACGCCGTTTATGCATCAAAAAACAAATATTTCGACACTTGCTAGGAAACAACAATTATAGAGTACTTTATGTTGATCTATAACTATGATATTTGGCAAGTAATACCATTTTATACCACAAGTATAGGAAAAAGTCTGAAAACTATACATTTTAAATCATAAAAATATAGTCTTCAAAAAACTGCGAGATTTGATTCCTGAATTATTTATATGTCCCAGCTTCGCATAGGGATCCCTATTTTTTCGTAGTAATATATATAGCCTATGTTATTCAGGGATAAAGTAGCATTCTAATGATTTAATCTGTGGCGCGGTGGGAGTGTATTCGAATGCTACGCAAGAGGTTGTGGGTTCGATTCCCACACGGGCCACCACTTTGCGTGATCCACAAATTATTGTTCCGAGCCTGGGTGTACTTTGTGTCTGTGACTTCTATGTTTGTAAAGTCCCCCGCGACACAGGGCTTGCCCTACTGCGGGAGTTGTCTTTTTTTTTAATTATTTTTTATGAAGAAAAAATATATTTTCAGTACAAAGAGGTAATTTCATATTTTATCTCTAATATTAATAATTTTGAAGGAATACGCAACGCATCCCACATTCTAATTTTATTGTTACCGTATCAATAATATTTTTTTGGTATAACTACACTTTTGGAACTTATTGACAATTATTATGTATCGAAAAAATATTGGAAACCATCTTATCAACCATCTGACTACAAATTTATTATATCTGTCGTTGTTTTTATTATTTTTTTATTCAACGACGCCTACTCTCTATGCCAAAACATACCATTATGCTTATAGATACATAGTAAAATATTGCGGCCTCAGCCAAATTAATCCTCTTCATATTTCTTACGGTATTATTACCTAGAAAGTCTGGCCCGAATTTCTGATCCCTTGATATATAACCAACAAAGGAGATTTATATTTCATCCTGACCTTATCAGTATCACTAAATCCGCTTTCAAGGAGGATTAAAGAACTCAACAAATACAGATTTCTTGTTAGTGGCTAACCTCGTGCCAATTTAAGCCTCCCGGTATCAAAATTGAATCAGTATCTGATTTTAACTTAGATCTGTAGGTTATAGTGTGGGTCAAAGATTTTAATTGCTTTTTAAACCCTTGAGCTCTACTTTCTTTTGCCGAAACGAAACTTCATTATGGAATGATACTACAGCTTTAACTTTCTGACATTATAATCGTAAAATGTTCGTTTCTTTAGACAATTTTCGTGAACGAATGCTTTGAGTTGGTATTGCTAGCTCTGGATTTATCAAGTCATTTACTTCATTTTCAATCCTAATTTATTTTTTCTAGACTTAGCAGGGATGCTATTTTTATAGAGGTCATTTTTCGTAGTGGTCATTTTACATACATGTCATTTATTATCGAGGTAATTTTATGCAGATGTTATTCTACGTATTTAATACCCAGATAGATTTTTTTGTAGGCGCTATTTGACGTATATATTATTTTACAATGACAAAGTGGTTAATTAAAATCTTTAAAAAAAGTTTTTTTAGGGTGCCTACATGTAAAATGGGGATTTGATTTTTTTTACCTACCCCAACGTGCCTATAAGTGGCGGAGGGTCCACCGTTATTTTCGGTTTCCCTTTGGATTGTTATACTTAGTATTATAGGTACAGAGAACTATATCCAATAAGATATATTTTTGTATCGGGTTACCTCAGAAAAAATGTAACCCTTCGCCTCTGGTGCCTATCCTATAATATCCAAGACGTAGTTAATGATACCCCATCATTAGATAGGTCCTTTAAAAATATTTAGACTTGGTCAATAGCATTTTTCGATTTAATAATCTGTATGTGAAATATTAAAAATTAAAGTAAATTTTTTTGGTAGAGTCAAGTGCCCCTCACCCCCTAAATGGTTGTTTTTGGAGGTGTGGAAAAAAACAGGGTAGTAGTATTAATTAAATTAAAAGGAAAACTATCACAGCTAAGTAGGCTTTACACGTTTACGAGTAACAGCCAACGAACTAAGAAGTAGGTAACAACATTTTCATACAAATTCCATTAAAAATTGCTTATACAAGTAATATGAAGTCTAAGTTGTATGAAACAAAAACAATTGAAAACCTATTTCTTATTCCGCATTATTGTGCTGGGCTGAGCTACGGAACCCTACATTATGCGTGGCCCGACATGCACTTGCCCGGTTTTTTATAGGTGTTATTTTATGTAGGGCCCTTTTTACTAGAGCTCATTTTACATACATACAGAAGTTAAAATGTAGAAGTGGTATTACTAAGAGGTTATTTCAAATAAAAGTCTTATCCTGTCATAATATTATTATATTTAATTATTGTTACTAAATTTAACTATAATGAAATTATAACTCTCCCCTTAAGTCTTTTAAAATCTATACAAATGACAAGCTCTATAGAAATGTGTATGGAATAGCAACCTATGACGTCATAAGTTCCTATCGGCAAATCATTACTTTTAGTATTCGTTTTCATGCGTTAAACGTAACGTGAAAAACATGTTAAATTTTAAAAGAACACTTATTTTCAAAGTTTTTTAAGATCCACTATTACCTGATTCGTATAAAATAATTTACTTTTATTGTAGTCAACTACCCAATTCGGTTATATAACAATCCGACTCCATTAAGGCTGCCAAGGAAGATTTCAACTTTACGACTATCTTTACTTGCACTGAAGTAATGTCAGCAGTTTCTATTTTCTTTGTTCCCCCTCGGTTGAGTCATAACAGAAGATATTACGTAACGTTGTACCAACGTTGCCAGCAAAGTTTAAAGAAACTCTCCGCTGAAGGAAGTTCGATACGGCATTATGACGAAGTGCCTCCATTGCTTTTTAGTATCTATTTTAGCATATGCTGTTACTTTATATGTTCGGTACGAACAACTTTGATTAAAACTCTTGCATCTAAAGTGTACCTGCCTCGAGAGATTAACGAGAGAGAGACTTGGAAACTTGGTGTTTGGAGTAATGCTGACGTCTAAAGACTTACAACTGATTGAACAATTAAATCTATTGGGTAGATGACTGTCAAATCGTCAAGTACCCAAGTGAGCAACCCGCTTTTTCACATGATTTTGTTTTATTTTTCAAAACAAAGTCATTTAAAGACTAGTCTGCGTTTTTGGAAAAACAAAGCAATATGGAAAGCTACGATACAATCAAGATTGTTATTATATGTAAACTGAATGTAGGCCGTTTGTGACAAACATTTGGACCAACATTTGTACAACTAATGGCATTATGTCATGCGATTAGTTATTGATGGCCTTGGATTAATCGAAATTATATTGCCAATAGTTACATTGGAATAATAAATATATTACAGTTTTCGGGTAGTAGCATTCTGTCTTATGGCGGATTAAATAGATATTATACAAAATGATAATAGAAATGATATACAAACGGATAGTTTTAAAACAACAACCTATTTTATGTCATCTTTGCTTATTTTCAAATTCCCAATCAACAGAACATATTGCCTGCCCTCGTTCTTTTGTAAGTACGACATTAATAATAATAATATCTTGGGACAACTCACACAACGCTATCTGATCCCAAACTAAGCAGAGCTTGTATTATGGAAACCAGACAACTGATAAACATACTTATATATTTCTAAATACATACATATTATAGATAAATAACACCCAGACACAGAATAAACCATCGTGCTCATCACACAAAGTTTTATCCTGGGTGGGGATCGAACCCACGACCTCTTGCGTAGCAGTCGGATACAGTCCCACCGCGCCACAGAGGCATTGTACCTAATTAAAACAAAAATCAAATAAGGCAAATAGGTAATACAACAGTCTGAATTTTTTTAACTGTGACACTGGTCTCCGGTATTACACATCTACCTAACCCACCAGGAAAACGCTGCCGTGAAGTTAGATACATTTCTCGACTGAAGATCTCAAATGAAAATACCTTAAACATTGTACTAAAGATCTTCAATGAAATGATGATATCGTAAATGTTCGCCGTACTTTGCCAGATAAAATCTAGAAAGAAATCATACTTTTACATAAAATTTTATTGGTCGTATTTTTCTTTGCGTTTTTCGCGGTGGGGAAATTGGTATCCTCGTGGATGAAACTTCGGAAAAGTTGAGACTACTTATTCATGTAACGTGAACTTATGGATATTTTCACCATATTTCAAGGAACGTGCGAGCAAACTTAATTACGCATACCTACCTTCCAACATTTTCTTACATCTTAGACCGTGCCAACAGTGCTAAAAAAATCAAGCGAAGAATTTTTTTAATTCTGTAACACTTGAAAATGCGAAAACTAAAACCGCGTGGTGAGATTTTATCCACTTATATGATGTTCCACTGCTAAGCATGGGCTCTCCCCATTTTACAACGCGTAGTAGGTATTAAAGTACTCACGGATGACCTAACTTTTATATTTTTTTATTGACTGCCTCTGTCGCGCGATAGGAGTGTGTCCGACTGCTACGCAAGAGGTCGTGGGTTCGAACCCCACCCAGGAACTTTGTGTGATGAACAAGATGGTTTATTCTGTGTCTGGGTGTTATTTATCTATAATGTGTATATATTTAGAGATATTATAAGTATGTTTATCAGTTGCCTGGTTTCCATAGTACAAGCTCTGCTTATTTTGGGATCAGATAGCGTTGTGTGAGTTGTCCCAAGATATTATTATTATTATTTCTGTCGCTACTATTAAGTTTCTAAGTATCTACTACACCTTAAAGTAACAGTGACAGCCAGAGGCGAAGGGTTAAACATTTTCTAAGGTAACCGGATACAAAAATATACCTTGTTGAACTATTATCTTTATTGTTGAATATGGTTATTTGTACCTATAAAACTAAGTAACTACAATCCAAAGGTAAACCGAAAGTAATGGTGTTCTAAGGACTCTCCGCCACTGGTGACAGCATCAGACATACGTTACAGCCTTGTATTAAAAAATAAATGACTTACAAGTTGCCTGCTAAAACCCTCCAAAATATATAAAAAAATAAAATAAAAACTTTTTTATTTATTGAGATAACGCACACTACATAATAAGGTATAGTACAGAAATACAACAATAGTCAGGTAGATTTGACAAACGACAAACTGGACAAAGGGTCTTCGTTCAAATGTCTCATCATTATCAAGACATAAATGAAACTATGAACATGAATAATTCTAATTATAATTCAATTTTTTTAAGACCGACTGACTCTATGGAAGTATTTAAATCAATTAATAATCTCTCTAATACTAACTCTGTAGGAGTTGATGGCATCAACACAAAAATGTTAAAACTATGCGCACCGTTCATATGCGCACCCTTGAGCTATATAATTAATATGTCTTTTCAGCAAGGTATTTTCCCCCAAAGCCTTAAAAAATCTATAATCAAACCCTTGTATAAAAAAAGGGGATATAACAGATATGGCGAATTATCGTCCTGTTACTCTTATACCCGTTATGTCAAAAATTTTTGAGAAGGTCATGTTAAAAAGACTGAATGACTTCATTTTAAGTAAAAAAATTCTGAGAGAAGAACAATTTGGCTTTCGCAAAAACAGCAACACTTTACTAGCCTGCTTCAATCTAGTTAAAATTATTACTGAGTCTATCAATAACAGGATACCTATAACAGCTTTATTATTAGACATGAGTAAAGCATTTGATTTTGTGGACCATAAATTGCTTCTTTATAAGCTAGAAAAATGTGGAATTAGAGGAGTAGCTAATGAATGGATAAAAAGTTACTTAAAAGACCGATATCAGTGTGTAGAAATATCCAAAATAGAAAATAATGTAAAAGTCACATGCAGATCTAATTATAGGCTAAATAGATTCGGCGTGCCACAGGGCAGTGTTCTGGGACCATTTTTGTTTTTGATATACATCAATGACCTACCTAATATTACACAACACAAAACTATCTTATTCGCTGATGACACGACAGTCCTTGTCAAGTGTGACAATAAAAAGTTATATGAAAATGAGATCAATTTCACGCTGACTAAGACAATTAATTGGCTAGATAACAATAATTTGAAAATTAACGTAAGTAAAACACAAATCATACAATTCTGAAACTATAGAAGCCAACATACTGACATAAATATAAATTACAATAATAATAAAGTACAAGAGGTAAACACTGCTAAATTTCTAGGGATTATGCTTGATAAGCACCTTAACTGGAAAATGCATGTAGAATCTGTTTGCAATAAATTAGATCGGTTCGTATTTGCTATCAAACGTTTACGGCAAACCGTGTCGACGGAAGCGGCTCTCACTGCATACCACGGATACGTTTCCTCAGTACTTTCTTATGGTCTCCTGCTGTGGGGTAATTCGGTTGAGATAACAAAGGCATTTCGGGCCCAGAAGAAATGCGTTAGAGCGATATGCGGTGCCTGGTCTACAGATAGCTGTAAGCCACTATTTAATAAATTTCATATTCTGCCACTCGCTTGCATGTATATAAGGGAACTGTGCATTTTTGTAAAACTGCATCCACAATATTTTTGCAAGTTTTCTGATAAGCCTGGTAGAAATGATAGAAATAAGTTTAAACTTCTTCGACCTAGATGTAATTTGGATATGTATGAGAAAAATGTGTATGTTAAAGCTATAGAGGTGTATAACAAATTACCAAATAATTTTAAAGACCTACCTCATACTGTATTTAAAAGAAAACTAACACAATGGCTTGCAGAAAAATGTTTCTACACTTTGCATGACTTTATGATTTATAAAGATATATGATTAATTAATGTTAAAATGGATTAAATCGATTTTTTATTTATTTTTATTTAATTCACTTATTTGATAATATTTATTTTCTGCTGACATTAACATTCTAATTATCTGCCGATTTAATTATTATATTTTGGTTTTAAATTAATCGTGATATTTTTTTTGACTTGTAATATTAACAATTTTGACATTAATTAACTTGAAAGAGACATTTTATAATAATTAACTTAATGTGTATAAGCTAGATATTATTTGCGCACCATTGTAATGGTAGAATGTGATGTACCTACAAACACCCTACCACCTATATGTAACCACATTTTAGTGAATAAATAAATGATTATGAAATGATTATGATTATGAAGAATCATGATAGAATCTACTATTTTAACATTTTAGTAAAATAAACTAATATGAATTTAAAATCTGACAGGTACTTTATTCAGTTGCGTTTGAATTTGACAGCATTAACAATAAAAATACGGAACAATATTCCTGAGCATTATTTCTACAATTTCTAAGAAATACTTCTGTATACAGAGACCAGAAATGTCACACGCAACCGCCATATTTCTTTGCGTCGAGGAATCCCAATCGAAAGTTCAATATTTTCCGTCGGCAGAATATTTTTACCTTTTCTTTTTCTAGTGCCGTTTTATCTCTGTCGGGCTGCAGCGAAATATCGACAAACATAAAACTTTGTATGTTTTATGTTATCTACAGAGAAGTAAACTATCTCTGTGAGAACAATAGCCGTGATAAAATGAGAAATTGTAGCATACATACGCTCGACGTCTCTAGAGCACTGTTATAAACCGTACCTATATCTTTTCGACACTTATTAGGAGTTTGGAAACGTAAATATTTTAGAACACTTATGATTCTAAGTATTCAAACGTAATCGTAACATTTTCATAAAATCTTATTATCTAATAGTACGTATAAAGTTTGCAAGGAAAAGAAAAGATCGTGAACTAGTTTGAACCAAAAATTCGAAGACAATTAAGACATTCACCCGTTTGCAGTGAGCTTGCGTGGTGGAATACGACATACGTTAATCCAGGATATCAGTAAACTCCATACGAAATTTTATTAAAATCGCTCCAGCCGTGTAGACGTGAAGAAGTAACAAACATACACACTCACATTCTCACAAACTTTCGCCTTTATAATATTAGTATGATTATATTGAGTTATTTACAATATTACTTTCAGATGCCGAGAGCTTGACGCGAACGCTCGTAATCTGTTTAACTAAGTTTTTTCTTTCATAGAACGCGCATTATAAGTACGAAATTGAATGCGCGGGTTAGCAACGCGCTTGAAGTGCGTTTTGCCAACGCGCTCGCCGTCTGAATATAAGCTCAAAGAAAGTGAAGAAATTACTGTGCAAAGCCGGGGCGTATCGCTAGCTAGTGCTATAAATTTTACTTTTATACTGCTTAATATTCATGACTACAACACTAAAACCGCTGTCATTTCACCTAATTGTTACAACTCGCCGACTTCTTCAGTCTCCGCACGTTTAACGTATTACGACAACATCTTAACGATCCCAATCGGCTCAGCGGAACGTTCGTAAAAGCTTTTAACTTTGAATACGTCGAGCTAACAAATTGAATCTTTTTAAGTACAAAAAATATTTTCATTTTTAAATCATGAGGATTTTCTCTAGAGAAACGGTATGCATACATTACCTTAGCTTGTTTGAACAAGCAAACTTACACAAAAGTTTTGGAGAATTGAAACATCTTTTGAATGTTCGCGTTCACCTTTAAGTTTTAAACAAAGTTCTTATAAAGAGAATTGTTTCAGAAACAATTAGCCTGGGTTTACATTATGCCAAAAACACAATTTTCCAGAAAAGAAAACTACCAGAGGTGCCTTTTGTGTAAAGAAATTCCGGTCCGGTAGTTAACTGAAATGCTGCATAATGATAACACTACTATACAAATTGTTCAGCGAGTAGAGCCACCAGCAGAAAGGCGACAAGCGGCAAAAATAAATCAAATCAAAGAATCAAATTTAAGCCTGAGTAACCCAGACAGGGTCACTTAGGTTTTATAGTAAATTTTGTATTCATTTAATCACAATAAATGGACTTCAATTACTTAGCCACGTGCGGAGATTAATGGTCACAATATCGCAATATATTTGTCCAACAATACGATTATCAAACCTATTATCACCTCTAATACAAGTAATTTATCTTGTTCAAGTGACTTTATTCATTAAAAGGTTGAAATGTCTATTCAGTCTCATGATCACAAACCAATTTATATAGGTTTGGCATCATCACATTTTGTTATTTGCCACACAAATCTGGATGTACACACGTATCTATAGATAGCTGTGTCTTGAGGATTCTGCCACACACCACTCTAAACTGGACTAAATTCATGTTCTTAACAAAAAATTTAAATCGTGACCTGACCAAATATAAGTGCGATCATCCTTAAAACATAAGAACGACCCATGGGGAATAAAGCCGTCTTGTACTCATAAAAATGTTTGCCTGCCACAAGACACAACCTTTCAACATAGACCAACGTCAAACCTTTCGCCTAACCTCCCTGTGGAACATCAAATAATATTTATTCCACCCACCGTAACATGATGTAGCGAAATGTAATCACGTCTTCAGCCGAAGATGGAATCGAGAATAAATCCCCAAACTGCGAAAGATTCCATTACTGAGCTCCCGAAACTATAATAAATAAATTCATTTCACATCAAGCGTAGAATGTGAGCTGACAGTTGAAAAATTACAGCAGTTTTCTTATCATTTATCTTCTGGACAGAGCCATCTGGTGGCATATCTAAGAGTTAAATGAGCTTTTTGCAAGATGCAATAACTTGAACACATTGCAGCTGCTGTGCTTGACTCTAATCGATTCTGAAGTGCTGCCTAAAAAAGCTGACAGATTTCCTTATTTAAATTTAAATGGATAATTGTGATACCTATTAGCGAATTTCAGTATCCATGCTTCTGAATTTATTTTTACTAGTTGTCCTGGCGAACTTTGTCCCACCCTGTTGTTTTTTTTTTTTTGCTTAAAAACCTTCTACAGAGTATAATAATAAAAAAAAAAGAATTTATGAAATCGGTAGAGTCGTTATTTAGTTATCTCGTGACCAAGGAAATAGGGATTAATTTTTAGGATTCCGTAGCCAAAAGGCAACAACAAAAGGCTGTATGAGATGTGTGTTTTACATGGATACACATATTACTAACGCCGACAAAGTGAAAGAATAAAATCCCTATATGTAAAGTGGGGGTGTGATTTTTTTGTTACCTGCCTCATCGTATGGGATATCATTAGATAAGTCTTTTAAACGTTTAGGAGTTAGGGAGACGATTTTTAGATTTAGGAATCCGTTTGTAAAATAATAAGCTATAAAGTGCAATTTTTTTAAAAATCACGGTAGAAATGTATAGAGTGAAATCAAAAGGAAACTATCACAGATAAGTAGGCCTTACAACTTAACGGGTAACGGCTGATCAAAAATTCACATATTTAAAGTAGTGTTGTTGCAGTTCAGTTGCAGTTAAGTTTCGATTAAAACGGGCATTTTTGTATTCTTGTAACTTTGGGATCGATCTCAAATACGCTTGCGTCAAGTATGCGTTTCGAGAGCGCAATAACGACATACTAGTACCGTGAGTAAGAGTTTTTGAGATCGATCGAGTTTTTTGAGATCCATAGTTACAAGAATACATAAATGCCGTTTTAATCGAAACTTAACCGCAACTGTACTGCTTTAAATACGTGAACTAGCGTCCTGCTCGTCTCATCATTAATTTGTATATGTATAAAATTGACGTGAAAAACTTAATATTAATATTGACAAAGCTTTAAACAGCTGTTAACTGACTTGTTTCCTTGTGACAGTTGCTCGACGGCGATGTTATGCGCAGCCATCATGACAGAGCACTGGGAGCACGTGGTGTGGGAGCATGCGGCGCTTGCGGCGCTCGCCAACGCCTCCAACACCGCGCTGCAGTGGCTACTCGACGAGAAAGTCGTCAAGGTAAATACTTTCTTATTACCTGACTGTGCAAGAAGGAGGATTATGTTTTCGAATGTATGTATCAGAAAATCTTGAATCTTATATTTCTTGGATTCTAGAGCCCAAATGGCTTGATGGATTTCAGCTTAAGGGGTATTGATAGATTTGTCTTAGTTGTGAGAGTGACAACGGTAAAAGGTACATCAAAATAAGACTACCTCTGTGGCGCGGTGGGTTCGATTCCAATACGGGACACCACTTTGTGTGATCCACAAATTGTTGTTTCGGATCTGGGTGTACTCTGTGTCCGTGACTTGTATGTTTGTAAAGTCCCCCCCGCGGCACAGGGCTTGTAACCTACTGCGGGAGTCGTCTTTAAAAAAAATGAAATGGCGAATTTTCGGTGCCAAATATTTCGTAGTGTAGTGTTTTGTAATAATTTAGCTTGTTTTATAAAAATGTATATATTGCGGGTCTTGCGCGTGAATAATGTGAGGTAAAATACCTTGTTTATAGCTCGACGTCTCGACCGTATTGCAACGGCCGTGGTCATGGGTAGTCTACCCGGGACCACGGCCGTTGCAATAGCTGTAATGAGTAGCTGCTGCCGGCGATATCGTTACCTCCGAATGTACTTCACAGGAATTGTACATTTTTCCGGGATAAACAGTAGCCTGTGCTTATCCAGATAATCTATCTCTGCGCCAAATATAATGTAGCGGCGGTTACTTCTTACTTGGCCAACAAAGCGGCGGTAGCCTAATTGCTAAGACATCGGACTCGCAATCGTAGGTCGCGGGTTCGAATCCTACACATTATACTACCGACGTGAACCCACTCCTAACACAAGCCATTGAGTTTAGCTGGAGGGGTTAACAGGATTGCTAGTAATGCGGGGACCACAACCCCACATTGCTAGTAATCTTTAAAAAAAAAATGTTGCCGTTTTAAACTTTTGCATTTAAAATAGTACAAAAATTAAAATGAAAGACGAAAATACATTTTTGGAGGACTTTCCAGCAGATAATTGCTTGATTACTCGTAAATAATGTAATTATTTCATATAATAAGTTATTTTGACAACTACTGTCTGTTTACCTTTTGTAGTCCTAAGTCCAACCGACATCTGTCGACGTAGACTCACCCCTCAAATTGTACATTGTTAGTAACAATTCACTCATCAGCCTAAACTTGAATATTTACGTACAATTACATACCTCTCAACATACACACGAGCGATCATTGCATAACTGTCTTTGGCAAAATAGTTACCCATAAAAGAAAAATTGAATTATAATAATATCTAGGTACAACTCACACAACGTTGTCTGAACCCAAACTAAGCAGAGCTATGGCAAGCAGATAACTGATAAACATACTTATATATTTCTATAACACCCAGACACAGAATAAACCATTGTGTTCATCACACAAAGTTTTATCCTGGGTGGGGATCGAACCCACGACCTCCGGCGTAGCAGTCGGATACACTCCCACCGCGCCACATATACCTCTCGACAGATAGTCAGTGGCATAATTTATATTCAGCCCCCTTTATAATACTACGTTTATCACAGGTTAATCTAATCCATCATATTATAACACACTTCAAGTTTGACTTAAAAAAATATGTTATGCATTACGTACTAAGTATACGATACATCTATACCAATATTATAAAGCTGAAGAGTTTGTTGGTTTGTTTGAATGCGGTAATCTCAGGAACTACAGATCCGAATTTAAAAAAATCTTTCACTGTTAGATAGCCTATTTATTGAGGAAGGCTGTAGGCTATATAACATTACGCTACGACCAATAAGAGCGCAGCAGCAATGAGGAAATGTTGCAAAAACGGGGAAAATTTAAGCAAACGCAGTTGCGCGGGACAGCTAGTTATGTATATATACACGTGAGAAAAGTCTTTTTGATTTTTCACACATTGATTGCTGCCTCTGTGGCGCGGTGGGAGTGTGTCCGACTGCTATGCAAGAGGTCGTGGGTTTGATTCCCACACGGGACACCACTTTGTGTGATTCACAAATTGTTGTTCTGAATCTGGGTGTACTTGGTGTCCGTGATTTCTATGTTTGTAAAGTCCCCCGCGATACAGGGCTTGTACCCTAAAAATTAAAAATATCCTTTCCCTAAGATTAACACAATCTTTCATTAATCTCGCCGTGATTAACTTAAATACCATGATCTAAGCACTATACACTAACCACTACTAACATTTAAACTTTCGCTTTTCATGATTATAACTATTTATTAAATGGGAATTAACGCGCATTGTTCACCTTAAAATTGCTTGACATTTCGACCAGGTGGCACTGGTCGTGGTCACAAGCGGACTGACACTATAAACAACTGTTGCGATAATTACTTACAACATGTACGATAGAGTAGGATATAAATAGAAATACTGAGATTGAGATTGACTTTCAAATAACAGTAATATGACAATAGAATGAACAACGCGCATATACTTCACAAAGCTATGGTTTCCTGTGAAATGAAACAGTATTTTTAAACACCAGTAGCTACGACACTTGCTACGGCGTAGCATAAGCTACGTTGTCTACGACGTAGCAAACATATTTCAAGATTTTATTATGACTACAATTGCCCGCAAAATTGACTTCGAATTGACCTTTATGAATAAGAAAATATTCAGAAATTGTATGAATAAATAAAAATAATTCAAGCGCTAAAACAAAGTTTCCCATGAGAAACATATTTCAAAACAAAAAAACTTAATAACAACCATCAAGGACTAAAAGTTGTAACAAAATTGGTAAAGTTCAGATCGGTGTTTTTCCTTTAACAAGTTAGTCAGTATTGCTTTGCATTATTAAAGCGTTGTTTGACCCAGGAAACAAATGTTTCTCATCAACAATAATGAGCAACGTTAAGGTAAACATGAGAGCCATGATGGTTTCCCCAACATTTGTGTCCATTTTATTAGACGTTTGTTAATTTTATTTGACTATAAGTCTTGTTGTTTTTGTCTACCTAAAATTGTCGCAAGAAATTGTATTGGAATAGTGTAGATTAAAAAGAATAAATAGTATACAAAAAAAAACAAACAAGTCTAATTTGCCACACGTGAATATAGTTTTTAGGGTTCCGTAGCCAAAATTACTCGTCAAATATTGATTCTTGTAGTAGCCGCTACTTAGATTGATAGCTAAACAATAAAAATAAATATTTTAGGGGTGAACTCAACACATGTAATGGCACGTCATTCTACAGGTCTTTTAAAACCATTTTAAGGTACCTATTTTCATTTTTTGAATAAGTGAATATTTTTGGAAACAATCGCTCCGAAAGTTGCATAAATTGTATCCCCATCCCTTGACTGTTGAGCCGTTTGACCAAAAAAAGAAATAAATAAATCAGAAAAGTAGCACTTTAAACTAAAATTTCGGACATGATCGAATATATTACCGACATTGAGTTATAGCTGTAAAACTGCGTTTCTCAACAAAAGGGCTTAAGTGCCATGAACGTACGCACTTTTGCTAGTGCAATTATTCAAATCGGATTTTTTACATGGCAACGGTTTTGGAACCCTACACTGAGCATGGTCCCACATGCTTTTGCCCGATTTTATTTCGAGGTTAAACAAATGCGTGCCTAATGTCCATATTTATTTAAAAACATAACATTATGACGATACGCTAATAAAATTATTATGTCGATTTAAAATAAACATTTTTTTTTATCAAAAAACGACTCCCACACTAGTATACAAGCCCTGTGTCGCGACGGACTTTTCCAAACATACAAGACATGAACACAAAGTACACCCAGACTCGGAACAACAATTTGTGGGTCACACAAAGTGGTGTTCCGTGTGGAAATCAAACTCACGACCTCTTGCGTAACAGTCGGATACACTCCCACCGCGCCACACAGAGGCAGTCGAGTAAATTATGATCGTTTTTAATAGACTTCAAAAAGTATGTTACCAATTCGACACATTGTATCTATGTAACACTAGCTGTGCTCCGCGGTGTTACCCGCGGTTTATTAGCCTATGTGTTATTCCAGGGTGTCAGCTAACTCCATACCAAATTTTATTATAATCGCTCCATCCGTTTAGACGTGAAGAAGTAACAAACACACACTCACAAACTTTCGCTTTTATAATATTAGTGTGATTATTTAGTCCCAATTAGTTTATTGATTAGGTATGTAGGTTCGTAGCAACGAAAGTTGCTTGCTATACCGCAAGTTTTAATCAGAATTCCACAAAATGTTGATGGAAACTTTGAACATTCGAGCCATTCCTCACCTCGCTGGTGTTATTTCCCACGTGACATACAGTTCGTGGTAATTGGAATTGTTTATGGGAATTGTGAAGGACAGCCTCTAGTGCTGAATAAAGACTTGTAATACATTTATTTATTAAGACCTTTATGTTGTTAATTAAAGTTTGCAATAAACTATGACACGAAGCTAAAAACTTGACAAGATTGCTGTCATTATAGAATTTTATAAGCTACGGGTCTTAATCGCGTAAATATTTTATTTTAAGGCTAAATACCTTTGTTTATTGCCCGACGTTTCGGCCGTATTGCAACGGCCGTGGTCACGGGTAGACTCAAGACTACCCGTGACCACGGCCGTTGCAATACGGTATATAAAATTCTATAATGTGTTCAAATCGCGAAAGTTTACGAACATAAGATTGATATCATTTAAAAAATTGCAGAAAAATATGACACAAAAAATAAATAAATTTATTGTTTAAAAAGATTTGCTTAGCGACTAATTTTATTGTATACCTAAACATCCTCTAATTTAAATAGACGACAAGCAAAATGCTAAGATGATTGTCTTTCTCATGTTACCTTCAATGATATTTTAGTAATTAACAAAATATATTATATGTACTAAAAACAATCTGTCTACATCAAATCTTCGTTTAAGTAATCAAGAACAAATTATTACACAAATTAATCGTTCCAAAAGCGTAATGAAATACTAAGTAACCCGAATCTCCAACAGACATTCTCAAGGATATTTTAACAAAAACTGATGTAATAAATCTCCGCTTATTGCAATACTAAAATGACAGCCGCTGTCAAAATCAGTACCCGAACGTTTGAACAAGAACATTTCATTATATGCTCGTTACATTTTTGCTGAAAACCTTTATAAATTTCACTGTACCATCTGCGCTAGACTGGAATGACAAAGAAAATGTTCATTTGTTATGCTCAAATTAAATTCTACGTTTTATTACGTACTTCTTTGTATGTATATGTCACGATGTTAAAATGAAAATGATATTAATTAAAAAAATATTTGTATTGGCTTACAAATTGTGTCAGCTGAATATTAATTTTGTATCTATACTAATCTATATTATTATCATAAAGCTGAAGAGTTTGTTTGAACGTGGTAATCTCAGGAAGTACTGATCGGAATTGAAAATTGTTTTTTACTGTTGGATAGCCCATTTATCAAGGAATATATAGCAGCTATAGGCTATATAACATCACGATACAACCAATAGGAGCGGAGCAGCAATGATAAATGTTCCAAAAACGGGGAAAAATTAAACACAGACGAAGTGGCGCGGGACAGCTAGTTTAAAAGATTTGTTCCTGATTCGTCATATTCCAAATTGGTCATCTTCCAAACACGACACTTTCCAAACTAGTCATATTCCAAACTAGTCATATATTAGATTCGTCATCTTCCAAACTTGTCATTGTACAGTCAAACTGAATTTTAATAAAAACCAAAGTAACAATAATGTAAGTAACTAAATTTATTTCTTGTTAAAACATTTTTTAAGATTTAAAATATACCTATTTATGTTAAAAGCAAACACACTTTCTTTGCAATAAAATAACCAAGTATTCTCCTTAGAGAAAATAAATCATTAATAAAATTATACTTCACATAGCCGACTCAGACACTCCACAACAGTTATTTTTTTATCTACAAAATCCTGTACTATCTCCTTTTCTTTTGTAAATTTATTTAATTCTGTAGTTCGTCGGCGGTGCGTTTGGTTGGAATGTAAAAAAAAATTTTTTATTCTTATATCCTGGTGTAGTGCTTCTTCTCTCATCTTTTTTACAAATAAATACAATGAACCTTTTTTCTTTAATCTATGATTAATTCTGTTGTTCCAACCTTCTACGGCATTATTTGTGCGGAAATTATCTTCATCAACACAAAATAAATTGCTAGTGATCTTTTGCATCCAAAAATTTACAAAATAATTATGAAATAACCTTATCTCGTTTGAATCTGAGGCAGAGTGAGATATTTCTAAGTATGCCTCCGGTACGTATTGTTTAGGTAACAAAGCTAGTTTTGCAGATAATTTTGTATAAAATCTGCCTTCTTCAGTAGCGAATGCTCCACAATCCTTAGATTTTTTCCATAAGGCTTTTTGGTAATGGAAATAACATCCTGTTACTGTTGCGTTCGGAAATACTGATAAAAAACCGTTTATACCAGCTAACTCAAAGTCACACTTAAACTTGGTGATATTTAAACCAAACCTTTCTTTTAGAAGGAAAAATAAACGCCGATAAATCTCTTCACTTTTGCTTGGTAAAAGCGCATAAACGAGTGGTACAAAATATGAATTTATAACACTTGACTCCAAATTTGCATGAAGACTATAGAGTTGGTTAAAAGGGGGTGGCGCAACCTTAAATGTACCATCAGCGTAATAATGTTCAGTCTTTGATAGAAAATCCAAAGCAGTGGGCGATGAAAATATTAAAATTTTATCGTCAAGTCCGTCACTACAAATTAAAAAATCTTTGGATAGCTGTTCTGGGATCAAAACATCGCTTACTTTATCATATGTGCATTTTCGCACATTAAGAAATCTGTTTCTGACATTGTATAAAGTACTTTTTTTATTTTTCCATATCGGTAGCTCCGACAGAGAAGATTCTCCATTAAGTTCTATAAAATCTTGTTCAATTTTCTCGAATATTTTTGGTATAGGTGCGAAATTATTGGTGACTGCCAATTTCATATTATCAAAGCATTTGTCAGCCTCTAACTTCATAAACTCCGGATTACATACATGGTTAGGCTGCCTCATGACGACATTATTATCATTTACAGTAATGGAAGTTGCACACTCACCCCTTTTTGTACATCTCCATGTAACAGTACCATTTTTATTTTTTTTGTGTAGACTGTATTTGTATCCAGAATACAAAAGTAACTTTTTCCCTCTTTCACTTGCGATAAAATGCATTTCTTCGTGCGTACTATTATTAGAAGCCATCTTTTTATTTCATTAAAATTATATTCACTCAATATAAATAATAAAGTGACAATGACATTAACTTCATGATAGACAAGTAACACTCATATAAATAGGTTCTTATCATAAAATTTACCACAAAGGATTTATTGAATTAATTTGTGCAGGCAAATGTACATTGTATGACAAATTTGGAAGATGACGAATCTAATATATGACTAGTTTGGAATATGACTAGTTTGGAAAGTGTCGTGTTTGGAAGATGACCAATTTGGAATATGACGAATCAGGAACAAATCGTTTAAAATAAAGGGATATTGGCACACATATTGTGATCGTAGAATCTGTCACTTATCTTTGTTACCCGTATATTTAAAATCTTTGCAAAATGTTTTCACAATTTAGATACCAATTACAAAAGATTTCATGACTATAACGCTAAAACCAATATGTATATGTATAGTGTTTAATCAAATCAAGGTTATTTTAAAAATACAATACAAATCTTTTGTTTATTCTGTCTATCTCACCTTATACGGTGTTTAGGTACACCTAACAACTTTTTTTCTATTTAATTGTTTCCATTAGGTGCTACGTGTTACATCGTATCAAATTTTCAGTTGATATTTCTCTATAAGTAATTGTTTGAACTCTATAAAAATATAGTACAATTCTCTGAAAATAAATTTTCCATTCACAAGCAACCCAAATCCAAAACAGCCCCGCTTTGAAGAATAAATTTTATTATTCCAATGCAAAACGAGATTGAGGTTTTACAATTTTAGAAGTTGAAAGCTTAAGACTAAAATTTAACCCTCCGGCCCGGTTAACCGCAATAGAATTCTCTCGAACCACGGCACAGACCTAAAAAGCCCTTTGGCGAAAATACGGCTGTATGTGTGCATACCTTTGCCTGCTTAGAACCATAGAGTAGGCAAAAACCCTCCTTTGTGAACGTCTGTTGTCAAAATAACTTTTGCGACGTTAAATTTTGTATTACGTATATAAAACTTTTTGTAACTACTTAATTAAGTTTATTTCTCTCTCATTTCGAAAGTAATGCTGTAATTCATTATGTGTTTGTCCGCCGTCCTTCAATTTATGGGTCTACTGAAATTAATGGTTGTCCTTAGTTAATTCTATTCGTTTTCGTGCAAAAAAATCTTGGTCGTTAGTAGGATAATAAATTATTCTTTATTTAATGGAGAGTTTTAAGTTTATCTTACATAAAAATATTCTTAGTTCTTAAACTTAATGAATGAATTGAACATTTTATTATTTAGACCTAATTAGTGTTGAATAAACCTAAACTTAAATTTTTAATTAACTTTATTTCGCAAAGTAAATTTAATATATTTTTTTAAAAACGTTAAGTTAATACAACAATATAATATAAACAAGATAATTAAAGATTAATAGGCGAGAAACCTACTCGTATAGGCCACTCTTTTAAAACCGTCAAGTCAGTTACAATGATATTTTTATTGAACGAACCAGTATGTTTGTGTAAACGTTTATAAGACATGGATAACAAAATAATAATATTATAAGCAGGTAACTTTAAACTAATTTAAGAAAATATTGAAACTATTGATATTATTTGCGTGTGTTGTAAAAATGCCAACAATTTCACTGATCCAAGTTAAACGTACTTACTACGTATTTATAATACGTCTACAAGTAGTTCCTAAGAACTAATCTTGATTCCTGATTAATACAGGTACTTATTTGTAACATGTATGCCTTTTAAAATACACATTATAAATATATTAAATGTTTTAAAAACATTTAATTCTTGCTTGTGCTTTACATATAATGCTTATAGCTTTACATAGTTTACTTATCTTAATCCTAGTGTTAGTTATTAACACATGTATAGTACAGTTTTTAATATAAAATCAATCTTTAGCAAGAATCTTGTCTTCCTAGGTGAAGGCCTCCTCCAAAGTTAGCCGATTGTCTCGGTCTTGGGTTATTTCTGTCCAGTTTGCGCCGGCAATGTTTTTAATTTTACCTTCCTACTCGTATTTTGTCACGAACCTCCCTTTCCATCTATTGCCGAGCGTGCCATTCCATGACGTTCCTTTGCTGGTCCAACATTGATCTAAGAGACATGCTACATGGCCTGCCTATTTCCATTTCTTTTTTTTTTGCATATTATAAAATACACATAACACCAACAAAATTAGATAACGAACCGACTAGTTTGCTAAAAGTATAAATGAATAAGGTTTATTTAAAAAAAAATGAAAGCAATATTTTGTAACTATGTTGTTGTTATTACCCAATGTAAAAAGTTTTTTGATTTACTTCGACATATTTATGTTTCTCACGCGATGGCAGGCAACGAGACCATAATGTGGCAAAATATTTTTTTTCGAATTAACCCCATGAAATATGGCCATATAAAAAGTAGTAAGTAACATTTTTCGGATTTAATGTTCCTTCGAGGTATTCAAAGTCAAGGCTATATTTTAAAGTTGGCAACTATAGTTATTAATCTCTATCAAGGGACTAAATTACTTATGAAACCTACTTTGTCTTCTTGTTTTTGAGTTAATCAAGCGCATTTTCAGTTAATTACGTAGGTATTTATTTTACACTTCTTTGACTATTCTGTAAATTGAAGCCCTCTGCCTGCACCTGTCAAAACTTACACCAAATGTGGTGTGTCTAACTCATTAATCGAAAGTCAAACATTAAAATCTTCCACATATCAGTGGTTTTTTTTATAGGCTTCTCTGAAGGAAAGCTCCATTTACACAATATATCTAATCAAAGGTTACGTTAAGGTACACATAGACTTTATTTAGGTATTTCCTATATTTCTAAACAATAATCAAAGATGGCGAGATGAGTTAGACTCCTCCAAAAAATATTGGCCTCATACAGCGACTGACGAGAGTAGGGAGGCCTTTGCCCTGCAGTGGGACAATACAGGCAAATAATAATAATAATCAAAGAGCTGTGAAATTGATGACAGCTCAATTTGCCGCCATTTTCAGAACTCCAAGAAGGGCCTATATTAACCTTTGTTATATTGGAATACAAATATTCTAGTATTTCATTATCTATGCTTCCAATTATAGCGAACAAGGATCAATTCCGGACCGGAGCCGACCCCAATACATTTTGAACATGATCACCTTCCTTCTAACAAATTACTTACCGCCTTACATAATTAAATTGATTAGGGCTTTCACACACTGAAGATATTTTAGCCTAAAGGTACTTTGGAAGCAATAGCCTTGCTTTTGCTTCTAAAGCAAAAATCGGGCTAAAATATTTAAAATAATTACATGTATGTATATATATAGGTACCTACTTACGTGTGTGTTTATCTAGAGTTCTGACCCAAAAGATTATATTCGTAACATACCAGTAAAAGATTATCATGATTTTTAGGGTTCCATAGCCAAAATGGCAAAAACGGAACCCTTATAGTTTCGTCATGTCCATCTGTCTGTCTGTCTTTCGGTCCTGCCTGTGACATACGGACGTCACAGGCATAATTTTAATCAAAGACTACTACTCAATACTACTCAATGAATAATGATGAAATTTGGTGAAAAGGTGTCTTGTACTTGTAGCCGCTACTTAATTTGATAGCTCAATAATATATATATTTTATATATACTTTTGTAAATTATTTTGGATATGATCGCATAAACCGTCATTGAGTTATTGCCGAAAAACTGTGTTTCTCAACAAAAAGGCGTAAGTGCCATGAACACACGCTCTTCTGCTGATGCAATTATTCAAGGCTGCGGAACCCTACACTGAGCATGGTCCGACATGCTCTTGCCTGGTTAATAGCTGGAGTTTGTCCCTACTCTTTAGATGGACATTATAATTTATTGAAACAAACAGTTTCGAGATTGCAACTGGGTCGGACTGGATCAACATTATCGCGTGCGTCTTGAAGCATTACGGAACACAAAACACAAATATGCTCAAGACTGGCGTGATTTACAATATTCAAAACAAAGACCAAAAGTACCTAAATATAATTGGACGACGTGAAATGATACTGTCATAACTTTGTACCTATAACAAACAAATTTCTATAGAACGTGTCCTTGCGTATGATTATGACGTTTCGTCAAAAGCAGACATGTACTTTATTAACTCATTTAAAACATTATTATTGATAACAAAGAAGTAGGTATGTATATAAGGAAAAAAATGTTGATAAAGTGCCAAACGTTCGCAGTGAAGAATGCCCTTTGGCACAGAACAATGTTTACCCTACAGGGAGTTAATATTCTATTGCATAAGCAATCCTCTTTGCAACATAAATGTTTCCTCCTTAGTTGAATTACAAATAAACGCCGTAAATATTACAATTTGTATTCGTCGTGATTGTAGTTTGGATCTACCTAAGAATATAACCAGAATACTCAAACGATAGGCACTTAACTTTGAGTTGTACTTAAAAGTACCTATTGGAGTATCCTCTATTCACCTATAAGTGGCAGTGTCGCCACTGTTCACCTATAATGTAGTGTCTTAAATCCGAGTGGCGTTTAAGTACTTAATCGGCCGCAGTCAAAATGCCGTCACTATTCATCAATTAACTCATTCAACAATTTGGTATTGTGAGATAGCTTGAACCTTTGGAAAAAGACAAAGAAAAGGTTATTTTTATATAACCAACTCCCACGTGTGATCCGACAACATCTAGCAACTGTTTTTTTTATATATCAGTTTTGATTTACTAGTTGCTGCTGTCAGCAGATAGTATGATATAGTTGTTGGATAGTTACCTATTAACAAACTTTCTATTTGACAGAAAGCATTATTATTATTATTATTTAACTTAAAGATGGCTTGGAAGAATTTTGGAGACTACGAATACATTTCAGAACATAAAAGAGAAAACATTTTAACCTCACAAATCAGACCTGTCAACTTGTTCCATTGTGAAGCATTTGTATTGAATTAATCACATTCCTTGTGACATACGTAATTGAATCGTTTACATAAACACTTTCCTTTGATGAATTGTCGATAAGTTTACTCGAGTTCATTACGATTGATCTTTATAACAAACATTTAAACAACTAAGCTAAGGTAGTGCGACTGCTTTGTAATGGCAACACTTTTGTTCCACGTCTATATAGATGTAGAACAAATATTTATAGTAACTCACAAAAAGTGTGTACTTTTATGTCCACTATTAATTGTATTTTTGTAAATTCCCCCGCGCACAGGACCTATACTTTAGGGGTTGTTCATTAATAGCGTGAGACTCGACAGGGGATAGATCGGGGGGGGGGAGGTCGGAAAGAGTTACGAAATATCAACCAGAGGGAGGGGTTGTCAGATATCACGAGTATTTTATCTTTGTACGCGGGATTTTTAAACTGAAAAGAGGCTCATGTCTTGTCAGACTTCACAAGTGTTGCACCACCCTCGTCGTTCGAGAATTACACTCTATACGTCGATGAATCTGTTGCAGTCATTAACGTATAGACCTGGACTGCGCCATAACCCAACAAAATTGATTACTCTCTAGAAAGAGACAACGCTACTTCGTGGACAATATCTGTCAAAGGGACAGGGCAGCACAAGTTTTTCTCTCTTTCACGCTTTGCAGTCAAAATTTACTTGTATTTGAAAATATTGGCGTGGTCCAGATACCAGGTCTATACGTCAATGGTTGCAGACAACAATAAGCCCCTCTGTCTGACAATATGGTACCGGTTTTTTTTTTGTAGTACAGCCTGGTGAGACACCTCGTAGATAAATGTCTCATTCCAATGAGATGAATCTGTCCGTTAGATTTGAAACACGGTGTCTCTTCAATCTTTTATATCGCAGTCCTTTGTCCCCACTTAATCTTTGGGCAATTTTTTGTACCAAAAAATACACGTGAAGTTACAAGTACGGCACAACACGTGTCCCGTTATATCTATACCGTTATTTAAAAATCAGTCTAATATACTAACTTTATGATTTATATTCCCAGATGTAAATATAACAATGTTTAGTAAACCAAGGTGACTGACCGGCCTGTCTTCCTCCTGTCTAGACACATCTGTTTGCGTGTCACGTCACGTGTCAAACTATCGTTAAACACTCATGGAAACTTTTATTGAAAAGTTGCTACAATTCTGAACGATCTAGAGATAGAAAAGACGTAATTTTATGGTTCAGATTGAATCACTGTTCGTATTTTTATTTATATCTTTCTCCAAAAATGATGACTGATTTAATGAGTCCAACTAGATGCATATTTACGAGTACTTAGGTACAATCTATAGTAAGGTATTACATTAAATATCCATTCTTCAAATTTAAGCTACCTTTGTACAACATTTCATTACAATCTGTCAAGCAATTTCGGAGACTGCCTCCTACATTGAAACTTTGAAAATAAATGGTTAAAAAAACATTTTTAAAATCAGCCATTTATATACATGCTCTAAAAAAAAGAAAATATTTTTTTAATTTTACAGAAATTGCTTGCCAATTACATAATAATACAATAATTGCATTTTTGAAAGATTGAAAAATTTTAAGCCAGGCCTGGCTCACTAACAGAATTACGTATTCGGCCTGCAACCTCATAATTTGTTGAAATGCTCTCTGTAACGAAGCAGTCATAGTTCTTAAGCTAGCGGCTGGATGGCGCAAGCGAGGGTCCAACTCGCATGCAGGAAAGGATAGAAAAATTTGAGGTCTAGTAACATAGTCCCGATAGATAGTTGGATGGCTGGGTCTGGACTTCAAATTCTTCTGTCTTTCAAAACTATAATGATTGTATTTCAAAGACACACATCCACACATACTAACTAACGAACAGGGCAAGTAATACAAAAGCTTGTAAAAAAACAAACTGTATAATTGAGAACCTCCCTTTTTTGAAGTCGATTGAAATTTCAGTATCGTCGAATATAAATGTATCAAATTATACACTAAATTATAATGCACAGTCTAAATAAAACATGTTGCAAAATTTTCTTTCAATAAATACTTTATTCAGAGCTTGTTATGAACTGAAATGTCAAAGTTAAAACGAGCTTCAAATTAAATGGGGAGATTCACCTTGAGTGGCGATGTTTCGGCAGGGCTTGGTACCGCCTGTTAGGTTTACCATTTACCATATAAGCGGACGAAAGGGACATTAAAATTACCCTGTTTTTATAACCTTGGCGGTAATGAAATTACAAAATTCTTGGGGAGTTCCTACGACAACTTTGCAAGAGTTTGACGTTCGATTCCAAACAGAAAACAAGCTAAATTATTACAAAACAAAAACACGACTGCTTAAAATTTATACCCAACTGAAATTACTTGACGCCAAAAAACCGACATTTTATCTCTATGTATCTCTGTTACTCTCACAACTAAGACGAACCATTAAGGCGCAAATAGTATAGTACTTATACGAAGATTAAGGCGATTAGCATACATACACTCGAAATATATAACCCTCCTTGAGTAGTAATGTCTATAATCAGTGAAAGTCCTAGGGTGGGCGAGCGCTGGACTTCTTCGTTTTTTACAGATGCACCGTCTCAATCACTGACCTCTATTAAATAGACGTCATTAAGGCCTGATAGAGGTCATCGGTTCTCCAAGAGATGTGTCCGCTCGCTGACTCTTAAGTCTGGTAATATTTAGGGCTAAATCGGTGATCTTGGTTCTCATATATCGTTTCCAGTACCTTGGTGACATCTTCCAATGCAGAAACGAACAGTTCCAACAAAGAAATAACATATCTCTGTCTCACTACTCGCTGCAGTTGGTTGGGTTCCGAGTTCTGATCTTTATGGGCTGACATTTTGTAGCGTTTTGATATAAACACTTCAGTACTTCGGTAGTGAATTGAAAATAACTGAAACCTTCACGGAAACAGGCTTGTTTGGTAGGTTGGAAGCCGTATCCGATTAAGCGACTAGTAATAACTGTCGCAAACAACTTGACAATTTGGCTCAAGATATAAAGAAAGATGGGCCTGTAACTAGATCTTAAAGAAAATGTTATCAATCTTTTTAAAATAACCCTTCCCCCACATCATGCAACCGACTCACACATGAAGGATATGGTCGCACCAAAATGAGATCTCACGTCACCCTGAATCTAGCCTCTTCAGAGTGACGTGAAATCTAATTTTACTTGACTTTCACACTGTGTAAAATTCTTCTCCCATCCTCCCTCATTTTCAACCGACTTCAAAAAGGAGGAGGTTCCCAATTCGTCTGTATTTTTTTTTTGTTTTTTTTTTTTGTATGTTTGTTCACCGATTACGCAAAGACGGCTGGGGTGATTTGAAATAAGAGTTTGATTTGTTTTTGTTATTCTAGGTATATTATTTTTTGCTTTTTAGTTGCCTTGTATTTATTTTTGAAGTTGGTAATATTTTTTGTTAAAAAGTTTTTATTACTATTTTTTATTCGAAATTTTTACACACATTCGATTACATTGCTATTTTTCGTCAATAGCAATCCAATCTTTCTAGACACCTTTCTTTTCTTTTCATTACCCCGTTCTTTTAGGCTTTGCCGAAGTCGGCTTAAAGCTATTTATCTGTACTAATATTACAAAGCTGAAGAGTTTATTTGTTTGTTTGAACGCTGTACTCTCAGGAACTATGTTTAAAATTCAGTCAGGGTTTGAATTGAAAAAATATTTTAGTGTTGGATAGCTTATTTATCGAGGAAGGCTAGCCCATTTATCGAGAAACGACCGACCGATAGGAGCGGAGCAGCAATTAAAATGTTGCAAAAACGATAAACGCATACGAGTTGCGCGGGTCAGCTAGTATTAATATAAAACAGTATTTATATTATTATAAAACAGTATTATAAGAATCTGTGTTATTCCACGAAGCCATCACGTTTTAATTTTTCTGATTAATCAAGATCTTCTATTGCCGATGATAATTGAAAATACATGAAACACGATTATCTGATTCGTCATTTTTTACAAAAACGGTGTTTTGTTAAAAGGTCAAACCGACAAGGTTTATCCAAAATAAATATCCTTCAGCAAAATACATGCTGCCGAATAAGACAATGTAAGAAAAATAACAATTGTTAAGATACCCAATTTGTGCCCCAAATGTGCCCAAAACGAAATGTTGCCAATAATATTTCGAAGGATATATCGTGTAGATTCATTACAAGATTTGTGTCTTGCTTGTTTTGGTTTAAGATGTGAAAATATAGAGAAATCCTCTCGATAGCATTGGGATATTTTTACTTTTTCAAGAGAGATTGTTACCCTACCCGTGTCTTTTGTTAACATAAATCGATGATTCGCTGAAAACAATATTTCATTATGTTTCAAAGGGTGCGGAAATAACCTAAAAAAAATAAAAACCACAAAAATGTTATCCTTTTTTTGAAAGAAATTTATTTAAACTTCATTGAGTGAAACCAAGTGTTCTTTCAAGAATCCTTTTCGAAACAATTACTTAATTTATATTTTTTTAGAAATAGCACAAAGCATTTGTTTGAAACATCGTATTAACGTATAACAGAACCAGTTTTGAACTCATTAAATACAGTTTTCGTAAGTAGAATCGCTTTGTAAAAATATATATTGCTGTTGTATGTATGGCGATAGTATCACACATACAACGACATCAGTCCTAACAATGGCTGCAGCTGGCATCAGTGGTGATCCAAGCCTAAGAACCCCAAACAAACTGATTCCGCCCGCGTATGTGTGGTTTCTCTAGGTAACGTGCCCTACACGAGGTCATCCCCTCCACTCCCCCTATATCCTGTATAGGCTGGCATAAGGGCTAAACCTTACATTATACATCTTTTATACAATGTTTTAGGTTATAGAGGGTTATACCTACCTACACGTAAATCACATATTTACCGAACTTATTACAGTAAGCAAATTTAGAAAATGTAGCCACGCTTGCGTTATTCCAAGTGTACCTGTTGAAATAATAAAACCGAAATAGGTGCCTATTTCCATTCTACGTACTCTGCAATAAGAACAGGGAATACTTTAACTGTAAAGAATTCTAACCCCCAGCTTTCTCAAGTCTACGTTGAATAAAAGTAGGTGTCTGTAAAAGCAAAAAAATAACATTACGAGGAGAATGTATTCAGGAGACGAACTCGTTAGTATTCAGTAGAACAGAACGTAATATAATGGCGCTAATACATTTTCAAAACGGCTCTTACAATATTATAATTTTGTCCTGAAGGACTGAATTCAGGTTAAATATTAGGTACCTACTTGCTTCGATTCGTCTTTAATTGAGTTTTGATGTATTTTTTTTTAGAAAACGCTCACCCATTTAGAACCTGAGTGCCTGACTTAGTATCTAGTAACCATAGATTATCATGTAGTAACATTACATACTTAAAATGAAAGAGGTGTTGATTCCCTCATCCAAAAAACCTTAAAAGAAAAAACTAACCGACAGCCGCGACTTCGTACGCGTAGATCCCGTTCCCGCGGATTAATTATATAAACCTTCTTCTTAAATCAATCTATCTATTGCTGAAAACTGCACTAAAATTCGTTACATAGTTCAAAAGATCTGAGCGCACAGACAACAGGAGCGACTTTATTTTGTACTAGCGGACGCCTCGCGGTTTCACCCACGAAGTGTCCGTTCACTTGGGAATACAGGGATAAAAAATAGCCTATGTCACCCGGGGTTAGTCTAGCTTCACAACGATGAAAGAATTTTTCAAATCCGTCCAGTAGTTTCGGAGCCTATTCAATACAAACAAACAATCAAACAAACAATCAAATCTTTCCTCTTTATAATATTAGTATTGACTATCTTAAGAAGCTATAAATTGATTGATTTATCTCTCTCGACTGTAAATGAAGGTGAACTAGTTTGACGTCAAGTTGTCATTCATAATGGTAACCACTGACTCTGTAGGCAACATGGGCAAATGCCCCCCCCCCCCCCCCCGCCCGCACAGACTCAATAATACGGACTCGTAGTAGGTAGGTAGGTATAAACAGTTGTCTTATCTTCAAATGATAGATATTAAGTACTGATAATCATTTCGACCTTATCTTAAATCTTCCTTTGTAATATTCAAATAGTGAGCTGATTTATAGTTCAAAGCTGTCATAATCTAGACACCTACCTTTATCACTCGGCTGGACACTTGTTTGACATCGGTAGCCTTCCTTCAGGTCTTATAATATGATAAAAACATTGGTTTTAGACATTATGCCAGAAGTGGCCATTGTCTACTTTGTTTTGATGTTGAAAAATACGTTTAGGAAGAACCATAACGCCAGCGAAGCCGCGGGCATGGGTGAACCGTATAGTACCGTATAGCACGAACTAAACGATTGACTGCCTCTGTGGCGCGGTAGGAGTGTATCCGGCTGCTACGCAAGAGGTCGTGGGTTCGATTCCTTCCCAGGATAAAAAATTGTGTGATGAGCACGATGGTTTATTCTGTGTCTGGGTATTATTTTAGAAATATAAAAGTATGTTTATCAGTTGTCTGGTTTCTGGTTAGTTTGGGATCAGGTAGCGTTGTGTAAGTTGTCCCAAGATATTATTATTATTAATTAAATGCATAGTACGAGACAAATGTGTATTAATTTATATCAAAATATTTAAGCACCCTACCAGTGTAATACCAACTATACGTATACCTATATCGTATATCCTTTACTAACTAAGCTTTTTCTGCCTATACCAACATCCTTTCATTTTGTAACGAACCACTAATGAAAGGCCAAAATGGCTCGAAGCGAAGCGTATCTAAGTGGACCAGCTAGCGTTACAACGGCAACAACTTAATCCCTAGCGGTTGACCCGTCGACAAAATACATGTTCCTACTAATAAACGTTATGTTCTTTAGTTAACTATGCAGTATCCTGTTTGATTATGTTGAATTTCGTAGTACCATATAACAAGCTCGTCTGAGTAAACACTTTCGTGGATGATTGACACTTTGATTGATTTTTGTCTTTTTGAAACGGCAGAACGTACAATCACGTCTAAAAATAGAATATTATTTACTGCAGAACGGTGTTTTTTTTAATACAACTAGTAATGTGGGATTGAGTCCCACGTTACTAGCAATCTTGTTAACCCCTCCAGCTAAGCTCAATGCTTGTGTTAGGAGTGGGTTCACGTCGGTAGTATAATGGGTAGGATTCGAAACCGCGACGTCACGATTGCGATACCGATGCCTTAGCCATTAGGCTACCGCAGCGTTATTTAAAGGCGAAAATTCGTTTCAATGTACCTTGAGTCACAACGTATCGAACACTCTAAACATTACTGTCACGTAGACTTACTTTTTTACTATTTTAAAAATTAGTTCTACTATTAGTGACAAAACGTATGCAGACGATGACGTGATATAACATTTACGTTATATTGTATTTTAACATTCAACTAAACGAATTGATACGTCAAATCTTTTTGTATGGAAATTTATTGTGTCATTCTAGAACACAGTTTAAACTGAGACTGTCCGCGAACGTGTTACAACATCGCGAAAAAAACTCATTAGTTTCAAAACAGCATGGCGAATTTTTATCAAACACTGTCAAAGTTTTTATATTCACTACGTTTACGTTATAAAATGCAATGAATATGAATATCCATCTCCATCATATATTTTTGATAAAAAAAACCGTTTTGAAAACTCTTCCATGCCCAGTCCATATACATTCACTCTGCGTTTAACGTGTGAAAATCGATAAGACCGAGTCTTAGCGCAGTTAAAGCGTACAAAAATCACTTGATACTGGCAGAATGTAGCTAATAAGTCGGCTAGATTTCCAATTAATAAAAAAAAAATTGAAGAAGAAATCATTCAGAAATTGGACATCAGTCGCCTTTCTTTACAGTGTTTTTACATGTATTCTGCTACTTGAATGTGGTATTTATCGGCATGGTAAAACATTTAATACACATGTAATCCGGCGCGGTCGCAGCCACAAATTTTGGAGGGGGTCACTAATAATAACACAATGTGTCGAGTAAATTACACTTTATTGCACAATTAAACAACAAATGGAAGTCTTCTATTTTTATTAAATTTGGGGCGTCTGGGGCTATCTCTGGATGAATATTTAAAAGAGCTGAACCTATCAGCCTCTCTTCTAATATGTTTGATTTCAACCAAGTTTTTACAAGCTTTGGCGTAGAAATTGTTATATCTGTGATGTCGCACCGCTTAAAGGAAGAGTCGCCAAAGTATTCAGCAACGTCTTAATATCCAAATATTAGAGTTCAGCGTTACAACTTCGATTGTAGAGACCAGACACTTAGAAAATAATGTATCAGTATTTTTTTTGAGTTCCTTTTTCCACTTTGAAATCCATAGCTGATACTCTTTTACGCGAGTGGCAGCAGGAACACTCAAAATATGGTAATAATATTCTAATAAGGACATCGTAATTCATAAAAGCACCGCTAAATGTCAGCAAACCATAAAACGCATCGCGGCTAGAGCAAAAAAATGAATTTTTTTATTTCGTAATATTTTAGAAGGTTTTTCAATTTGTCGTTTACGAATTGGGGGGGGGTTATGTCCCCTGTGACCCTCCCCTTCGGACCGCGCCTGCATGTAATCCTAGCCATATCATAGCAATACCTCTAAAGACTAAAACATTACTTACTTTGTAGTACTTTTACAACTACGAGTAGATAAAAGTTATATGTAGCGAACCAACCGCGGTCCGGCAACTACACGACACGACCCATATAACTCTACGAACATAATAACTAACTGAGCTTCCACTACACTATGGTGAACATAAAACTACCACCTACCTAGACTATATACCTCTGCTATAATATTAAGACGCGTTTTCGCTAAAATCCAACAGTGGATAGAACGAACTCCATAGTTACAGAGTTGGTTTAAAAACGCTTCTTATAAAAAATCTGTTTCATAGTAAAATAGTAGAAAACGCTACGTGAGCTACGAATTAGTTGGTCAACTCTAGTAAACTAAAACATAGAAAAAACAGTTTTATATTTTTTTACTTTATTCACTTAGGATGCAAAACAACTCTTGTAGTATGTAGGGATTCTACATGTACATGTAATGCCAAGTTCGCAAACAATAGGTAAAGCCGAAGAAAAGAACCTGGCAATAAAAACTCGCGGCCACTCTTTTCAAATTGCCAATTTTACAATGTTTGAATCAATTGAATGTTTATAAACTTGAAATGGGGGTAAGTAAAATAGGAGAAAACGCTACGTGAGCTACGAATTAGTTGGTCAACTCTAGTAAACTGAAACATAAATAAAATCTTTCGTCCTTGAATATTTTATTAGTCTTATATTTTCATCTAAACTGGAGTTCAGACCCATTGACAATTATTATGAACGAATAGATTGAATTTTTGCTAACTCTGAATTTTGTCATCTACCTAATTTATTCTAATTACCTTGGAGTTTCGTTATTCGTAGAATTGGAGTAGGCTTCTTAAATAATACTCCTATTGAAACAACTACCCACGCTTTAAAATTTAACTGTTTGAATTTGAAATTCTAGCAATTCGTCATAAAACCATTACACCCTTAAAAGCTGACTCATATGACCTTGACAATACAAACACCAAGCGAACAACCTGATAATCTATAGGCACATATTGTACAGTACGTGCACCATATAGCAGTTTACAGGTCATGGTTCCCACCATACCATCACCTTGACCGAACCATTATGCATTCATAGTTACCACACTGCAGGCATTCCCTCATTGGAAATTAATAGACTGGTAAAGCAACTGCTCCAGTGATTAGTGAAATTATTTAAACATTAGGAAACAAACAACGTGGAGTCGTAGAATCATTATTTTGATTATAGTTTTGGTGACAAATTACTCGCATGTTTAATGTTGATTATGACTTTTTAATGTTCAAATTGCTTAATATGTTTGTTTTTATTTTGTTTATCGAGTAACTTTCGCCCGCCTATGTTTAAGTTTTATTTTGATTCAAATATATATACCTCCGTTTCACTCTTTTAGGGGCTGTATTTTCAAACATTCGTTCTTAGTGTAGTACCTACGTTTAATTGAAAAACCTAATCCGTACTTTCCGTATCCGTGGTTTGAGCAATTGAAGTGCGGTACATATATCAGTTAGTCACCAGTGGCGGAGCGTAGAAAACCATTACTTTCGGCTTCCCTTTGGACCTAGTTACATAATATTAAAGGTAATCCGTGATCAACTAGGCATACTTTTGTATCTGGTTACTTTTGAAAAATTGTAACCCTTCCCCTCTATCAGTCACTATTTCCTTTTATTGTATTTTCTTCTTATCATCCATTATGTAGTTAAATCGTACTGTAAAAGTAAAAAGTATTGTTACAACATAAAGATCTCAATAGGTAGTTACTGCCTACGGTAATACAATTTAAATACCTTGGGTAACGGCAAACTATAACTTGTAGAACTACAACAGGATGGATGAAGTGTAGACAGCTCACCAGCGTAATGTGTGATAGAAAAATGCCCTTATGGTTAAAGGACACTTATATAAGACAAGACAGCCATTAGACCTGTAGGTCTACTCTCTTTCTTTAAAGCAAATTCATGAATTTTTGTTCACTTGAGTTTCATAACTTTACAGGGACTATTCTAATTAATTTTTGTATAAGCACAAGAAGTTCGACCTCATGAACGATTTTCTGGAACGAGTGGATTAAATTGATGTTCCTGAATCTGTACATTAACAAGCATTTATGATCGAAACTTCGTTTTCATTAAATTAGAGTAGGCCTCCTGTTGTTCTGTATAGTTCAGAATGTTGGGTAACCAACAAACAATCCAATCAACTATGCTCTAGGTACTGAAATACGCATGTTATGCTAGTCAGCGAGTGTCACACTACCGGACAAAGTCAAGTTCACGACTTAACCACTAATCCGGTTTTGGGTACCTATATTCTCTTTAAATTATTTTATAACCTTAAAATGACAAAAAGAGTAACAATAAAAATAACTAACACCTAGCCTACTTTCTCTCACAATAAAAACATAGTCTATACGAACATTTACGACCAATTTTAAATGCAATAAGCCACCTGGGCAATTAGCACAGGAACTTTAACCTGAATTCACAGTTCATTTGCAAACAGGATTACATTTGTAGCCACCGACTTACATGCGGCTTAAACGCTGCAAGATGGCGGTGTCAGACTGTCCAACATTCTACATATACAGAAGTGTAAAATTATACTGAATTCTTAATTATGAACCCACTAATTTAATTACTTAGCCACCATTTTAGTAATTGGTTTTACTTTACTCCGTTGTAGTTATTATAATTCGATTGGGGAATAGTGTTGGCTGCCAAATTGTATTGTATGTTTGTAATTGTATTCAAATGGGTAATTTAATTTGGTAATGCATTCGTGCAAGTATATTATCAATTTTCTTAATGTAAGTGTTGTTTTTTTTGTAATTGTTATACAGTTAATGCATTAATATTTATAATTATTTTAAGACTGTTTTTTGAATACCTACTGAGTTTAGAGTCCAGCGCAATTGGGGTTTATCTAATAGTAGCTGTACCGTGCAACTGATTGTCCCCACACGGGCACAACTTTGTGTTTTCCACAAATTATTTTTCTGAGTCTAGGTGTACTTTGTGTCCGTGAATCGTATGTTTGTAAAGTCCCCCGCGACACAGGGCTTGTACCCTACAGAGCGAGTCGTCTTTAAAAAAAAACTGCGTCTGCGTAAGTTTTTCCTGTTTTTAACATTTCTCATTGCCGCTCAGCTCCTATTGGTCGTAGCGTAAAGCCTTCCTAGATAAATGGGCTATCCAACAGTAACATAGTTTTTCTATTCGAATCAGTAATTCCTGAGATTACCGCATTCAAACAAACAAACAAACCCTTGAGCCTTATTATATTAGTGTAGATAAAAAGGTTATAACTCTCTAAGTACAATACTTCAAAACACACAGGGCAAGTTAAATAAAAACTTGTACAAAGCAAAAAAAATCTACCTAGAATAACAAAAACAAATTAAACATTTTGAAGTTGGTGCCATGAAATAGTAGTTTTTATGTTTAATTCATCCCTTTACAAAATATTGCTTGCCCCGATGCAGGGCCGTTAATTGTTCAGGAGTTCACATGATAGTTCACTATCAGCTCTATTACATTGTGTAATAGTAGTAGTTGTATGACGAGAATAAAATGCTACTCAATATCATATTAAAGTAATTGAATCGCAAACCGTGAAATATTTAATAGGACCGCTCGTCATTTGTGGTCTTCATCAGGTCTACTTCACCAAATGGTGCTTTTTGAGAGATGCACGAATCACTATGAAATGTAACTAAATCACTGTGGGTGTGCCTTTAATATTTGAAGAATTCCATTGATTTCTCTAGGATCCTATCATCAGATCGTGATGTGATCACAATGGGACCAACTTAAATTGTAACTTGGAAGTATACCCTTTCAAACACGTATAGAGTTTTTCATATCGGTACAGCCGTCTTTTCGTAATCGGTGAACAGTCGAATTAAGAACCTCCTCCTTTTTGAAGTCGGTTGAAAATTAGGATTTTGTTTGATTATAAGTAGGTAGGTACTGTACTTTAAAATAGAATCAAAGAATACATAAAAAAGGTATAATGGTGCTCAGTCCCTTTTATATACAAATATCAAACTAATATTATAAAGGCGAAAGTTTGTGAGTATGTGAGTGTGTATGTTTGTTACTTCTTCCTGTCTAAGCGGTTGGAGTGATTTTAATAAAATTTGGTAAGGAGTTAGCTGACACCCTGGATTAACACATAGGCTAATAAACTGCGGGTAACACCGCGGGGTACAGCTCAGACAGACAGTGACAGTGTATATTTCGAAATACATACATTAAAGATAAATAACACCCAGACACAGAATACCATTGTGCTCATCACACAATGTTTTATCCTGGGTGGGGATCGAACCGTTAGGTACATGTTGGTTTTACATACCGACATGTAACTGACATAAATATAGTAAGGGAAATAAATGTGGTCTTTAGAAAACTATATCATCATTTTTCTAAAGATTATTGATGAAAATCTTTTCAGTTGACGTTATGGTGGATTCAAATGCTCGCGTTTAAAGCGACATTTACCGGGCAGGCACGAACACTAGCGCGAGTGTGAGAATAGACTTGAATATGGTGCTCGGCTGTTTGCTGACGGCTTGTTTGGTCACGTGTCGGGCTACTTGCCGGGCTGCGTGCCGTCCGTCTAAACGCACCATTAATCAATGACGTGTCGGAAAGTTTTTCAATGTCCACATTAACCTGTCTACAACATTGTTTTACCTACGTATATAGTCGTAAGTACCTCCGCTTCACACCCCTCAAAGCAATTATGTTTCACCTGTTAACACGCAAGGGAACTCTCAATCAAATCAATTAGAAAAGCCTGTAGCAGAAATCGCCGTTAATGATGGGTACAGAATAATTTACAGCACCAATTTCCCTAAATTCCCACGATCAAAGGAAAAAGGGGCCAAGCCCTCAGTTGTTTTAAAATAATTAATGCGCTTTAGGCAAAGGTATCCATGCAGTTATGCCAGTTAGGGTTGCCAGATGATTTAAATACGGTAGAGTATTGTTTGGATACATTTAAATATGGTAAACGAGGCAATTGTTTTGCGCGAACATAAAGCGATAATTTCCGTTTCGTTGAACAGCGCACACAAGAGAATTTAATTAAAAAGAGTGAATATCGCTGTGATTTTATACTGAAATAAAAAACGAACTAGGTAGGTACTTGAAATGCAATCAATGCAGTGCAGTATAATACAGTGATATATCGCGTGCATTTAGTTAGATAGGTATTATAGCTTAGTTAATATCTCACTCTATTTTTCCTTACAAAAACAGTCGATTTTGGGGCGATTATGATTTCTTGGTCCAAAAGTTTAGGTTTGACGTTGAGTGAACGAATGAGTCAGGCTTTCATTTTAAAAGGTACATTATTACGACACATTTATTAACTCTTATTACTACAGTAATTTAGGCTCATCAACAACAGATAGAAACCTACTAACATACTCTAATGAACAACTTACAAAGTGTCGCTAAATGGATAGATACTAGCAACACAATTTCCTTTGTGAACAAGTTTGCTTTATAAGATATCAAACTGCTACAATAGACAGTGTAACAATAGTTTTCTGTCTTTGTTCCATAAAAGGAACTTTAACAAAGTTATCCGTAACCATGGCTACCTTATAGACGTTGTACATAATGAACTAGAATTGATCGTTTCTTAGTTAGCTATGAAAGGTAACTAAGATTGTCCTTAGGTAGGTACTTTACTTATAATAGTTAGTTTCCTTGGGCGTATAAGAAAACCAAACTTAGTCTCCTGATTAGGCGATTGTTATTGGCTTGAGCCGCTGAGGAAATAAGATACATGTACATTTTTTTAAAAGATAGCAATGTGGGATTGTGGTCCCACATTACCCGTGACCTCGCGATTACGTGACCGATGCCTTATCCATTAGGCTACGTTAGAACCATGTCTCTTGTTCTAATATACACTGTATTAAAATATTTTATCGTTAGTATTTCTTTTTGGGTTGGTGATTATTACCAAGGTGGGTGACCAATAGGTGGTAACTATTATAATTTAACAACGTAAAGCCAACTGCCGGGGCTACAAACCTTAAATTTTGGTTAAGGAGTAAAATAGGGATTGCAGGTTTGTAAACTCTACCAGTTTTGAAGTTATATCTGTGAACTAACTATATCTTTAACTTTTTAATTGAAAATAAAGAAACACTTAATTCAACATTTTTCGAAAATTAACCTATAAGAGATGAAAATTATCCTCGCAGGTAAAGAAGTAAGCCATAGCTCTGGGAAAACAAGTGGCAAACATTGCATATAGTAGCAGATCCAAATGGTGGCAAGGCTAGAGGGCTCAATCACTTCCCACTACCTCGGCCAAAAGTATCTCATTCCCACCAAACCAAAATCAAAACAAAATAAACTTGGGCAAAATTTGGATCCGCCGTTTTGTCATAATATTTAAAAATGTGTCAAAACAATTGATTTTCGTTATATTTAATTTATACAACCTAAACAAAGAACAACTTACTTTTTACCACCAGCTAATACCAATAAGTAGGTAGGTATTTATAACTATAATAAAAATTCCGTTTTTTAAAGTAAAGTCGTAGAAGGGAAAAACGTCGTGCAGTTAGCTGTCGATACTTAGGGTCATATCGGGGTGGTATTGAGGTCAAGGCTATGAATGCGAATGAAACAATGGGGTGTAATCAGGTGGCACTCGCCTTGGAGAACTGCACCTAAAGTTTGCACGCAAAGGCGATGCGATGTGCTGATTATTGAACGTAGAGGTGCAAATTTTACCTCCACTGTATTAACATGTATTTATAGGTGCCGATTTCAGGGTTATTTTCTTTATGGGTTCTAAAATTTGATAAGGGAATAATATTGTAAGTAAGCACCTATACAAATAGTAAAATAAAGTTTTAGTTCTCCAAAGGCGATTGTTCAAGTAACTATGGAATTTAGTATCGCTACAAATTTTGTTGTGCCAAGACGAAAACTACTGATTTATGTAAACATTAGTATATACTTTCAGAAAACCAACAATGATTTACCTAATTTGCCGGGTTTAATTGATATGGGTGGATGAACTTCGAAAATCGAAATATTTATATACATTTTTTTTTTTTTAAATAGGGCATAACTATGATATTGCGTATTAATTATGTATTACACATGATGTGTAACACTAGTTTATGGCTATGAATTCGGCTTTGCAGTGATATATAATCGGAATCTCTATCTCACAAACACTTCACAATTGTCACAATATTGGTACGAGTCTCTGTCTCACAAAATATTTCTGATTGTTACTTTGTATATGGAGTCTCTATCTCAAACTCACGTAATGTAACCACAATATCATACACAACACGAGAAATAACAAAAGCTATTTGTTATTAATACTTTAAACTGTTTTCATAATGGACCGGCGCCAACAATCTTTATGCACAGATAAACAAGTGACATGACATTACATTTCAGTGTTGCCATAACTTTTGTCATATCCTATACAAATCGATTTTTTTATTAAAATTCATTACTATGTTCTTATTTTTAATCGAGCCGGGTCCTAATCTAAAGTTATCAAAGAATATGCTTATTAAAAAGTATAGTGTATAAATATTATCGTTCTTTACATTCAAACGGTGCAACAATTAATAGAGTATTTATATTAATTATTTAATAAAAATCGATAATAACCCTAATCGATATTACGATTTTATTTTTGTAATAGTGTTACCACCATTAAAAATAACTTCATACGAGAAAAAAGGAAATAAATAAACTAAAAGACTAATAATTGCATCTCAATATTCCGGCAAATGTGAGACTCCATATCATTATACAATAACGTTATAATTAGAAACATGAATTATACATTTCATCAACTTGTGGCACAACGTAAATACTAGCGATACTGCTGGTGGGCATACCCCTTTGTTCCTTATATATATTAAATAACCAATGCAGCATGAAACTCCAAAACGGTGGTATAATGTCATATGCGGATGACACAGCTTTGTTACTCCCAGCCAAATCTCGAACGAAGGCTTATGAATATCTGTGTTTGTGAGTGGGTTTAACTCGGTTACTAACTGGCTCCAAACAAATGTACTAACCTTAAATGCAGATAAAACTAAATATATTTTATTTACAATGAGAAACACAAACATACCGACCACTAACTTAAACATTTACGCACACAATTGTATAGCATACGCTGACATTGCATATTCATGCCCTGCTCTAACCAAAACAAATCATATTAAATATCTAGGTTTTACGCTTGATACAAATCTAAATTTCCGCCAGCACATTGATTTATTATGTACTAGAGTGCGCAAGTCAATTTATATATTTAAAACTTTGCGTAACTTTGCTGAGTATAAATTAAACTATTTTACTTGCACTAGAACGTACGCAAAGAGCAATTTTAAAGGTAGCAACGTATCGTCCTTATAGGTTTCCTACACACCAGCTTTACATTGCATGTGAGTTACTAACAGTTTGTCAACTATCCATTCTTAACATAATATTAAAACAGAACTCCGAACTTCCAATTAATCCAGTTCCGTCCGATAAAAGAAGAAAAGACCTGGTTTGCGTCAAGTTTCAAACCAGGCATGCCTATATTAATAGATTTTATTTATTTTTAGAACCTTTTTTGTATAATAAGCTCAATAAAATATTCAATTCTATTCAATTCCAAAATATTGAACATATATAGCCTTAGTTATAATAAATGTAGGTTTACTTGCGATTATGAAAATAGATAGGTATTTCGATTTTTCTATTAAATCGAGTGATTTTACACACCCTTAATTTTAGTCATCACCTGAAACACAGGTTTATGTTTATTCTAGTTCAGGCTAATTATCAATTGTAACTATCTAGATTTAACTTAACCTTATTAATGGTTCATAAAAATAATATTATACCTTTTTATTGTTTTAAGAATTAAGATTTTTATTATGTACTAGCTGACCCGCGCAACTTTGTCTGCGTAAATTTTCCCCATTTTTGCAAACATTTTTACTTGCTGCTCCGCTCCCATTAGTTGTAGCGCGATGTTATAACCTATAGCCTTCCTCGATAAATGGGCTATCCAACAATAAAATAAATTTTTCAGTGCAGCCCAGTAGTTCCTGAGATTATCGCATTCAAACAAACAAACAAACTCATAGGGGTATGAAAAATAGATGTTGGCCGATTCTCATAGATACCGGATAAGCACAAAAAATTTCATCAAATTGGTCAAGCCGTTTCGGAGGAGTATGGCAACGAAAACTGTGACACGAGAATTTTATATATTAGATTTAAAACGCTATATACAAACGCTATAAAGCTATATACAAACAATTGGACAGCCAATTGTTTGTATACCTATAGCTTTGTAAAAGTTTTTAATAAATTTATTATTACTATTAAAAAAATAAAAATAAAAATCTTATCTTTTAATGACTGCCTCTGTAGCGCGGTAGGAGTGTGTCCGACTGCTACGTAAAAGGTCGTGGGTGCGATTCCCACACGGAACACCACTTTGTGTGATCCACAAATTGTTGTTCCGAGTCTGGGTGTATTTTGTGTCCGTGACTTGTATGTTAGTAAAGTCCCCCGCGACAGAGGGCTTGTACCCTACTGCGGGAGTCGTCTTTAAAAAACCAAAAAATAATATTTGGAGACCTTAAACCTTATTTTAGGGAACTATTTTGTGGGCTGTGTTTTGAAAATACTTATTAAACAAAAAAAAACTATTGTAATGAAGGACTAATGAAAGAAGTTTAACGTAATGTAACAGCTGTTATGTAGTTTCTTAAACTGAGATTAATAGATCGGTATTTTCCATAGACTTAGGATATGACTGTGGTATATTCTATGAATTAATAATATGAATTCCAATATAAACAAATATAAATGACGTCTTGCACGATACCTATGAAACTGATAGCAATAATAATGTTATCCTTTACGAGTACTTACATAATATTCCATGTAAGTTCATGTAATTGGAACTCATGTAATTCAGCGTTAAGGTGCTCCAACACAACAGTTATATAACGTTAAAGAATGTTACACAACATTTCTACCTAACTTTTTTTAACAAATTTTAACAAAAGTTTTAAATTGTTGGTGATTTTATGTAACAAAATGATGAACAACTAATTACAACATGATAACTTTTATTGTATAACATCAACCGAATGACAGCGGGACGTTAGCAGAAGGACACGGGGAGGAGCAGACGGCCACGGGGAGGAGGTGGCTCGCGCGCTTTATTTGCAGTGTGTCTACTCCGTCACGTACACAGCTCTAGCTCTATTTGATGCAGTAGTACAGCCACTAGCATCCTCCCAAAGGCAAACCCAAACTGATGAACTGAACATTTATAACATATAACATTCTTAACATCTTGTAGCAAAATGTTACACACTGTTATACTGCTGTGTGAGAGCACCATTAAGCCTTTGAAGTTTATAGGTCGTTTTACACCTTTATGAGTTTACTTCTAATAAAAAATAAAATTATAAGAATAAAAAAACCCGCCTGCACAAAAAAGATGGAAACAAGATCCCCTACATAATTATACAATTTCATGCAGTCGGAGGCACTTTACTAAGTTCGTCGAGATTCATTAATGCCTCCGACTGCATGAAATTGTATAATTATGTAGGGGATCTTGTTTCCATCTTTTTTGTGCAGGCAGGTTTTTTTATTCTTATAATTTATTTTTTTATTTAATACTTTTTAGTTGTTGTAGGATGTAACCGATGTTGACCGAACACATTCCGGCGGCCCGTTCGCGAAGGTGGCGAGCGATACACGGCGGGTTTTTTAGTGGGTGCAAACCCCACACTACCTCCACCGTCTTCCCCGGACGGTGGGGGTGTTCGTCAGGAATTTTTCCCGCCAAAAGAAAAAAAAAAAAAAAAAAAAAGGATGTAACCGATGTAGCAACTTACTTCTATCACAGCTATTGTCAAGTATTGAAACTTGAAAAAACAATGGTTGCTAACTAACTTTTTTAGTATTACAGTCATAATCATGTTATACCTTTTTGAAATAGTTATGATGAGCTCTTTAATTTAATACCCATATTGCAGTATTCGAAACAACTTTTTTTTTCACACCTCTTTATTTTGACATCTCGACGTTTTTGACGACCTTTGACGTCACCTATCTAAGAACACTTGGGCGATTAAGACGAATCTAACGATGTGTGAATTGTATAAATCCGTTCAGTGGATTGTGAGATATCAGGTAATAAAGAATATTACATACATACATACAAGATACGCGCGAAAAACATAACCCATAATTTACAGTCGGTTAATAAGAGTGACATAGTGAGTTTTAATAGTTCCTGTCTATAGGATTAGCTGTCTCTGTACAGCTCATATTACCTAAAATTGAGTGTCGGAAGGTAATATTTAAATTAGGTATAAGTTTTGAATTTACTGGCTGTTCCTATGATTTATGTTGTTTGTCCTACTTTTTCTTGTTTGCTCCTGTATGAGGCGAACCAAATGAAATAAAAAAAAAGTAAACAAGTTCAGCCTTTTTCAATTTAGCGAACTAACACTATGTACGTAATCTTGCGGATTAAGTACGTGAAGTAAATATAAGGACTAGACGTGTAACTTAATCTACAAAATTAGGTAAATTAACCTACTAAAAAGTAAACCAACTAAAAAGATTAAAATAACTATGAGTAGTAAGTTCAATACCCTGTAAATTACAACAGCACACGACTAACATGCAATCGCTGTGAATAGGAAACAGTTCATAGAAAGTTCTAATTTCGTTCATAACAATTTGCATTAATTATGGAAATACGAAGTTTTCAATAATTATTGCAAACTAACATGCTTTGGTGAATACTAAGTAGTAGGTAGGTACTGGGTGGCGCAAAAGTAGTGGCACTAAAGAAAATACTTTTTTTTTTTTTATATGACATGACATTTTCTGTCATTCTGTTGTTGAAAATTGTGTAGTGAACAAATGTAAAATACACTGAAAATAAACATGGACCGTTTTACTCCCCAAGAACGTGAAATAATTGTGTCAATGTTCTTACGGAATAATTCATCAGTGATAAGAACACAACGTGAATTTCGTCGACGATTTCCCCACCGTCCGGCACCGATTGGTCGCACAATTCGACGCTTTGCCACACGCCTTGAAGCAACTGGCTCAACATTGGATAGACCTAAGTCTGGGAGACCAAGAACAGGCCGTTCAGCTGAAAATATCGATGCTGTGCGCGAAGATGTGGAAGAGTGTCCAGAAACATCAACGAGGCGACGTGCCACGCAATTGGGCATTTCCAGACGGACCCTGCAGCGTATTTTGGTGAAAGACTTAAAGATGTTCCCGTATAAAACTCAAATGACTCATCAGCTGCTGCCTGCTGACCACCGAGCTCGTCTAGATTACTGCCAGCGCGTCATAAACCTCAACCTTGAAGAGGATGATTTTCCTTCAAAATTGGTTATGAGTGACGAAGCGCATTTCCATCTCTCAGGGCATGTCAATAAGCAGAATACTCGGTTCTGGGGCACTGATAATCCGCGCATTATTCAAGAAACACCTCTACACCCACTAAAAGTTACTGTATGGTGTGGCATCTGTGTTGACAGAGTGATCGGACCCTATTTTTTCGAAGACGCTGGAGGCAATGCGATAACTGTCACTGGAGAACGCTACAGAACCATGTTACGTGAGTTTTTGATACCCAGTTTGGACGAATTGGGGCTGGAGCACATCTGGTTTCAACAAGATGGCGCTACGGCACACACAGCGCGCGACACTATGGACTTAGTGAGGGACGCTTTTCCAGGCCGAGTTATCTCTCGTTTTGGCGATTTGCCTTGGCCTGCAAGATCACCCGATCTGACCAGTCCAGACTTCTTTCTTTGGGGTTTTTTGAAATCTCGGGTGTATGTGAACAAGCCACAGACTCTCGCAGCTCTAAAAGAAAACATTCGTCAAGAAATAACGAACATATCGCAGGAAGTGTTACGGCAAGTTATGCAAAATGTCATAAATAGGGCTCAAATGTGTATCAACTCTGGAGGTCACCATTTAAAAGACATCATCTTTAAATCCTAATGGTACGAAATTTAATGGCACAAATATACATTTAAAAAAATCTAAATCTAGTTTTCTAATTTAGAAAAAATGTTATAGCTGAACCAAATAGGGTCTTTACTTTTGCGCCACCCAGTATAATCAATTTATGAACTCAGGTTTAGTAGATAAATACAGGCAAAAATTACCGAGATTAAAATTACGTAAGTCAAAATGCATCCTACGAGATCTGATGCAGATTAATATTGCTGGCAGATGTTGATGATGCTGGCAGATGATTTTTGACTGTTTCGATAGCGCAGTGAGATTGTGTAGGACATTACCTACGACTGCTGCGCAACGGATCGTAGGTTCGCTTCCCACACGGGACACCTCTTTGTGTAAAAAATACAAAGTGCATGTTATTCCCCCTCTAAGTACGAGTATATACCCCGTTTAACCGATGATAGGTCTAACGGCCGGTGTCAATAACCTACCTATCGATGGATTTGGCTACTAGAAGTAGAATTTTGACATATTTTGTATGACGCTTCTGTCAAATAATATACCTCTAGTAGCCAAATCCATCAGTAGTTAGATTATTGAGACCAGACGTAAGTCATAGGCCGTATAACGGCCGGTCTCAATAATCTATCTCGATGGATTTGGCTACTAGAGGTATATTATTTGACTTTTTATTATTTTATTATTTGATTTACTAGACATTTTGGTAACTGGAACTTTTGATACTGTAGTTTTAGGACAAGACATTCTGACACACTAGACATTTTGGTAACTGGACCTTTTGACACTGAACGTTTTAGGACAAAATAGGACGTAAAACTTTAGCATATTGGACATTGTAGAAGATTAGACATTGTCAGCCAAAACGTATAAGAATATTAATGATAAAAAGTTCTGCTCATAATTGCCTATCAAAAAAAAAACACTACGTAGGTACTGTGATGGATATGTCGAGTAATCGAACATCTTACACGAACCTTAATGATAATTAATGATAACAAAAAATTGTTAACTATTTGCTTTAGACGTTCTTTTAAAAGCTAAATTTTAATAAGAGAAAAAGTAGAAAAAACAATTGGGAGAAGGGAGCTAATGGCCTGAAAAGTCATATTGAACGAATGTTAAATAGTTTTATTTTAGATAGTAATCAGTTTTATAGTGAATACATGCAATGTTTTAAGAAAAAATGTATAGATTACAAGCCTCAGAAAGCGGTACCTTAAAATCTGTACAATTGATTTATTTTTTATATGTCAGTGTCGCATCGCCGGCGTCAACAGATGCAAGCAGCGAATTAATTTTTTCTCTTTTTCACTCGTGATAATTAAATCATGCTTTCCTACTTTTACGACTTTTATTATATATCGAATGTGTTTAAATAACCTATTTACGCCTTTTGCTTATCATTGAATACATGAATATAAAAGGGGTTTGATTTCTTACAAGGGAAATACAATCCTGTATGCAGACCTGGAGGCCAATTCACGTATAAAGCTGTACAGTTGCAGTTAAGTTTCGATTAAAACTTTTTTCAATCAAACGCATACTTGACGCAAGCGTATTTGAGATCGATCCCAAAGTTACAAGAACACAAAAATGGCCGTTTTAATCGAAACTTAACTGCAACTGAACTGCCACTGCACTGCTTTAAATATGTGAATTGACCCCCAGGTACCAGCTCTACGTCTGTACCAGCGATACTGTACCGAAAGCCAAGAAAATAAAGAAAGACTAAGTCGAGGTGAAAGTGAAACCGCAAACGATACGTAATGTGTTACATCATAGTGAAGATAGATTGCTTCTTTATTTGAATGTCTTACGAGTTGATGGATTGCGACATGCTCTCATTTCTATCAATAAATACGACTATCTGTTTTCATTATGACTAGTTCTGAAGACTATAAAACTGTCTGTTGTATTATTTACTAACCTATTTCGACAAATGTACCTACTTACCTACTTTCTTTATTTTCTATACGATTAGATCTATTTCAGTAGTTCGACTGTATTTTTTTTTATGTTTGTTACCTGATTACTCGAAGACGGCTGGACCGATATGAAAAATAAAAAATTGTGTGTGAAAGGGTATACTTCCATATTGGTCCCATTACTCCCATTGTCATCAAAGTTCGGATCAGATAATGTGATCTTTGAGAAATCGAGGGAACTCTTCAAATATTAAGGCACACCTATAGTAATTTGGGTATATTTTGTTGTAATTCGTGCATTTACTCTTAAAAAGCACCATTGAGTGAAATGGAACTGATGATGAAGACCATATATGACCAGCAGAACTAACCAATATTAAATATAGCGGGTTGCGATCTGAGTACCGTGTTCGATACCTGATTCTTTGTCTCCATCATATCATGTAATGGATCTGATAGTCTTGTATCAGATGAACTCCTCAAAAATCAACGGCATTGTATTGCAAAACGCAACATTAAAAAAACGAAATGAGCAGTTTGGATTATGCTATTGTAACATAAATCAACTACAAACCAATACACTAAAAAGTGAGAAATAAAACCTTTTTTACAAAAAAAATTAAACCAACTTCAAAACATTTATTATGTTTTGTTGTTGTACCTATATTATTTTTTGCTTTTTAGTTACTTTATATTTATTTTGAAAGTCGGTTTTTTTTTGTAAAAAAGGTTTTATCGTGACTAACTATATCTAGGTATGAAAACATAACAGATAGAGAAAGTTAATTTCACATTTGTTATAATTTAGTACGGATATTATATATCCCTACTATTATAAAGGGGTCCCTGACTCAGTGATGACTGACCAGATTATGATATTCATATTCTAACAGTTCAAATGCTGTTCACAATGTGATGTGAAATGTGATCATTACTTCTTTTTCAATAATAACCATGGATTACGTACTACGGGACGTAATAAGCACGATAGCGCGAAGAACACAAGACAACTTGAATGGCTTATAACTTTGCAAGTTTTCAATATTTTCATTTTCTTATTTTTATGTGATTTCTTTAAGTAAAAATCTGGTTGGGGTGTCTGAGCTTTGCACTATACCAAAAATAACCTTGTATATAATCTTATAATAATTAAAATTATATCAGAATACCTATTCTGATATAATCTTAATGATAAGATCTAGCTACGTAAAGGTAGCGTTTTATCTAGAGATATCTGACATCCAAGCAGGTGGAGCGCAAAAAGTTGGTCTCAGAAAGTTATAAGAGTTATAAGCAGCTTAATCTTAGATTTCTTTGGGCAAATCTGTAAGTAGCGTCTTGTAAGTTTGTTAATGTAGAAGTTTGCTTGGAAACTGGTCTATAGACGCGTCATTAGGCCGGTCCTTTTAAAGGGCAGTAAATGTTAGCCGATTTTACTTATATACCTACCTAGCAACTAAAGCAGGAATCACTAGGTAACCTATACGGTTAGGTTAAACAAGGTGATTTGTACTAAATATAACTTAGTAATATTAGTTTAGGAAAATATTTAATATATTAACCCTTATCACCTACCACTTGTTTTTAGAATTACATATACTCCTTTTACACAATATATTTCTTTTAATATCACTATATATGTAGTATATATAGTGAAATTAAAAGAAATATATTGTTTAAAAGGTGGTACCGTGGTTTTTTTTCAGATACCCAATATCAACCATTTAGCTGGCAAGGGGGGGACACTTGACTCAAAATTTGCACTTTAAGGCTTAAAACGCAAACGGATCCCTAAATTGAAAAATGATCTTTAGAACTAAACTGTTTTAAAAGATCTATCTTATGATAGATACTTCACATGACGGGTAAAAGAGAAAAAAAAATCCCCATTGGGGCTTTTATTCTAGGAACATGTCAACCCCCACTTTACATATAGGGGAGGCTCCCTAAAAGAAAATTGGTGTTGTGGAGACCATTTTTCGATTTAGGGGTTCCGTTTGTGAAATATTAAGCCTTAAAGTATTAATTTTTGTTAGAGTCAAGTGTGGGGGACACTTGACTCTAACAAAAATTTACGCTTGCCCCTGCCAGCTAAATGGTTGATGTTGAGTATGTGAAAAAATAACTCTAGTAGTATATATGGTGAAATTAAAAGGGAAACTGTCACAGCTAAGGGCTTTACAAGTTTACAAGTAACAGCTGATGGGGGGGGACCACGTAACACATTGTGCGTGGCCCGGTTTTAAAAAACACTTTTCACTCTCTCACTGCCAAATAAACAAAGCATCTTGAGAATACAGATCGGCCTGTTTCCGTAATAAAATGAGAAGTAACAAAATCAATTGAAAATTATTATTAAAGGTAGGTATAACGTCGTAAGTAGGAACAAAAACAACAGAAAACCCACTTCTTAAGCCGCATTATTCGGATGGAGGACTACGGAACCCTACATTGTGCATGGCCTGACATGTACATGCCCGGTTTTTTTAAACAAACGGTGTGAAAGTTAATTACGTAATCGGCGTCCTGAAGAAAGAGCGGCATTACGTACCCAGTACGTTATCGGCTGTTAGAGTGTTAAATTTGCCGAACGGTAGCCTCGTAGAAGTTGTAGAAGTCTACGAGATTCGTAGATGTCGTAGCTGTCTACGCCTTCTACAAAACAATTTGTGTTTTACGCCTCAGTCATTTCAACTGAAATAAAATATGAACGTAAACCTTTAATTAAACACTGCTTGTACAAACACATGAAATCCTAAAATAACACTATATTACGTAATATGATTACACAGCTTACATACACTCAGCAAAGTTTATTTTACAAATTAACATTCGTCATATGAACACGTGTAAACAAACAAACTGTACAATTTTGAAGCGTATAAGCTAACTAGATTTTATTTACCATTATATTTATGCCTGCCTGAGTTAATAACAAAGCTGAAAAATATTTTTATTTTCGCTAATTCCCGAAAGTCATCTTCATCTTCTGCTCTTATCTCAAACTAGCTGTCCCTAGTAACTTTGTCTGCGTAAATTTTCCTCGTTTTTGCAACATTTATCATTGGTGCTCCGCTCCTATTCGTCGCAGCGTGATGTTATATATAGCCTATAGCCTTCCTCGATATATGGGCTATACAACAGTGAAAGAATTTTTCAATTCGGATCAGTAGTTCCTGAGATTACCGCGTTCAAACAAACAAACTCTTCAGCTTTAAAATATTAGTATAGATTATTTGGGTCGGCACAATATATGTTCCATCTTTCATACTTACCTGTCTCTCTGTGCTCACTTCATATGTTGCACTCGTCAATGGTGATGTAACAACCCTTGGAAATTTGTCATCTGTTGTTTATTGTATGGATTTATCTAAAAGAAGGACAGCTTGCTTACCTTTTATTACAATACAACAACAGCCATTATTTAGATAAGGATGTTTAAAAAAATATTTGATTATTTGTGACAGATATGACTGCCTCTGTGGCGCGGTGGAATGTGTCCGACTGCTACGCAAGAGGTCGTGGGTTCGATTCCCACACGGGACACCACTTTGTGTGATCCACAAATTGTTGTTCCGAGTCTGGGTGTACTTTGAGTCCGTGACTTGTATGTTTGTAAAGTCCCCCGCGACACAGGGCTTGTACCCTAATGCGGGAGCCGTATTTAAAAAAAAAATCTCAAAACTATTTTATGTTTTGTTTCAGATTGAAGACTCAAGTAACCGAAAAGGCGGTGGGACCTTTTTAGTACCGATGAACGGTGGTATTTGGACGATGTGCGTCGCCTTGGATGGTATAGTTACTTTTATATAACTTACTTAATACGTAACGTTATCACTACTTTGGCCAATAGGTATTTAAGCACATATAATTTTTAAGTTTGTAAGTAGATGCACCTACTATGTTGTACTTACTAAGGCTGATTTTATTTTATCTCATGTTTCAATTTTTTAATAATTTGCATGAGTCCTTTACATGGTGTACTGTATACTAGTGGCAACACCTTACCCCTATATCAAGTTTATAAACATTGTAAAATTAGCAATTTGAAAAGAGTGGCCGCGAGTTTTTATTGCCAGGTTCATTTCTCCGGCTTTACCTATTGTTTGCGAACTTGGCATTACATGTACATGTAGAATCCCAACGTATCACAAGTGTGGTTTTGCATCCTAAGTGAATAAAGAATTTTAAATTTTTGAATCCTACTGTAATAATAATAATAATATAATAAGCTCTTGGGACAACTCACACAACGCTATCTAATCCCAAACTAAGCAATGCGCTGTACTATGGAAACCAGACAACTGATAAACATACTTATATATTTCTAAATACATACATATTACAGATAAATAACACCCAGACACAGAAAAAACCATCGCGCTCATCACACAAAGTTTTATCCTGGGTGGGGATTGAACACACGACCTCTTGCGTAGCAGTCGGATAGACCCCCACCGCGCCAGAGGCAGTCTATTATGAGAGCCCACTTCGGGTGTAACAACTCTCCATTTTTTTTAAATGTAGCTCTTATAATCAAGATTTTAAATAAGAATTTCCCTTGCAGATGAAGAAGTATCAATACTTTCGAGAGCCGGTTTCCCGTCGCAACCCGTATGCACAAATTATTTAGCGAACAGCGATGATGAAGAGCCGAGGGCCGATTGGCAACATCGTGAGTTTAAAAACCTTTTTTATTTGGCCTTAACGACTTTAATGGTGGATCTAGGAGAGAGAGTTAAAGAGCTCGAGCGCCCCCCCCCCCCCTCCTCCACTCAGATGCCTTGCTCCCCAAAGCATTTGTTTCCTGTGTATTATGCATGTGTGCTTTCTGTTTACCTTCTTGTAATAATTTCCTTAACTAAAATCTTGATCCACTGTATATTAGTCGGTAGGTACAAAAGTTTGTTAACACTGAGTAGGATCATCTGCTAGTTTAAGAGATTACCAACATTTAGATAGGCATGGCATTTTAAATAGGTGTCTAGACACCTATTTGTAAAAAAAGTTACTAATTCTAATTAAAATATTTTTAGAAAAATGCTGTATAGATACAAAGTTTAAAATATATTATCACAAACTAATTTCAAACTCAAATTAAGTATTAACACAATGTGAGAACGTATTTAAAACTTTTAATTTAAAAAGGCACTCTGATTCACGCTCCATAAAACTGTCGTCATTATCTGTTCCCTTAGGATAACAAACTGTCTGGGTAGATAGGAATGTTTAGTGAATATTGTTGTACCTAAGTACCTCTATAAGAGTGAACTTGAATATATGTATGAATAAGGGGTAAATTATTATATAAAAGGCTTAAAATCTTATGGTAAAAAACTTATTTGATCTGGTTCAAATAAGTTTTTTACCATAAGATTTTAAGCCTTTTATAATAAATTTACCCCTTATTCACAATACTTTTATAACAGTATTTTAAGAAGCAAATATTTTACCTTATATTCTATTTGAATAGTAAAGAAAAAAAAATTAAAAATAAAGCATTCGCTAGTTAAAACATAAAAAGAAACCCACCTGCACAAAAAAGATGCAATCAAGATCCCCTACATGTAATATCATGCAGTCGGAGGCATTAATGAATCTTGATGAACTTAGTATTGTGCCACCGACTGCATGATTTTACTTAAGTAGGGGATCTTGTTTGCATCTTTTTTGCGCAGGCTGGTTTCTTTATTTTTAAGTTTATTTTTTATTTACATTTTAGTAGTTGTAGGATGAAACCGATGTAACAACTAACTTTTATCGCAACTATTGCCAAGTATTGAAAATTGAAAAAAGAATGATTGCTAATTGGGTATTTGAATGTCAAGTCAAATCAGTATCTTTTTTATAAATTGTCAAAACGATTCGTTCTGTAGAGATTTGTATGCAATTTAACATTGTGACGTCATTATGTTCTGGTTTCAAATCATTTACTTTTAGTATTTATTTTGATGATTATAAATACTAAAACATATTTAATTACACACGAATATATATTTTTAAGATCATTTAAAGGCATATTATTACTTGGTAAGTGTAAAATAATGTATTGATAGATTTGACATTCAAATACCTAATTGACTTTTTACCATGCTATTTTTTTTTTTTAAATACTTACAATGAGCTCTTTAATTGGATACCCTATTTGCGATATTCGAAAAAAAAAGTTAATCACACCTCTCGTTTTTGACATCTAACAGTCGCCATTTTTGTTTTTTTTTCAAACGTCACATAATAACACTTCATAATTGTATAAATCCATCTTGTGGTTTGAGAGGTATAAGGTAATAAAGAATATTATTGTACAGTACTCCAAAAGTAATAATGCGCATAGAAATCTTCGGAAATCTTCGTCATTGTTCGGCAACGGTCGTATTACCCGAGCGTCGAAAGACGATATTTATATAGAGTGGTTAAGAGCAATTTCTCTATGCCTAATTTTATATATTATGTGTTTTGTGCTAAAACAGATTTGATTTACCTGTAACGAAATTTGATTCGATAATTCCATGTAAGTAAATAGCGAAAACGCTACAATCATTGTTGGAGTGATTAGTTTTCAAGTGTCTTACCGAAGTTGGTGTAATTATGGAGGAAAAGGTTTAAATAACATAAGGTTTTATTAGAAGGAGAAAAAAACGTTTTCAAATAGAGGTTTACATAAAATATAATCAAAATCTCAGTTCAAATTTGTTTACAGCACTAATCATTCCAGAAAAATAATACAATTATAAAAAAATTAATCAGAATCGAGGAAGACCTCTATTCCCGACATCGCAGATTCATCAGAAGTTTCATTATGCTCTTGTTCATTTACACTTTCCTCACTGCTATCACCTGTGTAAATAATCAGTTTATCGGAATAACTATCGATTCTTGGCTCAAATTTTCTATATTCATCTTCGCATTGAACCGCATGATCAGAAACTTTTTTCCATTCTTCTGGTCCTATTTTATTGATTTTTTCTAATATAGCATCTTTAACTGACGTCACAGTCATTGCAATATTTCTCTTGGCCACGTGTTGCTTTATTTGGGACCAAATATTTTCAATAGGGTTAAAATCGGGATGATATGGTGGCAATCGTATAATTTTATGCCCATGTTCCTCCATTATACGGTCAATGGCAAATTCTGTGTAATTTTCTTTGTATCTTTGTATAATTTTATACAAATCGGGTTTCAGTTTCTTTGGGTCATGCGGAATGTTGTGTTGTTGTAACCAAGCTGTCATTTGTGGTTTAGATGTGTTTGAGTTTGGTGGTTTCACAGACAGCTTATTATGATATGGGGCGTTGTCTATTACCAACACACTATTAGGAGGCAAGTTGGGAATCAATTGATTGCGTAGCCAAGTTTGATAACGTTCCGCGTTTATTTCTTTATGATAGTCACCTTCTGAGTCGACACATTTATGTAACATTAGAGCCCCTGGGACGAAGCCTTTTTCATTGCCTGCGTGTACAATAATTATTCGCTCTCCTTTGGAAATGGGTTGTTTGATACCTTTTTTGTTGCTATCTTGCCAAGTTTTACCCTTAGTATGTGATGTGTGCACATACGACTCGTCCATAAATACTATGTTTCTACCAGAACTCCTCAGCTGTTGTATTTCTCTGAGATATTTGATCCTTTTTAGGCGTATATCATGTTTTTCCATAAGTAATTGTCTGTTATTATCAGTTTTCAGAAACCTAAACCCCATGTCTTTCAAGATCAACCTTAAAGTCTCGGCACAGCCTTTGAAATTAATAGCTTCGATCAACTTTATTCTTAAATTATTTACAGTTGGGAGTTCTTTCAGCGTCAATTGAAAATTGTATATCATATTACGAATAACACAGTAGTCGAAATCATCAAGTACCAGCCGAAATCTACTTTTAGGTCTTCCTTTTTTCGGTGTAGAAAATTTCTTTGATTGATTATGTTTTTTTTCGTTTAAGATATTACTCAAAGTTCGTCGCGAAATTCCTGTAGCTTTTGTAACACGGTCTTGAATTTTTTTAAAATAACCATCATGGTCTCTGTTGAAAACATTGGCTTCATTTAAGAAATAAAGGTACACATTAAATACCATTTGCCGTGCTTGTGAATTAAGCGGTTTTCCACGTTTAAATTTATCCATTTTGGAAGAATTCGTCTGAAAGAAAATGGCATGGGCAGAGTTAGGTATATATTTTTTATGCATGTTTATCTATTTATTTAATTTAAATAAATCTCATTTTTTAAATGTTTTTCTAGTACTTAATATGTATTTAATGTAGGTATTTTATTTTTTTAATATTAAAAAAACGTGAAATATGTTATTTATTTTCCTTTTTTCAAAATATACTATTTAAATCTGAATAAGCTAATTAATGTTGAAATTATATTTACCAAGAAGGGTGTGTAATAGCAGCTCTATATATTTCCACAAATAGAGAACACGTGCAGTCACTACCAATATATAAAGACGACTGACAGACATTTCGCTGACCGGCGACAGCTGCCGAACGCCCGATTTGTTTTCGATTGTGCACACATGATATTGACTCCTATCTCTTTTAAACAAGGTGCAAAATGCAAATGCCTTGTTTAGGGCTCTTACGATTCCATGATTCGAGTGTTTCCGGGAATACGACAATTAGCGAAGATCTGCATGTGCATTATTAATTTGGGAGTACTGTACATACATGTATACATACATACAAGATACGCGCGAAAAACACTCCCTTTCCTTTCAGTCGGGTAATAATGTGTTATGATTATAAATAAGGTTTTTTTTTCATTGTAGCCAGTAAGTAGGTAGGTACAACCTACTTTAATTTCTACTGCGCTAACTATTCCGTGTCTTCTCTTCTTTTAATTTTAATTATATTTTTATTTTATTAATACATCATTTATTTGGAACCAGGCACATTTAACATTTTTGTAAACCTACCAAACTACATAGCAGATTGTCGCCAGTTTTAAACAACACCACAAGAAAAGATAAATAATTGCAAGAAATCTAGATAAATGCAAAAATAAAGATACAAGACAATAGTCACAATAAAAATAAAAACTTTTCACCATATCATATTAATAATATACTAAGTAGGACTAAGAAGAACTGTATCTAACATATTTATAAAAGTAGATATTATGAAAACCAAATGATAAAAAATTCAAGAACGATAAGTCAAGTTATGCATAAACAAGACCCTTTTCATCCCTCATCGAGTTAACCTTGGAAAAACCCACTTGCTTTCACCCAAATTCATTTATCAAATTGTTTTAGTTCCAAAGAAAAAGCTTACGGAAGCTAACAGAATCCATTTGCAAGTCATTTCATGTACTGCATTAAAAAGGGCCGAAAAGTACCTAGGTAATATCGTACCTAACATTTTAAAAAGGCTTTTATAGGGTTGGATTATACAAAAAAATGTTTGTAGAAAATGTTATGGAAACATAAAAAGGCACTCGTTCACACTCCGCTCTTTGAATTTTTAATGAATGTTTTACGTTAAAAATATATTTTGACATCCTCTATTAGCAATTTTATTCGCTTTCCAACTAGAAATTAATGAACCTGCTATGTTTTGAGCAGGTAGGACGACGGAAATTTATATTTTCCGCAGCGATGTTAAACGACGTTCCAACCCTTTACATATTAAATGAGGGCAACTACAAGCTTTAGAGTATCGCATACATTTTCTAGTTAAAGTATTAACATTGCAGATAGTGTTTTATTAGATTATGTACAATGTGTAAACAGAAAGGTGTTGGCAATTTTTTTTTTTAAAGATAACTTGCAATGTGTGATATTGTAGGTCACACATTACAAGCAATCTTGTTAACCCTGGAGAGGTTAACAAGATCTTGTGTTAGGAGTGGGTTCACGGCGGTAGTATAATGGCCAGGATTCGAACCCACGATCTCACGATTGCGAGACCGATGCCTTAGCCTTAGCTTAGGCTACCGCCTGGTCAAAGTATTAAATCCATATTGAATCCGATTCTATTATTGTGGCATAGCTATGGCGTTATATGATTTTCCTTTGGCAAATTTCAATAAGTACTCTCTCTTCTGCATACTCGATATTTTGTGCTATACGTAGGTATGATTTTTTTTTTTAATAAACGCTATATTGTTTGTTTTCAGGTATGCAGAATCTATCCATATCATGCGCTCTCGTCTGCCTAATTGTATTAGGCAGTGCGGCTTTGGTGGGCGCTTTCGGCATTTGCAAACATCAGATAAGCGCCGTTCTTATCACTGGCGTCATGTATCTTTTAGCTGGTAAGTATCTACGTAGCTAAACATTTTCATTACGTCACAACATGCTATATACCTACGTCTAAATATGTCGTCAAGTCGGCACGTTCAGTTTTTATTCAATGAATTTGCCGAGCCTAACTCGTCGATCACATGTCGAAAATCAGGAAAACCAGTGTCAGATATTCGGATTCGGTACAGCGGCCGTAATGTTGAACCGGACGAGATTGAAGACTCTATTCATTTGCACTTGGATACTTGCCCAAATTCCAGTGGCAATAGCGCCAGAATTGTAATTGTAGATACCACAGAACATAGTAAAGACGCTTGTGTGCACTATATAATATAAAAAAAAATAAGTTAGGTACTCTAACGTTGTTCTCTTTACAGGGCTGTTTGCAATGTTTACTCTAATGATAATACACTTCAAACGCGTTCAACGTGTGTCTGCAAGAGGCAGCGCGCATTTAGACGGCACAGACGACGGCGTCGTCGGCCAGCGAAGCCTGGCCATGCCCCTACTCTCAGCGAGAGAGTTCTCCACGTCCTGGTCGCTAGAGCTCGGCTGGGGAGGCGTAGCACTCGCCACAACGACTTCCCTTCTTTGGATATTACTATCCAAAATAATGAGATACAATCCTATATCCGCTATGCTGTTGTAAATCTGTATAACGTTTGAAATCTTCCCCTAACAAATTTAATAGTCAATTAACAATTTTAAGAATTTTAAACTTTGGTTTTTAAGGCGTATACGGGGAAAGGTTTCATTTTATAATTTTAAATAGTTTTAGGAATTCAAAGTTACCTACCAGTTTTATAATTTGCAACATACTTCAGAGCTTCTTATGAAATAATAAGTTATTGTTACCCGACCTCTTGCAATTCAAAAAGCGCTACGAAACTTACTTTATTCCAAACGTTATGCTTTGAATTTGAATAAGCTTTAGATAATCGCCGAGCTTGCTGCCGTCCATTGCTATTAATGTTATTGTTATACCTATTTCTTCTTTCTAAAATTATAGTTTACGTAATTCGATAACAATATTACATACCTTAAAATTATACAATGTTACATACTCATACTACTTCAAACTTAATAAATGTTTTACTCGTTCGCTCATTGATATACAATAAAAATAATAAAGGTACCCAATATAAACTAGTAGTTTATTTAAAATAAATTTTGATTATTCACCGATTAGTTACCATAGGCATTAACATAGATGCATATGCTAACTAGATAGAATTAAGTTTAGCACGTTATTTAAAAAAAAAAAAAGCAAAGTAGGCATTGACCTCGATAGGCAGTACAATAAAGGATACAAAAAAATTGAGGAAAAGAATTGGCATTTGTTGTCAGCTTTTAAAACTTTTTCAACTTTTTTATAAAAAGATTGGGTACCTACGTATCTCGTTGTTGGAATACGAGTATATCTTTATTATACATCAATGAATTCGCTCTACTTATTCTTCAAAGTTATGAAATACAGTAGAAGCTTTTGTAGTCAGTAAAGTTCTACTTACAGTAAATTTTATTCAAGATTTTACGCTGTTTGAGATGTCAGCTCCCGGCCTAGGTACCTACTTAGTCTAAATATTTCAATGTATCACTGTTCGTAGTTAGTTAAGCATAGATACACGAATCTAAACAAAACTAATAGTATTGGATAACCATAAGTTAATAAAACAATACTCAGTGAAAGATATTAAGTAGGTATTTAAGTTTATAATATTTGAAAGGATGGTGCTGTGAGAAATAAAATATAATACCTACAATAAATTGTAATGTATGAATCAATTCTAATAAAGAAACTTATTACACCTACGACTCACATTGTTCTTCTATTTATTAAATGACATTTTAATGAGAATCTAGGTTCTCATTAAAATGTAGTTAATAGAAAATCAATGCGTAATAGAAAACAGACTGTGGAAAAAAACAATCTTATATAAAGGTCACACAAGTAGGCGTAGATAAAACTGATACATTCTCGGCTGCTAACAGAACAAAGTTCTACTAATTTTACCTATATTTTTTTAATTAAAATATAATGGAGAAGTACCAACTACTCTATAGCGAGTTCAACTACATACAAGTTCAACTTCACAATAAAACTTCTAATACTTACTGTTAAATATAATTATTTGCGAATTTTAATACTCTCTGATCAATTTACGCACATTTTCTTTTTAAGTTAGAATGTGTTCGCACGGTGGTGCAACAAAATGCAAGCATTTATTTTGTATTGAATAAATGACAGAGCATTGTGGCGCCCGAAGCTTTTTTTTTATTATAGCGCCAAATAAATAAAAGGACAGAATTGTCAATTAAAAAATGTTAAACACGCGTGTGTTTTCCATAGATATTTTCGTATTTTTTTGCTCATTTGCTAATGTGCATTTTACAATATTTAAATCCTTAATTACCTAAAAACTACGAGTATGTTATTATTTTCTTGTGACCTATATAATTAGAATTGGAAATATCCCTGTAATTGCCGAAGGATCAACGAACTCTTGAATCCTTACAATACTTAAGCTTACCGTTGGGAGCTGGTCTCAATGAAAATTGGATTATGGTTGCAATGTTTATTTAATCCTCCGCCTAATTAGTTTGTAATGAGACCACCTTCCAAATGAACAACTAAATAAAAGGCCCAAATTGCACGAAATATTAATTGAATAAGATACTGGTGTAACTTAACATTTAGGTAGGTCGTTATATATACCTCCCTAGTTAAATAGTAAAAATTGATACTTGTGAATAAAACGCGTGTATATGTCGAAAGTTCAATTCCCGCTTAAAATAAAGTTTTTCCTCAATTGATACATAACAAAATCTAAAAATCGTCTTCCCAACCCCTAAACGTTTTTAAAATACCTATCTAATGATACCCCACACGATGAGGTAGGTGAGAAAAAAAAATCACACTCCCACTTTACATAAAGGGGAGGTACCCTAAAAAAATTGTTTTTCAAGATTTTATTCTTTCACTTTGTCGGCGTAAGTATAATTACAGCCTCCTAGCACTAACAGTCTCTGAACAAAGGTGCAGGCGGACGGACGGACATGGCGAAACTATATGGGTTCCGTTTTGCCATTTTGACGACGGAACCCTAAAAAATGATGATCAGATACCCACTTAAAAGATAATCATCCGATGTTGTTCAAGATTTTTCTTACCCTTAGGTACTATTGACGTTTTGTTTATCACCATACATAGATATCGCAACTTTTATTGAGCAGTAGGCTTCGGTTTGCAACACATTATAGTGTATTTTGGGCCTTTTTAAAAGAAAATTGTTAAACTTTAACTTTTTCTTTAATTTAATTATGTAGGCAATACCCTACATTTGATGTATAGGCAACACAGTTGCAAATAAAGTTATATTGAAACTAAGCTTAAAGCACATTGTAAAGCATCGTTCCCATTGTGAGGTTGTTCATTTCAAATGAATGTTGTACGTTCGACGTTTTGTTGATTGTTCTTTTATACTTTAAAAGCATAAAGCAATATATTTATTTTGTTTATAAAGTGTTGTTTTATTTATGACCTAACCTACAACAATTATTCAGCAGGAACTACCTACAGTTTATTTTGTTAACATCTATCTTTTGCAATATATGTTCGTAACCTTGTACACGTTATAGAATTTTATAAGCTACGGGTCTTATTCGCGTCCGACGTTTCGACCTTATTACAACGGCCGTTGCAATACGGTCGAAACGTCGGGCAATAAACAAAAGTATATAGCCTTAAAATAAAATATTTACGCGATTAAGAACCGTAGCTTATAAAATTCTATAATCTATCTTCTGTACCTGCTTAGCAGCCTCAAACGGTTTCTATTTCTGAGACATAAGTTCCGTTTCTGAGAAAGGCGAAATCCATCACCACCACGCAGGCCAAATGCGGTGATGCGGTGATCTTTTTATACAGAAACCTGGAAAAAAATCGAAGGCACGACATCTATCACCCAGGGGGCCAATTCACGTATTTAAAGTAGTGCAGTTGCAGTTAAGTTTCGATTAAAACGGCCATTTTAATATTCTGGTAACTTTGTAATCGATCTCAAATACGGTTGCGTCAAGTATGCGTCTCGAGAGCGCAATAACGACATTCTAGTACCGTGCGCAAGCGTTTTTAAGATCGATCCTAAATTTACAAGAATACGAAAATGGCCGGTTTAATCGAAACTTAACTCCAACTGAACTGCAATTGCACTGCTTTAAATACGGGAATTGAACCGCAGATATCACACGTCTATGATTTTTTTTTATTCTGAGTTCCTGTATAAGTAGGTCGAAATAAACTGACTGATCAGATCACCGGTCGAGATACTTACTGTTAAAACAGCTAGAATACCTATATGAGAATTTCCTTTACAAAAAGGGTTGGGACCCTTGAGTGAGAACTGAAATAGTTTTCAGAACTTGCATACACGCTTCGCCACGATAATGAACCCAATTTATATGACATTCGGGAGATAAAAATATGAAGGAATTATTATAGACTGTTGTCTGATTGAAAGACTGAATGTTTAAAAGAATAGTTTATTTCAATATTAATAACAGCTTAACGTATATTTACAAAGTATTTATTTTTCAACCGACTTACTACTTACGGCAGCAAACAAATATGACATCCTTATAAAATTATGGCCGAACCAAAATAGACTTCTCTCTATCTATCAATACCTGTAGATTTTTCATTCATTATTCTTAAATTTTTATTTAATTTATTATCAAAATGCTTCTGTATGAACTCAACAATAGAAATAGAACAACATCATTACGAACACTTAATCAAATTAATAGGAATTTAATGGCAGCAATAATGATTACGATATGCATCTAACCCCATCAAAGGCGCCAAAAAAAATAAATTTCGATCGTAAGTTAAAAAAATACGGAGCTACAGTACGATCAACGTATCTTGACCGGATTGAAGTTAGGTTTTTATCACTTTCGCGCATGTCATAGAGATGCGACCCTAAAATTACTTACAAAAACGATTAATCGATTAAAAATACTAACAACATTTTAATTCAACAATATAAAAACACTATTTAAATGAGTTCATAAGAGTTTAAAGTTAGAACAGTTACAGTAAATAATAAAGAAACTTTGAAAAACAATTTCTTTACCAAAATAATCACAAAATAACATGAATTAGTAATACTAATTATGACAATGTAATGCGTAATCGCATCTCTAATCCTCTTGGTTTAGTTACCGCCCCCGGCCCCCGCTTCCTGTCACCATTTACTTCCAAAAAATGCATCTGCACAACCATTCAATGCATTGGTATATGAAAATTTCGAATGGTACTTGTTGTACTAATCCATACTAATATTATTAATGCAACTCTGCCTGTCTGTATGTTACGCTTTCACGCTCAAACACCTAAACCGATTTAGATGAAATTCGGTATATAGATAGTTTGAGTCTCGGGAAAGGGCATAGGATAGTTTATATTGCGACATCCACGCGGGCGAAGCCGTGGGCGGAAGCTAGTTTGAATATAAATAAGATGTATTCGTACACGAAGGGAATTTAAAATGTATATATAGTCATTTTATAATGTTCATTTTCACAATAATCATAAATGTAAAGAGTGAATAAACTTTCCAGTCTGCATCATTTAATTTTAAAAAAATGGTAAATATGTGTATGTGTCTTAGTAGTACTCGGTTGCACCTCACCTACATATAGAGACGTTAACAATAATGATAGAAGTACTTCTTGACTTAGTCATTCTCTCTTAACAGTTCATCCTCTATATCAATGTCTTCGGCCTTTCGCTTTTTCGGCCTCGGCCTTTTGCCTTGTAACATCTCTAGTTTTATCTTTTTGGATTGTTTCTTCTTCTCCTTTAGTTGGAGTTTTCTTTTGGCTGCTTTTTCTGGATTGTTTACTTTCTCTTGTAGTAATAGCTGCAATAACGTGAAATAAGTTAAAAATAGATCAAAATGGTACATTAAATAGGAAGTTTTTGCAAATGCCGTTACATACGGAACGGTTAATGCATATAGTATGTAGTATTAAAGGATGTAAGCTGCCATAACATTTGCTTTCTGGGTAAGAAGAAACAAATATTTTAAACAGGAGAGAAAGGAATATGAACAGAGTCAAATTAATTCATAGAAATTAGCTACTTATATGATGTTTCTTGTAAATAAAGCTCATCAAACCTAAGTGATAAGTCAGATTATTGCTATCCCCAAATGATCGCAAGTTTCAACAAACTGCATAGGCCTGGTACGATCCACGATCCTGGATCGCGGATCGCGGGATCGCCGAATCAAAATGGATCTTCCGGTGTGGTCCAGGCTAATGAAGTTTGAGTATTCAATCATGACTATTAAAAAAAACTAAATAAGAACAAAACCAATACCTTCTTTCTCTCCGCCCTCTTAATATTGAGCTTAGTTTGCGCCTCAGCAACGAGTTTACTATACTCAATATCTCCTATTTTTCTTCTTAACTTCTTGCCTAATCTCCCGGCCAGTTGTTTGGCAACACTTGCCGGAGTTGCTGAGTCACCAGTAGATAGCTCTCGAACTATAGGCGGTAGGATTATGTCGATGATTCTGTTAACTTCATCACCTTTTAAAGAGCTGATAACGTGGGTCCACATTGTGAATATTGATGTTCGCTAGAAGAAAAACTTAGTTTTATTTTGACTGCAGAGTATTTCTATTTAGTCGACTATGGTGGAAACATAAGTATGCAGTTTACTTTATTTCTTGAGCGATAAAATCGCTACTGGTTTCTCGCTCATCGCCAGCGATGGGACAAGTACCTTATGGGTCCGTTCTCTTGGTAGAAACCGGGCTTTAGCAACAGAGTAATTGGCTACATGACTGTCAAGTCAAATCAGCCTATTGGTGCCGGTTACCAGACTAAAAAGAGCCAATGTGCTATATTAATGACAGGTAGGTATCAGGGTAGCGGCCCTAACACAACATAATCGCCATTTCTCACATCACATCTGATTATAATCCAAAGACTGATTGCAAATACGAAAAAAAAATGTCAAATCAGTATCTTTTTACGAAACGTCAAATTTGTATGAAACAACACAGTTATGATGTCATAACTGTAAATCTTCAAATAATTTACTTTTAGTATATAATTTGCTATAGGCGTTAAATTGTGGCAAACGTATTTGTTCAGTGTTTTTTTAAGCGACTTATATAGCTGATTGTACTTTTCGAACTGTACAAAAACCAAATAAGATTCGCTGCATGATGCAGCATATTTGATGCGGCTTTAGACAGCCAATGTTGGCTACAGTAATATCAATAAAGGAAATATTTAATATGAAAGCGGCGGTAGCCTAATGGCTAAGGCATCGGTCTCGCAATCGTGAGGTCGCGGGTTCGAATCCTACCCATTAAACTACCGACGTGAACCCATTACTAACACAAGTCTTTGAGCTTAGTTGGAGTGGTTAACAAGATTGCTAGTAATGTGGGACCCAGTCCCACATTGCTAGTAACCTTTTTAAAAAAAAAATAACCTAAGATTATAATAATATTATCTTGGGACAACTTACACAACGTCATGTGATCCCAAACTAAGCAGTGCTTGTACTATGGAAACCAGACAACTGATATACAAACTTATATATTTCTAAATACATACATATTATAGATAAATTACACCCAGACACAGAATTAACCATCGTGCTCATCACACAAAGTTTTACCCTGTATGTGGATCGAACCCACGACCTCCGGCTTAGCAGTCAGGATCACTAACCACTAGACATTCGTATTATAATCAAGGGATTTATAATAAAACTAGCGGACGCCTCGCGGTTTCACCCGCGTAGTTCCCGTTCCTGTAGGAATACATGGATAAAAAGTAGCCGATGTCACCCGGGGATAGTGTAGCTTCCCAACGGTGAAAGAATTTCTTAAATCGGTCCAGTAGGTTTGAAGTTTATTCTTTACACACAAAAATACAAATCTTAATAATATTAGTACAGATATAGAAAACTTACGATGATCATAGAACTTGGTGCTTTAGCCACTTCTGCATTAATAGCCTTCCTCAATTTAAACAGGATCCAACGAATATTCACTTTGCCACCACCTTCAATCTCGCTGCTATCTGGTTCTGTTTTCTTGTACAGTTTAAAACTTGACATTGAATGCACTATTTTCAGTATTTGGAATAACACTGCTGTTACCTGTAAAAAATATGAAGGTTAGTTTTGAGGAATTTCTGAAACTCCAGTTTAATTTTTGTAAGTGTAAAACACAGGAAGAAGATAAACAAGACAACAATTTAAACTAAACTATATTCTTTATACCATACGGTCGTAAATCACATGGCAAATGATGAACTATTAGAACCGCAAGTGCTGTCAAGTTTTCCATTTTCAACCCATGTGTACGGGTCAGGTGGGGGGGGGGATTTGGGGTTCTACCTCCACCTCTCCCTTCGCATTTTTTTTTTTTAAATCTTAAAATACGACTTCCGCAGTAGGGTACAAGCCCTGTGTCGCGGAGAACTTTACAAACATACAAGTCACGGACACAAAGTACACCCAGACCCGGAACAACAATTTAAGAATCACTCAAAGTGGTGTCCCGCGTAGGAATCGAACCCACTACCTCTTGCGTAGCAGTCGGACACACTCCCACCGCGCCACAGAGACAGTCACATTCCAATATTAGGCCGGTGTTGTAAACCTGAAATTATTAGCACCCCCCAGCTGGCACTGCGTAAACCTTTGGTTCGCCCATGTTTCAACCTCAAGTCTATAAAAAAAAAATACTTTTCAGCCTCTTAGCCGCGCTTTCCCAGGATTGCACTGAGAGATAGACGGTAAAATACCATAAAAAACAATTACTAGTGATTAAGTAAATTGACTTCTAACCTGGTCAACTATTTCCTTAGAAGCGCCTGTGGTATATTGCGCACACAAATCCAAAACAAGACTCCTTATAGATTCCTCTGTATCATCATAAATAAAACCTCTATCACTTTCAACTTTTTTCTTCACGACATCATCCAATTCTTCTACATCAACTACTGACAATAACTGTCCTAAGATCTTCGCAGCTATTAACCTCACCCAGGAATGAGGATAAGCCAATAACGCTTTACATTGCTGGCCTATTTCATCATAATCTTGCAAATGCTTCTTATTTCTCATACTAGAAGCGCAATGTACTGTAATCTTATTAATTAAATTTAAAATTTGTATTAGACTATGGTCCTTTTCTTTTTGTTTTTCCTCATCAGTCTTATCATCTGTTTGGTCAAGTTTTATTTTGACGAATCGTCCTTCAGTTATGTCATTACTAAGTAGTAATATTTTGCCGCTAACTAAAGACAGAATTGTGTTGAGGCGGTTTTTAAATTCTTCTTCTTCAACGTTCACGAATCGTGTGCTTAATTGAGCTGCTAGTTCGAAGTGTACTGGCTGTTGAAAGTAATCAAAGAAACTCTGAATATTAAATGTTGTTAACAATGTTTAACTATCGTAAACAGTAATCGCTCAAATTGGGATACACATTTTTTTTAAAGACGTCTCCCGCAGTAAGGTACAAGTCCTGTATCGCGGGGGACTTTACAAACATATAGGTCACGGACACAAAGTACACCCAGACTCGTAACAACCATATGTGGATTATACAAAGTGGTGTCCCGTGTGGGAATCGAACCCACAACCTCTTGCGTAGCAGTCAGACATACTCCCACCGCGCCACAGAGGCAGTCAAAACAATATTTAAGTATATACTACATATTGGACCACAAAAAATATATTAGAGGATATCTAATAACATAATTATAGAATACCCTATAATATTTACTTTATAAGGCTTATAGAATACCGCAGTGAAAAAGGTTCGTATTTTGTTTCTGCATTGGTTCATTATTGTACCATTATATGTTTTAAATTTTTTGGCTATATGTCTATTTTCGTAATGCCTTTAATTTGCAAACATGAAAATACTTGTGTGCCCTTTTAACTAACACAATCGTTTGAATGTGGCCTTTACTCTATTTTAATATCCGATCAATAGAAAAATAAATCGAGAGTGAGTTAAATAAGTCTAGTTGTCGAGACTCACGTCTGACGACAGCCAGACTTATCTAAACCATTTGAAAAAAGTAAACTCAAGATACATGAACCCTGAAAACTATACACTACTTATTCTGTCAACTAGGAGTTATTGTAGTAACAGCTTTGGTAAATGCCGACTTCACATTATGCTATTCATAAAATGACTTCCCCAGAAAATGGGCTGCAAAGCAAGTCTGTCAAATTTCACTAGTATCCAGAATTCTTGATTACTGTAACTAAAATCAAGCAAATCATATGTTTATTTGTAAACTAGAGAGTATAAAAAAAAGGTAATTATCATTAGTTACATACCTGATTATCTTGAAAGAATGTAAGCACAAGATCAAAGAGTTCGTTTCTAATTTGCGTTGGGAATCGTTTCAACATAGCTTCTATGCACTGCGCGGCAGAAGCGCGGCATTCGGGCGCACTGTCGTTGATCATACAAGCGCCGAGAGCTACCATTAAATGAGACGCGTGTTTTGATAGTTGTGCCTGAAATAATAATAATATTATATACCTTTATTTTATAATTTCATTAAAGGTATTGGAACTGAATTCCAGTCATACAAAAGTCTACAAGAAAACTTAAAAAGTGAACGTACTAGTATTAAAACAGGGGGTTAGTTTGTTTAAAAATGCTAAGCTCGGAAATTACAAGGACTAATGATTTATTCACAATAAAATTATATATTAGGTAGATCCTGCCCATTATACTACCGACGCGAATCGTCTCCTAACACAAGCCTTTGAGCTTAGCTGGAGGGGTTAAGGAGATTGCTAGTAATGTGGGACTCAATCCCACATTGCTAATTATAAAAAAAAAAATTGTTTTGCAAAAGACTCTAACATCACTATCATTCAAATAAAATTCAATTCTGAGATCCATAGCAGGTGTTTTATGGTATATCACCAATACTGAAATACACCAACACCTTAAGGTCAAGACAGTGAAGGAGGAAATCCGAAATGCCTCAGAGAAACAAAAAACAAAACAAAATTACATAAACCGGCTCAAACGACATAACATTCTAGAGCTACAAAACCGAGAGTAGCACAAAGTTCCTGAATATGAGTAGATGACCTCACTGGAGAGCACACACACAATACCATTGTTCATTTATCACATCTGCTTATAGTCTTAGGACTGATCGCAGATATACGGACAAAAAATAATTACGGTAACCAATTCAGTGTTTGCAAAGTGTGTGTAATTCATGCGGAGAATGATATCATATCAGCATCAATAAACTCTTATGATGTCCTACTGTTGGGCACGGGTCTTCTCAGAAGAACTACTACAGATTTTAGAGGTAATTGCAATAATCGCCACGCTTGGCGAGCTGGTTGGCTATTGCAGTAAGGTTTTAAGTACACAGAGGACGCTGCTGCCCGTCCTCTGGTGTGATATCCCTTAGTCGCCTTGACGACACCCACGGGGATGGGGTGGTACTATTCTAAAGCCGGTACGGAGAATATCTATACATAATCATAACAAATTTACCTTAATTTAAATTATAGATTATTTATTTTTGAATAAGTTACAAAGCTACATACCACAAGCAGTTTATTAATGATCATCTCAAGGAATTTAAGCGACGACTCTCGTCCATGCTGCAGCTCATAGTTAAGTTGTGATACAAAGAAATCTATGTGCTTCTCTAAACGCTTGCCTGGAGAGTAGTGAGTTAGGTAGCTCACGAATATTATACGGGCTTCGTCCCTGTAACAAGAATTTGTTTTCTTGTTGAATAAAATAAATAAAATGGACATGATTTTTGTAGATTTAGATTCATCTACATTAAATCATGACCGAGATTTGTACGCTTTTTGACAAATATTATCAATTTTAATTCTAAGCATTTCACCAAAATTAAAATTGCTGTTGGTCTATACCGTGGGTTTATATTTACACAATTGGGTAGTTGACGTGGAAAAGTAAATTATTTTATACTAATCAGGTAAAAGTACGTAAGTAAGTTCAACATTCGTATTCGCAAAAATACGAATTATATAAATAAAAATCGGTATAAGTCAACAGCAATTTTAATATTGGTGAAACGCTATCCAACTAGCATAAATTAAAATGATTGAATCTGGATCCGCGACGAGTTAAAGAACTCACAAATACTGCATCCAACAAAATCTTCACAAACCTTGTTCGAAAAACAAAACATTCATGTTTCAGAAACAAAGTAAAATATTTAATAAACAATAAAAATACAACACAAAATCCCCGCCATGTTGTTTCACTAGGTTACTAGATTTAGGGAGCCAATTCACGTATTTAAAGCTAAGCAGTTGCAGTTAAGTTTCGATTAAAACGGCCATTTTCGTATTCTGTCCCTATCGGTCGGTCTTAATAATCTACCTATCGATGGCTTCGGTTACTAGAGGTAGAATTTTGACATCTTAATATATATAAATCTCCTGTCACGATGTTTGTCCGCGATGGACTCCTAAACCGCTTAACAGATTTCGTTCAAATTTGCACGCAATATGCAGTTTGGTCCAACTTGAGAGATAGGATAGCTTAGATAGAAAGAAATAGATTAGAGAATTTCAACAATTTAACAATAAATCTAAGTAAGACACATATAATGACATTTCAAAATAGAAAACCTTTACTTACTAATATGGATATTCACTATAAAGGGGAAGCGATTTGTGAAGTAGAAGCAACTAAATTCTTGGGATTGAATGTTGACAGTAATCTAAGATGGACTGTGCATGTAGAAGACCTTTGCTCAAAATTAAATTCACAATCCTACGCATTGTACATGCTCACTAAAAAATTAAACCTCACTGCGGTACTAACAGCGTATCACGGGTACACAGGAGCTTTATTAAGGTACGGAATTATGTTTTGGGGTAACTGCACGGAAAAGGAACAAGTGTTTAAAGCACAGAAAAAGTGTATAAGGGCAATGTGCAAGCTGCAACTAACAGATAGCTGTAGACCTTATTTCAAAAGCCTCAAAATACTTACTGTTCCGTGTCTGTACATGTATGAATTGATTGTGTTTCTAAGAACTAACATGGACATGTATACTAACTACAAGAGCAAGCGCCACAACTTGAAAGTCTGTTGTCCCCGACATAAAAGTTCAATGATGACTAATAGTGTTTTTTGTATGGCACCTCGAATCTACAATCTTCTACCAAATTTTTTATTGCATATTACGAATTTGCCAATATTCAAACGTACAGTTCAACATTATCTTTTAGAAAAAGCTTATTATAGTGTCAATGAATTTATCAATGATGTTAATAAATAAATTAAAAATAAGTACCTATGTATAATTTTATATTAAAATAAGGAAATAACTGTTATTGCATTAATGAATGATATCTGTATAATTAACTGTATAATTTTGTAACTGAGTATTAATTTTGATTAAGTTTATTTTAAATGTAAACCTATTATGTTTATGTTAATATGTACCTAATAATATATTGCATGCCTTAAGGCGGATAATGGAGAAACATGTACTTTATACAACTAACACAACAATTGTACCCATTTTCGCAATAAATGAGATTGATTGATTGATTGATTGAGATCTTTAATTATAGTCGCAATTTTATTTTATTGCAAATTATTTGTCCCTTAAAAGGTCTACAAAAAAGGTCCACGATGGTAGGTATATATATAATTTTTATCCTATACTTTTTACGAGAAATAATGGCTTATTTACGAAGCGATTTTAAGCAATACAGCATTAATAAAATATGTTACTTAAAGCTGCATTATCGGGAAGTAACATAGGCTATATTTTATTCTCAAACAACAAATTAGATCCTCACGAAAACAGCGTTTATTTATAGTGGAGAAATGTCCGTGCGAAGCCGGAGCGGGCCGCTAGTATTTTATATGGAGCTGATGTCAAATCTCTAGTATCCAAATCCATCGATAGTTAGATTATTGAGACCGGCCGTTAATCGGAACATAACCGCTTTAAATACGTGAATACGTACGTGAATTTAAAATATTTATTTCAAAGCATAAGATCGTAACTTACCTAGATTTAGCCGATTCGCTAAGTATACAAATCTTGGACACTTTATCCATTACTTCATGCAACTCTGTAGAGACCAGCCTGGCTTCTAATATAGCTTTGAGCAAAGAAAACGAATTTGTTTGCTTCTCATCATTCTGACAATCTTCTTCGGCGTACAACAAGAGAGTTTTGAGCTGGTCGGCTTCGAGTTTATAGTATTTAACGTTTCGGATTAGAACTGTAACTGCCTGAAATTGATATGAAATCAAATGGTGAATATTCGAAGATACACATATAATTATGGGTACCTTACTTTGTCGTCGTTGATGTGATGGTGTTATAATAAAGTTAATTACAGTAAAAAAATATACATATTAGCTAATCAGGCAAACGCCTTGCCTGATCACTACATAGTATAAAACAAAGTCGCTTTTTCTGTCCCTATATCCTTATGTATTCTTAAATCTTTAAAACTACGCAACAGATTTTGATGCGTTTTTTTTTAATAGATAGAGTGATTGAAGAGTAAGGTTTATACGCATAATAACATCCATTAAATAGTGGAGAAATAAGGAGCGGAGTAGCAATAAGAAACGTTGCAAAAACGGAGAAAATTTACGCAGACGAAGTTGCGCGGGTCAGCTAGTTAGAAATAAACGTGTAAATTGTAAACAAACATTTATTTCAGAGCATTTTATATTAGGTAAAGTGCTTTATAAGAAATGTCCGTTTACAATCAACATGTTGAGTATCTAACTTTTACGAGGGGGGGAGGGCACAAGAGTGAAAAACCAAATAGAATTTTGGTATTTAACTACACAACGTTTGCGATTTAATATCTACAAAACCAGGCACGTGCATGTCGGACCACGCACAATGTAGGATTACGTAGTCCCCCATCCAAATAATACGGCTTAAGAAGTGGGTTTTCTGTTTCATATGTTTCACTAACAACGTTATATAAGTATTTTTCAATGGAATCTGTTCGAAAATTTTATTACTTCTCACTTGATCTGCTGTTACTCGTTTAGTAGTAAAGCCTACTTAGCTGTGATAGTTTTCCTTTTAATTTCACTAGGTATATACAAGGTATAACAGAAAGGTGTGGTCATATTCAAGGGTTGGTATGTGCCCATGATACTGAGTGCACATACCTAATTTTATCGAAATCAGAGTACCCTAAAAAATATTTATGTATTATTTTTTTATTCGTTTATTTATGAATGAAAAAGTTATTAATTTTAAAAAGTATGACTTAAAAAGTTCTATGCCATAATAATTTAATCGAATTTTGTTCCAGTGGAGGTATAATTCTTATGCCATATGCCTTTCACTACTGTATTTTGACAAAAAGAATATGCTATAACTATGTAATAATAATGCAACCAGTTATGACACCATGGCAGGTGCAATACTGATAACATACCCTAACCGCTGCTGAAATTCGACCACACCTTTCTGTTACACCCTGTATACTACTGCCGTATTTTTTTTACCTAACATCAACCTTAATAGGTTGATGTTGGGTATGCGAAAAAAATTGCTGACAGAGGGGGGCCACATCACTCTAACAAAAAAAAACACTTTAAAGCTTAATATTTCACAAACAGATCTCTAAATCGAAAAATGGACTTTCCAACCCCTAAATGTTTTTAAAAGATTTATCTAATGATACCCCACACGATGGGGTAGGTGAGAAAAGAAAATTACATCCCTACTTTACATACATAATCACAAGTATATGTGTATATGACGTATGTAACATGTGTATTCATGCAAAATTACAGCCTTCTGGCACTAACAGTCTCTGAGGTTAGCTGCGGACGGACGGACGTAGCGACACTATAAGGGGTCCGTTTTGCCCCAGGCTAGGGACCCCAAAAATGTAAGAAGAAAATCGAAAATACTGACCTTAAAAGCATTCCTGACTAAATGATAATTATCATTCTGCTTACTGATTTCGAAAGTAGCATACTTATGCAAAATCAAAAATATCGTTTTGACTATATCTTGAACCATTTCTTCTAGTGTAGGTGTGCTAACTCTTATAGTCCACAGCGTAGTTATACATTTCATAGCAACAGTCGTCACTTTAACATGGTCGCTATTTAATGCATCGACTAGCAAAGGTATTAATGGATCTACGAATGCCCTGCAATCCATTCTTGATACTTTCTCTCTCTTCAGAATCACATATAATATATTCAAGCTAAATTCAACCAATACATGAGCGTTTGCTTTACCAGATAATTTGACATTCTTAGCCTGCGATTCCTTATTACGTTTAGGGGTCTCAGGAATAATAAAGCAATCAGGCTTCGCTCTCAACATCTTTTCTCTTTGCTTTTCAGTTATTTCTCTCTTTGGAGCTCCTAGTACGAATTCTGGTATACTTTCTGAAGCCACACCGTGTAAGAATATGAACAGGGATTCTATATCAATGAACTTATTGGTCACCAAACCGCTGGTTATGTGCATCAGTGCTTCTTGAACTTTCAAAACAATTTTCTTCGAATGATGCTTTTGTAGAACTTCTTTGAATGGTAGTATGAGATTAATAAGACATTGTTCTGTAATATTCTGAGAGACAATCATAAGTGTCACGTAACTTTTCTTACTAGGCTTCGCTTCTGGTGTCTTGTAGTGCAATTTATCAACTTCTTTTTCTTCCGATAACGCTCCAAACAGATCGTTAGTACACACATCTATTACGTAATGAAGGCTATCGTTGAGCTCTCCAGGTTTGAAATCCGCTTTCAAAGCATCCAAAACGGTGTGTATAGTTGCTACTAATACGTGAACTTGGAATCCTCTAGTAAGTAACAAAGTGAGGTGTTCTAACAAGACTCCTAAGTACGAAGTACCGACGGTCATCATGATCTTTTTGACGATATCACGCGCTGTGATTCTTACTTGTTTAAGCGGTGATTTTAAGAAGGAACATAGTTTGATGATAATTCTAGAAAGAAAAGGAAAATATTTACGTTATATTTAGATATTGTATTTCAGGCTATCCACAAACGTGCCTGTCACTAACGGGCGCGAGCGTTAAGCGACAAAGACAAAATATATGGGCCCGCTGTCCCACCGATTTACTATACCTACTAGTAAGACAACGGATAGCAATCGTTCACTGAATATCCATACACGTGTAATCATTTTTAAATTTATTAATAAATTTAATTTTTGCAGCCGACAGACCGACACTGAAGGCGGCGACGAAATCAACCAAATAATTGAAATGCAAACAAAATCTATAACTAAAACATTAATAATAAAAAAAATTACAAAGTATTATCAAATACGGTTATACTGTTTTTTATCATACCTATAAATCCTTCCTTATACATAATACTTTAATAACTCTTTCTACTCTATTTTTAATGTATTTGCTAGTTAAAATGTTGTTTTAACATTAACAGCGAATTTTCAAATCACCATACCCATAAAGCCACATTCCACAACTTACCCAGGTAGCTGATGTTTTAGCAGATCTCCTGGTAACCTCTGCAACAGTTTCACAAGAGCCAAAGCTATCGGCACTCTCAACATGTCTTCCTCTTGTCGATCAAACCCAGTGCGTCGACGATTCACCTTATGAGATTCTTCGTGTTCCGTCATTTTACCGATGGATCTAAAGAAAAATATTAAAAGAGTTTGAATGATTACAGTTTTTCTTACCTTAATGTATTTGATATAAAGAATTAAGTATTAAAATGTGGATGAAAGAAGCATCGATAGTTAAATTTAGACCCGTAACAACCATTAGTTTTTTGAAAGAAGAGAAGTCTAGTGTACTAAAATTATATATATAAAGTATATCTATTAACATTTCAGTGTTGATTGAATTGTATAAGTTCTCCTCAAAAGTCAAAAAAGTCAAAAGTACTTTATTCACTTAGGTTACAGAATGCAACGCAGAACGTCAGACAAAATTTGGAGTGAAATGATTCTACATTTAATGCAAGTTCGCAAGAGTAAAGCCGTGAGAAAAGAACTTGGCACTAAAACTCATGGCCACTTTTTTAAAATGCCAATTATTACAATATATTTGTATATACACAGCTATGCCAGTAAGATGCTGCAACCATTACACCATGTAACTCACATAAGTACGAAACGTAATTATGATACCTCAAAAATGTAGACAGATATATTACTTATAGATGCCTAAAAGATTATATACAACAAGAAATCCAAAGTTTAAGAAAATGCTGTAAGAGTTTAAGCAAACAAATAAAAATGCAAATATTAAATCACTTACCGATTTAATTGGGGTAGTAATCCAACCGTCAGCGATTTAATAATCCTTTTCGCTACCGAGGGCGATACATTTGTTATTCTTTCAAACGCTGGCACATTTGATATTTCTTTGCTTACGTCTTCATTTGCGGCTTCATCATCTGCCACTTGCAATTCAGTTTCCTCATCTATATCTAATTCTTCTTTGGTATGATCTTCATTTTCTTTGTCTTCTTCAATATTAGATACGTCTACATTCTCTTTATTATTCTCTTTCCGAATTTCAATATTTTTAAATTTATGAACACTAGCTGTCAAAGCTTTTGGTATATCTATATTTTTGACTTTAGAAAAATCAAAATGAAAAGCATCCATAATTCCTATTAAGATACGAGTCAATTGCTTTTGGTGTTCGGATGAGTGACGCATCTTATTCAAGTATAGCTTTAGTATTACTTCATAATGATACCACGGTAATAATCTACAACATGTAGATACTACTTCTAGACATGCGTCTATTAGAGTATTTTTATCTGTATATTTATCGTCACAAATATATACAGTCGCTAAGGGTAATATAAAATTAGTCAAAGTCCTTGGTGTAGGACATTTTGTTACCTTCTTTGCGACTTTGCAGAATTTAAGCAAAGCTCTTACACGTCTATGCATTTGTAGATGGCACATGTTTTCAAAGAAGTCAACTTCTATATCCTCTTTGTTAGTCAATTGTGCTAAGTCAGTTAAAACTACATCTGCATCGGGACATTCTCTCGCTAATTCTCCAAGTAAAGCAATACACTCGTTCCTCAAAATTTCATTTTTCATATCTCTTATACCAGTTGATATAAGTGACAAAACCGTATCTCTGACTAAAAATAGGCCATCATTCGTCGATCTATACTTCAATAGTAGTTTCGGTAATATTTTCTTAAGGCATAACCCTGCGCTGTCTCTCAAACCAATATCTTTCTCAGTACGAATGAAGTAAAAGCAGTTATTAACGATAAGTATTGCTAGGTCTACGTCAATTTCATCTTTGTCTAATAGCTGATAGATTTGCTTATACGCATCTATTCTTCTATCAAAATCTGGTTGTTCAATCCATCGTTTGTTAAAAGCATTCAATTCCGTAACAACATTAGCCATTCTAGCCAGTATATCGTTATTTTTAGGAGCGCTTTCTGCGATGGATGCTAGTAACTTAATAAGCAATTTTCTAACATCTACTGGACTGACTTTATTAAACAAAACAGCTACATTCTTTATGTAGACTTGTGGATTTGAACTATGGCCTAGTAAATTGATGATAGTGTTAACAGCATATTCCATATTTTCTTCTGCCATATTCATACATACTTTCTTTACTAATATTGGGAGAAGCAAATTCAGTAGCTCATCACATAGATCAGGCGAAGCTACCAATTCAGTTACTCTTGAAAGTATTAATAAATCCCTCTTATTTACTGTATTTGACTTCGCAGAATTAGCCATACGTCTTTTCATTACTTCTAGTATACTTGGTATATGCGGTATTAGAATTTTGCTACCGAAATTAATGTTTTCTACTGAAGTTTCAACTGGCAAGGCACTAAATGATTCTATAGCTATAATTCCTTTATCCTCTTCGTCTTCTGTTAACGTCAAAAGTTTTTCTATCATGTCTAAAATCATATTTACTACTCCAGAACTTGTTTTAGGCGCTAATAAAAGTTTAAATAGGGCTGGTAGTGGACTAATTGATTTCTCTTCTGAGGAAGTCGCTAGTAGTACATAATATCTGGGATTCTGAGACCAAACATTGAGAAGTCTCAAAAGAGCTGTTGGGCTGTGAATACCTTCAATATGTAATTTAGGAATCAAAGGCCAAATCAAAGTTTCAAATACCACAAACAATTCCTCTTTATTCCAAGGATATTTGTTAAATTGTTCGAATATCTTCCTCAAAGTACCCAAAGAGAGAGTGCGAAGATTTTTCATAACTTTTACATATCCTACATGTACTCTATCACCTTGGCTTAACACAACAGAAATTGTGGAAGTAATTGCATAAAATATATTGAAGAGTTTGCCAAGTAATTCGTCGTTCATGTACCCGCCGAAATATTCTCTTACCACGTCAAATAAATTCAACATGCTATGTAATTTTCCGGGACTCGTAATAGATTTCAAATCTATTTCAGATGTTATGCTCTCCATTATATCACGAGGTTTCATATCTAAATACTGTTTGTGGTATGTAAAGGCCATTTCAATGAACATTTTTATTTCGTTTTCATTACAGCCAGCTAAGTATCGCATGACTAAAGACCTCCTAGATTGTCCACCTCCTTTCTTGTCTGCTGCAAGTTTTGTTGTCATTTTACCATAAAGTATTCTGAGTATTATCGGCACTACATGTTCTCTATCATCGATATGAATATTTTTAGCATCTTCAGTAATTTTGAACTGCGTTAGTTCATCTTTAAATTTCTTTTCGTCTACTAAGTTACACAGATTGGTTTTGTAAGGTACAATACTCTTATTTTTATAATTAAGAACGCAATCTAAAGCATACTTTTGAAGTCCCGGATTTTTATGCTTTAGGAATTCCATAAAAAGTTCCCAGAATACCGGTTCCTTGTGCAATGCTCTTGGGTTTTTAAATTGAGCTAGGACTTGCATTATATTAATCAGCGTTTTGAAAATTATTTTGCCTGATACTGATTCTTTTGCATCATCTATAGCTTCAATCATTTCTTCTATATTTTCCAAATTTTCTTCAGCTTTTTCATCATCTACTTCCATTTTATTATCCCGTGTTTCGACGTCAATTTTCAAAGCATTCATATTATCATTTCTTCTATATTCCTCTTCAATAAAATTTAAAAACAAAACGACCACATCCCGATTCCTAGCTTCACATACTTGGATGCGATTCGTCATTACTTTTAAAATCAGGTTTCTATAGTTATACAGATCAGGCCTTTCGGATATACTATTATAATCTGAGTATAAACCTTTAAGAATTACAAAATTTGTGTCAATTTCTTCATTAAATTGAAACTGTTTTAGGTTCTTTTTAGCATTTAGGAAAGCAGATTCTAACGCTGTATGAAATGTAGGCCAAAAATCATCAACATTAAGAGCATTGCCGTATCCCGCGGTAAATTCAGTGACAGGTTCCCATAGCAATTTGAAGTTTACATACAGTACTCCTAACATATAATTTAATGCATATAAATGAAAATCGGTATCCTTAGCTAAAGTATACTGTGTAGTATTAAATGTCATCTTTTGCAATATATTCAACTGAGTTCTATACTCTTGAATGGATGGTGAAATAGATTCAACTGAATAACAATGACTGAATATAGAAAATTTCTCAGCAGTACCACCGATTTCCACTGTTTTATTCAATTCATCTAAGTTTTCGAATAATTTGTAGATATGTGTGGTTAGAAGACGTACCTGAAATTAAACAAAACTTGATTAAAGTTAATTCCAATATGAGTTCTGAATACAAAAAATAACCATTGAAAATTTCCCAGTCTAATAAGTCCTGTTTGTCCAGTTTTTATATAAGAATAGCAATAAATTCATCCAGACAAGGATCATAATTAAATCCTACTAATATTTTAAATACGACAGTTTGTGATAATTAATACAGGGTGTATATTTAATCCCTGTCCGATCCGTTAATGTATTGTTGAGTTTTATGTTCCCATTCGATTTACTTACTAACGATTGTTTTTTACAAACGATTTGAAGACATATGGGAAAACAGCTGGAGGCGTATATATATTATATATATTTTTTAGCATTGTTAACAGAATACCTACAAAGGGACGGACAGAGATTTAATTTGCACGTTGTATATGGTTGTGAGGGAGATAGTAAGTAACTACTTCTCGTAAAACCACTAAACGAATTATGATGCAACTTTATAGTAATTAATTAGCATATCAAAATAACACATAAGCTACCTGTTAGAACGATATCTCGAATCCACATAGTGGACCCACAGAAAAAAGCTGGTAAATATAAATTCTTACTCACCACATGAAAAGGTGAAGCAACATTGCTCCTCAAGTACGAATCAACTAGAGATAAATATGGATATGTCAATCCATTTTCATGTTCATATGCTGTCAAATACAAATCCAACAAATGCAAAGCACAAAGGTAGTTTGGATCGGATGCACATGGTAACAAGACAGGCAATAGCACTTCTATATTGCATATATCTTTCAGTTTCTTACAATTAGATATATGAATAGCACTTTCCATAGCAACTGCTAATATAAAAAGCACCTTTCTGGCACATCTTGACAAAGCAGTTGTATCACAATGAAACTTATTTTCTTTAGATTGATTCTCGAGATTATAATTAGTTAAAATCGTTAATAACTTTGCTATAAGCTGTCCTAAGTTCTTGATACAATAGTCCACGTCAATTTTTTCAACATGAGGCAAGCAAAACAGCATGTTTGTCAATTTAACTGAATTCTCAACATGTTTTTCTATATCTTCAGATAAAACAATGTCAAAATGTTTCATAAAGCTTGGCAGATTTTTACCGAAATCAATGGGATACTTCACCCATTCAAATAGTTTTATTCCATTCATAGATAAAGGTGATTTATTTAAACATATTTTCGTTAGTGTGCCCATAGCATCATTATCAAAATTCGACTGTATAATAAATTTTATAAAAGGTGGCAGAATGTGCAAATCAAATTGTGAATAATCAATAACATTTTGAACAAAATTTATAAGAATGTTTGGAAAAGGTAATGGCAGAAGTACTTTAACTATGATGCCAGCATGTTCTTGGGATAAAGATACATTTGGTGACAGCAGTAGTACAGCTCCAATTTGCGAACAAACTTCTAGAACAGTCTCTGAACTCTCCTGACAAATCACTTTGACCAGTAAAAGCACAAACTGGGGAGGATTAGTCAAGTACCTTCCTTTCTCATGTTCTATCACTTGACCAGCAAGCCTCAATATATATTCTAAGCCATTACTTTCACTATCATCTGTCTTTAATATTTCTTCTGTGAACTTCATAATACTTGTCCAAAATATTCCATACTCCTTATGTGAAATATTGTTCAAACTGTCTTCTATAGTTTGGGTTAAAACTTTGAAAAGTACTTCTTGGTGTTCCTTGTTGTCTTTGAGATGTTCAAGTAATAAAGGCAGGAAGGTTTCAATACAGCTGTGGAATTTACCACTGACTCCTCTCAATATTTCAAATATGAGATGACCACATCCTGAAATAGCCTAGAAAAATAAAAATAGGATTTGTCACAAATATTGTAAGTATAGAAAGAAACTGTACTGGATACTTGATCAGGCTGCCGAAGCCAGAAAAGATCTACACGCGGACACCAAAAAATAAAATCGCCCAAATAATAATTGGAAAAGTTACATTACAAATTATTTACTGCATGACTCAGTTTTGTAACATATTTTACTTAAAACATAAAGACAATTGAAAGCCCTATGTTACAAAAGTGAGGGCTTAGTGGCCAACAATTTATGAAACAAAAATAAAACACTTACATCATCATTACTCTGCAAATAATTCAGTATAAGTCCAATAAACTTCTTCTTATCCCTGATATCTCTGGCAACGAAAGCGAAGCTTTCAGCTGCAAAGTTATTTATATACTGTGGTTGTGTTTCACTCAATAGAGGTATAATCCTTTTTAGGACTATTGCAATATCTTTTTTTAAATAAGGTTTTAATACTTTGAATAAAAATGCTAAGCAAACTAAAGTCCATTCAAGTCTTTCTGCATCCTTTGTGTTTAGCAAAGTTATAAGTATGTCTAGAAATTTTGGAAAATGTGGATAGAAGTCTTCTCTTAAATCCTTTGCAATTGACACAAGAATTCTGAAATAGAAAATTATGGGTATTATATTATACTGATGTCATATTGTAGATTTGTATACCTTGAGTTACATTATTGCAATTTTCATAGGGATCTCAATTTTTTGACAGCAAAGTATAGCCTATATTTATTTATTTATTTATTTATTTAAAACTTTATGCACAAAGTTGTACAAAGGTGGACTTAATGCTAAAAGCATTCTCTGCCAGTCTACCTTAGGGTGATGTAGAAATGGAATGTGTAAGTGCAGTAACCTAATTATAAAATAAGAACTTCCTTATTATTCTTACATAATACACAAATAAAACAATATAACTATACAATAGTATACATACTTACAAAAATACATACATACATATATAACTATACAATAGTATACATACTTACAGCAATACATACATACATACATAAATAAATACATAGATACAGACTAATATTACTCCCTGATAAAGTAGCTTCCTGTCAATGCAAACAAACAATCAAATCTTTCCTATTTATAATATTAGTATTAAAAATTTTTCCGGTCTGTTTGTTTTCATGTCAGTCTGTTTCTAATTTTAATCTATATTAGACTAGGCAACTATATTAGTAATATAAATGAAAATAATTACACATTTTTCTCTACTTTGTATGTCTACTTAAAGACAAAATATTTGACATTAATAGTCTATTGATCTCTCCCATTTGAATAGATATCGTAAAATCAAACATTATTTATTCACTTGGGAATCAAAATACTACACTTGTGAAAGTCGATTCTACATGTACATGACAATCCTGTGACAGAGAGCCAAGGCAACAAAAACTAGCCGCCACTGTTTTCAAATTGCTAATGTTTACAATGTTTATTTGTTTATTAACTGTATATGTAGGTAAGGTGCTGCTACCATTCCATTTTTTTTTTATTAGAAAAAAGATAACTAGCAATGTGGGATTGAGTCCCACATTACTAGCAATCTAAAAATAAAAAGCTTGTGTTAGAAGTGGGTTCACATAGCATAATGGGTAGGATTCCATTATACACCATATTACAGGACTGATGAAAAATATTAAAAGAAGAAGACATGACATTAAATATATCAACTTCAATGGGTGCAACATAGTAGGAGTACCCACTTACAATGTAAAAACTATATCCGCTTAAATATTGGCCAAAGTATAGCTACTTAATGAATATGTATAAATGTTTTTCAAAAGAAAAAAAAGATTTGTCTGAATTTATCATGCAAAAACTTTACTTACAAAAGTAAATCATTTTCTTAGCTAATACCTAAGAAAAATATCAAACATCGACAACAATGTTCTCCTAAGTAAAATACCATAAATAAGGAGCAAGAAACTAGATCTTACTACTCAATCAATGATTATTTAATTGATAAAGATAATTAAATTAAATAATCATTGATTGAGTAGTATGCTCTTTGTAAATGTAAATTTTTAGGACACAGTTATTAAACATAACGCAAAAGAGTTTTTATTTTTAATCTAAAAGTTTTTTTAAAAGTTTTATGGGGCTGGCATAGTCACCTATCTCATTCACAATGGCTTCTCCATAGAAGCCAATGTGAATGAGATAGAAGTAATTATCTAGAAAAAAAAAACACAAAATGAGAAAGTATATATCAATGGCTCCTATGTATACTATCATATTTTTAAATGCAACTTGCAAGGAAGCAATTTAGAGATAGCTGCATTGAGAGATGCTTTCTTGACCTGATCTTTGGGCTTTACATCTGTTAGATTTGTCAGCATATGAACATGAAAATGGATTGACCTATCCATATTTTTTTTTCTCTAGTTGATTGGAATTTGAGGAGCAATGTTGGTTCGCTTTTCCATGTTGTAAGTAAGAACTTACATTTAATCATTTTGTTCCGTCTATCACACTTATATCTCTAAATTACTTTCCTGCAAGATGTAGTACATGTAGGAGCCATCAATATAAAATTCAATGTGTAAGTTTAAAAGTTATAAGAGTTGAAACATGTTTGAGTATATTAAAGTAAGGTTTATGTAGGTTAACACCCATATACTAAAACAATATTTAAGTTTGTGTTGTGCTTAAAAGCATTTTTGTTGCTAGTTTTTTTATAATTTACTTAGTGACAAAGGCATCATTACTCCGTAATGATGTCCTAAAACTAAGTAGTGTTTGAGTATTTAGCCATTTTAATTCTTTTGATAAACTTACTCCAACAGTGGTTGTAAACATAATGGATCCTCAAGCTTCAAATATCTCTCTAATATTTCTATAACTTCCTCCTTCTTGTGAACCAACTGTGGTACTGTTATAATACCAAAGACCTCCTTCCTAAACTTTTTAAAATTCTCAGTCAAGTTGAGTACATGCCACTTTTGTAGAGCAACAAAGAAATGAGTTTCATTCTCATCAGGCTGCTGTGCATATACATGTTCAATGTGATATAAGGCTGCATGGCGTATGTCAATGCCATTTATCCTTTCGGCGAAGGGAACGAACTGAAAAAATACAAACCTTTTTAAATCACATAAAAACAGCAGTAAGTTATTGTCTCGTAAAATGTAATTTCGTGTAAGTAAACAGAAACAGGAGCAGATAAGGCAGTACATCTAAAAATATGTATCTAATAAAAATAAAACCGCACTTAACCTAAAATCAAGAATATAATAAATTAGGCGGTATTTGACTTACTCGAAAAGTATTCGTAGTTTTGTGTTTAACAGGTTTACTTTTCATCTTTAGTTTGCTAATTCAATGTCGCACAATATCATATATAATAACAATTCTCAAAAATGTAAATAAACCCACATGCCGCACATGAAATGAAACTGCACACAAGACATATTTGGCATTTGACTTGACAGTGACAGATGACAGTAATTAATGTTGTCACACTTTAGTTAAAAAAATGGTTATATACAAACAGTCCGATCCGTCCGTCCGATCTATGTTGGATTCTAAGCGAAGTGCATATTAAGTAAACACAGTTTTATTCACTACGGGCCTCGATGGAGCCAATTGGATATTTTAAATCGCCCATACCGCCAAGCCCCGCTGGAACCAATAGGCTCCAATGGGACCACTCCGTTAATAATATTTCGTGTGCGTTGCCCCAGCAGTCTCTTTTCAGGATATAAATGATACAGATTTTCAGTGCAACATGCCGTTGAAATGCGCGAACTGCGTGAAACTTTTTCGCAATGATGGTCCATTGCGAAAAAGTTTCACGCAATTCGCACATTTTTAAAATAGGTAGGAAGTTATCAAAAATAGACCTAAATGTGCATGCAAAAGCTAAATTTGTGCATCGTAAGGTTTTCGGGTTATTTGAGCTTTTGCTGGAGTAATGTTTTGCTGATGGCTAAACCTCTCAAACTACTTAGTGAAATATTATAATTTTTTTAACATGAATAGGTGGCAATTGGTGCTCTTTATTGTACTTGTTTTTTATTTTATTTAGTTACACCGTTTACTAGTTATGGGACACATTTTTAAAAAGGAAATTAGATTCTATTTTCCAAACTAGAAGATCTAGAAAGCCAATGACGGGTTTTGTTTATACCTCTCATTTTTCTCATAATCCCACAAAACTTCATAAACCTACTTCAATCCATTTATGATCAACATTCAATCGACTAAGTTATTTTGAACATAAAATTAACTCCTTATCAATGTTGATAAACTTTCGCGATTTGTACAAATTATGAAAATATATAAATTACTCGATCGTCTTAATCGATTAAGACCCGTAAAATATATATTTTCATAATCCTAATCAACGATCTAACAGTTAAATGAATAGTATTACTAAACGGTGAATTTTATCTAATATATGTATACTTAATTTCAGCTGAAAATATGCTTCCGTTTACATAATAACAATAAAAAAACCTACCATAACCTCTATACAAAGATTAACCGTCTAAATTAAAATGATATGAAAAAGCGGCCGTCCGGTACATATGCCTTCATTCTTAAATTAGTATGATTATTATTTACGTTTTGGTACAGACGTGCAGACAAGTGGTTATTTTTAAAAATATTAATTTTTAATTTGAGAAAATAAACACGAAAAAGTAAACATCTAACTGATCAGGTGACTTAGTTCAACAAAAAATAGAATGTTCAAAATGATCAGTCATATTTTTTCGGCTTTATTAATTTTATGTTATTTTGTTCCTAATTTTTGTGTTTAGTGGTTTTGTCTATTTAAAAAAAATGTGTGGCCCTCGGGGACTGCCGCGGTAAAGCTATTGCATATAATTTTTTATCAAGTTATGCAATTATAATTATTTATTTATTTTTTATTTATGATGTATTTTTTTTTTCTTTTCATTACATTTCGGAGTAGCCCGTCTCGATCCGTGCGAGCTTCGTACAGTCGTACCATATGCATATACGTTGGCAAAGCAAACGCTTGGCCGAGCTACATGGTAGGCGGAGTGGAGGGGTGTGTGTAGATTTTTTTCGTTACGGAATTTGTTGATTTGGTCGCCACGCTCAAAGCCCGCGATAAAAGCTATGCAATAGCTTAAAAATTATGCAATTACATAGCAAAAGGCGGACTTAATGCCATATGGTTTTAGCATTATTTGCCAGTCTACCTTTGGGGTGATGTAAAGGTAATTAATATGTAGGTGCAGAATGTTCAGAGCTAATTAGGGAATAATTTTATTATAAATAAAAAAAAATAACTTGCAATGTTCGTTTGTTCGGGTCTAATCTTAGAAGCTAAATTAATATCACTTCCTGACATTCGATTGAACACAAATTTAGTTTATTTTTTTAAATTCTTGGATAACTTCGGCGACCACGCAATAATATGGTACATACTTAGGTACTATAGAGCTGGTCTGATGATGGAGTCGGAAGATGACCATAAGATCTCCGAAACAAAAACAAGATAAACTCATTGCATTTGGGCTCGTTTGATTTGTCTTGACTAGTGCTCTGGTCCTTGATGATTTCCAGGGTCAGATGATGCAACTATGGTCCTATCGATACCTTTCCCATTTCCGATGCATTTTTATCTATATTGTCTTCTACTCTTAGATATATTTTTATACTTGGGTTGTTACGCTAAGCCGGGAGCCCTGCAAGAGCAAGGGCCGGGAGGTAGCCCGGCTTGCCACCCCCTAAGGCCGCCACTTTTACTTAATCTCTATCAATAATATAAAGCTAATGATAATGAATGCTAAAATAATGATAAATGTACGTTTATAAATCTTCAAAATAATGCAAATTTGATTTCGTTAAGGTTACGAAGTTGGAGGTAATTCTTTTGATCATTTGACAACATTGATGACCTTGCAACAAGCTAGACTCTGGACTGGACGAACAACGTGTCCAACATGTTCACCATTATTTATGCATATTGAGCACTTATTATTTTATGAACAACGCAGTGCAGATAAAAAGTAAGATAACGTTAGATTAATTTTATTGGATAACATTATTTATCAAATAATTATTACGTAATATTTGAATAATTTCTTCTATCACAATTTTATTAAAGTTACATTCAGTCAGCCAAAAAATAGCAGAAATCTGTCAAATTCTCAGCTGGCCGATTGATTGATACGATACGGGTAGGTATTTTGTTTTTCATGTTTGATAGTTTGTTATCAGTTTTATCTTGAAATTGGTTATTTTTGTTCTTTGTATTTGTTAACATTCTAAACTACACTGCTACACTCATGCTCGCCAGGTTTGTGAATTCGTTGCCGACCGGCATATCGCAACAAATTACGAAGATCTACTTTCAAGGTAACTACAGAATTAAAAATATTATATTATTCTACAAAATGTAGATTGTTGTCCCAGATGACAATCAACCTATCATGGGCAATAGACACTGGTTAAAGAGAACTAAACAATAGAACTTAATGTTAAACAAATTCAAAGTCGTCATTTTTATTTTATTTTTTTTATAATGGCACCGAAAAAATTAAAAAACATGGGCGTACGAAAAAATAGAAGACCACAAAAGGGTAAGACTATTCCCCTACTGCTAGGCGATCGTACCGAGTATTTTTATAAAGTAATTTCGAAGTAGCTGCATACTTCACAATGTTAATTCAAAAATTCTTCTATATTATTTTACTTGTCAATGTGAACTGGATTCAAAACATGCCCATGGTACATACACATTATGGTAGATATAAAACCTTACTATATACCCAGACATGAACAGTTACTTTAAACCAGTGGCTTCCAGCCTTTTTGACTATTTTTACCCCCAACATCGGTCAAGTGTGAGTCGTACGACGGTGTGGGGGGGGGGGGGGGGGGATGAGGTGGACACCTGTGAAATATAATTTTAGGTATGATATGTCTATGTCACAAATAAGTATTATTTCGATTTTTTTTAGTGCTACTCCGCAATCAACGAGGGTCACATAGTCACCAAGAGGCACATAACTACAAGACCATGGACATTAAAATACTGCCAGCTCTTCAAGACAACTATATGTACTTGATTGTGGATAAGGCAACTAAGGAGGCTGCTGTAGTAGATCCTGTTGAACCCAAGACTGTTCTAGCAGCTGTGGAAGAGTCTGGCGTCAAGCTTACAACTGTGTTGACTACTCATCACCATTGGTATCGACACATAACATGTATTTTTGGGCAAAAGAGTATTACAATTAGCCTTATTCAAAATATCAACCTTATTTGATAGTAATAAAGTTGATTTTGCAACAACAGAAACATTTAAAAAAGAAATGATTATTTGATTGAAATAAGCCCTTGAAAAAAAATTTGTCATTCTATTTCATCAAAATCCATTCAGTAATTTTTTGATTTTACATCCATCCATCCTGATAAACTTTTGCATCTATAATATTACTAGGTGACCTGAGCAACATTGTCTGCGTAAATTTTCCCCATTTTTGCAAAATATTTCATTGCTACTCTGTCCTATTGATTGTAGCGTGTGTTATATAGCCCATAGCCTTCCTTGATAAATGTTCAAACACACTCTTCAGCTTTATAATATTAGTATAGATTGGGGCTGCCATATTTTTAAGTGTACTTTAAAATACTTTATTTTCTTTACTAGGGATCATGCAGGAGGAAATGAAGAGCTGGTAAAACTACACCCTGGTCTCAAAGTCTATGGAGGCGATACCCGTATTGGAGCTTTAACTAATAAAGTGATGCATGACACCCAGCTTAACATCGGAAACTTGAATGTTAAATGTCTCTTCACTCCGTGCCACACTTCTGGTCATATCTGTTACTATGTAACTTCTGATAAGTTTGTGGACACTGATTCTGCAGTATTTACAGGTAATTAACAGGATTTTGTGATATGGGGGGGGGGGGGGGGGCTGCAAAAACCTAAATTATTTTAGTTAGTTATAAGAGGGCATAAGCCTCTAAACACAGAAGAGGCTTTTGTCCAGCAGTGTGAAGTATAAGGTTTATAAAGTTCAGAATTTTGACTACATTTTGGTCTCTATGGTTCCTTGTATTTAATTTTTTTTGCCCATTTGCCATTGTAGCTTTGGTCCACCCCCATCGTGCGTGCGATTCACACTTGTCGGGCTAAACGAAACAGGTACCCCCCCCCCCTCTCGTGAAGAATAAAATCGCTCATGCACACAACACAATACTTTGTGTGATTATAGATCACACAAAGTTTGTCCTTGTCCTTGTTCCTAGTCTACTTATAATTTGTGTTGTGTTATCTTCTGAGATGCACACTTTTTAACCACCTTCATAAAAAAGGTGGTTCTCTGTTTATGACACCTGTTCCACCAACGGTGAGAAAGCGAGTAGCGAATTTAACGCTTAAGATACGTACATACTTATGTAGAGCATGTGTAAACAAAAGAGATACAGACATTAATAGTTGATGGCTGACCATTCATTCTGCTACCTAATACAATCGTTCATCATCATTGGGGTAATCGTGCGGAGGTTGCGGGGCCGGACGTAACGGGTGGAGGGACCAGACTCGCCGTCGGTGAGTCTGATCCGTCCATACGCTGCCCACCCGCTGCGTCGCACCCACACCCCCGCTCGATTACCCCATCTAGATGACTTCGTCGAACGACTGTATTAGTTATAAGACTATGCTCGATTCTGCATATCTTTTGTTTACACGGACATCTACAATATACATCTATTGTACGTGTCATGGGTACGATTTCCACCAACCGGACGAGGCAGGAGCGCAGCGCAGCTCATTTCACACTGTGCCAGAAGAAATTCAAACTTCTAAATTTAGCCATAAGTTTTATAATTGAATGAAATTTAAACTGCTTGGAACTCGGTTACATCCGCGCGAATACGGACGGCGGCGCTTGACTGCCGCCGCGTATGCTTGTGTTGTATTCTTGTCGCTGAGAGCATGTTAACGGATACGCGAGCATGGTTCAAGCAGATTGTGGCCGTCGGGCGGACGCGGTCGGCTGCTCGCGCATCCGTTACGATGCGCTGCGTCGCCCGCTTAGTGGAAATCGTACACTATGGTATTTTTCCAGGTGACACATTATTCCTTGGTGGTTGTGGACGATTCTTCGAAGGTACAGCATTACAAATGTACAATGCACTAATCAGCGTCCTGAGTGATCTGCCATCAGAAACCAAAGTGTTCTGTGGCCATGAATACACAGAACAGAACCTAAAGTTTGCTAAACATGTTGAGCCAACAAATAAGGTCATAGAAAATAAATTGTCTTGGACTAAAGAGAGGCGGGAACAAGGATTTCCTACAGTATGTACTATTCTTATTTTAGACTAGCTGACCCCCGCAACTTCGTCTGCGTCAATTTCCCCCATTTTCGGAACATTTTTAATTGCTACTCCGATCCTATTGGTCGTAGCGTTATGTTATATAGCCCATAGCCTTACTCGATAAATGGGCTATCCAACAGTAAAATAATTTTTCAATTCGAATTAGTAGACCCTGAGATTATTGCGTTCAAACAAACTCTTCAGCTCTATAATATTAGTATTCATAATTATCCATACTAATATTATAAATGTGAAAGTAACTCTGTCTGTCTGTCTGTTACGCTTTCACGCTCAAACAGCTAAACCGATTTAGATGAAATTTTGTATGGAGATAGTTTGAGTCCCGAGGAAGGACATAGGATAGTTTTTTTCGCGATAACCGACATCCACGCGGGCGGAGCCGCGGTCGAAAGCTAGTAATTTATATAGTGTGGTCATATTGTTCCGACAGTCTTAATTTTTATTTGACGACACATGAATTAACACTCTTTAAGGTCAAAGTACACTGATCAATTCGGAGTGGGATCGGCACCATATCGCCTCGTCGTCATCAACTGTTAGCGAGCTTGTCCCGAGGCGAGGCGACCTTTAGTCTATAACGTTGGGGGTTCTGGCTCCGAACCTATCTTTTGTTAGCATCCAGCGAAGGGCCCTTTTACATTTGGATTGCACATCTACCCCCCTTATTAAAGCATCTCCGCGGGAGTTTCCCCTCGTTTTATTTGTTGCCTATTTGCTATTCTGACAAACTACTTTACCATAAAGTTTTATCATAATTCAGTATTTTTTGGTGAGACCAACAAACATCCATCCTGACTCACTTTCTTGTTTATGATAATAGTATATTAAAAAAAAAACGTAATAATAATATTTACAGGTGCCATCTACAATCGGCGAAGAGAAACTTTACAATCCATTCATGAGGGTAGAAGTGCCAGAAGTAATGAAACACGCTGGCAAGAGGTGTGGTGTTGAAACAATGCAGTTTATAAGATCCGAGAAAGACAACTTCTCATAAATATTCAAAGTGAATTACATTAAATTATTAATTCAACAGGTTTCTATTGAGGTCTTCTTTTTGTTATTGGGAATAAAGTTCTTGTGTACATATTTTTAAATGGTTGTTTTAATTCAAACTAGTTAAAAATAATGGACATGTCATTTGGTTTAAATGCGAATTTTGCTAATCTGTTTCATTTTTAAAATGAAATGTATGTTATGCACATAACTTCAGAACCACTGCACCAAATATGTAGAATAATTATTATTTGTTGCTTGTTATTATCAGGCAAGGTTTGTACATTTTTTTTATCGAATATATCACCCATGCGAAGCCTGGCTAGCTAGTATCGAAATAATTAATATATAATAATATATCTTGGGACAACTCACACAATGCTATCTGATCCCAAACTAAGCAGAGCTTGTAATAAACATACTTAATTGAAAATACTTCAATATTTCCAAATACATACATATTATAGGTAAATAACAAAACAGAAAAAAATCATAAACAATCGTGCACAATCACAGGTGGGGATCGAACCCACAACCTCCAACTTAGCAGTCGGGATCACTAACCACTAGACCAGTCAAGACAAACAAATTTGACCACGTCTTAAGGAAGGAAGAGAAGTTTATTGTCATAAAATTCGTCTGACATGGTATATCGTCGTGAAGACAATACAAAAAAAAAAAATAGATACGAAAATAAAGGCGTTCTGACACTTTTGACAGGTTTCTGGACCTGACATCTTAGTGCTGCCGCCTAGTGAGCGTCATTTCAGAACACCCTCATTAAATTCATCTACCTGTATTTTGATTTTGTAAAACTTACAGCTGATCCTCGAGCACTAAGTTTATAGAATAAAAGCAAGATATCCTTATAAAATACTGTTTAATAGTTAACCTAATCTTAAAGCTGTTGATCACAAGAAAATTAAGAGCTACTGCCAGACGTTGGTAATTGTCATTGTTCTTTCTTGATGTAAGCTGACATTTGTTCTGCATACTTTTCTTTTGATCGCTCAAACATTGCAACATATACCTAAAACAAAAAAAAAAAAAAAATTAATACACTGGTCTTGAAATTGCACTTAGCCTACCTTACAAGGTCAATAAGCAATATTGATCAATATATTGTATGTGTAAAGAGTATGGCTATTGATCAGTATTATTAAGTTGTTTGATGGCATTTCATAAAGTCAATAGTATTGCTCCAATAATATTGACTGTAAAGTCCTAGTTAGATTGACCACAATATTTTATGTTTCTATTGGATGAATTAAAGTAGGAGCAGGGCACACAAAGTCTGTATTTTAGGATAGAGACTGGCTGTCCCGCTCAACTTCGTATGCGTCAATTTTCCCCATTATTGCAACATTTTTAATTGCTCTTCCACTCCTATTGGTTGTAGCGTGATATTGTATAGCCTATAGCCTTCCTCGATAAATAGGCTATCCAACAGTGAAAGAATTTTTTAATTCGGACCAGTAGTTCCTGAGATTACTGCGTTCAAACAAACAAACAAACTCTTCAGATTTATAATATTAGTATAGATATAGCCTTAAAGCACCCTAGATCCGCCCATGAGTTGTATCATTAATTTTCATTTGTGTCTATATTAAATTATATGGTTTTTATTTTATTATTCATTGATCTGAGAACCTAAATTTTCCAGTTTTGATGTAATAATAGCCATCACTGTCATCAAAACATGCTAATTCTAACATAAGACGGTGTATTGTTTGTCCCACTATTTATTTTACTTCATGAGGTGTTTGTTGCACTCAAGTTTTAAGTGAAAGTGCACACAGGAACTATGTCTTAATTTTTTCTTTGGATAAAATTAAGTGATTATATCCTCTTTATGAAGAAATAAAATGCCTAACCTACCTTTAGCGCACCATATGTATTGTGATAATGCCCTTGCCATTTGTCATCATGGAAATAATGGGATATAGTTAGGAAACACTTATGTCCCACAACTTCCTTTTCTATTTCTATGAAAATAGACCTACAGAATTGGCCTATTAGTGTTATCTATGTGACTACTGTCAATCTTACCCTTTTTTCATCATGACTGAGTGATCTCCATCTAGAAGCCAGTTGTCTGGTGACCTCTTGTTTAGATGGTTCTGCCCCCATCTCTGAATTCGTTTCCGCTACAACCAGCGGCCGTTGCTCTTGACAGAATTGGAAAAATGCATTGCAAGGCTTTTTTGGAGCATTTGGGTCTCTCTCAGGCTGAAAACAAAATATAAACAACTTTATTTATAGAATCTATACCTATTTATATCATGCATTAATTATACTATATGACTGCCTCTGTGGCGCGGTGGGAGTGTATCCGATAGCTACGCAAGAGGCTGTAGGTTTGATCCCCCCCAGTATAAAACTTTGTGTGATGAGCATGATGGTTTATTCTGTGTCTGGGTGTTGCTAAATACCTACATATTATAGATACATAATCTATATTATGTAGGTATTTAGCAATATATATGTTTATCAGTTGTCTGGTTTCCATAGTACAAGCTCTGCTTAGTTTGGGATCAGATGGGGTTGTGTGAGTTGTCCCAAGAAATTATTATTAAAGCATGATTTAATTATCACAAGTGAAAAATTCCGTATGTTGACACCAGCGGTGCGACACTGCCATATAAAAATTTGTTAATTAAAGGTGCTGCTTGCTGAGTACTTGTAACCTATCTACACCTTTTTACTTAAAACATCATTGGGCTCTGGCTCATCATTCCATAAATTCTCACAAGTCTATGTATGAGTTACTTGTAAATAATGCATCTAGAGAGTTAGTACCTTTCTAATAGCATTGTCATTCCTTTACACCTGTGCTCTAATTACCAATTGTAAAATTACTTATGAATTGCAAAAGTTCTACAAGTTCTTGTATTTCTATTGAAAGTAAATCTTTTATAGAACAATGATGCCTGTAAGTATCTAGCTTTAGTTATCATTTAATTTCAAAGATAATAAAAACTTATAACAAATACAAAATTGTTTCTAATCAAGATTTCAGAACTGACGAAAGTACTGTACAATGTTTTATTGTTTACCTTATCTGCTTTACTTTTTCTCTTAGGTCCAGGTTTTTTAGCACTAGCAGCAGTAGGTTTCTCAGACTGTTTAGCCACAGCTTGCGTTTTAGCTCCAGCACGAGGAGGTCGAACTACTACCTCAGGTTTAGTGTCCACCTCCAAAGATGCTGTCCTGAACTGATCTCCATGGCTGTCTAACCTTTCAACCAACAGTTTGATATCTTTCCGGTAGCGCTTAGTAATTTTCTTAGCTTCATGTATTCTGTAATAATATCAAACGGTACTTTTACGCCACAGAAAATACTTTATAATACAATCACAGCACAAAACACAAACCTATTTATTATTCTCTCATTATCCAGCTGCAAGACTTCACATCGTTCCAACAACAACTGATATTTTCGCCTATAAATTTCTTCCTCGGATGGTAAACTAACCATATCATCTGAGTCGTCAGAAATATTCGAGTTAATCTGTTGGACTGTCATTTTAATTTATTTCACTGCTTCAAAGTTCATGCGATCAAATTTCTTTTGAGCTGTCTAGTCTCGTCCAGTTTAACATTCTAATGTTGGCATCACTGTGGAAAAAGACTTGTTCCACGAAATAAAAACAATTATACTTCAATGAGTACCAAGTTATTCAAAATGAAAATTGTGGTAAAATCCGAACTTTACCGAGTTACCAGTCTCAATCAAGTACAAGAGGTCAATGCATTCAATCAATGTGTTTTCAGTTCATAATGCCATACAGGGCCAACGACCACACACCGGGACAACGAACGCCAACGAATGTGTCGTTGGCGTTAGTTGTCCCGGTGTGTACGCTGAATTATGCTTCGATCGCCAGCACACGCCAAATGATCGTTGGCGTTCGTTAACAGCCCCAGACCAACGAACCCATTCGTTGGCTCGGTGTGTACGCAGCTGAAAACAAAGAGTCTACTTACATTCTCGTCTAGTTACTATTAAATTGGCATGGTCCAAAAAAAATAAAACACCGGAAATACGAAGGTGTGGCAGGGGCAGAGAGATGAACCGGATAAATTATATACGCGGGAAATGTGATTTTCTGTGTCGATTCAACAGCGATTGCGCGCACAACTTGTATGGTAAATTACATAGGTACATCGATCGTCCGTAAACATTGCGTCGTGTCAGTGTGACCTCTGCAGTAATATGCATATCAAGTAATTAAATAGCAATGAATAACACGCGATTTTTTGTATTCCTTGAAAGTATTTTTGTTATACCTACGTATTTTTAACATGTATTTGTGAATGCGGATTTTTAAGTGTTTCATTTATTGACGGAAGGGGAAAACATAAAAAACCACAAATGAATTCGAAAAATAGCAATGAGATGGATACCAGTGTTATCGAAACGAACTTTGTTTATTTATTTCATATTATTATTTCTATTATATTTATTTTATGCTTTGAATTCTTGTTTAGTTGACGAAAAAAAGGTGAGTAAGCAATATTTTAACCTAAAATAGTTAGGCGCATTTTATTAATTTATATTGTGAATAAAATAATAATAAGAAGCTGTTTCCGTATTTTGCCTGTGCGTTTATTCAGTCGATATGTTTAGCCACTTATATCAATACTAATATATAAATGTGAATGTAAGTCTGTTTGTTACGCTTTCACGCGAAAACTACTCAACCGATAATCATGAAACTTTGTACACATATTCTTGGAGGTATTAGAAGTAACATAGGATTAAAAAAAAGGGGGTAAATTTACGCAGACGAAGTTGCGCGAGACAGCTATAGGCCGACCGCTTAACTCGTATATCGCCTGCGCGGTGAGAAGGGAGCGCGGGGTGATGTTAACGGGTGGGTGAGCGGTGTGCGCGGGACGTTCTCTGTCCCGCGCACACCGCTGCCTATAGTACTTAAATAATTCTTCAGTACATGTGTTTGTCAACTCCTCCTAAACGACTGGACTGATTTGGATAAAATTTTGTGTGTATATTTGAGTGGGTGTCTGGATGGTTTTACGAAGTTCGCCGGGACAGCTATTATAATTAGGTATAGATTCGATTCAAGTAGGTACTTACTATGCTAGATATTTTTTGTGTAATAATTTTATACCAAAAAAGAGTATTTATTTAGTAATATAGTAATAGTAATATCTTGGGACAACTCACACAACGTCATCTGATCCCAAACTAAGCAGAGCTTGTACTATAACAACCAGACAAATGATAAACATACTTATATATTTCTAAATACATACACATTATATATAACACCCGGACACAGAATAAACCATCGTGCTCATCACACAAAGTTTTATCCTGGGTAAGAATCGAACCCCGGCTTATCAGTTAGGGTCACTAACCACTAGACCAACAGACCAGTCAATCTTGTTCTTTCAATTGTTTTTTCAGTTCACTCTAAAATACATATTCCTGAAACATCATATATCAAAGTACAAGTCAGCGGGAGTCCGTTTCGCTTCGCTGCTTGGGTTTAACTTTGACGACAGTTATCAATATAGGAGATTAAAGCAGAACCAAGTGCCTGTGAAGAGATTACCAGACGTTCTCATTATTGGGGTCAAGAAATGTGGGACGAGAGCTCTGTTAGAGTTTTTAAGGTAGGTAAACAGCATCGAACTTCAACAACCATAAGTGTACCCATAGGTGGCTGCACGGGCGGAGCCAGGATTTAATTTTTAATTCTATGCGGGCACGAGAAGCAAATTGCAGTGCCGGATCTGATTGAACTTTGTAAAGTGTAAGATGAACGATTTACCTCTTGTGATCCCACAGTTCGATTTGAGGGGGGGGGACGTTCTTAGAATTAACCCCCACCGCCAAATAGTTCTGGGGGATCACGAGAGGTAAATCGTTCATCTTACATAATCACGGGATCATCAGAGGTATATGGGCAAACAAATTCACTACTTACATAAAACAACCATCTTGGCACGTGTACGTATAATTTTTACCGGTGTTATGTTGTTAGCATTGCACATCACCCCGTGCGAGGGACTCACACTTAGCTGATATTAAACCTTTTATTGCGGATTTTGTTCTGAGGGTTAGACGGGGGGGGGGGGGGGGGGCAAGACGAATTGTGGGGGGGCACATTTGCAAACTCAGTACACAAAAGTGACCCCCCGCTCCCGGATTAACAACTATTTGCGCCGAATCTAAGTAGGTACCTAATTTTTTTTTTTTTTTTATTTTTTTTTATTTTTATTTTTTTTTTTGAAATAAGACGACTCCCGCAGTAGGGTACAAGCCCTGTGTCGCGGGGGACTTTACAAACATACAATTCACGGACACAAATTACACCCAGACTCAGAACAACAATTTGTGGATCACACAAAGTGGTGTCCCGTGTGGGAATCGAACCCACGACCTCTTGCGTAGCAGTCGGACACACTCCCACCGCGCCACAGAGGCAGTCATTGATTCTGGCACACTCCATGGCCAACCATTTCAACAACAAGATAAGCAGAATTGATACTACATTTCAGATTACATCCAGATGTCAGGGCAGCGGGGTCAGAGGTTCACTTTTTCGATAAGTTTTATCATAAAGGCTTCGAATGGTACAGGTACTTATGCATGAATATACATTTACTTTTAAATTTAATAATAGTATATTTACTTAATTTTAAAATCAACTATCCGACTATGGGAATTTACACTGGTGGACCCTCAGCAGTGTCCTCTGCGTTTAGGTACGTTGGTTCTACAGGGGAGACCCGTGCCCAGCCGTGGGACATCGAAGCGGCGGTCTTACTTACGCGCGACCTCATGATTGCGTGAGGTCGCGGGTTCAAATCCTACCCATTATACTACCGATGTGAAACCACTCCTAACACAAGCCATTGAGTTTAGCTGGAGGGGTTAACAGGATTGGTAGTCATGTGGGACCAAAATCCCATATATTATCTTTAAAAAAAATGAAAAAAAATGAGTTGATATGAAAAATATCCGTGGAGCATGAGGCTTGAGTTGAGTTTAGGTTATCCCTTCAGGAGCTTTTAAGAGCTGAAGTCTTCCGTAAGGGTCCTTCACAAAAATCTGAAAGTTTTGTGGACCTTTCGTCATATCTTTCTTCTATTATTTCAGAGACAAAATGCCACCTACTCTTGAGGGTCAAATCACAATGGAGAAAACCCCGTCGTATTGGGTAACGAGATCAGCTCCCAAAAGGGTTTACGCTATGAACCCCAGCGTTAAACTGTTAGCAGTTGTAAGGGATCCTGTGACTAGAGCTATCAGCGATTATACGCAATCTGCAAGGTATGTATAACGCTAGATCTAATCAGACCACCTAAAAACAATATTAAGCTGAGTAATCAGATTGTTCGCGGGCAGGCGCGGATCCAAAGGCGGGTGGGCAAAATCTCCTTGGACCGCTTGAATGGGCAAAACTACTCACATTGGACCGGTGTTGGTTCAAAGTGCCCCGTCCCGGTAACATGATCCTGGATCCCGCGTTGTTCGCGGGATATGGTTCCCTTTTCTTGACATAGATTAGGTACATAGGATTTTTTTTTCCAAAGTGTGTAAGTAACAAAGACTTGCCCAGTGACAGTGGTATATTTACCCTAAGGTATGCCCGGGCTTAGGACAACCAATACTGACGAAAAAAATTTACACAAACCGAACAAATGCCCAGGTGCGGCTCGTCTCCGCGAAAATGAGGACGCGAGGCGCACCCAGCCCCCTTCGCGCGAGGTGATTAGGCGATATCGGGTGAAATGATTTAAGGTGGCCAACATTACCAATCTGCCACTGCCCAGTGGTCAATTCAAAGATTTCGTTTAGTTATTGGCTCGACTCAGATTTGGGTTTGGAGGAGCAGAGTCGTAAAAATTCTGTCCACCAAACAAGAAACGGTTTTTCTAAAGATCTTTTAACTGAAACTTCGTAAAATTTTTAGCAAAAGACCATCGCTTCCACGCTTCGAAGACCTTGCTTTGGTCAACAATTCAGCGGGTTGGGGGTCTTTATCAGTGGTTGATTCATCGTGGCCTCCAGTGAGGCTTGGTGTATATGCCAGGCCTTTGAAAAGATGGCTAAAACGGTTCCCAAGGTCGAGGCTATTGCTGATTAATGGAGAGAGACTCATTGTGGATCCTGCAGCGGAAATGGTGAGAGTACAGGTAGGTTTTCTTGACCTAGAACATATTTATGTTTCTTTACAGCATAAAGTCTCAGCTAAGACCTAAGCCTATGTTTTATGGACATTCACTAGTACATATAAATTTAAATGTATGGAGAAAACAATCGTCTCAGGCGGGATTTAAAGGCAAGAAAGTTTATATTCCAAACTCTTGTCAAGAGGAAAGAACTTTTCTTTTACGTCATGTATAACGGCGTCATGTATAGTGGCAAACGGAACTCTTATAATATTATAATATTTCACCATGTCCGTCCGTCCGTCCGTCCGCACCTTTGCTCAGAGACTGTTAGTGCTAGGAGGCTGTTATTTTGCATGGATACATATTACTTACGCCGACAAAGTAAAATAATAAAATCTTGAAAAAAATTTTTTTTATCAAGATTCAATCAAGATTTTATTGTTTTTTTTAGGGTACCTCCCCTTTAAGTAAAGTTGGGGTATAATTTTTTTTTCTTACCTACTCTATTGTGTGATGTGTTGGGAAAATGATTTTTAGTTTTAGTGATCCGTAATCCGTTTGTAAAATATGAAGCTTTAAAGTGCAATTTTTTGTTAGAGTCAAGTGTCCCCTCCCCCCCCTGCCAGCTAAATGGTTGATATTGGATATTGGGTATGCGAAAAAAAACACGGTAGTAGCATATATAGTGAAATTAAAAGGAAAACTATCACAGCTGAGTACCTAGGCTTTACAAGTTTACGAGTAACAGCTGATCCAATGAGAAGTAACAAAATTTTCATACAAAATTCCATTGAAAAATATTATTAAGTAAATAAATAAATAAATCATTTATTCGAAACCTACCCATTTTACAAAAATGTACAAATATAACGGGGAGGGGGGGACTACGGAACTCTACACTGTGCGTGGCCCAACATACACTTGCCCGGTTTTTTGGTAATTATTCTTTGTCAATTATTATATTTAAGTTTTTTCCACAGCAGTAGTACCGTAGTTTCAGAATGTCTTACAACTAACCTACCAATGCGCCATGTCCATTCTCAGGGTCATGGTTAAATAAATATCGTTTTAAAACAAAACATGCCTTCCTCTGTGTGTTTACTATATCATTTTCAGCATTTAATGATTTAAGTCCTTTATTTTCCAGGAATTCCTAGGACTCAAACAGGTGATAACCGAAAAGCACTTTTATTTTAACTCCACAAAGGGCTTCCCCTGTTTATTAAAGTCAGAAAGTCGTTCTACACCCCATTGTTTAGGCAAAACAAAAGGTCGAAGCCATCCTCACATAGATCCTAGAACTATAGAACGATTAAGAGACTTCTATAGACCATTTAATGAAAAGTTCTATCAACTTGCTGGTATGAACTTTGGATGGCCGTAAAGACCTTGCTCGAATACTCAAACCACTTCAAACGATACTTAACTTTTTGCCCGAATATTCAAACGATACTTGCTATAACTTTCAGTCCTAGGGACTCAATAGTATTCCTGTTGCTTCTACCCATTTTTAAGTGACAGTTACTTGTCTTTGTGTCACAGTGTCTTTAAGTGACGCCTCCACCGTCACTTAAAGACACTGTGGTGGACTCGCTGTGGTACCCAATTCTTTAAAGGGCTTCGGGGTGGGAGAATTTGGCCAATTCTAGGGTAATTTGGCCATCTGAAAGTATTCCTGTTGCTTTTACCCATTTTTAAGTGACAGTCCACTTGTCTTTGTGTCACAGTGCCTTTAAGTGACGGTGGAGGGTTTGACCCGTTGTGGTACCCAACAAGAGTTGGTAAAGGGCTACGGGGTGGGAGAATTTGGCCAATTCTAGGGGAATTTGGCCATCTAAAAGTACGTTTTATCAATGAAATACATACTGGAATGACTCAGTCACTAGGTTTAAGCACTTTAGCTCTCCCTCCCGCTAGTGATGATACAATGCTGAGTGATGTTTGAATATTCGGCCGTCTGTCTCTTTTTATCAAGGTAAGATGAACAGGAATGGAGTATAGCTGTTCGTGTATTGGTTAGTTGTGATTTTGATACGGTATACGGACTTTGTGAAGTTTTGAAAGCGAAATATTGTTGGTAGGTATAAAAGTTATGTAGGTGAAAGTGTGAAGTCTATAAGAAATAACAAAAATAGGGTTCTGTTGACACCAATGGGTTAGAGAAATATTTGTTACGGACCTGTTGCATTGTTATGGCATTCGTCCCACCAACGGTGAGAAAGCGAGCAACTACATATTACTTATATATATATATATATATATATATATATATATATATATTATGATGTAATGAGTTTGTGGGTTTGAGACCACACATTACTAGCAATCTTGTTAACCTCTCCATATAGTAATAGTTGATCGCTGATTGTTCACACTGCGGCTGCCGACGAGAACTCGCCTATACTGTACCTATCTCTTTTATTGCTCGCTACTCGTCGGAGGTCGGACCAGTGCCTATAGGTCCTGTAACATAGGTACATAATAATTACATTTATTAAATAATTAATTGCTTTATTGTTACCTTTTAATTATTATATTAGTTAGAAATACGCAATTATATCAAAAACGGTTAACATTTTTATATATATTTGGTTTGGCTATCTCTCTTGAAAGTGGGATTCTTTATACATTGTTAGATTATTATATTATAACATGATACATTATGTTAAACCATGATTTCTCAAACGAAAGCGATACAAATAATGGGTATTTAGCACATTAAGGCCCAGCTCAAATCTGGTAAGGCGCAGCAGAAAATACTGAGAAGATAATTGAAACTGAATTCTATGTTATATGCCATATGATTGAAAATGGCATGCAAAGTATAACTATTGGTTCCAGCGTGAAACCGCTAACAAGCTTGCTATTTTCAACCGTATTTCAATTACATTAAGATTTAGTTTAGATTGCCATCTTTTCATTATGCGCATTATACTTAATAATTAATTTTAAGGCAAGTTGTATTTATGCGGGTAGTTGCTTCCTAGTTAACACGACATTCCTTACAGAAGTGTTCCATATTATATCATTTATGATCGCTTCATAATTTATACGATTATGAGGTTTTAACAAATATTAGTAAATTATTAAGTTTACAAAGATAGCGTTGTATGACTGAAAATTTAAATGTTGTGTGCCCATGTTTTAATGAGTAGAGACGGGGCAAGGTGCTTGAGGCCGCGTGCCGCGCCATCTATGTCGTGGCTGGTCTTGCAGGCTGTTCCCATTAAATAGTTTCTATCGTGGCTACGATAGATAGCTGTTCTGACAATCTGCCGTCACTGCAAAAATGTCGTGGATGACAGTTTCGTGACCGTCCGTTTAAATATACACGACTTTAAACGACACGATAATCGGTCGTCACGACATACCGGCAACGCGCTCTCACTCTAACAATAAAGCGTTTCAAATAAATGCCCCGGAACGGTAAAACGCCAGTTTTACCGCCTACTTAAGCAAGCCTACTGTCCACACTTCCCCGAAAAATAATGTGGATGTGGCTCCCCCAAAAATAATGTGGATGGCTGTGATCGCGCAAACGATCGCGCCATACCTAATGCTTTATTTGTATTGTACCATAAAAGGTTATCCTTTAACACTACATTTTAATGACCTATTTCACCTCCTACGACACTGATGAAACGGGTAGAATACCCGTTTAGTCATCTTTAACGGACAATTGCGAATCTTTTATTTTCGACCTTTGACATGTCAAAATAAAAGCTAGCAATAAAAAGATTGTGGTTGGTTAAGAGTACAGTTGAGTAGCTACTAGAAATTTTAGATTACAATTTATATTAATTTTCTCGGGTATCTTTACACTTGTGTATAATGCCGGCCACACAGGCTAGTTTGCATGATGGTTATAACCTTAAAAGTTTGGTAAACCCTAGTGTGTGTGGCAGGCAATCCCTAGCGTGTGTGGCAGGCAAACCCTAGCGTGTGTGGCAGGCAATCCCTAGCGTGTGTGGCAGGCAATCCCTAGCGTATGTGGCAGGCAAACCCTAGCGTGTGTGGCCGTCATATGAGTCTAAGGCCCAGCGCAGACCGACAGGAGCGCAGCGAAGAGCATTTTTTTGAAACTATTGGCATAACGTGCATAAATGTTTGAACATGACAAAAAAATCACGGGCTGTACCGTGGTCTTGCGAATATACGTTTATACACTTTATGCCCATTGAGACCCGTTTTTTATGACACTTTAAAATAACCTTTAAATTATTTTTAAGTGTCAAAAAAAAAACTCGCGCTCCTGTCGGTCTGCGCTGTGTCTAAGTTGGCTGTTATATATTGTATATTAATTTCTTTCTTCTTAGCTATTGTTATATCAACATCCCTATATTATAAGGTAAAAATTATCATAATCAATACGATGGTTGTGTATTGTGAACGAATCTGCGACGTAGTCTAGAATTTATGTGCCATATACTAGGTAGCTACATAATTTATACATAATATATATTGTACGATTTTATATAGAATAAGTAAAACAAAATGCGGCTTTACTTGTGCAATTTGTAAATAATATTTTGTTCACAGAGGGCACCACTTGTAACGGTACTAAATTGATTCTCTGATCCAACTTATTCCTATTAGTAAGGATTAATAATCATAATTAAGTAGGTACTAACAATTTATACGTAAGTTTTCTATGCCCAAAAATGTTTGTATGAATTGAAATTGCACCAGAATGAGTGCTAATCTTAGAATAACGCCAATTAGTGTAGAAAAATTAGAATATACCTCCCTTATTCATAATAAATTAGTCGACGTTCTAACAGCATTTTAAGTAGCAAATGTTTTGTCTTGGTATATCATTTTAAAAACAAAATGGAATACAAAACAATCGGTAGTTATAATACTGCTGAACATCTGCTAATTTATCATGATTATGGGGGAGTTTGCACTGAGCCCTCCGTATCACTTGTGCCATGTAGCTGCTTGTAGTTAGCTAATATAACGATAAGGCTGTCTCAACATTGTGACTATTCAAATAAAAAACGCATAAATAAACGTATATGTTTTTACTTGTTTTATTTCATTCATACACCATAACACAACTATCACAACTAATACGAATAGGGATTGAGTCTGTCTCAGTTAAAATAATTTTGTATAAATTTTTTGAAGGTAAAGCGTGTTATTTGCTAAAACAAGATGAAATTCCGAAATCAATATGTCGTACGCACGCACTCCAGCAAGCAATACACTTACGAGACAAAAATTATGGATATAGTAATGCATTTCCAAATAGATAGACATATTCAATCCTAAATGCAAATTGGCAATCTTAATTATAAAATTAATAATAATAAAACACTAGGCATTTGAAATAATGTAAATACCTATAAATATACAGAAGGTATTTAGGTAAATCATGAATTGCCCTGCTTGGAGTAACTACTATTATGAAAATTTCATCTAATAAAAGGTACAAGTGTATTTTAAATAACTACCCAGTGCAGAGTTCGCCACTTATTTCATTATTATAAAAAAAAAATGTAAAATACTTTCTTGCAAATAACACTTGTTTGGTGGCTGATAATCGTAACGATATACAAAATGTAAGGGTTGAACTACATCACTACAGGTATTGGAGTCTGAACTACACTCAGCCTTAGTTCAGGCACACTGCACGCTATATTTGTCATCGAATGATTGTAAATATCGTTTGTTTATAATATTTCTCGTGACATTATAAACTGTCGGGAAATTGTGAACTGGAACAATATAAATAGAGGCAGAGCAAATCACACTCAGAAACACGGACTTTAGGGGGGCGGGGCGCTGGGGGTTTTTGGCTTAAACCCTTTAACCTTCCCCCTAAGTATAACATCATTTTGACATATTTGGCATTATATTTTACCATTTTATGATTGCATACGCTTCAACATATCTGATGAGAAGGAAATAGACCGGTTCCCTGTCAGTACCGGCCTACGTAGTAGCTACGGACCTCCCAAGGAAGTCAAACACGCAATACAAAGACGTGTGGACCTTGCCATAGGCCCTTTTCACACGTTCCAATTGCCGGGTATCGGGATATTATGAAACGTGTGAAAGCTACCCGGGTACCCGGGCCCCGCCTACCTGACAACCGGAATGTGAGAAAAGGACTTTACTCTTTAATATGGTATACAATAATAAATATAGCAAAGTAATATTGCAAGTAAACTTTATCAGTATACTAAAAATATGTTAAAAACATGTTTACGAATATAATAAACCATGTATATACCTACACAATAATTTAAAAAAAAACATTTCGATAACACAAATTAATTATATTATTAAAATACGCAGTTAGTAGACTAGAAGTAGGTATAGCCATATATTTTATCTTCCTTACAATAATATAATACAAAATATACATTTTTAAACACCAATATTGCCTGATGATCGTATGATTTTAGTCGGTACATTTATATTATCCAGGCCTTATACTCCAGGTTACTATGAGAGTAAATTAAACCTGAGTTAGAGCCGTTTCCATCAATAACTAAGGCTTTCCTAAGAGGTATTTAGGTCGCCCTAGAGCAGTTGTTCCTTAACTATTCAATCTCGTTAGCCTTTTGACTACTTTAAAACCGATTTTACCTCCAATGGCAGAGGGGAGGGGTTATCAATATATTACCCGCAAAGAATAACTGCGGGGATAAATACATACATACTGGGAACCCAGGCTCTAGAGAGACTGAATACCTAGTTGTTGATAAAAACGGTCATTAGTATTCTAAATCATTTTAAAATTAATTATTCCAAATCTTTACCAGCGACGTATACAGGTAAATTAATTGGGTTCATTTGTAAATAAGATATAGAACTAATACCGACTATGGCAAACACGATGGAGATGTTGTCTTCATATTTAGAGTGAAGTGCCATGACCTCAGCGTTGGACGGGACGCCTGATGGTTCTCTGAAATAAAACAAATTTAACAATGTTTATTTAGTAGTAAAAAATGTTTTCTGCTACACAGGAGGCCTACTATTTCGACGAAAACGAAATTTGAACGAAAGTTGTATAAATTAGACGACAAATTCCATCATCAATTTGTTCACGATAATCACAAACGCAGAACAAGAAAATTTAAAACTCGAATATGCCAACGTTTTGTTTTGGAGGTAAGTCTATTAGAATTAACGAGTGGTAGGTCTAAGCTATAGCCGATCTTGGTCGGTACCACAATAGTGTCAGTCACTCTTCTTCCGTGAAATAGTAATGTTAACGCATCACTGTGTTTCAGTCGAAGGGCACTTGTAGCAAATGTAATTAATGGGCAAATGAGATTTACGCACTAATTAGATATATTTCGGGACTTAATCGCATGAATTATTTAAAGGTACGAACCTTTTATATACCCTATTTATATCTAATATGTATAAAAATCGCGAAAGTTAAAAAAAAAGAATTACGCACTAATGTCTCAATTGAGGAGCGCGGTGCAGTGACATTCAGATCTTTGCCAAACAAGGATTTAGGTGGCACTGATACTGTTATGGACTAGCGTAACGCTTGTTTTGAGGCGCACGACGGGCTAGTGTCTTCAATTCGTTGTCTAAAAAAAATTGTCTAAGCGAGTCCGCACAGGACTTTTTGTAGAGCGGACATCGAACCGTTTCAAGGCTAATTTTTCCAAGAAATCTGCAATATGTATAACGCCGTGTGGTACCGGTTTTAGAATAGTGTCACCCCGTCTCTTCTCGTGGGTGTTGTCAAGGCGACTAGGGGATGTCACACCGGAGGACGGGCAACAGCGTCCTCTGCGTACTTTGAAGCCTTACTACGATCGCTAACCCGCTCGCTATGCGAGGCCAGCGGGTTGGCGATCACAAAATGTTAATAACAAATTCTACAATAAGAAATCATGTTCAACTCACTTTAAGCATATAATTCTGAAGTGTGGTTTAGGTGGATTTGTTTTCTTGAAATTTTGTACATCCCTGGTGTAAACATCAAAATCTATACATAAATTAGATTCAGTGTCGATTTCTTCGTTATTCTTAATTATTCTTAGCTTTTCTAGCACTGAGGGCATATCCGAGCAATCTTCAGGATCTATTAACGGTTTAAGCCCGGAATGAGTTACAGATTCTCTGGCAGCCATCATTTGGTCTTGTTCATTCTGAAATTCAGTATCTGTTTCTTCCATATGCTGAAGAAATGCTATCTTCGCTTCTAACCAATTATTAAATTCTTCATAATGATCTTTAATATAATTGAACAAGTATTCGTCTTTAATTGCATCTATGAAACGAGAATTCATTGTATTTTTATGTATGACCTCTGCTCTCCCGAAATCGTTTTCGCTAGGCAACCAATTTGCATCGAAAGCCTTTAAAATTCGTTGATTGTATTTAGTATTCGTTTCCTCTGACAACTCGATGTTACAAGTAACGCTTTCCTCACTTTGATTACCTTCAATTTCTTTGCTAGTACTTGGATTAGCTTCCGCTTGTTTTTCAGTACGTCGTTTCAGAATATTAAAAGGATTCCTTAATTTCTTTCTTTTATAAACCTTCTCAGGTTCGTTTACAACGCAATCAGATTCCGAATCTGATGCAATAAGAATATGCCTTTTATCAATAACTTCAAAATTACTATTCATGTAAATTTCCGCATCGTAAGATTTGTTAAAAGTTTTGATAGCTTTCGACATAGCTCGTTTATGTTTAGACGTTACTTTGTTTTTGGTTTCAAGATCTTTCAGTTTTGATGCAAACTGTCTTAATAAATCCAAATTTTCGTTAAACTTATCACTATCTTGACTCAATCTTGGTCGTTTCTTCCTAGATTCATCATCATCCTCTAGATCTATTGTTTCTACAATTGTTTCGTCATTAACCACTTCGAATTGTTTAGTTAATCTTAACCTAGCTTTGTACCTCGTATTGTATGCATACAAAAGCCTATGCAAAGATTCAATATTTTGAATTTGATTATTGCCACTCACAATAAGTTGTTTCAATCTAACAGCTAAATTTTTTATACTCTGCAAATGTGTTGCCTTTGCGCTTCTCATTCGCTTCCGTGTATTATGAATCGGATTAGGATTATTTTGAAAATGATTAGGAAACGAATAAGCTCTTAATAGTGGATTTTGTCTTTGATGGTAATGAAAACGTGACTGATAATACATATTTGGGTAGCAAGGTCTTTGGAAAAACATGTTAAATTGAACATAGTTCAGATGATTTTGATGTCGCCAGTAGTTGCCATATGGTCGGAAGTAAAAGTTTGACCTCGGTTGAAATCTTATAGTGTTTGCATACTGTAAGTTTTGAGGATATTCTGCACTAGAGGTATTTCTTATTCTCCTTACATGATTGCCATTGACTTCGTCTGAGCTGTTATATGATGCTAAATCAACTGACATAGATCTTCTAGACTTATTTTTGATTTCGTTGACATTAAGGACGTAGCTAGAATTGTTAACGAATATATTTTTTGGAATATATTGTTGCTCTGGTACATTGATAGTGACAACTTCCTTTTTGAAGAAGTCGGGAATACTTTCGAAGTTTTTATCTATACTTTTGCAATCGCTCTGTTTGCACTCTCGGGTTGTTAATCTCTTTAGTTTCGTGGCGTAATTGTGAAAAATTTGATTTCTTTTACATAAAATTGCTTCAGACAGAGCGTAATCTGCTTTGCTAGTGGTGTTTGTTTCCGTTGTATTGTTTTCAATACCGCTTTCTTGGCTTTTTGGAGTATCTGTAAATATTTAAGATGGGAATGTAGTTTTAGTTGCTGTATAATAACATCCATATATATAACTATATGCTGAAACAAGCTTTTAATATAATAACATTGAATCTAATATATATTACCTAAATCCAGTACAACATCTGAATCTGCGTTATCGATTTCAATAGCTATAGCGCCACATAGATTTTTATTTTCATCAACCTCTTCATTAGTTTCAACAGCTATAAAATTATAATAAAATTTGTTAGTGTATTGTCTTTAAAATTACATATATCATAATCAAAAATATACTTACTTGAATCAGGTGCAATATTCTCTTCACTAATTTCCATAGCATCAGTTTTCTGTTGACTTTCATGATCATTGTTTTCAGCATTTTCATTATTTTCTTTTGTTGTTTTATCAGTGGTTACATTATTTTCTGTAATGGCTAGATTAATTTCATACACAGTAGTTGAAGTATCAACTGCAACTGATGAAATTTCTGTATCAGTTGTTAATGAAATTGCGGCATCAACTTCCATACTAACTTCAATTTCATTAGTTTCAGTTAGTGTATCAGTTGCTTCATTGACTTCAGTTTCAATATTTTCATTTTCATTAACTTTGCTATTATCGTTTTCCAATTCATTTTCTTCACATTTTCTCATATTCGTATCAGGAATTTCACAACATTGCTCATTGTTTTCACTAGTGACATTCTTATTTGATTCGTTTCTTTCTATTTCTATGAGACATGAGAATTTATCTGCCTGTTCGGTTTTATTGTTTTCATTACTTGGTTTATTTTCTTGTATTTCTGAAGGTTTATTTTCGTTTTCACTGCTATTTCTTTCTGTGGCTGGTAATGGTATATCTTCAATATTTATTTTACTCTCTATAAATTCTACTGATGAATCAGTCAATACTTGATCTGAAATATTTTCTGCAACTGTTGTATCTATTTCAAGTTGGACTTCCATATTGTCAGATTTACTTGTTGTATTTGTTTTATGCTTAGAATTGTTGTCTATGTCTTTATTCGTTTTAGGAACTTTGTGCTTATATACTCTATAACCAAGCCTGCTTAGTGAGGCATAGACTTTATACTGAGAAAGTGTTGTAGTCCCATTAAGTAGTAAAGAATATGCTTTTTGTAATGATACTGTTACATCATTATGTTTTAGGAGTAGAGAGTTCTGAAAGTAACATAATATTGCACAATTATTCACCAAAGATTGCCTTTACTTTTGTAACATGATCTAAGCAGCAATGCGAACACTGACAACTCGCACAACGCCATCTGATCCCATACTAAGCAGAGCTTGTACTATGAAATCCAGACAACTGATAAACATACTTCAATATTTCTAAATACATATATAAATAAATAACACCCAGACACAATAAAACATCGTGCTCATAACACAAAGTTTTATTCTGGGTAGGGATCGAACACACGACCTCCGGCTTAGCAGTCAGGGTCACTACCACTAGACTAACTGATTGTTCAACCGTAGCATTTAATTTATTGATATATAAAAACTTGAGGTATATCAAAATCGGTTTAATAGTTTTAGACATAACTTCTTACATGCAAACTTATAAATTCCCGTATGTTGTCCTGTTGGAGTCTTATTAAAAAATATGTTTCTCTCATACATTAACTGTATGTTAAGTAATTGAAAATAATACCTAATAATCAAGCGGCGGTAGCTTAATGGCTAAGGCATCGGTCTCGCAATCGTGAGGTCGCGGGTTCGAATCCTACCCATTATACTACCGACGTGAACCTACTCCTAACACAAGCCATTGATCTTACCTGGAGGGGTTAACAGGGTTACTAGTAATGTGGGACTACAATCCCACATTGCTAGTTTTATATATATATAAAAAAAAATACTTAAGTGGTTTATCTGACAAACTTACAATTAAGGCCGTTCAGCAATTATCTCAAGCCCTACTACTTTTCTTACAATTAAACTTACAATTTCCATCATAAACAATGCTTCTTCAGGTCTCAGATACAGTGTCTTGCCAACATTGTGTCCAAGATATTGCCAAAGACCACCAGTCTTCTGTGTGACCTCTGCTAGCTGAAGACCTTCTTGCCAAGTAGCATGAGAAATATTTCCGCTGAAATAAAGTTTCTTAGATTTAAAAATGTTTACTGGTAAAGTCCAATTTTGCTTGAACCGAATCAAGGAACAGTAACGTCAACATTTTTGTCATGATAATAAGGTTTTACCCAGATTATTAACTCAACTAAAGCAATAGACAGAACCTTGATATAAAAAACTTTTTCGTTAAGAAAGTAGACATACGTTTCAACCACATGCAAAGAAGTAATAGACAATTGGTAGAGTAAGTAATAAATGAGAAAATTGCATAGATTGGTTGTTTCTTGACAGACGCGAATGATAGCACAGCTATTTTAAAATGTCACACCCACAATGGGAATTATTAACATTATACGTCTATTTCTTGATTCGCATATAGAGAACACGTGTCAAGAACGTTATTTTGACGGAAGTAACACTGCTCTATCTGTCTCATTTTGACACACTATTTTTACGTATTATAACCAGGGGCGGAGAGTGATAGGGGTATAATGAGACAGATATATACGTTCCATCTATTGGTTAATAATCTAACTACTTTTAGTCAAGGAATATTTGTCTCAATAAATTTAAACTCTGTTGTCAAACAGTTAAGCACAATTTAGAACTTACGAGTTCACACTTGTTTAAAGAGATACATAGTTTGAAAAGGTAACATGTGTTTGCAAAGCTTTAATAGAGTGTATTTGAAAACTGACGAACATTTTCATTCCGCGACTGTACAATAACTGTGCATAAAGTATTTTAATATTAAGCCTGGACTGTGAAATCTTACTTTCAATTAGTGGTTCATAACATATTTGTTTTGTTCTTATATTAATCGTATCGCATATAGCCTTTACCCTCTTCTTTAATTTTTGTAAGTTTTTGCTTCCATCCGCACCATAGGAAGTTAATTCATTTAAAACTTGATTATACCTACTTTACTATGGTTATTGCTTGCGCGAGTTTCATGGTGTAATAGTTGCAGCAATTTACTGGCATAACTGTATATATACAAATAAATTGTAAAAATTGGCATTTATAAAAAGTGGCCATGAGTTTTATTTTATTGCTAAGTTCTTTTCTCACGGCTTTACTCTTGCGAATTTGTCGACGTTTTGATCGTATTGCAACGGCCTTTGCAATACGGTACATGTGAAGTCTTTAAAGAATTTAGGGAAGAAATTAGAAAAGTGTTTACCTCTTTCCGAGACAAAATTTATTCCTCTCTCACCAATGTTGGGAAAATTATAAAGGCAAAGACACAACAACACAATAAATTCCGCTCAAAAATAAAAATCTTGGAAGAAGAATGCAAATATTTAAACCTAGTTTGATTAACTCGGAAGATTAAGAGAGATGCAGCTAAATCTAGAAGGAACTTGACCTCAGAAAATATTGTTAGTGGCACAATAAAAATGTACGTAAACAAACGAGTTACAAAAGAAAGATAGTTGCTTTTCGGGATAATAATATTTTGGGACAACTCACACAACTCCATCTTATTCTAAGCAGAGCTTAAATCAGACAACTGATACACATACTTGAATATTTATAAAGTATTGTATTGTATGTAACATATTATAGATAAATAACACCCAGACACAGACTAAACCGTCGTACTCATTACACAAAGTTTTATCCTAGATGGAGATCGAACCCACGACCTCCGGCTTAGCAGTCAGGGTCACTAACCACTAGATCAACAGGCCAGTCAGGATGCTCGTACAAGAGCTAAAACCAATGGTTTCCATTTTTGTTGGCTTCGTAATGGAACGATATTTATCAAAGAAAGACTAAAACAACGCAAATAATCGTTACCCGGCCATACGCATTCAGTCCATTGCAGATCTGAACAAGCACATTGGAAATTAATTATGGTTGGATACCTGGAAAAGGGAGCTACTATAACAAAGAAAGAGAGAAATAAAAAGATTGCGGCAAGCTATCAAGGAGAAAAGACGAGGCAAACTGCGAGCAAAAGTCCTGATCCACCAGGACAACGCGCCGGCACACAAGGCTTGAAGTTGCGATGGCTACCATTCAAGTACTTGGCTTCGAACTGCTTGATCACCTCCCGTTTTCTCTGGACCTAGCCTAGATCAAGGAACATCTCAGGGGCACGAAATTTGGAGATAATAGTGAAGTCATGGCCGCTGTAGAGGCATTTTGGGAGAGACAAGATAAAGATTTTTTTTCTAATGGTATTTTAGGTTTGGAAAAGAGATGGTCTAAATGTATTGACTTGTTAGGAGACTATGTTGAAAAATAAATTAAGATTTTAACCTGAACCGTAATTTTTCGTACCCTACTACACTCAATCCGTTTACTTGAAATAATCTCACATTATAGAATGGCATTTAACGTAATAATTTCAATTTATCACAATTATTGAAATTATTACGTTAAATACCATTCTATAATGTGAGTATTTATCGTAATTACTTAAATTAAATACTATCCCAGCCTTGACTACACCTGAAATTATCAAATCTATTGATAATACAGATATTACTAACGCAGAGGATTGTTACCAAATTATAAACAAATAGAACATCAAAATATTAACTTACAATATTAGAAGCATAATCCGCAACTTTAATACATTTTTGGTAACCCTTAATAGACTGGGTATAAGGCGTAGCTTAATGGCTAAGGCATCGGACTCGCAATCGTTAGGGAACCTCGGTTCGAATCCTACCCATTATACTACCGACGGACGTGGACCCCCTCCTAACACAAGGCCCGCAGACATTTGTTCACAGTACTGACCCTCAAACAGCACTTATTGAATATAACAGCTTTTTTGCTTCCGTTGGTTCAACAATACGCCAATCAAATTCTGAAAAATATGCAAACAACGCAGACTGCTTTAGCCCGTTCTTTTCTCACGGCTTTACTCTTGCGAATTTGTCGACGTTTTGATCGTATTGCAACGGCCTTTGCAATACGGTACATGTGAAGTCTTTAAAGAATTTAGGGAAGAAATTAGAAAAGTGTTTACCTCTTTCCGAGACAAAATTTATTCCTCTCTCACCAATGTTGGGAAAATTATAAAGGCAAAGACACAACAACACAATAAATTCCGCTCAAAAATAAAAATCTTGGAAGAAGAATGCAAATATTTAAACCTAGTTTGATTAACTCGGAAGATTAAGAGAGATGCAGCTAAATCTAGAAGGAACTTGACCTCAGAAAATATTGTTAGTGGCACAATAAAAATGTACGTAAACAAACGAGTTACAAAAGAAAGATAGTTGCTTTTCGGGATAATAATATTTTGGGACAACTCACACAACTCCATCTTATTCTAAGCAGAGCATTAGCATTAGCCCGGACAGTCGACAATTCTATGTCGCCCCTAAAGTAATATTTATTTGAGCCAAGAAGTAGAAAGCATTATCTAGATGGATAGCGCTCCGGGTGTAGACGGTATTACTAACGTCATAATAAATAAAAATAAGGATATAATTACGCAGACGATACTGCAGTTATCTTTCATTGTAATACCTGGATAAAGTGCCTCCAAACTGCCGAATAAGGTATGCAGAAGTTTTTGCCAATTGACTAAGTAAAAACTTGCTACCCTAAATTGAATGCCTTTCAATTACAAATGTTATTTGAATTTAGTATATTAGTTTTAACTATTTTTCTTTTATTTACTTAATTTTAATACCCTTAATTTTGTTTTAATTAGTTTTAAGGTCTTTAATTTTGATGTTATTAACATAAATCTATTTATGTTTATAATTATGTTTCATAAATGTATTGTTTGAATTAATTATAACGTTCCTATTATAGTTTCTAAATTTTGATTTATACAGACTTTAATGTTAAAGATAAAAAAAGTCCTAAGTTTAACTGATTGTAAACATGATAGTCTCGACACAGACTTGCTTAGTAAGGGCTCTCATAGGTATCATTTATTTTGTAATTGGGACCATAAATAAACATTAAGGCATCAGACTCGCAATCATGAGGTTGCAGGTTTGAATCCTATACATGATGTGAAAACCTCCAGCAGCTGGAAGGGTTAACAGGATTGCTAGTAATATGGGACCCACAATCCCAAATTGCTAGTTATATATATCATTAAAAAATAGATATTATTGTTTTTAACTATGAGGAAGAGGTAGACTCCTTAGAAGATGGGTAGATGACACTAAAGGCATTGCAGGAAACACATGGACCAGGCTAGCTAGTGATAGAGAGGAATGGAGAATGTTGGAGGAGGCTTTTGCCAATAAGTGGCATACAGACAAGGTTGTTAAGCATATATTAAAAGAACAGTAAAAAAAATAATATATACATATATTTATATAAAAATTAAATAAACAAATGAAATTAGTGTTAAGTATTATGTATGATGTCTGAAATAAAGGCTATTATTATGAGGAAGAGGGTATAGACAGTGTATTTGTATTCTCACACACTTGCACACTTTAATGATCTCCGGCATGAGAGAGATTTTCCATTACTGAAATCATTTAAGAACATTTAAACGAAACCCAGTGGCACAGCAGGAGTAAGTATGCCTTCTGTGCTTATTGGTTCAATTCCAATAAGAAAAGTACTTTGCGCGTAAACATTGTTGGGTTAATTGTAAAAAGTTGGTCCTGAGTTACTACCAACCAACTTTTTAGTACTAGTTTGCTGCTAATGCTAACCTCTATAGTACTAGTATGCTGGATAGGCTATCACTGACAACAATATAGCTTCTATTTGATCACCTTATTGTTCGCCAGGACACTGGGCCTTTACCCTAAAGCAACCTGAATTCGGAGTCTACCCATGACCACGGCATTACCTTCGAAAAAAAAAGTACTTATTATAAAACAAGTAATGAATAATGAAACTTACAATTTTTCAATTCTTTCAACTTCAATTAAGTGTTTCCTTGCTTCCAACGCTGCTTGTACCTGTTTCTGCTCCAACCAAGAACCATTAGGTATGACATCTTTTAAGCCGACTTCGGGCAAAGATACATCAATCCTTGTTATACCTTTAGCTACGATAGCTTCACCTCTGCAAATGGTAAGTTACAATTTTATTGAGTTATAAAATCTTGAAGTTGAAGAACAAGAATGCCTCAGTGGCATGGTGGGAGTGTGACACCACTTTGTGTGATCCACAAATTGTTGTTATGAGTCTGAGTGTACTTTGTGTCTGTATGTTTGTAAAGTCCTCTGCAACACAGGGCTTGTACCCTACTGCAGGAGTTATCTTTTTTAAACAAATAAAAAAAAACATAAAAACTCTCTAATGACATCTCACTTATTTGGTTTCTTTGGTAATTGGTTGTTAGGCTCAGATGCCTGTTTTCCTTTGCTCTAAAAAACCTAATGTAAATAATTTGCAACAAATTGTTTTCGACTTTATCAGGACCAAGTCATGAGACAAATGAAATGAAGTTACTTTAACCACATGAGATTTTAAATTTGTTCTGGTAACCATGCTTATTTTACGTTACAGACTAGCTGACAAATAAAGTGGCTTTCTATTGGTAAAAGATTTTTCAAAATTGGTTCAGTAGATCCAGAGATTACCACTAACTACCATAAACATGACAAACTTTACCTTTTTATAATATTAGTATTGAAGATAAACTACTTTCAGACAGACTAAATAATAAGTAAGTAAGTACTTACTTATTTTTTATTTGGGTTCGCCACTAAAAATAAAACAAACAATTGTGTTCTTCATACAAACATTTATAGCCTGGGCAAATTAAACCCCCAACCTTTGGCTAAGCAATCAAGGTAACTAACCACTAGACCGCCAGGCCAGTCTCTTGAACTCAGACAACAAGTACCTTTATAGGATATTTCTGGGTTGGGGTGAATGCTGTACTTCGTATGTATGTGACTGTACTTCAACTTACAATATAACTCAAAGTTATTTGAGTGACAGTGCACAAAATATACAATAAAATATGTCGTATACTACTTTAACTTTATTTTACATACGCCGCAAAATGAAAATGTTGACACCGAGGAAAAAGCATCATAATTCCTTGCTAATAGATAAAAAAAATTAAATAAAAAGCCACTATTACTTACGATAACACTTTGGGTTTATCCATGTCTTAATCATGTATAACAATAACGTATCAGCATGAAATTTATTCCAATTTATAATTATAGAGAAATTAAGCTCTTTCGTAAAGTGACAACTTGCTTTGACAAGAATGACAATTATGTGACAGATAGAAAATAATGGCCATATTGCGTTTCATTTCAGTATTTTTCATTTTATATCATTTTGTAAGCAGGAACAGAGTGAGATAGAAAAAAATGTTGTTTTCATGTTTCGCCTTCTTTCCGTTTCGCCTCCTTTCCCTTGGTTTATACTTTCCATAACATGTAATAGATGGCGTTAGTAGTCGATAACAAAGATTAACAGAGTGTTAAAGTTGTGTAAAGTATGTACAAACATCTTCCTTTCTGTGCATAAAATGTGTGTGAAAAGAAAAATATATATAATACATATATTTTTCTTTAATTTATGACACACACGGATTCTCTGTATAGATAGATGAGGGTTTATACCTAGGTAGGTACTTTGCCGTCGTCTTGCGAATGGAATTTCCCTTCCCCCCCATTTCCCTTGGATTCGCGCCGGGGTGCGCATACACTTGTGCACTATAATATCTCCTGCGTAGTTGCCCGCTGTAACCGATTTCGGTTATGAGACTATTATAGGCTTGAAAAAGTAAGAAACCATCCATACTATGTAGGTACCTACTTGGTATGGATAAGTAGGTACCTAAGGATAATTACAAAAAACGGGGAAAATTAACGCAGACGAAGTTGCGCGGGACAGCTAGTCTATACTAATATTATAAAGCTGAAAAGTTTGTTTGTTTGAACGCGGTGATCTCAGGAACTACTGATCCGAATTGAAAAATTCTTTCACTGTTGGATAGCACATTTATCAAGAGAGGCTACGACTAATAGGAGCGCCTATTAGTCGTAGCGTGATGTTAAATAGCCATCTTACCGTATTATATAGCAGCAATGAGAAATGTTGCATTAACGGGGAAAATTTCGCAGACGAAGTTGCGCTGGACAGCTAGTCCTTTATAAAGTGGCACCACCTATGGAAATCTAAATCTTGATCTTTTTTTATTATTTTATGACAGTTAACCGTCTTAAAAACTTACCTTGATTATCATTTGAAGTCGACTAGATTTTCAACCGGCTTCAAAAACGTGGAAGTTCTCAATTCGACTGTATTTTTTTTTGTAATATGTATTCGATTACTCGCAGACGGCTGGACCGATTTGAAAACATATTTTTGTGTTTGAAAGGGTACACTTCCAGATTGGTCCCATTGTCATCAAAGTTTAGATCTGATCTAACCCTTTAAATATTAAAGGCAAGCCTATAGTAATTTGGGTATATTTTGTTGTAAATCGTGCATTTACTAGGAAATAACACTATTGAGTGAAATGGAACTGATGATGAAGACTACAGATGACTAGCGAAACTATTCCATGTTACGATCTGAGCACCGTGTTTGATAGGTACCTGATTCTCCGCCTCCGTCAAATCATAAAAAAGTTTTTATTTCTTTATAACAACAATTTTTAGTGCTACTACAAATCTTATTTTTTATTCAGGTCCACATACCAGGTAATCTGATAATAAGTACCCAGGTAGTAACCAAAAAATATTTTTTCTAGATAGAAATTAAAGTTACAAAGGGTGAATATAAAATACATAACTAAGTAATCGGACATCCACTCACTTCATTGTTAAGAAATTTAATGTATTATGTAGGTACCGTATAAAACAATAAAAATAACGGTTCTGACTACTTATTTTTTGCTAGTACTAAATAATATGCCTGCCTCTGTGGCGCAGTGGGATGTATCCGACTGCTACGCAAGAGGTCGTGGGTTCGATTCCCACACGGGACATTTGTGTGATCCACAAATTGTTGTTCGTAGTCTGGGTGTACTTTGTGTCCGTGACTTGTATGTTTGTAAAGTCCCCCGCGACACCGGTGTTGTAACCTACTACGGGAGTCGTCTTTAAAAAAAAATATATATACATATATAAGTTGATACGGAATAATAAACCCACCCAATCGCAATACCTTAATGTAGGTATGTAGTGTACCTACACACACATAATTTTATTAATCTCGAGAAATAAAATTATGTGTACCTACACATAATTTTATTTCTCGAGATTTACTTATTGTCTTATTTGTTAAATTACAAACCGAAGTTTATAACAACCAAAGACTACAATTTTCCATTGCGAAACCGAACAAAACATAAAATTGAAATAATAGCCTAATACAGATTTAAAGTGACCAATACGTTGCAATTATTTCGAATCTGCGGAGCTCTATAAATGAAATCGATGTTTAATTGCTGTAGACAATTTAATTGAAAACTGTTCATTCTGATAATAACTAAACGGGAACGCGAATTCAATTCGCAACGTTTGCTATCACAGTTCATCAAATAAATTCTATTATCTCCTTCCTTGTCGCTACATTGGCTGACTAGAGCGACAATTAAATAGAGCAACGCCTCCGACTTAAATACGATGCGACAACCCCACTTATGCAGTCAAGTTCGCCGACTTTTTAATTTAGCTGGTTAACAACAACACAACCGTAGCGTAAGCTACGAAGTTGTAGACTCGTAGTGGCTACGTTGTAACGTAGCACGTCGGTGGCATGCCTAACGTTTATCGATTAGTCTCCCGGAATTACCCGACGACAAACGACCGGAGCCGAACATTCCCGACTTTTCCCGAGATCTACGTCCATACATAGCGGAAGTAATGAAATGTACAGAAAGATATGAACCGGAAAAATTGTCGCTCTCTTTTTCTTCACGTCGCGTCTTATCCGGATCCCTAAAAAGGCTTCCTTTGTCGGTTTTCCCTTTCAGCGCATTTCGCCTCAGGGCTTTAACGAATGGATATTTATATGAAAGATGACAGGGAAGGCGACAATGCCTATAAATTCCATAAGTCATTTACCTTTCACACTTCATGATTCTGATTAGTAGATATCTAATCTGTGACAATACTTTCAGATTAATAATTAAGTATTTTAACTATACAACCATCGATTTCCTTACTATAGTTAGTTAAACAAAGAATTAAATGCCTAACTTCAAGAACTTTCTAAGTTGTATTTAATGGAAAAGCTTCATTAAACTTGTAGATAATTGGCTGCGTATTGAGAAAGCCTAGTCGGAATGTCGCCGGGAAGTTCCCGTCGCGTTACGACCGCAGTCTGCGAGGGCTGGAGGCGATTTAACGTATTGTAATGTAAGTTTATACGACGTGCCTCCCCCTCGACCCGACGCCTTGCAGCTAATACCATAGCTCAATGATAGTCGCCAGTTCTCGTACGCTGACGCCGCCGGCCGGCATCGATTTAAAATTTTCCAAATTTGAACTTTCAATATTCGAATCGAAACCGAACCTTCTGTTTACAGACGTTTGTAGGGCTGGGATGGGGTGGCACACCCCAAATACGTACCGTGTTATTTATGGTATATTTTGACGTGCTCGCTCGCTGCTAACTTCAAGCGGCACAGGATAATGGGGTGATGGATAGTGTTATCGGTCGCTATTCATGGTGTACCGCGTTCAACCTGTGCATTTATTATTACTGTGAATTGTGGAAAACCCCATTGTTGACTGAATTTGTGTAGAACAGTGTCATTTCAGTGCTTTTGTAGGTTGTTGGGGTTAGTGACCGGCGTTTCTCTCAATGCGGAAATTAGAACTGAAAATATTTGTATACGATTTTGTTACGTTTTCTGAGTAAAGTCGTAAATGTTTTCTTGTGAGGAAAGTGCAGTGATATTAAATTGTTTTTGTTATTTCTAAATTACTATCCTGGATACTAAAGAAGGTAAGTTTTAACCTTATATAGATAAAGGTTGAGATTTTCTATTGAAAACTCTCTACATAGGGCTATTAATTTTACTTTTAAGAGTAGTCACAGTATATTGTTGCTATTAAATAGGGCCTGAAAGCTGCATGCATTTACGAGTTTGTTTACTATTTGAAGCCCCGCCGTAATGTTAATAAATTCTGTAGTAGTTAGTGTAAACAGTACCTTTGGCCTGATGTATAACAGCGCCATCTATCGGTGAACTTAGTAGGCAGCTGCTTAGTTCGCACTTTGGCCAGCGACAGAGGCGCCAAAGTGTCAGCCGGCGACACGCCTGCAGTCACGCGGCGTTGACGCGCGTCGCAACATGTTTGCGTGGGTGTAGATCGCATTGTGATAAACAATTTATGTGTTTTCATCCTTATCATCTAATCAAAGTAGTGTACTCAGGTTATCCAGCGTGTACTATAACAACGTAATTGAATTTACGAATGTTTACAACAGTGTGTATTGTGAAGTTTCTGTTAGTGTTTCGTATGTGTGTATGTTTTGTTGTTGCCGACACCGAGGGCAGGATTTTGGCCGTGCAGTGAAGGTCTAGGGCCGGCATGAGAAAAATAAACGGTGAGGAATGGAATTTTGAAGATGTTTACAGCATGTATGCAATGCATGACTAGCTTTTAAATAAACATAAAGATAAGAATGAGACAAGCTAAAATGTCACCGGGTTACGTCCGTTGATAATGATGAAGAGCAAGAACAGATCATAGTTTAAAGCATTCTATATTCAAATATCCAAAATATTAATAAGGTTTTAATTTAAGTATGTCTTTTTCGCAAAAGGTTATCGTTTGTAGCCATTACGTCAAGAACATGGGGTGCTTGTTATTTAATAGGGGAACGCACGGTGTGCTGCCGAAGTAATAATAGCTGTAGGGTTCGCACTTCTGCCCTTGAAATTATGATCGCCGTGTACAAGTATGATAATTAACAGCCTTTGTTATAAAACAATAAAAACGTAGAAGACTATCAAACAACACACACGACAAAAAGAAAATAAGGAAGTCTTTAAAAAGGTAATTAAGTGTCTGTCTCGGAGTAGGATTGCACAAGAAGCGGAGGAACGACCGAAAATCATTAGTCGTAGCAACAGATCCCATACAAATGGTCTATAAAAATAATCCGACAATGTTTGATAGGTTACTGGTCGCCCGACGCCAGCTATTCGATTGCGAAATTGGACCGTGTGTGGCTCTAACAAAAGTTTTTTTTTCTATTCTGAAGAATCATAACTCCCTATGTTTCGTTAGACAATTTAAACGACCTTTTAATATATATTCAAGCAATAATAGAATCGTGGTCGGTCAAGGTCAATCCTAGACAGTTGAAGACGTAATCCAAGACGAAACTGATGACGCAACGATACAAAGAAACCTGATATCGAAATATGCGAGCAGTGGAAGAAGAATCAAGTTTAAATTCCAAAACATAATTTACAATACCCATTTTGTGAATGTGACACGCTGTGAGGTCTGCGTTAGACGCATTGCGAGATTTATTGTTTAATGATTGCAGCAGTTTGTATATGCCATCTATTTGTTTGAATAACATGTTAGACCGACGACACATTATGTTAAACGAGTATTTGACAGGTGTCAGTCACTCAGACGATGTTATTAGCAATTCCCGTTGATGTAATGACCAATTAAATCGAATCCATCAAACTTTACCTGCCAATAAACAGAAATTCAGACGAAGTTAATTACGTCTCGACCTTACCGTAACGCAGTGTGAACATGAACATCAAACTTGCGGCTATTTTACGGCCTGAAGGAATGATGAAGCTGTCCGGGGTCGTCGGCCGAAGCTTCGTTAATATGCTTGCACGACGGCAGACAATCAAATAAATACTTGCTTTCATCTCCGGTTTATCGGCAATGCACTTGGTGGCCTTGCACTTAGCTTTGTGTGTATAGCAGTTCAAACGCAACGAAACGGTAATTGTTCTGATATTCGAGATTGCTGTTAGATTTCAATCAATGACATGCCACGATTTACAAGCTATTATATATATTTTTGTGACGTATGTTTGGATTACCATCACAATCCATTTAAAAAAAAAATGCTTAATTCATTACATCCTCACACATCTAGTATTTTAATAGTCTCACAGATTTTTTGAGAAACCGTTATTTATCACAATGACAAAATACCACATAGAATCCAACAGCCTAAATGCTATACCCGCCCCTGATACCAATTCATATCGATTAATTAATTTGCATTGCCGGCAGCGCAATAAGACTAGGGCTTAATTAAAGTTTTAATTTCTTTGAATGCTGAGCGCTTAAGTTGTTTACCTTTAATGAGTTGGAGTTAATTTCTTGGAGTGATACAGTCGTGTTCGCTGCTTTGCGTTGATGAAATTCCAAGAAGATTGCTCTTGCGGCATACGTTAAGGCTTTCAAGATACTAGACAACAATAAGTTAAAACCTACCATGTACACTTTACTGAAGTCTATTGTTTGTTATTCATTAGCTCGTATAACAATTTCTAGCAATCATACGTCTAATAACCGATAATGCCTCTATTGATTTTGCCAGTGGCTCGGAACAGCACTCCAATATTGACAATGAGCGGTAGTTTAGACGCTACTACGTGCTCCGAGAGTTGATAAGAATTCTACGTGACTCCCAGTTCATTGCTCCAGTTTTTTGCCACTTGATCTTGTGAATGAGTTTGCAGACCTTGGCTCGAAGACAAGGATCTTAGAAGGCAGGATTTATAGCTGCAAAAACACTTTATGAGTCCTCGAAAGGCTCGGTACATACCCAGTTACTGTACTTATTCAAAGAAATAAACATTTTAGTGGCACTTTGGTGTGCCGTGTCTGCATTATAATACAATTGGCGTTTATTACGGAGCGATCATGAAACGTTGATGAGCCAATGAGATATGTTGTCGAAACTTGTTATCGGTTTCAGCTGGCGCCGTATGTAAATAGTTTCCGTGTGAAACCAATGAGTATGTAACTGGACGCGTTAGTGTGGTGCCGACGCTATGAATGCTGATTTTCAATACAGGCGCATTAGGAGTAGTTGTGGTGGCGCCGCGCGTGATTGCCATTTTGATTGAGATCACACGTATGCTACAAATTGTCGCTCCAATTCGAGTGTGACGAGAATTCACACACAAAGTTCAACTCAACGAGACGAGGATATCAAAATGGAGGAATATGTAAATATACTAAATATGTAAAATGCTGTCGGCATTGTTTTCGTTTACAGTTTTAATATTGTGTTTCGTTGTTAATGAAGATACCGTTATTTACATCGTCAATCTAGAGCGCAGGTAAGCGAGTCTGCTTTGCCGGCTCGCTCGTTTACCTCGAGAGGGTGGTGTGATATATTCAGGGCCCATTTAAATATTCCCAGGGGTGATAAGGGGAAGGGATCTGCGCCGGTTAATCAAGTAACGTGATCCATTTATCTGGAGCACTTTTGATATGGTACCACTGAACTTTGGAATATTGTAGCCTCATTTTGGGGTTGAGATTGAAAACGATGGATCAGATAGTGGATCAGGGATGTTCTTTTTCTTTTGAATTATATTAGGTGAAATAACCCTGTTATTTTCTTTACCATAAGTAATGAAATTGAATTTTTAGTACCTAGATCTGTTCACGAACGTGGAGTGAAGGATTACCAATTCTTTGCACTAAGCTCGTGCCGAACAAACGCCGGTAATCGTGCTCCCCTTCAACGTGTTACACCAATGTATAATAGATTTTTTTCAAGATGTTGATCTCTTTCATTTATCTGAAGTTTAGTTATAGAAAACAAATAATAAATGAGCACCATCAACTTAATTTTAACACCTGCAGTATACCTTCAAATTTTCATATGGCACGTTCACACAACAATGTTTAGTAATCTGTGGAAAATATGGTTGTCTTTGCATTTACTGCTTAAAAAAATAATGTTATTATTTAAGTTTACCTAGTCTAATGACGTTTTTTTCCCTATGTAATAAAGTAAAATAAAATAATACTCAAAAATCGCCACTGGACAGTGAATAAAATTACATTAAGCGTTCGAGTTAGATCAGACTTATTGTGGATTGTGTGATAAAGATGATGAGAAGCGTCCATCCAGTAAGTCTTCTGCATTTGATATCTTTTCTACTGTGTCCTATTAGAATTGAAATATGGCAGGCAGTACACTGCGTCTGTGTTAAGTAGAGCGAGTTGAATTTAAAATATCTTTCGTAGTTATTTTTATAGCCTTTGTCAAGCCAGACTTTAGACTTTAAAATTGACTTAAGCCGCTGTTGTGACGAAAATTTCGTTAAGAAGATACGTCCTACGATTAATTGATGACATTAGCAAATTAAACACATCTCCTGCAACCTGAAAGTTTGAAAGTCAAGAATCACATAAAGTTTGCGACTAAAGTCGCATCACATTTACATCTAATTTTACTCTCACATTGTTACCATAAAATACTGAAGACAGAAGCTAACATAGACATCTCATGATCTCATCACTTCATTAGAAGAAGAAGAGCTAAAGAAGAAGAGCTATGTCTAGGTGTGGTCAGCAGTCAACATCTTGAATTTTAATTTCGTTCAGCCCCAGTCTTAACTGCTATTTCACAGGCTTAATCCCAAACTACTCTCTGACATTACATAGCCAGGACATCTTCCATCTGTCAACTTTATGTTTCCCAGGCACTTCTTCTTAATCATTCCCGCAATGCTGAGGATCGTGACTCCTTAGCCTCCAACTGATCCGGTTCGTAGCCTCGTAGAAGGTGGCGCTGACAGGTAACTCTAGCTATTCGGAGATCTGGCCCAACGTTTTACTTTTCGACCACTAGGTCTTCTGCCTTCGACCTTTCCCGTCACTACCAACCTTTCTACCACCAAATTTTCCAAATTATTGACTTCTTTTCGTTTTCCCGGGTACTAATAATAAATATCTTAATGGTCTGCAGGATCTAACGCGCGTTGAACCTTCTGTACTCTTGTTGTTGGTGTTACTCAAGCACGGCACTTTTAATAGCTTAATTAACGACTGGAAAGTTTACCGACAAATGACTAGGCCAGGTTGCTATGTGTCCAGATAAATGCTGTGCCATTGAGATATTTCCTTTATCTGTAGTTGCAATTACTATCATCTAGAATCTAGACCCCGGACGCTGCGATTTCTATAATATATCCTCTTTTGACATTGAATTAATAGAGTTGTTATTATTAATGTCGTTTTAAGGAGAACGAGATTTAATACCTTTTTATTTCGAACAATGTTCTTTATAGTATTAACTGTATTGTTTATAATTAATGCCTTTGTGATTTTTAATGTTTTGCCTGACCACAGAAGTGGGAGCCTTAGAGCCTCGTATTATTGATACGGCTGATCTATATAATATATACCCGTAGTGGTACGTAGAAACAGTTTAACGTCTTTGCATTTACTTGAACAGTGACTATTTAGAGAACACATTGCTGAGGAATTTAAGGTATGGCGTTTTCGATCCACTTATTTAATTTCTCTAGAATCTTGGTTATCGACAGAACTGGATCGATCGCAATGCAGTGAAATTGGAAACAGGCGGTAGTGGCTGGGTGCTAGTGTGTATGCAACGTTGCTCCGTTTTACTGCATTCGATCTATTTACGGGTTTATGAATGTCGATAAACTCGCGGCGTTGAACCGAGCCCGTCAGCTTCTGTAGATACGCCTGCAAACAAATTGACTAGTATGGTTAGATGGCTGCTATCAACGCCAATGAAGCAATCTCAATCTGCGATTATACCATTAGACAATTTACTACCCGTTTATTAGACTTCAGCCAATTAATTTATACTTTGTAGCATTCGAATATGCTTTTACGTCTTGGTTTGTAAGAAATTTCTAGGAATAAACCGGTTTCCGTGTAAAATTTCATTTATTTCCTCCCTTCGCAAAATTGCTTTTCAAAATGCAGGTTGTTTTGCAAGTTCCCATCTCATTTTTAATCTTCTGAGCTGAATACAGAACAGCGAAAGAAACTATTTTTTTCGCAATGCAGTCGAAGTTATGGCAAACTTTATGTTAATTCAATTTGCGTTAAAGGCGAAAGTTGAATGCAAATTCAGAGTACACGTCTGCGACTTACAGTATCGATCTTACTGGTAGCGCTGATGTAAAATCCACAATGAAGAGAACTAAGATTTACAATAACTGCTATACCTGTCCCATTTGCTATTACATTTCTAAAGGACAGTCAACACATTAGTCTCTTAATTTTTTCTTTTTTTTTAAATTCTCCATATTTAAAAATTGTTAAATGTGACTAATCTATACTTCTATACTAATATTATAAAGCGGGAGTTTTAGAGTTTGTTTGTTTGTTCAAACGCGCTAATCTCAGGATCTACTGGTCCGATTTAAAAAAAATTTCACTGTAGGATAGCCCATTTATCGAGGAAGGCTATAGGCTATATAACATCACGCTACGACCAATAGGAGCGGAGCAGCAATAAAAATTTTGCAAAAACAGGGAAAATTGACGCATACGAAGTTGCGCGGGACAGCTAGTTTTATCTTATAGGTACGTACAGAAAAGAAGATGGTAGCAGATTTTGTGTCAAGGGGATAGGGTTATCACTTATCACTAAGTGGTAATGGTTCTGCAGCTGTCTGTACTATTCTAAAAATGTTTTGTGCCTATTACCTACATAAAAGTTTTTATTGCAAACAGATAAGTGGCTATACGTAATCTAATCTGGGTAATAAAACCATGTTATGGCAATATCTACGAAATAGATAAAATTGACAGCGAAAAGCAACAACGAAAATTATAAAATCGTACAATCATCCATACGAGTTATTATTTTTATTTTATGTTAACGTGAAATTCATGATCAAATCCGGGGTCAATTTTGATAAAATTCGAATTAACTATCATACGGTCACTGACACCCAATGTAGATATGAACGTACCTAAAAATTGTTTTCTTATCCTACGTTAAACTCAGATTAGATACTTTTTTCCAGTTAATTTTCATCTGCCAAAAAGCAATAGTAAAAAATAAAACCTTTTCTCTCGTTTACCAAAAATGTGATATTGTGCAAACTGGCTTGAAAGTAAATTAGAATAGTAATTCCTTGTTTGTCCAACAGATTAACTAAAGAATGCATCAATAGGAGCACTCATAGCTCGAGAATTACTACGTTAATCGTCGAAAAGTTTAACTCTAATACCAGTTTACAATCGAGTTATCGCTTCAAACGCCTTAGCATAATGCAAGTCGTTCACTGGCCCAGGAAATGACGTCATTGTTGCGGCCTCACACGTTTCCTGCCTTCACGACCTTCACCTAAAAGCCTTAAAATACTTCTGTCTCTTTTATTCTCGACTTAAGAACACGTAGTTGCATCTCGTGGTTTGAAGATGATTTGATATAGTCAGGTTATGAATTCGAGATTAGATAATAGAAAACTTTTTGTGTTGTGTATGGACTCTTTTTTAAATTAATAGCGGTATTTGTGTATTGCTTTTTTATGTAGCTACAGATGAAAAAGTTTTATTAACTTTTTTGTCGGACCTTTTAAGTAATGCGTTTGTTTGCCATCCGTACTTCGTACGTCTAATGAAAAAGCGAGAGGATGTCTAATGGCTTTACATATATGAAGTTGGACAATCATAATATTAATCTTATTGAACACCTTAATGTAGGTAATGCCGATATTTCAAAGCTAGAAATGAAACAGCTGGAGTTAGGTTCTCGGAAATGTCTTTAAAAGCCTGCCAGGAATAAATACTGTGGAAATATTCACGCTGTGATCGATATAAATGAAGACTGAGCAGCAGACGAAGATTTTTAACAAGTCAAAATTGCTACTTGACGTAATACGCCAGTACACCCTATTTGTATTGTAATGTTACTTTAGCTATTGTGAACTGAAGTCAGCGGCATTTATAAGACAGTCGCTATAGTGCACAACGTAGTCTTAAAGCCATGTTCAACAAATAAGTAAACGTTAAGACTTTCGTCATTGATTTAAGGCTACCACACACTGGTAGATCCGAAAAACAATTGATATCAGTAAAATAGGAGTACCAACCCAAATGATCAAATAACATATCATCAAAGCAATCTCAATCAGCAAATCAAAGCTACTAATGTTCTCGATTGTGTATTCGATACAGATTCGATTCTTAATCAATCTGAAATAAACGTCGATAAATTGAATGTATAATGAATACATTGATATTCTAATGAGTTCATGCCCATCAATTATGCAAATTGCATATGATTTTGGCAAGTCTACTGTTTATTTTGATGCAGAACACGTGCCCTGATTAATTGCTTATATTTACCAATAGGTGTACCAAATTTTCAAAGATTTCTTATATTTATAAAAAGCCCCGCTACTCGTACTTCTAGCTTCTATCGCTCTATTTCGCCTTAAAGTGAGAGTAAGAGAGTTAACGCCTTTTTTTTAAATTTGCATTTATATTGACACTAATTGAGCTAGGTAAGACGACTATCCTCCGAACACTAAATCTTTACTCAGAACTGTGAATAGTAGCAACAAAAATACGTTCGAGCACGACGAATGTTTCGTGGTATTACCGCAAAATTTGATCTAAACCGGATCGGATTTGATCGTCAAAATCTGTGAGGACCTTTATCCTAGATCGTGAGTCACGAGGTTGTCCGAAGCCATCTCGCTACCGTTCACAATGCGCCGTTTGGCTCCTGGAGGAACGAAACAATGTGTGGTTTTTGACATGGAGTTCCTACTGCCTACAGAAGCTGCAACGTTGACGTTACAATATTTCATTGAGACACAATGTTGCTTTAAGGCTGAGACAATATTAGAATAACATTAAATAGTTCTTTTAACAACAGCTTAGATGGAGGGGTTAACAGGATTGCTAGTAATGTGGTTAATCAAACATTGCTAGTTATCTTTAAAAAAAAGATCGAAAACTATCTTGTTTTGGTCAGCAAACTAAAAATTACACAACATTGATTGATTTCATCTATTTCTTCCTTCAATCAACTATAAGAACTGTTGCTCGAAAGTTTCATTCTACAAAGTTTGTTAGGCTATTTAGTTTGACATTGAAAATCTAAAACAACAAAAAACAAAACAATTTTTATCCACAACCCTTTCTGTACCAACTTCTAATGCACATAGCAAGCATAGGTATCCACAAAAAACAAAACAGTTAAAGTAGACGTTTGAGTAAATCAGGATAACTTTCCTGCATAATATCAGGAAACATAATTTGTTGTCAACTCTGCGTAATATGATAAAGCGACAGCGTTTACTATAACAGGTTTAGACGTAGGTTTTGTTGGCAAACTTACTCCCTCCAAGGCTAAAGGATTGTCCACAAGTTACACTGCATGCTAATTTTCTACAACAACCATCCAGGAAATTTCTTGACATTTCGTAGAAACCTTTCTTATGTCCATAATCGGTGTGCGTTAGGCGCAAATGAATTAGTAGCAGCTTCTATATGTATTACAGGTTAAAATATCATTTTAAACATTGGCAATTTGGAGGTGAGGTGGACGCGAGGTTTTATTGCCTTTTTCTTTTCTCTGGCTTTATCTAATACATCTATTGTCTTGGTCTATTAGAATCATGATTTATCAAAAATGGACCAATAGCCCAATCAGCCAAGATCAGTTTACGGAGTACACTAGTATTGGTCAGTACTCCTTTTGCTTTCCGTACAACATCTACTTCCTATCAACTTCTGGACGATGCCTTCGGCACCTGGTTCACTGTTTTCAATGATAATGAGAGAGAGCTGGCCTGTCATGTTTATTTCTAACATCCTACGTGGGATTCGTCGATCCATGGCGGTGGGAATCGCGACACAGCTCGACTCACATCACTGCATCATTCTTTAGACCACCGCACAAACTATTGTCAAGATATTGCCAAGAATTACCTGTTTAAAGTTTAAGTTAGCAACTTATGGGCCACGATGCGTCCTAAGCGTTTTATCGTGTTGTTCCCCGTAGAATGAAAAAGGGTACAAAACGTAATCGACCTTCTTATGTTTTTACTCAGGCACTTGCCTTTTTTCCAAAAGAGGTAAAAGTAGATACTAATATGAAAAATCCCGTAAAAGTATTGTTTTAAGTCTATCAATTGAGGAATTCTACGAATCGCCGTGAAAATCTTAGAATAGCAGTTTATTATTTTAAATTCTATAGCGTGCGTAGATTAAATACTTAATATCCAATTATAAAGACATGAAGTACTTAAACCCGGAGAGGTATGAATGGTCACTCTCTAGAGAAATCGTTTCTTTTCAGATAGTTGCTGGTTAGTTTCTCTCGTTGCTCATGGTTCACGCAGTTGTTACCTCAGGGTAACCATGGGGAAGATACTATCCCTTTTTGTACAATCTGCTCTCTTCTGTTAATATTGATGCTACATTTCGAAACACCAACATACATAAGATACTCGTAATAATCTCGAAATATTATCCCAGAAATTACATTCAAGCTATATTATCGAAATCGATGAATATAAAGTATTACTCAAAGACTCGGATAAACATACTAACGCCTGCTAACGCCAGTTTACACCAACAAAATTAAATTTAAATTAGTTTAACTTGATTTAACAGATGTCAGAACTATTGGTTATGAGAAGTTAATCAAGATTTACTCTAACGGCAGATGTAGATTGGTACAAGTGGCCCTTGTGTTATTTTAGTAAAAATAGGTTGAATTCGGCAAGTCAAACTTAATCTTATTTAATCCGGACGTCAGCAATAGTGATGAGTTCATCTTCTTCATCAAATCTATTTCGATAATGTTGTAATAAATATAATTAGGTACTTAGTAGTAAACCGATCAAAGAGGCTTACAGTTCTGATCTCCTAAAGTATTTGTGTTATTTGACGAAGCGTCGTAAACCTATCACTGGAGATTGCTATTTATTATAGGTACTTATCTTTTGTGATGATTTCCTGCTTTCCTCTTAGAATGTAAACATGTGTTGTTAGATTTAACAATGTATTAGGTAGATGTAGCATTCGAGAAAAAAACTAGGTAATACAAAACTCAAAAGTTAAGGTTTTACAACACTTAAAGTCTGAATCGCGCACTTACCGAAGCAAACATGCAAAACAGCGTGAACCAACAGAAAAATCAGAATAACTGAAATTAGTACAATTAACCACTTAAACTAGAACAATTCGGAATAAAGCAACATTTCGAGATGGGTATTGATTAATAAATATGTTACATCGATGGACATGAAATGAAAAAGCTATATATATTTATTCGACATTAACGTGCTTATATTCATCTCATAATACCTTGCTATTTTATATCACACTAGCTGTCCCGCGCAACTTCGTATGCGTACATTTTCCTCGTTTTTGCAACATTTTTCATTGCTGCTTCGCTCCTATTGGTCGTAGCGTGATGTTATATAGCCTATAGCTTTCCTCGATAAATTAGCTACCCAACAAAAAATATTTTTTAAACTCGAACCAGTAGTTTCGAGATTAACGCGTTCAAACAAACAAACAAATTCTTCAGCTTTATAATATTAGTATAGGTAGGTAAAGTGAAACAAGAGTGTTTTTGCAATGAGGTTTTATTGTGTTTTTATCTTTTTATTTCTTTACGGACCACAGCGGAGCCATTCAGTTTCTAGTCAATGAAACAATAGGATGCCCTGCCAGTTCAAGATCACGACCGCGGCACGGTGGCGCGTCTGTTCGATGTTTCAGTAAAGTCAAGGGAAACAAGCATTCAGCCAGTTATGAAAGTCAATGTGGAATTGATGAAGTTAGTATTTGCCGACCTCTGACTTGTTTTGTATCTGCAGAATATCTTCATAATTTTACATCATAATACTGAAGAGCATTTTCTATTAGTTGGCTTTGGCTGCAGAGGCCAAGATGACATGTAGGTATTTACTACAAATCTTCCAGCAAATTTTCTCATTTCAGACATTATCATTACTTGGCTGAGATGTCTTTGATAAAATCACAAGTTCATAACTGTGTAAGTTAAAACTTAGTTGACGTTTTCATGTCTTGATAAGCCTTCAACTGCTACCATCTTTCAAGTTTAACTTATCTTTTACTGGCAGTCCTGCTTTTGAGAACAAGCTAAAAAAATTGCGTCACCGTTTTTACTGAACTAAAATTATTGTTCCCTTTCAAAGAAATGAAATCGAGAGCTCCGAGATTAAATCAGTGTAATTAATATTGGTAGAAATAAAAAACAATAGATCAAACTGTAACAATGTCGCCAGTCATTGAAAGAGTTATTTTGAACGAGTTTATCGCTAACGTCAAAATGTCGGCTAACGAGGTGCGTCGAATGACATTAAATAATTTTGATATAGATTACTGTACAGGCAACACTGTTGGAGAAAGTACTATTAGGAACAGATTGGTTGGCGCACAAATGGATTGAAGTGGCGTAGAATGAAAAACATCATTGTAATACCGTAGGACATCCAGCGTATATACGGACAGGTTTTTATTTTGATCTTTGACCTTCCTTGGTTGAACTTTACTGTCGTGAAAAAAAAAAATAAGTATAAAGACCCAAAAAGTGGAGCAGTAACCAGAAAATAAGGCAAGAGTTTTCATAAGTCGTAATATTTGATTACAATTTCACACAGTTTTATTTATAGTAAGGCAAACATATCTTGTTTACAAACAGAGAAAAAAATACTAACTCTCTTTTATACATGAGGGAAAAGATAAGCAAATACTCTGAATGTCACACTGCAAATTAGTATGAAAACAGAACTGTCGTAAAGCTAAAAACAACAGTTAAATTGAATGTCCTGAGGTTTTATACAACCGGATACAATTTGCACTTTTATCAGCGTCTGTACGTGTAAGTTGTCACTTTCGAGTCGTGACTCACGAAGACAACACAACGAGCTTTCGTTGCCTCCATCTAATGCTAGGGTCACTCTGCTGTCATAAATTGCAAATTGTTAACATTTAATATTCCGGCACCCGTCTTAAGGCACAAATTCGTATCGATATTGCGTTCTGTTTATTATAAATATTGTGCAACTAATCTAATTGATTACAAATTTATGAAATACAGAATTAACACTAATAGTCATGCAAGAACCGTTATTTCTTCTCTTACATCTCATCGCTTCAACACACAAAGATTGTGATTCTCACCGATAGTAGGAGCGCTCTCCAGCATTTGGCTCGATGCGCCTCTGGGCACAGAGGTGTATCGATAGTCTACTCTATTTTGAGTAAAATACACTCACATATTGTCAATAACACAAATATAGTGTTGCAGTGGATCCTGCCACACATCGGTTTACAAGGAGGTTTATTAAGAGCCTGACCGTTTGGTTAAAAAGTGGATTCGCCTAATTGTTAAGCCTGTGGAAAATGTGCAACAAACGAACCAATAAGAAATAAAATCGTAAAAGAATGAATATTATTTTTTATTTATTTATTTATTTATTTATTTATAATATAATAAAATAGATTTAGGAATGTTCAACTACTTTTTAACGCAACCTATGTATTGCGAGGCTATATTATACATTAGTTAACTCTTAGTATAATAAAGTTAAGTGTAAACTATGTTAATTAATCTAGATTAGGATATGATGGAACTGGCATGAATGTATTGTTCAAAAGTTCCTAAATTAAAAAAGATTAAAATAAAAACTTTATTCCACAGATTCTTTGGAAAAGTCTAAAGTTAATGCTGTGTGCTAAATTTAATCCAATTTCTTCGTTATCTTATTCACTTCTAGTGTAGTTTCAACACTATATTATATCATAACGGATTTTTATATGGTTTACACTATAATTTTAGGAATATTTTCCACATGGTTTAAAACCTAAAACCTAAGCCTAAGCCTAAAACCTACCTACATGTATCGTATTTATTAGAAAGTGGAAAAAACTCCAGGATCGATATTATCTTGTACGCTAAAAAGCTAATATGTTGAACTAGAAAAGCTTCGGCATACCTACAGTACCGTTAGTACTGTTATTTTAATTCGATCATATTGCGCATGTTTTCTTTGCGTATTATATTGGAATAACAAACGTCTAGACCGCTATGGAATTACATGTTCAGAATCATTATGACTGAGCGTCTAGTAAATTCATGTTAAATTACCATGTTTGTTTGAAGTTTCATGATTTATCGCCTATCAAAATTTTGTTAGCTGTGTAAAGTTGTAATGAGCAATTTCGGTCACGTTTTTATCGAAACGATGTTTGTCCCCAAAAATGCCAAGTTATAAAACTTTCTTAATCAGTACTTTCTTTGCTCAGAGTGCGAAATAAGAGTTTTCCGTAAATAATTTTCAACCAAATTCTATCTTTGACTTCGTAATCATTTCTTCGCCATGTTAATGTGACACCAATTCTACGGAAATAAGGTTCGATATCCCGACGAGGGCCAGTCGAAATCCGTAAAGTACTTAATGTTTTCAATTCCGTATAATCGGTTTAGAATTTCCACAGTTCCGCGTCAGTAATTGGATTGGGCGAAGTTGGCCGCCTCTAGGGTGAATTTTTTAAAGGTCTTAACCGCAAAGCTTACTTAGAAATCAATGGCAGGCAGATTGTATCTAATCAGTATTTGTACTTATATTCGAGACTAGCTGTCCCGCGCAACTTCATCCGCGTAAATTTTACCCGTTTTTGCAACATTTCTCATTGCTGCTCCGCTCCTATTGGTCGTAGAGTGATGTTTGCCTTTAACCTTCCTCGAAAAATGGGCTATCCAACAGTGAAAGAATTTTTCAATTCGGATCAGTAGTTCCTGAGATTACCGTGTTCAAACAAACAAACTCTTCAGCTTTATAATATTAGTATAGATTCATTTGATTTAGGTACTCACCATCCCAAAATTGGCTATAAAATGTATGCACCTACATAATTGAATTGAATGAAACAGGAAATACTTAGTATAGATAGCCATTTAAATTTCAATCAAGCAGATTGTGGTTTTTAGATGAGACTTTCATTGCACATTCCGTTTACAGATAATAGATATAACAGTGCCTCAAAGTAATAGTTTCCTTATATTACAAAGGCAGGTTCTTTAACAACCTCACTAATATTTTATGGATGAAAGTTGTGGCCAAAAGTTACGATGTTATTAACACAATATACCAAAATATTGCAATCATAGAATACTGAGCATGGTTGGGATGATGTTTTCAAGAAAATATTATAAAGGTTAGCCGTTGTAGATAGACTTCGTCGGCGTGTATTACTTTTGTAACGTTTATAAAAAAGAAATAGATGAATGACATACTTTTGTAATGTATCTAAAAGCGCAACTTATATTAGGCGGATCCAGGATTTCATTCAAGGGGGGGGGGGGAGAGGCAAATGGTAGTGTCCCTGGACATTTAGTTTCGCCCAACACCGGTCAAGTGTGAGTTGCACGCACGATGGGGGTTGGGTGCCTCGAAAAAAAAACAATAACAATACAAGTAATTCGGTACACAAAACAACCGTCTGCGGGGGGGGGGGGGGGAGGAGCCTGGAACCGCCTATGGGTGAGTAATTTTGAACTATTTTACCTTTTATTTACCCGACGTACGACGTTTCGTTTAAACCATCGTGTTCATAACACAAAGTTTTATCCTGGGTTGGGTTCGAACCCACGGCCTCCGGCTTAGCAGTCAGGGTCACTAACCACTAGGCCAACCGGCTACATATTCACGTAGTCACAAACATAATATCAAGTAGTTTCCTTGCGGTCTTCTCAGTCAGAAATATTAAGCTTTTATGTATCATATACTTAAGTACCTATATTTACAGAATTTTATTATTTGGCACGTGACTTTAGTTCAATATAAAGAAGGCAAATAAATTCGTACAAAGGTATTATTGCCGGCTTACAAGCATAGGGTGTATTACTCGTTCAATTCACATTCTTCGCAACTACATCGGCATATTTTCCACCCTGTCTGAGTTTTTTATAAACTCGCACCCACTTTGTAGAACTTTTAATATTGTGCGGGGGTGATGTTGAAAACCTTTTACCTATTCGGGCTTGACACATCACAGGGGTAGGCCTAATGCGTCGCGTCGTACAAGACGGAAGCACTCCACATAAACGTTTAAGAGGACCGCTTTCTTGATTTCGTTTCACCTGAGATTCGTTTGAATGTTCGCGTTTCAAATTTGATCAAATCTAAAGTACGTAATAATATTATAACGCTGAATTTGTCTGTAAGGTTAAACGCGCTACTCTTACCGCCATAAACAATTGAAGAACGCATCTATTATTTTCTGCACGCGCTATTGAAATTACTTATAACTTTTGCCTGCAATTGCTTTTGAAATGCCATTCAAGATATTCAATATGGAGGATGGAGCCATTCAGTTGTTACTAACTACTAAATATACATATATCATATATCATATACATGTGCCAGGTGTCTTTACTCCCCATTATGAGGGTAAAATTTTTCCTCCTAGAGTGACAAGCTGTACTATCTTTCTGATGGCATAGACCGTCACAAACATATTCTCCCAACTTGTATATCCTTAGAATTTCCTCTGTATAATATTTAAAATAGGTTAGAAAATTAAAAAAAAAAAACAGCGTTATGTGTTAAACCTACATATTTGAAACGGTTTTATTTTATTTCTTTCTCCCACATTATCTAAATACGTACAGGCGTTTATAAGTTATTTCAACTAATATTATAAAGCTGAAGATTTTGTTTGTTTGAACGCGGTAATCTCAGGATCTACTGATTCGAATTGAAAAATTCTTTCACTGTTGGATAGTCCATTTATTGAGGAAGACTATAGGCTTTATAACAACACATTATGACCAATAGGAGCGGAGCAGCAATGAGAAATGTTGCAAAAACGGGGAAAATTTACGTAGTCGAAGTTGCACGGGACAGCTCTAGTGGTAGAATATAGAAACTACGTACATGAACCCTGAAAACAATGCACCCCTGTTTTGGGGCAGCCATGTACTTAATATTGTCGCATATCGATAAAATACTACTAAACTATATAGAAGTCACAGTTGGCATTTCATTTCACAAGGAGCTCTTACATATCCAATATGGTTTGCGGTTCTAAATATGACTACACTTGAACTTCAAACTCCGCAGCCAATAGGTACTTTAGCGGTGGTGTTATTGCCTCATGGCATTGACAATGACGTATAGAATACTGTAGAGCTTAAACCGGGATTGTGAACTTGCATATTTTAAGGTAATAGCAGACTTCAGTTTTAGCACAAAATACCGAGTATGAGAGGTAACCTTTATACGTATTTTGCTCGAATAACTCACAATATTTCCCACAGTGGATGCCGCGAAAACCAGCAGTTCCGTAGAAAAGATACTGGGGTAGAAATCTTTTTTAGAAATAAAAAAAAACTTGATAATTCATTCCAATGTGTCCAGTTATGATAGTTCTCATTTCATTTGCTTTACCAAATAAAACTATCATAACTGAATATTTGGTAAATTTACTGAGATCTTTATCAGATTAATTAATTGCACATTGAATAAAAGGTATCTATTAGTGGGTGTTACGTTATTTTAAAAGTTTAGGAACCCCTAACCTAGACATCGCTCAAGAATATGGAATCTCAGGACGCCTTGAATATCCGTGAATGATAATAGAACTTTACGGCTAAATTTTGCGTTGCAAAAACCGTATTGCAACAGCCGTGGTCACGGGTAGACCGTCACCCGGGTCTACCCTTCAAATAAAATATTTACGCGATTAAGGCCCGTAGCTTATACAATTCTATAATGGTACAAATCGCGAAAGTTTACAAACATATACCTATCCGTGAATGATGTCTTCGTGTGCATTGCTCATATGACCTACGTATGAAGGTTACTCTTGGTATTTTGTAGTTTTAGGGTAACACCGGCTCCATACGTTGGCTCAACGTTGATCACAACACCACTCGTCCAATAGAATAACGCTCGTCCCAATTTTGTTCCAAACGTTGGCGCCAATGCTATTTTCTAGATCCACATGTGAGCCGACGTTGGGGCCAACGTGTGGAGCCATGTGGAGCAGCAGACTAACTAATATATAGGTAGATATGAAATTTGATATGGATATATCCATATCAAATTTCATATATATGAACTATATATGCTATAGCGTGAAGCTTCAGGAAGGTGTTAATAGCGATCCCTTTCATAGGGGCGAAACTGTGGGAAAAGGTACTTTTTTTATGTATAATTTCATCAGATCTTAATTATGTACCTATTGACTAAGATATCTAAGAATTGAAACCAATTCATTTCGATTCTCGAACAAACTAGTAAATCCAGTCTGGATTTTTTAAGAAGAAAAATGTGTAGAGCTGTGACAGTGCGGGTGACATTGCCAGATATATTGTTATCGATTGGACGCAGGAAGCGGAAACATCGCGAGAAATGCTTAGGGAGCTTCTGCGGAACGTTCACCTCTACACTTTGTTGTGAGCGTGAGATTGTGCATTATTTGTTCTTAATTTAAATTAGTATTTTTAAATTTTTGTCGATGCCGTTTAAATTTGGAAGGTACAACTTTTATTTTTTAATATGTCAACCCTTTTGACAGCTGATGAAACAATTTTATACCTCGATTAAGGTTGCTTTTTTTTAAAAAAGAACAACCGTGTTCTATTTTGTTTACTTTTTTTTTAATATTGTCCATGATCGTTACTTTAAAATTTCAAACGAAGTCATCTTGTCAAATAAAATCTATTCAAAGCAAAACTATTCACCTACAATATGCAAAATTTGCTCTTTACATTTCAACAGAGCAAACAGTTTCTGCTTTCAAACTTAAAGGGAAGCTTCTCGAAACATCGAAAGTTAACTTCAACTCAGTCTATTGTTGCCATTATAAATTCATACTTACATAATCCCCGGGAGTAGATAATAACGCCTACTGCAAAGTCTGGAAACTTTTGACGTAATAAGTACACGACCCTTTTACACAGATCTATAGTTCTAGGCGTCTTGCCACTCAGCCAAGCCATTCCCCCCTCGCTTAGTGTTTCAGACCTTTTGAAATATTACAACGTAATTATGGTTGGTGATAACCAAGTTCAAAGGGACGATTGTACCCCAGTCCCAGCCCGTTTGAAATATTCAGAAGTATCCCAACTTAATTAGGACGGGTACTTTTGCACAGGAAGAGAATTTATGACGGGAGGGGACGTCGCAGCCGTAAGTCATGGCCGATACAACCCGGCCGAAGCGAGTGAGAGGTGTAATGTATGTAAGTACTGGACAATAAGCGACCTCCCTTCTTGACCGGATTGAATTACTGGCGCCTTGCCGTCTAGTGAAGGCCGCACCTGGGTTTGGATTTATCGATTTTAGGGTGTCCCTCTCCTGAGTTTGTGTAATTAAAATGGAATGAACACGGCAACATTTATAACTAGTAAAATGGATTCTACATTAGTACATGTATTTTAATACAAGAGCAGGTGGAATAGGTTTCAGATATCTGATATATACCTATAGTAATACTTGACGCCTTATCTTTAACGCAGCTATTCAACATATTATTACTTTCGTTACAAATTAATGGTTTTATTTTATTGCTATCAGGAAAGTTAATATTGAAAAGGGTCCTTATTCATGCCCTTTTTTCCGTGTCCACGGCAAGCCCGTGCGAATCGTTAAAATGTTTTTTGAGAGCTGCGCTTAGAAATGCATCAGCCCATGCGCGGCAGACATTTTTGAGCGCGCCATGCGTCTTGATGGATTTGTGAGTACACCTCCTTATTTACCATTATGACAGAATTTTGACAGTTCGCACAGGCTTGCCGAGGATACGGAATAAATATCGTGAATAAGGACCCAGAGTTAAGGCACTATCTTCAAATGCTTGTGCATGTTAAAGTTATGTTTTAAAATCACCTTCAGCTTAAGTTTATCTACGATTAGCTGCCCGCCCCTATTAGCCCGCCCCGGCTTTCCTTGGGCAATAAAATATAGCCTATGACACTGAAGAATAACGTGGCTTTCTATTGTTAAAATAATTTTCAATATGGGTTCAGGTGATCCAGAGATTACAATTACCTCTGCAACCTCACAAACTCACAAACTTTTCCTCTTTGTAATATTAATATAGAAGTATAGACATGTGCCGGAACTTTTCACTACCCCTTTTTGTAATCAGCCTCAAGATTTTTCTTTATTTCCTATACCTACATATAAAGTGAAACCGGTGCGGATCATTTAATGATCTTCATAACTACTATTATATGGTGGGTCCATGACTCAGTGGCGACCTAGCAGATCGACATATCTGCTAGGTTAAGCAACCACTGTCAGTCCATAGATAGATGACCGTTTCGAACTTTGTAACCTCACCCCTCCGTGCCTCGAGTAGCACGATAAACTATCAGTTTGCGACTAATCTCTCTCCGGTCGTGTCGGATTTCAATCCTGTCCGACTATGACAGTGAGCGAATAGAGTGCACTTGTGTATGCGCTTAAAAAAGAAAAGAAAACGTTTATTTTGTTGCGATTTGGGCACAGACTATAAAACTACAATGACATTACACATACACTTGTGCACTGTAATATCTCCTGCGTAGTTGGCTAGTCTCTGATAAAATTGACCGCCGTAACCGATGTCAACACATATAAAAGTAACCTATAATATAAATTCAATTTATCGATATGACATACTAGTTATGTCCCAACACTAATAACAGTGAATGTCCTCTGGCCCGAGTTATACGAACTTGAGCGACGGCTGCCTGTCGCAGACTATTTCCTATTTGATCCACTCGACTGCTGCGGTGGATTCTATTGCTTTTATCGAATACTTTCCTCCCCCTTTTTGCAAATGTTTTGGATTTTACGATATGTTGTGGCCATTGCAATACTTTAGTTTGGTCGGAAAATGGAAGGCGAATTTTTCTGATCCAATTTTTTTGGGGTAAACTACGGATCTTCAACGGACTGTGATGTTGAATGTACGCCGTAGGTTTTTGTATAAATGTTTCGTTTAGCCTTACTTTTTTTGCTGAATCCATTCTGAGAGTTATTTATTCATTTAATTAAAATTACATGTGTTTGTAATCATTTTGCATTATGTATTTAAATATTTTTATACGTTTCGTTAACGAACGAACTTTATCATTAATATGATCTCGCATCATGGCATTTTTAATAAGACTAAAAGAAAATAAACGCCAAAAACAACGATAAAACAGGTTTTACAAACGTTGTACATTCGCAAAAATAACACGTAGGTATAAGGAACTACGTGTACAAAATGGCATAGGAACAAGCGACATGCCTTCGTGTTTATTGCTTGTAAGTGGTAACCCTAACGAAACCTGCTTTGCAAATATTAACCCATACCATACTCGTATTTGTACTTTGTCGGAAATGCTCATCCCTAAAGCGAACATAGACTTCAAATACCCACGGAGATTGACAAGTAACCGATGTTTTCCTTTGAAATAAGCTTCTAGATGCCTTATGGGCACGAACTATACAACCCTAGAGTTATCACTACATAGTATAAAACAAAGTCGCTTTCTCTGTCCATATATACCTATGTATGCTTAAATCTTTAAAACTAGGTACGCAACGGATTTTGATGCGGTTTTTTTAATAGATAGAGTGATTGAAGAGGAAGGTTTATATGTATAATAACATCCATTAAATAGTGGAGAAATAAGGAGCGGAGCAGCAATAAGAAATGTTGCAAAAACGGGGAAAATTTACGCAGACGAAGTTATATATCTAGAGCACAAAAGGGTAATTTTAATCCGACTACCTGTCAAATTCTTGAATGCATTTTTATATTAGACCGTACCTAATAAAACGAAATTTTATTAACATTCAGAAACACTTGATCGTCACGTTAAATTAGTTGATCTTATCAAAATTTAACACATAATAAAACGTAAAGTCATGGTCATTAAAATTGTACACACAAAAGAATTCCCAAATGAATTAATTTAGGAAGAGGACAGGAAAGTATGTCAAAAATTCTTTATTCACGAGTCGTGTTGGTCTAACGTTGACATACCTGTTATATATATCACAAAATACCGAGAGTATAGAAGGTACATTCTACATAGCACTCGATGCACACACACATATACATCGCTAACCGACATGGAATCTCGGGACGCCTTCCGAACAATATGGTTAAAAAATGTTGATAAAGTTTCGCAATTTGTACACATTATAAAAAGAATACGTTTCGACCGTATTGCAAATAAAAAAGGTATCTATTTACCTTAAAAATATATACGCGATTAAGATCCCTAGTAGGTATATAGAATGGTCTAAAATGGTCTGTAATTACGTGTCTGTGACTATGATACATATGAAGGTTCTCTTCTGTATTTTGTGTTTGAGTTTTTACTATCTGAATTATTTATCAAAGGTTTAGAGAAGCTTAACCGTGATCATGAGGCAGATTATGGAGCGAGCCATGTTTAGGGGAGCTTGTAATTGAAGTTGTGGTCTGTGTTTGAGTAATTATATTTCATATTCATAACATAGGACACAGGCAGTAGGAGATTCTTTATTTTTTTTTATTTTTTAAATCTGTCGTAGAGGTGGTAGAAATAAAAACCTAAACAAAAAATAAACCCGTTTATTTTAGCCGTTTTTGTTTAAATATTTTGAGAGGATAGATATTTCACAGTCTATGTAAATGCTAATGAGGATTCACTCAGATACTTGATGTAAATTATTATAAGGTTAGCTCACATTTTTGGAGAAAATTGGAGGAAGGAACTTTCGCAAAATGGTGTTTGTCTAAAAATCTTACTTTATAGAAAAACAAAGTGTTTTTCTTGAGTTTTATCAAATCCGCTGAGATTTAACTTACTAGTGTTTTATTTTAATAATACGATACAAAATCAGATAAAATAAAAGAAAAACTGTATCGCTTACAAAAAGAATCGACACCATTACTCATTACAAACCTGATTAAAGACCTTTAATCTTAATCTAAATAAAATCAAACAATGGCATCTAACTCGCACAAAAAGAAACGCGCCAAAAAAGCGTAGACAACAATCGAATTTATTTTTAATGTTTGGGAACGCTTTTGTGTATGAAAAAAAGTTGTTTGAAAACTAAAACAAGAAAAAAATCGGCACGCGTTCACTTTCAAACAATGGTTGGGGTAATATTTGCTAAAGGATTAGTGTGTTTGTGTTTCTCATGCGGTTTAGCCGGTCACCCGATGTCTCTTAACTCCAATATAACCCATTAAAAATTGTATAACCTTAACAGCAACAATAAAGAAAGAGTATCAGTTATAAAGCTTTTTCTAAAGCTCTACAGACGAATAGAATTCTACAGAAATAACTTGAATTCGCCACAGTAAAGTAAGAACGGTTCTTTGTCATAAAATACGAAATTAACATTCGATTTTTTATTCAAAAAGCTATCAAGTTTTTATTAGAAGTGCACGGAAACCATCCGGTTTTTGAAGTGGTTTTGCAGGAGTCTTTTTATTCGATATTACTTCTTATATTGAAATTGGCAAAGGCTAAATATATTAAACTTTTAGATTCTAGATACGCATACTAGCTTTGATTATATGTACTATTTGAAATTCACTCATAAAGTATGAATTAAACAAGTGTTCTGTGACCTCAATTTAGCTAAACTCGTTAATTAAAAGAACCCTATAATTATTATTACGATAGTAGATTTTTTTATAATATTTATTCTTCACTTCTAACTTTTTTCTCAACTTGAAAAACAAATACAAGGTAACTAAAAAGCAAGAAATAATACAAAAAATTTGAAGTTGGTGCCCTGAAATGTAGATAATATGTTTTAGGCACCAATTAAACTAAAAATAGTTGTGTAGTAATAAAAGTTTATTATATGAAAGCTTAAAGAAGTTTAAAAACAATGTAGGTAATTAATTAAAACTTAAGACTAAAATATATCTAAAAAATTGGGGCCCCTGGGCATGGTTCCACAGATGCTGGCAGCATTTCCTCGCTGTATAGCAATGCTGATGCGTTGTGCGAGGAAGCTGCCAGCTCTAATGTGTGTAGTAATTTAAATAAATAAACTTCGAAATGCCAGCTGCTCATTTACTTATACAAAATATAGTTTTTTGCGATGAATTGTTGAGGAGTTTATCATCAGCTTTATTACATGGTATAATAGTAGTATGACGAGCATAAAGTGCAAAAGCAATAGGTACTATGTTAATGTAATTGAATCGCAAACCGTGAAATATTGGATAGTTCCGCTGTTCATCTATGGTTTTCATCATCAGTTCCACTTCACCAATTAGTGCTTTTTAAGAGTTAACGAATCCTTGCCTTTAACATTTGAGGATTTTCCTCGATTTCTCTAAGATCGCATCATCAGATCGTGATCTGATGACAATGGGACCAACTTGGAAGCATAGTATAGGTACCCTTTCAAACACAATCATTTTTCAAATCGGTCCAGCTGTCTTTACGTAATCGATGGACATACATTAAAAAAACGTACATACCGAGAAACACAGAACCTCCTCTCTTTTGAAGTTGGTTAAAAAGGAGTTCAAACTATCTTGATTAAACTATCAAACTATATAATATAAAACACATTGAAATCCACCCTTTGAAGAACCGCGATGAAGTATTCTGATAAAGGCTTTAAACTTACGTAACCCTTCAAATTGTTATCAGGGTATAAATTAAAAGATAGGCACAGAGATTGTAGTCTTTATTTTTCGAAAGGCCAGCCATGAAAGCACAAAATACGGAGAGAAGGCACTGAATGCAGACCGCTTAAAATCGGTCGTTGTGGAAGTCCTTGGGAAAAGCCTATATGTTCAGCATGGACGTTTCCAGGCTGATGATCCAAGAAGGCACTTATTTCCAGTAACGCAAACAAATAACGTTACGGACAAGAATCTTAGACCACTTTGTTTGGAAGGCGTTTTGAGATTCCGAGCCTATAACTGTGTCTATGTTTGAGTGCATCCAGCGCGCATTCTACGAAGGTTATCTTGTATTTTGTGTTGAAAGTCTCATCCAACCAGTATCAAACGCCAAAAGAACAGGAACAGGTATCAGTCCATCACATCCTCATTTAAACGCGCATGCAGCATACCTTTCCTCACGCGACATCTTATTAATGGGTGACAACATTATCACTAACATCTTGCGTGTCCCACCGGTACTTGTTTGACACGATTCGTATCTGCGTTGACACCTGCATCTAGCTGGTTTGTTTATTCGCATGTATCACGTCAAAGTTGACCGTTAAGAACTAATTATCGGACGCAGTATTAGTTCTTCTTCTTCTTATGAGTTGATGGAAATTTGGCCGATTATGCACCCAATTTCTGCCAGTTTCAAGTAGGTATACCTCATACACTTTAACTGCACATAATCTTGGTTTTACGAATTGCGCATATATTTCAAATATTTTCACTTATGTAATGCGCAGCTGTGAAAATGATGACAGCTTAGTTTGCCGCCATTTCCAACAACAACTCTTCGCAGTGACAGTTTTTTTTCTGTGTTTTTGTTTCGAAAGCACACTGTAGCAACTAAGTACTAGGTGGAACTCAGAATGAGGAGTGTGGTGAAGTGACGCCACACAAATCTTTCTTCCGCAAATACTGACAGAACAAGGATTTTTGTGGCACTGATTCTGACGTGACGCTTACTATCAGGTCCACTACTTTGCTTGTCTCTTCTTCTTCGATATCTTCTTTGCTTGTATTTTTAGGTTAAATTTCAACTGATATTTCAGAGAGTTTATTGTACTTTAAATGACATTAACTTAGGTTATTAAATAGATACTAAATAAATGATTAAAGCGCCTGGTCGCTGAGATTTATGAATCAGTTAATGAAACGGCTCATTGTTGTCCTGATTTGTTATGAACTAAAGGGCCAATAACTGTCTATGCAAAGCTAAAATATGAAACTTACGCCATACTTCAAGTATTTTAATCAATAATGCACCTGTCTCAAGACAATTATATAATGAAGAGAATTACGGTATTATATTTACCATAATTGATGCCATCTTTGAAAACAGGTGATATTCATTACTTTAGCACATTGCATGTTGTGCAGCGGTAACTTTTTACCGTGATTATAATCTGTGTTGCCACCTGTAATAATTTATTTCCCCAATTTTGTATTTTTATAATTAGGCATACAAATTATATGTTGTAACATCAGTGAACATTAATTTTGATACTCCAAAAGCGATATTTAAGCGATAATATCGGTATTTTGACCGTAAGATTAAAATAAGCGTTTGGTGGTAACAATTTATAGTGATCAAGTTCTTTCAACAGCTATCTTGCTCTGTGCAGATAAACTTGTGTAGTTGCAGACGTATTTCAATTTATCTTCATTTTATTGGTTTAATTTATCTCAAGTTCTAAGTGCACTTTTGTTACTCTTTCAATTACGGCTATTTTTATTTTATCTAGAAGCGGTTGTTGAGTTATATCATGGTATAATTTACGTAAGGCAATTGAACAAGGCACCTATAGTTTACCTTAGTAACTCTCGTCCACGGCTTCGCCCGCGTTACTATTGTCTGTAAGAATTATTGCCCATTGCAATAATGTTGAAATATTTCCTAAAACATCAAAAGCATCTATCTGGCCAACTGAAGTTTAGATACTAGAAATGTCAGAAACCGCAAAAACATATCGTAAGATCTTTGCGCTTTCAATTAAGCATAGGTACGTTAGTAAATTACATATCAACCCATATGATGTCCCACTGCTGGGCACGGGTCTCCCCAGTAGAACTTACTAGTACGTAGATCCTGGGGGTAATTGCCATAATCGCCACGCTTGGCGAGCGGGTTGGCGATCGCAGTAAGGTTTTAAGTACGCAGAGGACGCTGCTGCCCGTCCTCCAGTGTGACATCCCTTAGTCGTCGTTAGTAAATTACCGTGAGTAAATGAATGTAGGTATATCATGTAGTATATCTGGATTAATTACGTAGACTGAACACAAATAACTCGGTGTCGTCCATTGTTGGCGCTGAAAGCTTATTTTCCGCCTTCTAGGCTTTATTCTCTTGAAGATATTTTAGTAGGACGTCGAACAAAGCGCAGACTACTAATGTGGGTATTATGTAGATGACTGTGCCTTCATTTCGAAGACTTTCTGTAATTTCTGGTTTTACTAAATATCGCGCTTTCATCTTTCACTGTATTCGCTGTAATTACAAAACTTGTTTTAAAGCCTCTTTAAAGCAGACTTTCTCGGTACCATGTTGAGGGCTTTTTTTCTTTTGCATAGTAACCCTTTAGTTCCTCGAAGAATCACGATCGCTGCGTGACAGTTTAGTCGCGACTGCTTCCTAAAATGGGCATACGACGGCATCTAAGGATAGACGTCCGCTAACACGGTTATGTCTTGTATGGTCTAGAGTCCAGACTAAAGTCTTTAACTCGTTCTTTTGCTTTGAACTTAAGTCTTCGTAATATTTCATTCGGTAAAAACTTGTAATCATATATCTTAGGCGTGGAGGCCGAGTTAGAGACGGCGCCAAGCATATTACCATGAAAAACGGTTGTGCCATATAATATTTTACTAAACTTACTACTGAATGGCATTATGTTTCTCTTTTAAAGCTACGCTGTAATAAAATCGTAAGGTTACCTACATTGAGTTCATTTACATGAAAACCTACCAAATGCAAAAGCGACCTGCCTAATTCATCTTTGATATTTCTGAAATTTGTTATCGCGATCGAGTCATTGACAAAAACATGGGCGTTCATCTTTGGGTACGGCAATTAATAGTAAGTAGTAACAGCAAGTAAATGAAAAGGATAGAAGATGATAAGAATATTAAAAAGAAATTAAAAAAAAATATATACTCTTACCTTTATTAAACATCTTATTAACTTTACGAGTATATAAACGCATTTTGGCAGTTATTAATGATCTATTCTCCTGATATTTCGTTCCCAGAAAGGATATGTCAACATTGTCAACATTATGTTACAAGTGAACCATGTGTGGGGGCCTGAATGTCACAATATATTTGCCCAAGTGTCTTGTTAAGTTAATACCTTAACCTCAAATTCATTAAGTACGGCCCTTTTTTAATTTTCTATCTACAGATCGATTTGGCTACTAGATATATATATATATATATATATATATATATATATTAGGAATTAGCTACATACAAAATATGACAAGATTCTATCTCTAGTAGACAAATCCATCGATAGATAGATTATTGAGAACAGCCGTTAGTAAATATAGGTACTACTACCTAATGTTGGGGTTGTCACAAAACTCTAGACTTTAATGACTTTATTGTTAAAAGTCTAATCAAAATCGGTTAAAAATAACGATATTTATACAGCTTGATCTCAATATTACTTATCGCGCCATACATTATAGAGCTCACGTATAATGGTCGCAGACATAATCTAGTTACATAGAAAAGAGCAACTTTATTAAGAAATTTGAAATTCCAATCACCTTAATTCTAATGCACCTTAATCGAACCACTCTCTTCTCATTGCGCTTGCGACGTTCAGTGTCAGTGTTGCCTATTAGAAAAATATATGCTACCGGGAAAGCTAGTGCAAGGCTAGTTTCAACCTACTTCGTAACATTGTAACGAGCTAGTAACCTATGTTAAAATGTATTAGTGCATATTAGTCTCTGCCTTGTTACAGTTACAGAGTAGGAGTTTTAGTTGTTATAGTGTAATTTTTTTTAGAGGGCGCACGCACGAAAAAGTGTCACGTAACGTGGGCAAGCGAGAGCGCGAAACAATCGATAGAGATGCCCGATTGACCATTGTTTATTACATAGGCGGTAACATCGACATCCGATACAATCACACTTCACACTAATATTATAAAGGTGAAAGTTTGTGAGTATGTGAGTGTGTATGTTTGTTACTTCTTCACGTCTAAACGGCTGGAGTGATTTTAATAAAATTTGGTATGGAGTTAGCTGACACCCTGGATAAACACATAGACTAATAAACCGCGGGTGATACCGCGGGGCACAGCTAGTTGAAACTAAAGCTGTCACAGACATGGTTGTTTATTAAATAATTTCTTAAGACGTTATTACGTAAAACTATTGTCCGTAAACCGACTTTACAGACAACCATTTTTTTGGAACAAAATCATCAGATGCCTAACAAGGCAAGAGCCTTGTTAGGCATCCGATGGTAAGGGTCACACCAACCCATAGCAGCATCAGCGACTATTTCATGGAAGAATAACTGACACTGTGGTGGTGACTTATGGCCTAGACCTACCACCAGGCCGTGTGGTAGGTACCGGCTTAAGAATAGTGCCATAGTGCTACTCCATCTCTTCCCGTGGGTATCGTAAGTCAACTAAGGTATTTCACACCAGAGGACGGGCAGCAGCGTCCTCTGCGTACATTTTTTTTTTTAAAGATAACTAGCAATGTGGGATTTTCGTCCCACATTACTAGCAATCCTGTTAGCCCCTCCAGCTAAGCTCAATGGCTTGTGTTAGGAGTGGGTTCACGTCGGTAGTATAATGGGTAGGTGTGGGATTTGAGACCGATTCCTTAGCCATTAGGCTACCGCCGCTTCTTAACTACTTTACTACTCTACTTTAAAGCCTTACTGCGATCGCCTACCCGCTCGCCAGGGGTGGCGATTATGGCAACTAACAAGTAGGTTCTACTATCCGTGCCCATCAGTGGGACATCATATACCACCAGTAAAACTGTACACATGAATATGTGCAATAATTATAGTGTGCTTGTTTTCTGCAAAAATCTTCAGAACAGGCTTTTGACTGATAAAGTTACTAACAAATAGCTTAGAATAATCGGAACCATTTCTACGTAAATATTTTTGCTTCTTGAATCAACGTCTCGTCTCCACAAACCAACTCGGTATTCTCTTGATACCAAATTGGGATTCGATTAGTAATTTCAATTTTTTATCGTCCCTGATAATACGGAAACTGACATTAGAAAAGTGGGTCGTTAATAAACTACTGGATAACTGAAATTCAGACTATTTTTTTATACTAACACCAGCTGTCCTGCGCAACTTCGTCTGCGTAAATTTTCCCCGTTTTTGCAACATTTCTCATTGCTGCTCCGCTCCTATTGGTCGTAGCGTAATGTTATATAGCCTATAGCCTTCCTCGATAAATGGGCTATCCAACGGTGAAAGAATTTTTCAATTCGGATCAGTAGCTTCTGAGATTACCGCGTTCAAACAAACAAACAAAGAAACTCTTCAGCTTTATAATATTAACTAGATGTCCCGCGCAACTTCGTATGCGTAAATTTTCCCCGTTTTTGCAACATTTCTCGTCGCTACTCCGCTCCTATTAGTCGTAGCGAGATGTTGTATAGCCTATAGCCTTCCTCGATAAATGGGCTATCCAACAAAAAAAGATTTTTTTAAATCGGACCAATAGTTCCTGAGATTAGCGCGTTTAAACAAACAAACAAACTCTTCCGCTTTATATATTAGTATAGATATACATAGATTAGACGAAGCCCAAACATTCGCTAACAATATACTGTTATTAAGGGTTTTTACCCGACTACGGCGAAGCCAAAAAGAAAGGGTCATGTTTTTAGCAGTCTTTAAGTTTGTATTTACGTATGTTGTTCCACCGTAGCGCCTAAACTCCTCATCCGATTTCGATAAATGAGGTGCCAATAGATTTGTTATTACGGTGCATGTGACAGAGGCTACATTTTCTTCTGATGATGATCTCCGTATTTTTTCCATAAAATACATTGAAATAGTAGAGACGTCAAAATAATTTTAACGTTTTTGATTGATAATAAAATCTTTATGACAATAAATAAACAAGCCATCTAATAATTCTGATCTCTGTCATTATTTGGGCTTTGAAACACTCAGAAATTATTGTCGCTGTCGGGTATAAAGTTTTTGGTAAAACTTCTGCTTATACCATTCTTACTGGTTGTTGAATTTCATATAATTAGCAGTGATAATTTGATTATCATTTTCCTACTAGATAACTACGATTAGATACTATAGATACTATTGCATATGCATTCCAGTCAAGACTGCGAATCTCTCAACGAAGACTAACTAGACAATTAAAAAGATTATTTTATGCTATTTTATGCCTAAATACAGTTGCACTCATAAAGTCCATTGGGACGTTAAACAGACATTCGAAGATCGTACTAAAATCTTACTCAATAATTAAAATAAATGAATCCATACAGTAAATTACGTCCAGTAATTTTATGACCCGTTATTTATTAACAACATATAAGATAATTAAGCTGTCTATACCCGATTATGTACCTTGTTGTAAAATGATTGAACACTATCCAACTGTCCCACGGTATTCATTTACTTCGTTACTATTTATAACAACCGCTCTGTCAATCAAAAAATATTTTTATGGCGTTAAATTAAGGTATAATTTCTATTGCGTTGTTTGGTACATAGTTAAGCCATGTAACGTATTATGTGGCATATTTTAAGTACGTGTTTTGAAGATATTTTGTGTAAAGTACTTAAGTGGTATGTACGAAGAACGTTAAGTGCTGTGAATCGTTATTGCGACGAGTTTATGATTAGGTACTTGTTAAAGTTAGGCCGTTTATGTTTATTGAGAGTATAATAACGTTCCTCGCGGATTACAAGTACAGTTATGTGTACGTAACTATGCTACCATAAATGTTAAAATAATTTTGTACATTTCAAGTATTTTTATTTAAAAACTAACAAACTTATTAGAGTTATTAGAATTGACAGTTAGATTTCAGTTAGATCAAATTATACCTACTGTTTTTTATTATTATTATTATTTGGTTTACATAAATATGATAAGAGTAGGTAGGGTAAACCACACAATCATTATTACCCCTCCAAATAATAGCACTTTAGATTTTAGTTTAGAAAAAATAGGGTAACCATTATAAATATTATACGAGACTATTTATTATACGGGAATTAACGAGCATTATTTACCTTAAATTCTTTTCGACCTGTGCAACCTGGTCGAAACGTCAAGCAATTTTAAGGTAAACAATGCGCGTTAATTCCCGTATAATAAATAGTTATAATTGCATGCAACGCGAAATTTTAAATGTTAGTTAAAGGAAACCATGGTTTTTTTTTAAGTTTAATATGTATTAAAAAGTAAAATAGTAGTTTCTAGTTAGTAGTTAGTAAGTTAGTTAGTAATGGGTAGTTTGCAAAATTAACAACACTATACCAATAACGAATAGGAATAACAAATAGGAATTTAGAGACAATGAATGAATGTAGCCTTTATTGCAAACAAGTAATTTAAACATTAGGTACTTACTAGCTATCTGATCTTAAATGTTTTAAATAAATATTTTACCAATAATTTTCACCTTCTTTCTTTATGTTTGCTTGTCGTTTGACATAGGCCTCCTCCAGAATTTAGAGACAATAGCTGACATTTACTCTTAAAAGTGCCAATAATTGATTCTTAAAGTTCTAATAATTAGCTTTCACTACAAGCTACATGGTACTTAGCACAAGTAAAAGCCATAATCGTTGCATTATAAAAGTAATTTTTAATAACCATTTTATTTGCGGTTGGTAAACTAACTGCGGCCTATTTTGTTGTATGGGGATAATAGTTATCCAACGGCAAAGTTAAGTTTGTAATATTTAACACCTGTTTTTTTCACTAACGCACCACTATTTAAAGTTGTCATAAATATAAAGTTGGGCCTCTTATCGATACGAAGCTACCATGCCAATTCCAGCTTGATATGTATCATTTTAAAATTTGTTCTAGGGAACCCGTACTATTACGAGAGAGAACGTTGTATCTATCATAAAGAAAATTGTAAATAAATTAATGAACGTCAACACAATCAATATTAATAGATCACAAATATTTATTCCGTATGGAAATCAACCCCACAACCTTTTGCATAGCAGTCGTATTCCTACTACGCTACCGAGACAGTTTCTAACTTCAGCCTTGACCAACGATAACCGGTCTAACTATATGTTAAAGAAAGAGCTTGTTATAGAGTTTACTCACTAATGTCATACTAATGATGCTAAAAAAGACATCAACAAACGCGTACGCTTACGGTTTTTTTTTTTAAATATGATACCGCTAAGGAAGCAAACGAGTTTATGCCCAGATGGGCCGTTTATGGTCAGTAGAAACACAAAATACTGAGATTACAGAAGAATAGTTTCAAACGTACGACGCAAACATAAACATCGTTTATAGACAAGGTACACCTTCGAAACAAAGTGGTCCGAGGTGGTCCGAGATTCCGTGTTTGTGAGCGATGTCTATATGTACTTTGCGAGCGCGTTAGTATGAAACTTTTCTTTCTTTCGGTGTTTTATGCTATTAATATCAGGGGTACCGCTCGCTCGCGTTTCCAACTGACTTGCTAATCCCGAGAATGGCGTAAATATAAACAAAAAACCTCCAAAATCCCTACCTGTCAGTCCTATCACGCATGTTTATGTGTATGATGTATACAAAACAGATATTCCAAATCGTCCGGGCATTGTTTGTGCGAAAATGCTGTCTTGTTTGTACGGCCGTCACGCAATTTCATGCGCCTTCCCCTCGCCGATCTCCCCGAATATAATGTGCTCATTGTGACGGAAATCAAGGGAAAACGTCCAACGACGTTTTCCCTTGATTTCGGGTATTTTTCGCCTTTGGGGAGTTGTAAATGGTAAATATTTTGGATAGGTAACCGTGGATGAGCTGAAATGGAGTTTAGATGCATAGCAAATTTGATGGGAGCCAGATGTGGCTCAGAATGTCGTACAGATGGATTTGATTTCTAGGTTCTATTCCTAAACGAGCTTCACATTTTTCTTTCCATACATTGTATTAAAGATGATGAAAAAAAAATGTAAGTACTAGACTTACTTTTTTTAAACTTTTAATTAAAGCAGTACTCATTATTGATTTGTATTAGGTTGTAGATTTCTGGAATGAATATCCTATGATAAGTAGTTAAGTAGAATCTAAGTATTATCTACTTTTATTAAACACTTTCCAAAAAAAATGTTACTCTTATTGATTTGTGTTAAGTCGTAGATTTTCTGAAATGAATACTTTCGGAGATGCTGTTTACAGTTTAGTTTTTTGAAAAAATGGGGTAACTTTTGGGCAAAATTAAGGAAAACTAGAACCAAAAATGGCAACATTGCATTTCGACGTGTTGCCATACCTTGTTACCATCGTTGACACGCGCGCTCATCACGTGTCGTGTTACCCGCTCATATAAAAATTTACGATTGTAGCTCACATGTTAATATATCTACTGATGGCTCTCTGTTTGTATAAACTGAGGGTATTTTGCAAAGTGCAGCCGTTTGGAACGTTCGGTGTTTTGAATCTGTGTTCCGGGGTTCCGGTTGGTAGTTCTTGGCATGAAATACGCCTTGTTCGACGGAAGTTAAAGTTTTTTCTGAGTTAGTAAATACTTTTCGGGCCAACTCGTAGAAAAAAAAGGATTATGGATTTTGTGGATATTTGGAATTGGGTACGTGCCTATCCATAAGCAGGAAAATTAACAAATACAGCAAATACATACATTTGTAAATTAACAAAAGTATGTATTTTAATAACTTGGTTTTTTTAAACATAAATACGTAAGTATTGGTCTTGATATGACAAAAACAAATTACGAATGTTATTTTTGCCAGTAAATGTATGAAGTCTGAGAAATAACTAAACCGTAAAAAATGCAAGTTATTTACAAAAATGTAGGCAGTCACCTACGTAATAAGAAACGATTCCAAAACAAGTATTCGCTACATAGTACCTGATTTCTCGTCACAGGCCATGAATTGCTATTGAACCGTGCGGAACGACTTGTGAATCGGCTGTGATTGAAACCAGATGAACTGAGATCATTATATCAGAGTTACTATGTTAGAACATGTGTAGGATTTATGTGAGATTCTGTTTCTTCTTTCTGAGTTGCTGCCGATAATTTTGCCAGTGTTATTATACAAAGTTAAACCTTATGATCATTGTATTAAGTTACTAGCTGTCCCGGCAAATTCGTATAGTGTACATTTATCCCGTTTTTGAAACATTTTTCATTGCTGCTTCGCTCCTATTGATTGTAGAGTGATGTTATATAGCCTATAGATCCTAGATAAATCGGCTATTTAACAGTGAAATATTTTTTCAATTCGGATCAGTAGTTCCTGAGATTACCGCGTTCAAACAAACAAACTCTTCTGCTTTATAATATTAGCATAGATTAAGCTTTAAGTTGACGAAAATAAATTTGTCTAAGTATATGCCACGCCATCCCTTTCAAATAAAATGTAAATGTTGACTGCAAAGTGTGAAAGAGAGAAAAAACTCGTGCTGCCCTGTCTCTTTGACACTTGTTGTCCACAAAGTAGCGTTGTGAGCTTATGGATCAGTTCAGTTCTATACGTCAATGGTATAGGTACAATAATCACATGACACTGGCTGAAAATTTAAACGGTATGAGAAGAAAGAATCTATTTATTGCTCTATGATTTTTTTTTTATCGAATTATCACACATCGCATGAATAATATGGTGTGTTATGTTATGTCACAATATTGCACTACAAATCCGGCTTTGGGTTTCACTGAGGTAGTTAAACTCGAGATTTCTTTGTTATTTGGAGAACAGGCAAAGTAACTGTATTGATTTGTTGTGCCGTTTCCTCATGCATACATACATAAATCCAAAAAGAGGAAAAAGATCCGACACAATAAGACCATAGACTATTAATTTAAAAAGTCGACGCTGTACGTGAATTTGAATATCGAACATATTTCCACGCAAACTTATGGTTTAAATATTGAAATTTGGAACGAATTTGAATTTCGAAAGAAAAGGAAATAATTAACCCACGATTGCACCTGCGGAATAAAGTAACACATTGTGGAGTAACAGAGGGTAACTTTGATTCCCGTCACGTATTCTACGCTTCAACTATAACAGTACTTCAATGCAAGTTTCTACAATAAATAAGGCTTTTACGACCAATGTCTGGGGGCGTTGGCGCTTCCGACTCTCCGCGCATTATCGAGAGAGCTTTACCAAATCGGTGTTAGCATTCTGACTGCGGCCTGTGCCCGTCTGAAGGTGCACTTATAATGTGTCATGAATTATACATATTCTCTCTTCTGTGAGAACCTTAGGTGTGATTGTGCTGAGATTGACGTTACTTTGTTAAATATTTTGCCCGTAAGACTGTATATGGTATTAACTAACTAATGTATTCTATAAAGGCTTATTTTAAAAACACTCACAACATCTTCTAAGACACACAACTCCACACACTCCCACAACTTCCTTAAAAGGCGAGCTGTTCGGATCGTTAATGACCCCAATCTCACGGACAGACTGGAGTCTTTACAGCAGAGGCGTGACTTTGGTGCACTTTGCGTACTCTACCGTCTGTTTAACGGGGAGTGCTCTCAGGAACTGCTTGACATGGTGCCACCGTCACCTGTCTACCACCGCACCACTCGACATCGTAGTAGGGTTCATCCATTCCACCTGCAAACAATGCGGTCCTGTACGGATCGATTCCGGCGTTCTTTTCTTCCACGCACGTGTAGACTCTGGTATGAACTACCTGCTGCGGTGTTTCCCGAGCGCTACGACATGTCTTTCTTCAAACGAGGTTTAAAGAGAATTTTCATTCACGGTAGGCAGCGGCTTGGGTGTGTCCCAGACATTCCTGTAGTCCATGAGCGGCGGTTACCGCTTACCATCAGGTGAGCCGCTGGCTTGTCTGCCAACCATAGGCAATAAAAAAAAACAAAGGTATTTAGCCTTAAAATAAAATATTTACGCGATTAAGACCCCGTAGCGTAAAAAAATTCTATAACAGTTTTTGTTTTATGTTTTTGCAATTGACTGACACTTTCAATTAAAAAGTAAATATTGACTGCAAAGAGTTAAAGAGAAAAAAAAACTAGTGCGACCCTGTCCCTTTGACAGGTATTGCCTACAAAGTAGCGTTGTCATTTTCTAGAAAGTGGTCAATTTTGTGAGGTTATGGCGCATAACTAGTCTCTACGTAAATATATTTAGCCATTACCATAAACTAGGCTCTTTACTCTACATAAATTAAATAACGTTGGTGCTGACAGTAGCCACAACAATGTGGCTTAAACCTCGTTCATCTAAAATTAATCAGTGTTGTTAGGTGGCAAAAAATCTTAACCGTTAATAGGCTGTTATCACTGAGAATAAACAATCGTGATTTGAAAATGACGCTACTATTTTTGACGTTTGACACTCGTTGAAAATGGCACGCTTGAATATCTACTATGTTAAAATGATATTTTCAATTTTGTGTACTTATATCGCAAGTCTCAAGGATATAAATGGTGCGAACCAGTCTGATATTTCATTGATTTCATAGTCTTCTGTGAAATAAATAATGAACATTAAAATACTCATACACTCATAGTTATTTCAGTGATTGTTGATTGAATGAAAATTGATTTGTTTGGTGCGCCACTTTATTGAAATAAATCACGTTTGATTGAATAAATGATACTTAATATTCTAGTCTAGTGTCCGGTTACGTCACGCGACAGTCGACAGCGACACTCATTTTTATTAATTGAAGTTTTTTCATTGTTTTTTTTTAAGTAAGTATAAAACGGATAACATTGTACCAGCACTATTGACAGCCTCTGTGGCGCGGTGGGAGTGTATCCGACTGCTACGCAAGAGGTCGTGGGTTCGATCCCCACCCAGGATAAAACTTTGTGTGATGAGCACGATGGTTTATTCTGTGTCTGGGTGTTATTTATCTATAATATGTATGTATTTAGAAATATATAAGTATGTTTATCAGTTGTCTGGTTTCCATAGTACAAGCTCTGCTTAGTTTGGGATCAGATAGCGTTGTGTGAGCTGTCCCAAGATATTATTATTATTATTATAATTACTATTGCTATCCGCTTTAAACTTAACCGAGCCAGTTTTTGAGAAGAAATAACTGAATATTAGTTATTTCTTCTCAAAACTGGCTCGGTTGGTTTACATGGTCTTATTTACTTCTAAGTTTTTACTAACCAAAATATAGAAATTTGCAAAAGAGTTATATGATAAAATTCTTAGAAAGCTTACATTTGCCAATAAAAGAAACGTCTCTATTATTTCTCTATCAAGTCAAAGTTAAAGTACTTTATTAATTTAGGTTATGTTAACGTCAGACAAAAATTTGGAATAGAATTATTCTACGTTTAATGCCAAGTTCGCAATAAGGAAAGGCAGTAAGAAAAGGACTTGACAATAATAAATCACAATCTGTGTGATTTTGTAGTAGTTTTGAAGCCAAACAATTTGAACGCCATGTCAATAACTTAGCCCATTTAAATATCAGTTTATTCGAATATGATTTTTTTATAAAAAAATACCTTAAATTGTCACAAAGCGGCGCTTAAGGCACTTCTGTGTGGTGGAAAACTATTAAATGACATCTATCTCATGATCGAAGTACTTATTCTTGTTACGTGAAATTAAGTAACGTTACCACAAGTGCTTGTTTGTTTTCCGCAAACGACATTAATTTCAATTTAAAAATAAAATATGTTAATATTTTATTAAACTGATATTTTTTACAGACTAGGTTATTGATTTGATTGGAGTTAAAAATTTTCAACTCCTAAACGACTATAAATTCAATTGACTTGGCGTTTAAGTAGTCAATAGGATATATTTTGAAAAATGTACTATTTAAGGGACAGAAAGGATATCAAAGTTGAAAACGGCTAAAAGTCTATAAAATTAAACTCGCAACAACAGTTTGAAACAAAGCTCCAAAGAAGTAAAATAAACAAACAAATTCCAGTTTCTCACACGTCGGTCGACCTCTAAACTAGAACAATATCGAGTAAACCGGACAAGAGCTAGCTCTCGACTCTCGACCTTGGAATTAGTGCTCTGATTAGAGACCGCTTGGCGACTGGAGACGAGGCTACAGATGTTGAGTTTAGCGGGCTTAGCCTTGTGGTAGGCAGGCTACGCACTTATGTTCGAAGTTTATACTTGGTTTCTTGCTAAGTCTGTTATTTCTTTTTTGTTATAAGCTTCTATGGTGACATAAAAGTAGGTTTATACTAGAGTCAGTTGTACTTGTGGCACCCGTGCAAGTTTTTTATAAGTAACAACTACGGATTTTGTTCTCTTTTCCTACTTCCAATACTAACATCTCCTGATTACGACTTCCATTTTAATAAACTTGTGACAGCAAAGGCTTTTTGTTGTTAAACCTTTTGTATGTTATGTTGATGACGTTGTGGCATAAAACGTCACGTTTCACTTACAGTTGGATCAACGTAACTAGGCCGGACTGAAGTAGGCAACAAGTGGTTGCGCAGATGCATTTTTTGGAAGTAAATGGTGACAGGAAGCGGGGGGCGGGGGCGGTAACTAAACCAAGAGGATTAGAGATGCGATTACGCATTACATTGTCATAATTAGTATTACTAATTCATGTTTTTTTGTGATTTTTTTGGTAAAGAAATTGTTTTTCAAAGTTTCTTTATTATTTACTGTAACTATTCTAAATTTAAACTCTTATGAACTCATTTAAATAGTGTTTTTATATTGTTGAATTAAAATGTTGTTAGTATTTTTTATCGATTAAACATAATTAATCGTTTTCGTTAGTAATTTTAGGGTCGCATCTCTATGACATGCGCGAAAGTGATAAAAACCTAACTTCAATCCGGTCAAGATACGTTGATCGTACTGTAATCATTAAACTGTCATTATTGTTCAGTTGAATAAAAAATCTTCTTGTATAGATTAAAAAAAACGAATACCATATATTGTAATAACCCGTATCATATACCGCCAGGTTAGGTAGGTAGCTTCTATTAACTCGCACAAACACTGTCTGTACTTATACGTTCACCGCACATGAAACCTTATTCATTAATATATCTGTAAACTATGTATTTGCTTTGACGTTCTAAAAGTCGGATTCGAAATAGAAAAGGGAGAAAAGAAAAAAAAAGATTTGAAAGAACCTTCAGAGCGAATGGGCGTAGAAATTAATTAAATGTTTTTATATTGAATTTGTGAATAAAGCGTCGGAATTAAGTGAAATAACTGTTTAATTCCTCTCTCCACGTGGATATACGACCCGGCTGCCTCCCCTTCCTGCGGCTCTGCGTCGCTTCAGTACCTACTATAACAAACTGGGTTATTTGTTTATATCGCAATATTTATTTTATTGTTCATAGTCAGCCATGGCACATTTCCATTGCCCGCATTCATCAATTAACATTCAATATAATATCGATATATATCCAACTATGGTTAGCGCTTCTCAAACTTTGCCAAAACATTTTCTGTAATATTTATTCTGCGTAATGGGCCCAAAAGAAATAGGACTATTTGTCTTATACTTAACCTTTTTCTTAGAAGTGTATTTTGGCTTTTAGTCTAATCAAATTTGGTTACTTAAACATTATATTTTTGTAGAAAGACTGGGTTGTGTTTAAACAGTCAGGAAAACTAAAAATATTTACATAATATGCATTCTGCGAGGCCTTGAAATATGTGATGTCACGTAAATAATTTCCCTCCGTAGCAAGTGGACAAATTTTTGTTTGGCATTTTTGTTGACAGTAGTCAATATATTCAGTACAATTGTTCCAATCTATTTGGAGTTAGAGTTATATTGACGTTCGCGTAGTGAATAAAAACGTGCAGATTGTTAGCAATTGCATCACGTGCGTCCAACCTTAATTTGACATTGAATCTCAGCGAAGTTTATCTAAAAAAAGACTGTTCCTAAAGGTATTAATATTAAATAAGCGTATCCACGACCTCTTGCATAGCAGTCGGACACACTCCCACCGCGCCACAGGCAGGCTTTGATATATATAAATTAGTGAAATAATAGAAGTGCGACAATAACCCAACAGCGAGTTTACTTATTTCACTGGTGCGGCTCATCTTGCCTCAGGGAACAGTTCAGAATTGTTTCTTAAATACCTCAAAAGGTTTAAAAAGCTCTACTTTCCTACACGAGACGTCAGTGTTACCACATTATTATAAACTTCTGAATATTGCAAATAGATCATTCAGCGTGGAAAGGTTTTTATCCTTCTGTTATGTGTTCTAAACATCGACGAAAGAAAGTTAGCTAAATAAAATGACTGTGTTTGTGTTTCATTCAGATACGTATTTATAAATAGTTATACTTGATGCAGCTCTATAAGTCAATTTATAGCATCTTATACTAACATCACTTACATTTTCGAAACGGCCTTTATCTCGTTATCTGTACCGGGTTAACGGATACGCTGTACTCGTGTTTCAAATATGGCAAAGTGTGCAAGTAGACAACTGAACCACTGACGACAATTTCAACTCGTTTCTTATTTGTAATTTACTGCTTTCTCAAGACTATAAACATCTGTTAGTGCGCGGTTTTTCTTCAATCAACAGTCTACTGGAGAACATTTTAGTTTTTATTACGTACTAGTTTTGTTGGTAGCCTCTAGCTCCGATAATGAATAGGCTTTGCCTCAAAGAGCTTGTTTCTCTAGAATTTTATGTCTAGCTTCCGTACAGGTATCCTGTTTTCTTGGAAATGTTGTTTTTTTATTTATTTATTTTTTATTTATTTATTTATTTGGTTCACCAACAACTAATACATCAACAATAATCTAAACACAAACTTTCACAATAACTTATATCTAAATGTTCAGTTACTTATAGGTAAACACTACATTCATATTTTTAATGCGTCAATCATTACAATCATTACTAATTATATAATTTGTATGTGCTAATTACCTAAGACCTTAAACAACGATTGATAGTTTTCCGAAACAATCCCAATGAGTCGTGGTGAATATCTGCCTTGTCACTGCATTCATTATATAATTTAGTCATTCGGCAAAGAGGTGAGCTTGAGCCAAGCACTGTTCTACGCAGTGGAGGGACTAACGGTGTGATTGGTTTACGCGGAGTGTGAATCGGAACTCTAAAACGTATCCTTTGTAACAATTCCGGGCAATTGATCTTATTTCTTAACAATTTATATAAAAATATTAAGTCGGTTATATCCCTCCTCTTAGACAGTTCCATCATCTTAAAATAATCCAACCTGGTTTCATAATCCACATTTCTGCTCCCCATTCCCACCGAGTATGACAAGTGCCGAACAAATCTCTTTTGAATGCGCTCTATTCTGAGAGAGTGTACAGCAAAGTGGGGCCGCCACACAACGGCAGCGTACTCCAAAACACTTCTGACAAGGCAGTTATATAAAATTATCTTAGCCTTAGCGTTTCGAAAGTTTTTACTACTTCTAATTAAAAATCCCAGCATCTTGGAAGACTGCTTTAGTGCCCTTTCGATGTGAGGAACATACGTGAGCTTTGCGTCCATTAAGATCCCCAAATCCCTAATACTCTCAGTCTCTTTTAGAGTGGTATCTCCCAACATATATGATGATGCTGTCTTTTTAAGTTTTCTTGAAAATTTTATATGTGCACATTTATTTGCATTTAAGTCAAGACCATTACGTACGCTCCAGGAAAACAGTGAATTTAAATCTGTTTGTAAACACTGAATATCCTTTTCGGTATCTATTATGTGAGCAAGTTTTAAGTCGTCAGCAAACATAAAAGGTGTTGAAAATTGCAAGCATAACGGAAGATCATTGATGAAGATGTTAAATAAAATAGGCCCTAAATGAGATCCTTGGGGAACACCAGATGAAATTGGGTATGATCCAGAGTGATATCCGTTAGCAACAACATAGAACTGCCTATCAGTCAGATATGACTCCACCCATTTCAGTATAGCTCCAGTAAAACCATAATAATGCAACTTTCTGAGAAGTAAATAATGTGGGATCCTATCAAATGCCTTGCTGAAATCTGTGTAAACTACGTCTACTTCTTTGTTATTATCAACTGCCTCTCTTAAATACTCTGTGAAACTTATTAAATTTGTGCACGTTGATCTACCTTTTACAAAACCATGCTGTTTGTTTGTTATGTATTTCATGAAATAACTCTGCATGTTTTCACAAACTATCGATTCAAAAACCTTAGCTATGATAGGGAGTATGGAGACTGGTCTGTAGTTTCTAACATCGTGCTTTTCATTAGCCTTATGAATGGGAACTACTTTTGCTAACTTCCATTGTACAGGAAAAGTACCTGTATCTAGAGACCTAACAAATATATTCTTAATAGGTTCTAATAGATTTGAAGCACATTTAACTATGAAAATTGGTGGAATGTTATCTGAGCCAGCGCCTTTGTTTATATCTAAGCCTATGAGTTTCTTTAACAGTAAACTACGATTGACCGTTACAGTCCCAAAATAATCAGTATTTCCATCGACGGTCGTGTCTTGATCAAGCAACGTATGTTCACTTACTCGATAAACCGTGGCAAAGCACTTTGCGAATAGGTCGCAAATTTCATCACCCTCTGAAGTGGTGTCAGAACCGTCAGACATAGTAGAAGGGTACTTACTAGTACCACCTCTCAGTGATTTAATATAAGACCAAAAGTATTTTGGATTATCGATAATACTATTCTCAACATTTTTCATGTATGTATTATAGCATTCCGATGCAAGTTTTTTGCAACGAGTCGCAAGTAATCGGAAAGAAATATGATCCATGGGGTTCCCATATTTATTATATCTTAGTCTATATTTATTCTTCTCATTCAATCTATTTATAAGCTCTTTGGTAAACCATTGTGGATACTTCCTACTGCGCTGTTTTAAAACCGGGATAAACTCTTTTATAACATCTCTTAGAGTTTTGTAAAAAATATCCACCATAACATTTACGTTTTCACATTTAGCAAACTGTTTTTCCCAGTCTATACTTTTAAGGCGAATATTTACTGCCTCATAGTCTACTTTCCGATAGTCATATTTTACGTTATTCGTATTATTACTTAAACCAACAGTTTTTGAAAACATAAAATAAAACTCTAAGGGTGGATGAAATACATCTACTAAACTCAAAATGTCTGTTGCTTCGACTACGGCACTTATAGGTAAATCTGATAATATTAAGTCTAAAATTCGTTTTTTAGAATTTAGAAGATGATTATATTGTCTATAATTATTAAGGTTACAAAAGTCCAATAAACACTGACATATATTCGAACTATGGTAGTAACCTACTGAGTTGTTATAGGACTGCCAGTCAATACCACCGAGGTTAAAATCTCCCACTATACATGTATTTTTAGTGTGTTTTTCGGAGTTCAAGTTGCAGTTGTCTAAAAATCCATTAAGTACAGCACTGTTCGACGGCGGTGGCAAGTAAACTGCGCAAAATATAATTTGATTTTTATCTTTGAATAAAATCGAATCAACTAAAACCCAAAGATCCTCACAGTCACTCTCCCATGAACAAAGGCGACTGGAATTATACTTTGTAGATACAGCTATGAGAACTCCACCTCCCTCTTTACCACCATATAACTGAGACGTTTCTCTGTCACGTCTATAGACAACATATGTACTATTAAATAGTTCAGTACTTAGAACATTACAATTAAGCCACGTCTCAGTTAGGATTATAACATCATAGTTGCATACTGATAAATTTTGAGTAAAGGTATCTGTTTTTGTGCGTAAACCCCTAACATTTTGGTAGTACACACGTAAATAATCGAATTTACTATAAGAAAAACAATATACATAGACAAGATTTTACCACAAGAAAAGTTTAAAATTAAAGTTTGGTTAATGAATCCAAATTATTAATAACTATGTATTCCGATGTATCTGTTTTCCTTGCGAAGATGCGCCCATTTCGTACCCAAACATGTTTGTATCCTTTGTCTTTGGCTGCTGATCTTGTTGCCGCATGTAGCGCCTTATTTACGGGTGACAAATGTTCTTGGATGAATATAGGTTGAATCGCGCCACTTAATCCTAGATGTCCTGTATTAAGCTTATCCGCTTTTGGTTTTGGCTTGTTAAATTTAATAGCAGCGGCCAAAAAATTGTCACGATCTCTTGGCGTAATGAACTGCACAACAATTGAGCGAGGACGGTTGCTATTAGCATTTATCTTAGCAATCCGTTTACAGTTTGCAATCTTCTCGGTGGATAATGGGTATTCAATCACGTTGCTTAATTTCTTCAAGATGCCAATTAAATTTTCCTCTTTCTTCTCGGGAATACATTGCACCTCAATGTTACATGATCGGGCGCTTTGCTCGAGATTGTTTATACGTGATGAGAGGTTGGTTATTGTTGATTTCAAGCCGTCGTTTTCCGACTTCAATGCCCCCATAGTTTCTTTAATGTCTTTATTTTCGGCCACTATTTCATCATATTTAGTACTCATAAAGTCAAAACTATCTTTCAATCCGGCAATCTCGTCTTTCATCATTTTTAATTCCGATGTTAAAATCGAACGAAGTGATTGAGTAAGCTGGCGTAATAAGATTTCAGACCTTTTATCAGTGACTTCTTCAACAATTGCGCGAATTTCGCCCGTCGTCACTGCCGGTTCAGCAGACGCATGATTAGATGGTGATGGAGATTGAAGCGCCTGCCTTTTGCTTGCTCTTACAGTGACGTTTGCATTGGTGCGAACCGGAGTACCGTCTTTTTTCGGGTTTCTCTTGTTAGAGTTAGAACAGGTAGGGCATTTCCATTTGTTATGACCAGTGGTTTTGGCAGACGCACTACCAGAGCTCAGACCCAAACACTCAAGATGGAACTGTTTCCCGCAAGTAATACACTGTAGGTAAGTGCAACTATCCTGTTCAGATGGACAACTCTCATCTGGACAACATCCCCATTGTATTTCTGTTAGTTCAGGAATTATACTCATATTGAATAATTATAATAATATTTTTTTTTATCGCAAAATAACACGGAGCTCAATGTTTACCGAGCGTGTGACAACACAACAAAAGACTTATATTCAAACTCGGAGTGTTTCGGTATCCGAACGAAACATGTCGTGTCAAAAAATATATTTAGTACTTTCTGATTGGATATGAGTCAGCTGCTTTTTGTTTACAATTTGATTTTCGATTATTCAACTGTTTTCACCAAATGAAATTGTATAAAAAATGTCGATTTCATTCGACAAAGTCACTGGACCATGCACTAATATAACTATAATTTAGTGGTAGTCACTTACTTCGGTATTTTTATTTATTTACGTCACTATCACTGTAATTTCACTGTTCTAATAGTAAGGTTTGTAATATCGAATGGCCTTATTGATCACCAAGATAACACTATCACTAGTAGTTTGGTAACTAAAGATGTCATTTCTTAAAAAATTACGAACGTAGATAGTGAAAGTAATTTTATATTTTATTTAATTTAGCGGAGCAATGTTGACGGTAACACTTTTTTTTTTTTTTTTTTTTTTTTTTTTTAAATGACATGACACCTTATTTCCTCTAAACATTTATAGAACATTAAAATCTTCATTATATTTACTGTGTTAGGTATACCGTGTAATGGTAATAAGATGCGTTGTAAATGTCTATTGAAATGGCTGACTGGTTCCAGGAACTATAGTCATTAGTAGATGGAGTGATTGCTACAATAATGAGACACTCCTTCAGTTTTAAGAGAGGTATTAGGTACTTGATTCAGACAAGCACAATCCTAGTTAGGTACGTTCCACGTGCCTGTTTGTATATTTCTCTTCCACTATTCAGTGAGCTAATCAAGTAGCTGAAAGAAATTGGATGTTAAAATCAGCCTTTCATTACTATGAACTTAATTCCCATTTTCCCTTTCTTCGCTTTAATTATTCGAGATTCCTCTTAATTGGCTTCATTACATTTTAGAGCATAAAACCTATTAACGCTTTAAATTAATGAAACTACTGAATAGTAATATTCTTGTTGAATTTAATATAGCTCAATGAAAATTTATGTTTCCTAGAAATTTTACTACTTTTGTTTGCAATTAAAATACGCGACCACAGTAAATCGGTTAATAAGCGAAAACGCTGTACTGTGACTAGCTGCAATAATTAATAATCCACATAAAAATTTACTGTCATCAAATTGGCAATGATTGTCACTTGTTATGCTAAAATATGAATAAATAACATTTAATTGAATAGAGAGTTGAGTAGAGTCAGTTGTACTTGTGGCACCCAGAAATTCCGTAGTTTTTACTTATTAAAAACTGACACAGTTTTTAATAAGTAAAAACTACGGAATTTCTAAAAATTAACTAATTAATTAAAATTAACTGTCATCAAATTGGCAATGATTGTCACTTGTTGTGCTAAAATATGAATAAATAACATTTTAATAAATAGTAACACCATTTTTATTTGTAAGTAACTTCAGTAAGTGTAGCCGTAACTAAACTATTAACAAAGAGAAACTCTTAAACGCTTTCTCGCATCAGTTTCAACTAGCAAACCCATTTAAAAGGTAGGTTCTCGTAACAATAAAATGTAGATTCTGTCGGCAGTAAAACTAAAATTACTTAGTGAGCTAACTAGATCATCAAACATGACCCAGATTGGTTTGATTCCGTATCTTTATTGCTTCGACTCCTTGCATTCGTTTCCGATAAACATACTGTTTCTTATGAGCTCTGGGTTTAAATTAAGACTGGTTGCGACAACAGATGGTTTATGACTGTAGTAAGTACTTTTGTAGTGCGACGATTATCTAATGCAGATAGATTTATTTTAGACATCGTTATGCGTTTGTTTTGATTTCCTTCTTGCCTATTATTTTTTTTTATTAAGGGTTTTTATCTGTAAAGACATGTTAACCTCACTGAGACCTCTTTAATTGCCAAAGCACTGTGGGAACACTGAAGCTGTAACACATAGTTCTTTTACTGATTCGGATATAGATAATGAGAGAATCATTTGCGCGATTCCTAACGTCAGTCTGGTTAAAATTCATTGTTTCCATCAGAGCCTTCCATTCTCTTCCATTCTTGGATACATGTTGTACATTCTCTAGTACTCCGTATAAATCGCGGTTTAGTGTTTTTTTTTATTATGTATGCAAACTTATTTGATGGAATGTGCCCAGATCGAAGTCTTAACAACATTCTTGCCTTATTATTCTGTGCCATTTCAGGATCGGCTTTTAGTTTTATCTACATTAGTCTGCATAACACTTAATTATTGTTTGCAGTCCACAGGAATGGTGATATTGTATGAAGTAAAACCTAGAGTGTTTTGTAGTTGAATTGGGGCTCTTCCAGAATTGATTTAGCTTTCGAAATTTCATTTAAATCTTTTAATCTCGTGTTTAAAGGTACGAACCTTAAAAATACGATGATTTCATTTAAATATGCTACGCTACACAATTAAGAGTTTACCCACTTATTTAAGAATCTTGAAATGTAATTTTGTTCTGATTCTTCTAATTCGAACCCAAAAACATATGCAGCAGGTATTTTTTTGTCAAAATATGACGTGTACATAAACAAAAGTGGGTAGTCGAAGGTCGTCAGTCGATTAACTGCCTTTTTTTAATATTCTATCAATTGACACATCTTTACAGATAAAAATCCCAAATTAAAATAGAGAGGTTTAAAAAAATGAATTACATACCTGTCGATCCATTTGGCTACTAGTTGTCTCTATTGGCCAAATCGATCGATATTTGTCATAAGCTCCATACAAAATATGTCGAAATTCTATCTCTAGTAGACAAATCCAACGATAGATAGATATACAGTCTACCCGTGAACACGACCGTTGCAATACGGTCGAAACGTCGGGCAATAGACAAGGTATTTTACTATAAATTATTCACGCGATTATAATTTGTTATAAACTAATAACCTTCCGCTCTTGGCTTTTGTACATTACACCAAATAAATTCGTAATATATTTTTTGAAAAAAAAAATACAAATTAACCCTACCTACCAATTCAATAATTGAAAATACCAAAAAAATTTACGTTTGTGTAAAAAATTGGATCTTACTCAGCATTGTGCTGCCTCTCCAGTATTGCTACTGGAGTCAGCGCTGGTTTTCAGTGAGATCCAAAATGTTAACGTTTGACATTGATATTTGATATTTAAATGATCCTGAAATGATATTTAAATGATCATTGATATTTAAATTATATTTATAGGTAATTATAAATTTATACTAAACTTTACATAAATTAATAACATAACAAACATACACATTGCAGAAGAAGAAATAATAAACCATACCCTACATACATGCAATAAAATACACAAAAAGAAAAAGAAACAAATAAACATTACAGAAAAACTATAAAAAAAAACAATAAAAAAATAATATTAAATATTATCCAAAAGTTATATTATAGAGTTATTTAATGTTATGTAAAGAAGCCACGAGCGGACAAATCATTCTGTATATATTTTCATAATGATAGATGAATACTGAAAACTCAGAACAAAAGAAAGTATCAATGTTCTGTGATTGAAAACTTCCATATGTAGGAAAGTATTACTTATCTGTGGATGGTTTTAAAAATATTTCACTCACGATTTCTCAATTTAAAAGTATCCGTAGACAGTTTTACGAGTAGTGCTTCTTCAGTAGTACAGTTTGAGCATCGCTGCCGTTATCGAGTGATCGATCGGAATGATTGATCGGGTCACGCGCAGCGAACGGTGTGGTCTGTCATGTTGCAATGTTTGATATAATGTTGAGAATCGGTACTACTTGTTATGATTCAAATTATTTAAGCTTATTTTCTATATTTACAAAACGACTACTTCGGTATAGAGCTACTTAATATTGTTTTTTATTCTTTTAGTGTACACTAAATATATTGTATACACCAAAAGAAAAAAGTGTATACGTAATATGTTTTGCAACATTTTTCATTGCTGCTCTGCTCCAATTGGTCGTAGCGTGATGTTATATAGTGTATAATCTTCCTCGATGAATAGGCTATCCAAGAGTAGAAGAATATTTTAATTCGGACCAGTAGCTTCTGAGATTATCGCGTTCAAACAAACAAACAAACTCTTCAGATTTATAATATTACTATAGACTAGCTGACCCGCGCAACTCCGGCTGCGTAATATTTCCTCGTTTTTGCAATATTTTTCATTGCTGATGCACTCCTATTGGTTGTAGCGTGATGTTATGTAGTCTATAGCATTTATCGATAAATAAACTAAACTGGCAGTGCGAAAATAATGCCAATGATTGAGACTAATTTTGCGCGTATTTCATGTATTTTCACACTTCAAATATGGAGCTTTGAAAATGATGACAGGTCAGTATGTCGTCATTTTCTATATGTGATAAAACTTTTACTACCATTGACGTAGAGAATAGGACTGCGCCATAACCGCACAAAATTGACCACTCTCCAAAGAGACCACGCTACTTTGTGGACAATACTTACTTAACAAAGAGACAGGGCCGCACGAGTTTTTTCTCTCTATCACGCTTTGCAGTCAATATTAACTTTTTAATTGAAAGGGATAGCGTGGTCCTGTTGATCGAAGGAGTCTTGTGAAGGTTTATGACACTTATAACAAATGGCCGCTGTTGTTATCCTTGTTACACAAGTAAAGTTACTACTCAATAATTGATTATATGGAAGACAAAAACGCTTGGGATTGAACTGCTTTCTCTCACAGGCTACTAAAATGTACTTTAAGATTATATGTATATATACATATTAACTTTGTAAAAAGTGAAGTATTGTGTTTGCTAAATACGTTTATATATACTTATTTTAGAGTTACTAATAGTATTATTATTTAGTTATACTTAATTTATAAACGATTACACTCACCAAACACACTGGTTCATTCAGTAAAATTTATTTTTGTGAAGAAAAACTTGATGATTTTAAAAGAGTGGCACATGAGTTTCTTGGCAGCTTCTTCTCATGTGGAACTGAGACCTAACCTCATTTTGTTTTTTTTCAAACAATCATAATTTTATAAAATTTTTAGTATGTATTAATTTAACGTTTTCAAATAATCATTATCCTGATTTTACGAAATTAAGATATTTGACTTTGAGTTTGAAAAGGCTTTCATTTGAGCGTTCAAATTTCAAAATCAAATAGGAGTCTTGATGTTGTTGTCGGTGATAGCAAGTCCATTGTACTGGTACTGTTAGGCACCTGTCCCACCAACGGGCAAAAAGCGAGTATCGAATAACGATTTTATCGCTCAAGAAACGTACATACTTATGTAGATCCCGTGTAAAGAAGAGAGATAGATGAGTCCTACATTACTAACAATCTTGTTAACCTCTCTAGCTAAGCTTAAATGCTTGTGTTAGAAGTGGGTTCACGTCAGTAGAATAATGAGTAGGATTCGAACCCGCGACCTCACGATTACGAGACCGATGTCTTAACCGCCGCTACCGCCGCTTCAAAAGCCCTCCCACGGGTCGTAATAATAGTTGATCTGAGTACTCGCTCTATACTGCATCTCTTTTGTTTACACGAACAGGCTCTACAAAATACATCTATTGTATGTTTCTTGAGCGAAAGACTGCTACTCGCTTCTCGCTTATCGCCGTTGGTGGGACAGGTGCCTAATACAGGTTCCAAATACATTTAAGTATTTTCACTAGAAACCTTATTATTTCTTAGCAAAGAGTTTCCAACCTCTTTCGCTATGCCAATCCATTACAATTGTGCAATAACAAAACAGATTCCTTCTATTTATTTACCCTTGACGTCGCCTTTATGTACCTCCATAAATGGGTTTAGTTAATAAGAAACTATTTACATGTGAGTGCGGTAAAGGGCCGAGGTAGATCCAAAGTTGAGTGTGACCCAACAGTTAGTTATTCAGGTCCTCACCGCAACTGTTATTAACTTCATAAGTGGAAAGCTTATTTGATGTCATTATGTATGTTTATTGTAAACGAAATTGAAAAGGAAAAGGTTTGGGACTTAACTTGAGGCTAAACGTGGAATAGTGGCGGGAATTAATGTTCTAGGTACTAATATTTAAACTACTGACACTATTTAATTACTATGCACTTTTTTTTTAAGCTGGCCCTAATCTAGGCAATATGCGGGGACTGTGCAACAGGGCGATACGTGAACTTATTAACTATTATTTATAAATAGGTAATAATAAGTAGATAGTTAATTTTTAATTTTGATTTTAATTTGATTTTTGATTTTTTGATGTTAATTTTGAATTATAATGTTAATAATATGGTCAATAGTTGATAATACTAACCTAGCTTCGTAAGTAATTGTAACTAACACAAAATTACAGTTGTGTGCAGCAGGTTAAACGCGATTAACAGTCAGAAAAAAATAAACAAGGTTCAAAGCACAAGTAACCCTCTAAAAAGCCTAAATTTAAATATTATTCAAATCCATAATCTAGCTACTTACATTCTCACAAATAAATCGGTCAAAATTGAAATGGAAATAGAATAACAATTGGAGCGAGCGATCGCTTCGTTCAAAAACGTGCGCCTAGCAATATTGTTTTTGAAAAAAAATCTTGTCACCGCGGATTCAATTTCGCACAAAAAAATCCAATACAAATGGATTTGTGCAAAAATTGTAAAATTCAATGCGTAACAGGAGTCACGTCGAGGGTTGGGTTTTGATACTGGCAACTGGCAAAAAAAGTGCAGTTTACGAACGAACGGTGTTGCCAGATTTACTAGCTGGCAGGATTAGTTGTTGATGTTCGTATGTCGTTTTGGTTCGATTGAAATTGCATGTTGTGGGTTTTAAATCTTGTCGAAAAATGTTAGGGCTAGATTTGTTTAAAGCCGGTGTTTAATAGTAGGTATTACCTTCCTGTGATGGCTGTGATAGTTTTATTAGTTTTAAATAAAGTAATGGGTGTAGGTACAGATTGCGCATGGTTAAGCTAACGTCCATGATCTCAAGTATTGTGAACTTAATTTAGGGATAAAAATTGTATAAGTATTAGTGTAGTCTTAATAAGTGTGATTTTTGTCATAAAATTGTAACTGGTTGGTGGTTTCATAAAAATCTGCTCAATATGTTTGGAGTATAGTGCGTTAAAGCAAACAAACACTTCGGCTTCCGCGCAACTTCGTCTCCGTAAATTTTCCCCGTTTTTGTAACATATTTCATTGCAGCTCCGCTCCTATTGGTCGTAGCGTGATGTTATATAGCCTATAGCCTTCCTCGATAAATGAGCTATCCAACAGTAAAATATTTTTCAATTCGGACTAGTAGTTCCTGAGATTATCGCGTTCAAACAAACAAACAAACTCTTCAGCTTTATAATATTAGCATAGATATAGATTTAAAATTACAAATGATTCTCTTGTTCTTACCTAAAGGAGATATTTAAGGGAAACTTTCATAATTCGTAAGAAAAATGACAAAGTTACGGACTGTACCAAAATAAATAGATTTCATAAGAATATAGAAATTTGACAAATCGCAGAATCAAAAAAATAAAATTATTTGAGCTCTATGATTCGTCCCATGGGCCGAATCGTGGGACTAAACCGCGAACGAGTTGAAGCTAAACATAAGCCACTAAGTAGAAATAACATGGTCGACTAGTAGTATTATTTTTTGTTACTTCTGTCGCTAGTGCTCATCTCAGGAACTACTGGTCCGATTTGAAAAAAAAATTTTTTGTTGGATAGCCCATTTATCGAGGAAGGCTATAGGCTATATAACATCGCGCTACGACTAATAGGAGCAGAGTAGCGACGAGAAATGTTGCAAAAACGGGGAAAATTTACGCATACGAAGTTGCGCGGGACATCTTGTTTATTATACTAGTCCTCGGAAAATCTAAATTGTAAAATTAAAGTAGTAAAAGATATTATAAATGGTAAACAATAAAGAGAAGAATTGTCACAGTCCATTTATTATTAAAGTTCATCACAAAAGACCCTGTCGCCAATTTAAATTTATTATTCTATTGTAATTCATCCAGACTCAGTCTAGACTGCCTAGGTATAATATTTCTCACACAAAGACTAAAGTTACCCTCAGGAACCTTGTAGGAAACCCGTAGACTGTGGAGTGACATGGGCGTGACCCACACACAAAAGAGACTTGATTTCACATACGTCACATGAGCAGCTTATTGTTGCCAACATAAAAAAATACATTCTTCGTAAACAGAGCGGAAAATGACATTATATTTTTTTTGTTTACAGCAGTTTTTGACCCTTCTGGGAATGGGACCAAAGATCCTTGCCCATTCGGGTCCCAATTCTCTTAATTCCCTTTTTCTATTAAATTTTATTAAGCGAATTATTTTGTTGATATGTTCATACAGTACCTATTCATATTTTTTCGTTAAGTATTTTAGTTATTTTTTATCGTCGCTTTCATAACGAAACATTAGTTTTATATTATTTTTGATTGTGCCGTGGGTTTAAATTGCCCAAACTTGATATCAAAAATCATATTCCCTTGAAAATAGAAAGTTTTACAATGTTTTTTAATGTTGGTATCAATGTCGAATTTATTTATGCTGACAATAATGTTAATCGATATAATTCATCGTTGATACCACCACTTAAAAATTTTATAGCATTCGTAATTTATAAAGCATAGCATCAAATTAATTCGATTTTACACTTATTTGAAGCCAAACTTGTTTAAAATCCCATTACCCGTTACGAATCTAAACGCGTTAAAAGCCATTGCATTATCAGTTAAATTCCCATTAATTTGTGATTCTGTTTAAAATATGATTTATTAATCGTAAAGATGGTTCACAACAACTATTTTATCTTAAACGGTTATTACTGTATGTCATCAACTTAAATATATAAGGCCTAAATACTACCTGATACTATTGATATCAGTCTTTTACAATTTAGTGGTAAAATTGTTATGTGAAGTTTCAAGTGCGATTACCGAGTCGCTAATTCATTTTATCGTTGTGAATTGTCTTAACGAAAATTTGGCGACTTTCTGGCTCGCTGCGTTCAAACGGTTGCTGGCTTGGTGTGTGGTGTATTTTATTCCGCAAAAGCAAGCATTTTATTCCGTAGCTTTATTAAACTCGATTCGTTGCAGAATGATGTTATAATATATGACTATATTGTGCTAAACTTACCTACACCTGACTCTGCGTAGTATTGCTGTGTAATTGCACGTGCAAAACTGCGAGTTTGAAGATTTGCTGCCAATAATATTATTTCATATTTGCGGTTTTGTACCCGCAATCACGATTTTTATTGCTATTCGATTAGCGTTGATGCCACTTGGCTAGAGCGGCAGATTTCCGCTTGCTATTAACTTGCTGACTATCAAGTTACGCGTATCGAGCTACCGAATAGCGATAGTATCGCCATTCACTAAAAGTTTCGATAGATTAAAGTATCGAGTGTGCATAGCCCCGAAGTGTCTCGATGTGGTCAATATACGGGACTCGAGTTACACCAACTGTGGTCTGAGGTTTTACACTGATATTTATTTTTGATTACATATTTAATACTCTGATACTGATACTTTTGTGTGCTTAATGTGTTAGTTAGCGTTTTAATGTGATGATATTCGGTATCCCTCCTTAAATTATCAGTTAAACTTTAATTTTAATGTGTTTCGATATATTTTATGACCTGTGAACTTACATAAATGTGCTTCTGTAGGTTTTTTGTATTTAACTATTTTTATAGTAGAATGCAAAGATAATGTAGGAAATAGATAACCATTAAGGAATCCCGTAGACTATGTTTTTGCATAGCAGGGGTTTTTGTGATGAAATCTAATAGAACATTTAAAAAAATCCATTGAATTTCTTCCTAATTTACTTTAGCCTATCAGCAGGCGGAATCACCATTCGCGTTGCTTAGTAATCAATCAGTCAATAACTTGACTGCTTAGCAACGAATTAATAACCTGACCGTTGCTACGCAACCAATCAATAACGTGACCGTTGCTACTTGACACTTTTGCACACCCTCCGATTTATGAGACGTTATCACGTCAAAAAGTATTTCAATGCGTTAGTGATTTTACTAAATATCATAGGTATCTATAGCAGTACTAAGAATATATGCAACATGAATCCAAGCTTTTAATTTTATATGCATTGAAAACAGTAAAACTAAACCTTCTTTCTACATTATGGCCATTGACATTGAAAATGGTGCTACTTTCAGTCTTGTTAAACTAAATAAAACACAAGAGAAAATAACCTACATGGTCCTATACCTTGTTTTAATATTGAAAACTAGATTTCAACAATTAGGTACAAATACTTAACAAAACAAATTACAATACTTAATTTTATGACCGTTTCATTTATATTCTTGTGCAAACGAGCTTTAACAGAATAGTCAATTTTACGGTTTTCGTAAATAATCTATTGTCGATAGTAGTTAGTATTCGTATTCGCGATCATTGTTAATATTGCTAAGCATTTAGCACTCAAGTGCAGAGTAAAACATAAACATAATCTACATAGTATTATTATTCAAAATCTCAATTTTCCTATAGTCTTGTTCGTTTCTAGTTGAGTTCACAATTTGTTCTTTAGCGAAAGCGTGTTAGGTATAGGGAAAGTACGCGCCCAACGCAATTTTTTGACGTGATAACGTCTTATATGTATATCAGTGACAAGGTGTACGCACGAAATAGTGTCATGTAGCAACGGTCACGCTATTGATTGGTTGCTAAGTAACAGTCACGTTATTGATTGGTTGCTAAGCAGTCACGTTATTTATATAATAATATGATTCCTTTGTTTTATGGCCCGACGTTTCCACCCTATTGCAACGGCCTTGGTCACGGGTAAACTGACGTAGGGCCATATAACAAAGGTATTTAGCCTTAAAACAAAATATTTACGCGATTTAGACCAGCAACTTATAAAATTCTATGTCTACAAATCGCGAAAGTTTACGAACGTTATTGGTTGCTAAGCAACAGCGAATGGCGATTGCAGCGACATGATATACGATACATTTTGGAACTAACGTTATTGATTGATTGCTAAGCAAGACAAATGGCGATATCGTCACCAATGTTTTCTTATGACGTTATCACGTAAAATTATCGTCCGTAAACCGACTTTACAGACAACCATTTTTTTTCTTTTCTTCTTCCTGATTTGTACCCTTTATAAACCTAAATAAATATATCAGAGTAAATGACAAAATCGTTATGTCAAAAAGTTATAAGGTTAGGGTTTTTGTACTAAGGGTTGCAGGCTGCAGGGTCCTTATTCACTATCTTTATTTCTTTCTCGTCACAAGCCCATGCGTTACCCCAGGATACCTGCACTTTTCAATTTTACACATAATATATTCCGCGCCTGAATAGATTTTACGATCATAGAATAAAAAAAACTAAATTAGAATACGTTCATAATTTTATATAATTTCTTCTTTACGGCAAAAGTGAAAAAATAAAAAGCTATCGCGAAAAAGTTATCAAACCTGATGTACAAATTGCCGTACTCCCTCCCATTCTCACAACAAGTTTATAATTATTAGTTGAACGTAATCATGAAAATAGAAATTACAAAAAATTGGAATAACATCAAGAATCTAGACAGTATCATTGTACAAAAGAGAAATACAAAGTAAATCCAATTTCAAGTTTCCAACTCTATCTAGACCAGAACACGGATTGTAATAAAACATAGCCTATTTTACTCAGGTACATTAGAATATTATTTATAACAGCGCGTAGGGAAAACGCTGAATAATTTTCTAATCTGTGTAAATTTGATGTAGATCAGACTGGTTACCGGAGTTGAAGTGGTAACTGTCTTCCTAACCTACAAGGGACAGTAATCGCGCATTTATTTGCATCATTTAATACTTCTATCTTTAGTTTAAATGGACTTGTTTTGCGTAGAATTTCTCAGTAGTTATAGAAGCCATGTTTATGTTAAAAGCTTTGAATATATTTCGTGGCGATGGAGACCTTTGAGTTTAGATTAATCAGCTTTGATATGCTTCTAAGTGATGTTCTATTTATTACTCTAAATGGGTGTTCGATAACTTAAATGTAACTTTCTATAAAATGTCTATGTATTTAGTAACAATAGGCAATCGTGCTGGATCAGATCACCTTAACGCCATATGGTCAAATTAAACGCAAGCCTACCAGTTAGAGTCATTTTTATTGCCAGAAAATATGGGGTTCCGCAGCAGTCCATGTCCCTTCAGTCCCATCTCGCAGATTATCTTCTCGCTGAGGGTAGGCTTTATCAAGGAGAAGCATACATACAATCACATACTTTTAGTGTTTTTTTGTGCAATTCAATGAAGAGACGAGCAGGTCATACGTCTGGTGGTAAGCGTCACGCTAGCCCATAACAGTATCAGTGTATGTGACGGGCATTTTACTCAAATATTTGAAGCGGCGGTAGCCTAATGGGTAAGGCATCAGTCTCGCAATCGTGAGGTCGCGGGTTCGTATCCTACCCATTATATTACCGACGTGAACCCACTCCTAACAAGCCTTTGAACTTAGCTGGAGGGGTTAACAAGAGTGCCAGTAATGTAGGACTCAATCCCACTTGCTAGTTACCTTAAAAATAAATTTAAAAAAAAAACGGATTTTTCATGCGGCAACGGCAACGGAACCCTACACCCAGCATGATCCAACATGCTCTTGCCCGGTTTTTTGACTAAGTACTTTTAAACTATCTATTTTTAAACATGTTCTATATGGTAATATACTATACGGTTATGCAGTTTCATGTGTTTGGAATGTCGGTGATTAAATTAAAGTTGGCAGAAAAGGAAACCGGTTCCGTGACAAATTTAGATGGGTGTTGTTATACTTAGTTATTAATGATGCGATCATTTTACAATACCTAACGCTTACTTATTGGACAGAATAAGTAATAGTACTTGCAAGATCGTCATTACGAAAAATACTCATTTTACAGGAGGAGGAAAAAAAAATTACAGTAGGCCAATTTCAAACTTTAAATTTGTTAAATTTCACAATAAAATAACACAAACAGGTAAAATCTTTGTGGAATGTTTGTGTTGGTTAATAATGCTTAAAATCATAGCATCAAATTATGTTGTATATTTACTGTTTTTAAACGCATATGCGTTTAAAAACAGTGGTTTAACATTTTGCGCCACTGAGATAGAACGATATTGAAATGTAGGTACACATACGAGTACCACCCAACAGTGTGTCAATTTGGTGTCAATACTACATTTATCGCCATCTAGCGACCGTGTTTGTCATTACTCTACTACGAAATATACTTGTCAAGCATTGTATTTTTTATATTTTCGCAAAAAAACAAGATTTTGAATTGTGAATTTTGTCTTGCAATAAGTAAGGAATAGACAAGGTATTTTACCTTAAATTATTCTAGCGATTAAGACCCGTGGTATATATATTTTCATAATGTGTACTAAATGCAAAAGTTTATCAACATTAATAATTGCCATGAGTGTCAAAAAAGTTCACAGGATTCGATTCGGCATTTAAAAATGCTTTCACTTTGTATGAGATAGCCAGTCCAGCGTACCATAATAGTATACTAGTGATATAGGCACTAGTCCTACTAATAGCGAGAAAGCAAGCAACTATCATTAAGAAAACAAACGAGTAAACAAAAGAAATGTTCACATTGCCGGCAAGACTCGATCTATACATATATATCGTATCTCTTTTGTTTACACGGAAACTACAACTATTGTACGTTTTCTGAATGAGAAAATAGTTGATAGCTGCTCGCTACTCGCCGGTGGTGGGACAAGTGCCTTAAGAGGTCAATGATACAAACCCACAAACGAAAATACAAAAATGCATTTTAAACACAATTTTTAACAATTTTTTTTAATTTTGTTTCAGGTCAGTATATTGCTTCAGACAGCCAAAAAATATAAAAAATGAGTAAGCTATTGCTTCGCCAGTGAGTAGGTATGTATCTATTTTTTCTTATCATTGCTCAAATATTTAGTAGAGCGTGGTCAACTAGATGTTTTTGTGACTTCTCAACACCAATTGAAATTCGACGAAATGATCGGACCACTCAAACGATTAACAAAAACCTATGTCATTGTACGTTTTGGTGTTGCCAAACTTTTTTATTGCCCTCTACATCCGGTAAATATCTTTTATATAGGTATTAAGTAGAATAATACCTATCTAGATTTAATTTTTAAGTCTTGTCGTTTTGTCAATTCTAATGGCTTTTCTGTTCACGCTGCGCAGTTTCCCAGTATTTTGTTCTTTGAAAGTGTGTCAATTTTAAAATACTTTGATTTAATTAACTTAAAGGTCATTTTTTGCTGCTATAATACCTACTTAGTAAATTAAAAAATACTCGCTCTCTTTATTGGCTGATAAAGCGGATCCATTGTCACAAAACAATAAAAAGTAAAACTGTCAACATTTTAATTTTAGAACAAGACACTTTTGTTCTTAACTCATCATTTAATTTTTGTTATAAACATAATTAGATAAAAAAATATAAAAATTGCATAACATGTGCATTTTAGTAATACTACTTACTACTAAAATTCACAACAATACGATCTATGGATGTCAAATATAAATAAGGTCTATAAAGTTAAAACCTCAGTAGAATTGTCTTTGACAAATGTGTCAATTGCTAGCCCGAATACCGGGTCAAGTTGAGTTGTTATGTTGGACAAATAGCGCATGTCAACCCTGACGGACGTTCATTTGTGATCCTTACCGATGGGGGTGGCCTTACTAGATGTTCTTAAGGGTTGACACTTACAAGATTGTGATTTTTTCATTTAGGATTTATTGTCGTTTTTCTATTCCTTACTATACGTCTATAGTCCAGGAGAGGCTCTATTTGTATGCCTAGTTTTATCCAAATTATATCCAAATTCCTATACTGTATAAGACGATTAACGTAACAGTTAATCTAGTAACCTAATGGGTTTTGGTTTCATCAATGTTCTGTATTGGATTCCATCGAATTGCAAGTCTTAGGACAATATTTATGTGTATAAAAATGTCAAAATTTATTTTTATACACATAAATATTTATTAATTAAATATATATTCCTTTAGAACTTCGACAAATTTATAAATAAAAATAAGTGTCTACATCAATTTGAAACAATGATTTCAGGTGGTGAAAGAATTCACTAAATAGATGTTGTGATTTCAGAGATTTCACATATTATCTCAAAATATTTACTTTTATTTTTAAATATAATATTATTTATAGATGGTATTCAGGATTTTTTTACTCGTGTATTATGACAACACACTAGTTCAACAATAATATATGTACGTTAAATTATTCTTGACAACCCTACAGGAACTCAATCATCAGGGCTGTCATGTTATACATGGACGGTTTATTACAAGACGGATGTGTCATTTGGAGGGTGGTCAGTTCACACGTTTATAAACTAAAACTAGATGTCCCGATCTCCGTACGTAATAGGAGTTTGTAAGTTTGTCACCCTTGACTATGTAACCGTATCTATTAATCGTATACTTCAAAGAATAACAGTAAGATTGCGATCCCGGACCTTGTTAATCTATGCCTAAACTTTCGCACGTATGACGTCACCACGGCCAGAAGTTAGTTTTAGGTAAAATTACATTTTGAAAATATAATTATCTTCAATAAGTAATGAGATTGTGAAGTGCTAATAGTCTTAACATTTCAACGCTCCCGTATAAACGGTAATACAAAAATGGCTCTATTGAAAAATATTTTTTTGAGTTACGACAAATGTGATTCTTATGATGAACACTATTAGTGTATCCAGGATTTTATAAGATAAGGAATCCAAAGTATTAAGTTTCTTGATCCGGTAATGGGTATTTTTATATCAGGGCACACAACAAAACACATTTTGATTGCGTCCGTTTGCTCTACCCCTCCCCGTCTAGCTCCGCCACTGAAGAACAGAACTCCATGCAGTATAAACAATACATCAAACGACGCTCTCAAAAGTATTTTCGTCGCAAAGCGCAATATTATTTCACATTTGTGACAGTGACAATATGACAGTTATCAGAAGTGTCAAAACTGAGTGACGTTAGTATTCACCAATAAGTCATAAAGAGAGTTGTAAAAATGGCGGCAAACTAACATGTCGCTATTTTTACAGCTCCGCGTTTAAAGTGTAAAACAGTGTAAAATATACTTGAAATACGTAATAACTGGACAAGAACGAGACTTTGTGATTGAAAGAAGAAAACTAGAAAGAAATTATACTTGAAATTGGCGTATGCACTTAATGTGCGAGCCATAATCTCTACCGATTAATATTGGAGGGAAAAGGAAGTCATAAAGAGAATACAAAACTTCGTAATTGTAAGTCACGTGCTGTCCCTGTCATATTAAGGCATAGAGTAGTGACAGAAATACTTTATTAAACGCCTTGCAGACCCGTTTAAGTATTTAGGGTTGAAAGTTGTTTAAATCAGGGCAATTACACTGTGACTAAGTAGATATATCAACCCGGTATTGGAGCAGGATATGGCGGTTAAATAGGGTTGTTAGCGAATGAATTGGCCCCAAGTAATAATAATAACATCAATAAATGGACCCGTATCACTCAGAAACTACGTAACCGATCCTTTTAACACCCATATATCCCATCCTTTAGTGCACTTTATATGTGGCTAGACAAATTAGAACTTAGTGTCTATCGTAATAAAGATTAAAATTGAAGCATAATCATGGTTTTCGGGGTTCTGTGCTTACTTAACTTTATATGTAATATTGTCTCCAATAACAAAAACATAAAAGAATACTCAAAGTCCCTCATAGTCACATTTTTACAGTACTAATATTATAAAGCTGAAGAGTTTGTTTGAACGCGATAATCTCAGGAACTACTGGTCCGAATTTAAAAAAAAATATTTTTGGATAGCCCATTTATCGAGGCCTGCTATAGGCCAATAGGAGCAGAGCAGCAATGAAAAATGTTGCAAAAACGGGGCAAATTGACGCATACGAAGTTTCACAAAAACATAAAACAATGCTCAGTTAAGTCTCCCTAAGTCTCAGAACAAATAATCGTTTAAGTAGAAGCTTAAACGATAAATGCTAAAAGAATTGAATTGTTGTCCCGAATCTTGGTGTAGGTACTTTGTGTCCAAGATTTGAATGTTTATAGGGACTCCACAAACATACAAATCACGTACATACTACGGAACTACCGCGACACAGGGCTGGTATAAAAAATACCCAAACTATCGTTAGGTAAAGCTCTCATCAATCTACGGCGATGTTAAATCGAAACGTGCCGTCGGCTAATAGAAGGCATAGTAGGTGTCTTCCAAAATTGTTACGCGATTAAGTCCCGATTATCTAACCACGATTAACTCATAAAAGGTGTAGGCGTCTTTAAATAATTTACACGATAAAGTCCCGATATAATGCCAAAAGGTTATACTTATAACACAAAAAAATAAATAAAAGACATTCCATAGTACGTAACCCTCAGTCTGCTAGTCCGTTTCACACTTGAACAGTTTCTTATAAGTTTAGCTATCGGATTTCTATGAGGTCGCAGCACCCCCATAGTTTAATGTTCTAGTTATATTGCGTCGTTATTCTCAAAGGAACTACGTGCTGAATCGATATGGGTATATTTTGAAAAGAAAACTTTTGTTAGAAAGCTTTTAAGTTGAAGGGAGTATAAGTAGTTATGGAATAAGTAACCTATTAACTACTACATAGTCGGTCAACTGGTCAGTTGAAGGGTGGGGCAGGTCGAGAAATCAGTGATTCATTTAGCATCACCCCTTACCTCACAAAAATTGTCTTCTTGTAAAGTCTTACTAGCCCCTTTAATAAACAAATAAACTAGCAGACGTTTTAAGAACGTTTTATTTCAATCAATTTAAAAATTGAATACAAGTTCAATAGATTAAATGTTCTTAAAACGTCTGCTAATTTATTTGTTCATTATTACGACTTTGCCCGCGTGAAGTTGCAGTGATATTTACTCCCTACAGACTTTAGCGTGATGATAAAAAGTAGCCTAAGTTACTCGTTACATCATCAGCTATCTGACAGTGAATGTTCGGTCAAAATCCATGCAGCCGTTTCGGAGATTAGCCAGAATAATCAGAGAGACCGACGCGCAGACAGACAGACAAAAAAAAAATATTTTTGATAAAAAAGTGCCGTACTTTGATATGCATTTAGTAAAAATCCGTTATTTTGACATTACAGACAGACACTTAAATTTTATTTATTTGTATATTTATGTATATATAGCCTTCCAGGGTGGGGGAGGGGGGCAACAGGCACAATTGCCCTCCCCCCTCAGACTCGACTGAAAAACCTTTTTTTTGGAGAATTTTGACACTGTACTGGCGTGTTTGATAGGCAATTGCCTCCAATCGGCGGCGGTGGCTGGTGTACTGGTGTTGAATTAAATGCACCCCCTCCCCGTCATGTGAGCAACTCACACTTGGCCGGTTGGGTTCACAGTTCTGAATCCACGCCTCTGGCTTTCACCACCAGACTATAATAATATCTAATAATAATAATATCTTGGGACAACTCACACAACGCTATCTAATCCCATACTAGGCAGAGTTTGTTCTATGGAAACCAGACAACTGATAAACATACTTAAATATTTCTAAATACATACATATTATAGATAAATAACGCCCAGATACAGAATAAACCATGCTCATCACACAAAGTTTTATCCGGGTCGGGGATCGAACCCACGACCTCTTACGTTACACACCATTAATATGAAAAGCAAAACAACAAAACGCACGTAATATAAAGTGATTGAGATTTCAAATATATCATACAATCTCATAAAGACATATAATACCCATAATTTCTTCAATAAGAAAGAGCATTAACTACAAAAGCTCCATTACTCTGTTCCTCTTATATTATTATGCGTGCATACTCGTTATCATAGAATGTTTATTATCTTTGTATCAAACAATGTTGTCTTGTTTATACTGCGGATAATACTAAACTTATTTGCATATAACATTAAAATAGAATCAAGATGATGATAATAAGAAAGGCATGCCTCTACACTGTAGTGTTTGTTATTTAAATAAACCACTTATACTGTTTGGTTATGAATGATCTTATACATCGTTATGTAGCAGGTTGGTACCTATTTTTTTTTTAAAGACGACTCCTGCACTAGGGTACAAGCCCTGTGTCGCGGGGGACTTTACAAACATACAAGTCACGGACACAAAGTACACCCAGACTCGAGACAACAATTTGTGGATCACACAAAGTGGTGTCCCGTGTGGGAATCGAACCCACGACTTCTTGCGTAGCATTCCGACACACTACTACCGCGCAACAGAGGCAGCCATTTATTTAATGTGTAACGTGTGCCGCATGCCAAATGACTTTTGGTCCAAACGAATCACAAACTGGACTTCACAAAATGACAAGCGAGAACGCGGTAGACTTCGTCGCAGATGGCGAGATGAGTTAGACTCCTTCGAAAAAGATTGGCATCATACAGCGACTGAACAGAGTGAGGTGGAGAGAGATTAGGGAGGCCTTTGCCCTGCAATGGGACAATACAGGCAATTTATAATAATAATTGATGTTTCATGTAATGTTTCAATGATGAGTCATTAAGGCTTTTAGCCAAATAACACTGGTAGGTAATAAATTACTTTAAATTCAAAATTAAACTTTGAACGTGATCAATTGAGTTCCAAATCCAAGATTTGGAATAAAATGAGATGTTTATTTTAAAAAAAGATAACAGAACTATCGATTTGAAATTGTGGGTTTCTTATTACTAGCAAACCTGTTTACCCCTCCAGTTATGCTTAATGGCTTGTGTTAGGAGTGGGTTCACGTTGGTATTATAAAGGGTAGGATTCGAACCGGCGACCTCATGATTGCGAGTCGGATGCCTTAGCCATTAGGCTACCGTCGCTACAACTACATTAAACAATGATTCAGAAACGGACCAATTCTTTGTACCTCATATCAACTAGAAAATGTGAGACGCATCTTGAGAGTTATCTAAATTAGTAAATTATTTATTATTAACGCCTATTACACTACCCTGAATCAGGGCTCTAAATCGAGGTGGCCTTGAAAATTCGTTAGAGAATTAAGCCCCTAATTCCTATTACATCGCTCTTTTTAAGGATTTAGGGTCCCTGATTCAATGTAGTGCATTAAGCGCAATTTGTGTAGATGTATCTATGTATGACAGAAAATACCTACTTAAGTTATAATTGAGTTGCAAATTTCTATTACGAGATAAATCCCGGACAAGTGCGAGTCGGACTCGCGACCGAGACCGGACCGAGGGTTTTGTACAAATTATAAATTTATAGTTCAGGAATCGATAGATCAGGTAGATATTATGTAAGAAAGGGACACATTCTCAACTTTTTTTTTAAATTTTCCTTTAGTTGTGCTGTAAGATCTTGCTTTTTCCCAAATTTCGCGATTCTAGGTCAACGGGGACTACCATATATGTTTTCGACTCAAAACCTATAGGGTACTTCTGGTTGACCTAGAATTGACAATTTTGATTACAAGCAAGGTCTTACAGCACAAGTAAAGGTAAAAATACGAAAAATAAAAAAGTTGTAAATTAAGGTACATTTTGGTACTTACAAGTTTTCGCGAAAATCTATTTTGCCAATATTTTTTTAATGTGTTGACTCAGGACCTCGATTTTTATACACCCAATAGGAGAGTATAGACAAAGGAAACAACACAACAAACGTCTCCATATATTTCAAAGACGGACTTAAAACTTATACAAGTTTCATACCCCGGACGTGCCCACTGCGCCCGGCGGACCTCCACAAATGGACGTTGACAGACTTCCTAGTCCATAACATATTTTATCACCTCTTCCTTTCTACCATTACTATGAATCATAAGTGCGAAGGAGATAGGTGGAATGCACCGAGACACTGGCTACTTGTAATGCAAGCGTAGTTAGTCGAAAGTTTGTTTCTTTGTTGGAAACAATTACCTACCTATGTGCGATACCCGATGCACTTTATGTATTTATTGAACTTCATTACGTAACTTGTGACTGACACCCGTATTTATAAACGAGTTAATAAGTAATTTATGCCCGTATTCAACCAACAAAACTTCCTTTAAATTAGTTACATTCAGAAAACTAAAAATGAAGAATATCGATAAAATCAACAATTAATTTCTGTAGTATTAATTTTTAAAGTTTTAAAATTTGTAGCTATTTTAGTTTGTCGTAATGTTTTTTTTCCTCTAGTTTGCAAATTTATTAAAATCTTCTTTTTGTAAAGGAACGTTTTTGCGGCTTACCGGCTGCTAAGTAACAACTAATACTTGGTAACATTGCTCAAGTAAGTAACGAATATTACTTGTCTATAAAATAGGTTTTTCTAATTAATTACTTTAAGAACTAGCCGTATCTCAATTAAGTAATTACTAAGTAATAAGTAATGACTTGTTTATAAATACGGGTGTAAGAAAATAAATAATTTAACAGCTAGTGAAGCCGTGGGAAATAGCAACTGCCGAAGTACCGATGTCCAGTGGAGACCGAGATTTGATAAACGGAAGGTGGCGCGGTAGGAGTGTTGCGCAAGAGGTCGTGGGTTCGATTCCCACACGGAACACCACTTTGTGTGATCCACTAATCGTTCCGTATTGTGTCCGTGAATTGAATGTTTGTAAAGTCCCCCGCTACAGAAGGCTTGTTACTTCCCTAAAAAAAGGTAGGACGAGCCCCAGCCAGATGGACCGACGACCTAAAGAAGGTGGCTGGGATGGACTAGATGCGGAAGGCAGAGAAGTAATAGAAGAATTAGAAGAGGCATGTGTCCAGCAATAGACTAATACAGGTTGAGAATGAAGCAGTTTGTATCAGATCAGCTAGTACTTAATACAACAAATGTGTCTTGTCTTGTAATGATATTTAACTAAGAGGTCATAACGCATTATTCATAATATCTATACTAATATTATAAAACGGAAGAGTTTGTTTGTTTGTTTAAACGCGCTAATCTCAGGAACTACTGGTCCGATTTGAAAAAATCTATTTTATTTGGATAGCCCATTTATAGAGGAAGGCTATAGGCTATAAAACATTGCGCTACGACTAATAGGAGCGGAGCAGCGACGAGAAATGTTGCAAAAACGGGGAAAAATTACGCAGACGAAGTTGCGCGGGACAGCTAGTCATTATATAAATATGCACTGAACTATACTTAAATGAGGTGTTTAGATCTCAGAAATGCCACGGTTAACCAGTTGTCATAACTTGTACATTATGGATATTGTGTATCTAATATTGTTATTGTCGTGCTGAGTTATTCGATTAAAGTTTTACCTTATACAGATCCTATTAGTTTACAATGGATTATACGGAATTGTGAAATAATTATATTATTGTTTTATTGAATTTCGCGGCTGCGCTCTCGTGGATATAGGTTGTAAGCAGGCGCGGATCCAGGATCATGCTCTGATCTGAGGGGGGGGGGGCACATTGACCCAACACTGGCATGTGAGTAGTTTTGCCCAATGTATAGCAAACACTTGAAAATACATGAGTTTGGGGGGGGGGGGAATTGCCCTTGTTGTCCCCCTTGGATCCGCGCCTGGGTCGGGTTTCAAGAAACAGCTTGATCAAATTTCATGGATATAAATTAAACAGCTAGTCAAACTTATTTTCGCATATAAACGGACACTTTAGCTTTTCATTGTGATTTTAATCACAATGAAAAGCTAAAGTGGTCTCATATATAACCAATAAGGTTACTTTTTCTTGTTTCTAACGTAAGAACAAACGACAGACGGACAGTTACCAAAATCGTGAACTCGCTCAGCGGAGTCCAAAATCTAGTAAGTATGAATTCGCGTAAAAATCGTTGATAATGATGATGCAATTTAATTGTTCAATTTATTTTGTGGTGAAGAAGCTAGACCATACAAAAAAAATTTTAGGTATTTTTTTGTTTTTAGGTAAATGTTTATTTTTTAGTACTTTAAATTTATCGCATAGATATATTTCGTAAAAACTGTTCCTATGTGGCCCCTTTGATTTTTAATTTTCTACCAAGCTCAATAGTAGAGCTACCTACCAAAAATATTGAACGGAATTAAAGAAATGCCTCGTTGAATAAAGTTTACACATTAAATGACTTTTTAAGAAAACACCGTTGTAGATTTTATGTAAATATATGGAACACAAATGTAATATTGGTTTTAAATTTTGTCTTTACATTTTTAAATTTACAATGATTAGGTATGTGCATGTTAGTGTTAAATTTAATTGATTTGATTTATATAAAATCAAATCAATTGAACATACTTGTTTACGCTATTATAATTTGCATGCCATAATTTGGTAAATGTGCTGAACTAATTTATAAATATAATCTAATGCACCACATTGTAGCAAATGAATTGAATTGAATTGAATACCAATAACTGTAGGTAGGTGTACCTTATTACATATGTGGGCTCACGAAAGTGTTCGAGAAGATATAAATACTGGTGTTTGTCAGTGAAACGGTTGTCGTGACCTCACGAGCTGTCATACACACTCCACTCACTGTTTCCAGACGATAATGTAACGATATGTTTTTTACTACAACCTATATTTTATGGTGAGTGATAAGCGGTAGCGGGTAGTAGGACAGCCTATTTGATTCATTCATAGACATGTTGAAGATGAGCAAAGTGAGGAAAAATAAAATAGTGTTTGTTGCTAAAATAATAATAATATATTGGGATAACTCACACAACGTCATGTGATCCCAAATTAAGCAGAGCTTGTACTATGGCAACTGATAAACATACAATTTTTAAATGCATAATAGATATTATAGATAAATTACACCCAGACACAGAATAAACCATCGTGCGCATCACACAAAGTTTTATCCTGGGTGGGGATCGAACTCACGGTCACTAATATTTTGACTAGACCAACAGGCTAGTCAAAATATTTCAAGACTTTTTGTTTTGTTATAATTAAACTTGTTTTGGGCTAAACTTAGCTTAACTTACATCACTCATGTTTTTTCATTTGATTCTGTCAAGAGATTTTTTTTTTAAACCAGCTTACCTACTGTAGAAAAAACATGACGCAACGAGGTTCGTTTTACTAACAAAATCAACACTTTCTTACTGGATATCTTATATCTTAAAAAATAATCTTCGTAATTGTGTACCTATCGGTCTGCCATTTGCCGGCCCTTATCTTTTGCAGTTAAAGCCTTTACAGTGGAAATCATGTTCAGGGAAATGACAAACCCACAGTTTCTTTTAAATTGCGCTACACGTTAACACTTGACGGGAGAAGCAAGGATAATTTGCGATTTGCGACGCGCAACGCGATGCTACTTTCCCCTGGCAGTGTGGGCACTGCCTTGATACAATTTCGCGCTACATGTGCCCGGAAAATATACCTATAATAATTGAATATAGAAAAAAATATTGCACGTAACTTAATCGGTTTTAAGAGTAATCTTTTATGCGTAAACATTAAATGTGTGAGCAAAGATTTACATAGAACTTTAGAAACAGGTATGAAAAGTAAAGTCAATGTTTGATTGATTTAGAAAGTGGATGTTAGTCAATTGTCTTCGAAAATGTATTCATAGTCGGCAACAGCTTTATAGGATACTAGCGGATGCCTCGCGGTTTCACCCGCGTAGTTCCCGTTTCCGTGGGAATACAGGGATAAAAAATAGTCTATGTCACCCGCGGTTAGTGTAGCTTCACAACGATGAAAGAATTTTTCAAATCCGCCCAGTAGTTTCGGAGCCTATTCAATACAAACAAACAATCAAATCTTTCCTCTTTATAATATTAGTATAGAAGTATAGATGAGGTTAGACGGGGAAGATGAAGATGGTTCGCTTCCTGCACCATCGAAGTAGTCTGCACACTTCCTGGAGGATGCATTTGTTGATAATAACCACTTACTATATTACCTACACTTGTGTACTAAACATACCGAGGTACTTACCATTTATTAGAAACTTTTTAATACTACGTGCACTGAAACCAATTGATGTCGAATTTAATAATAATAATAAATATTTATTTAGGTACTTAGATGAGATTGTAGGTTTACACAATGTTCTTAATTAAGGTTATTTTAAAATCTACAATAGTGATGTTTATGTTCTTTAACTACCGACTAGATGTTGCTACGGGTACGGTACTACTATGATGTTGTTCTGGCCCCGGTTTGGCTACGGAAGTCTCGGGTTCGATTCCTGAGTCTGGATTCAAATTTTTCTATCTTTCAAAAATGTAATTATTGTATTTGTAAAGTCTTTGGCAAGAAATGCCTATAAAAATTACTTCAATAGTGATGTGGTTAAGTACTGTTCTCCCAGATATGCTACAGGATAGCCTGTGGTAGGGAAAAACATTCCCGTCCCTCGGAATAGTCTGGTTTACGATAGCACGTGGTGTGAATTGTATAATTGTGTGATTTTTTTTGGTTTAAGTGTATGTGTTTTTATTTATTTTAGAATTTCTGCTTGTGAGGAACTGGATGTTGCAAATGACCATAAGCCACGGGCTAATGTTAGTTCACTTGCTTTACATAATCGGACTATTTCCTTAAAGCAGCCAAGCAGCTATTTAATCGGCACGTGCGCGGTGTTCGAAAAGCGCTTATCCTCCTGGCGTCGTTTATCCTCAATGCTGAGGGTCATGGCCTTTGCGAACAACCTTCTTCTTGACCATTTCTCGCCACCGCCTGTCCTCGACAGCGTCGACAGCATCGCATACCGAGGTGTTAAAGGCAGAGCAAATGTGGCCTGTCCAGCGCATTGGGATCCTAGGCCTCTTTCCGCTATGGGACTATTTAAATCCGAATATGTTACCGTTTTCAGATGCTCCATGCTATACTTATTCCAAAAAATGGTTGTCTTTAAAATCGGTTTACGGATATGAAAACATTGATGACAATGAATAAACAACCATGTCTGTGACAGCTTTAGTGGACCCTGGCTACAATACTTCAGCCTATGAGCAGGCGGAACGTCACCGGAACGTGAGCTGTGATGTCACACTTTTTCGTGAGTGCAGCCGGTCATCGATTTATAAGACGTTATCACGTCAAAAACAATATAGGTATGTCCACTGTGACTCAATCCTCAATCAATAGTAGTATTCATCATAATGAAAATTCTAAATTGTTATTATAATTGGATCAATGAACAAAGGATCATAACGTTTTATTAAAAAAGGTTCTTTTAATATTCAAATGAGGTGTTAAAGTGTCAAGGCTCCATTCATTAATTCCTTTTGTTATAATAACACCTTATTTTCCAAGCGCACGACTATGCATAAATAGAAATCGATACTTGTAATATCAATAAACTGTAAATTGTCAACTTAGTTATTATACAAAGTGTTTTAGAACCTACTCACTAGTAATGCTGCTCTGTGTGTTTTGTTTGGGGACTCCTGACTAGAAGGCAAAGCCAACTCCCTGACAATGAAGTAGGTATATCGAAAATTGGGTACAGACTAGGAACTCCTAATTAAAAGTCAAAATGTTTAAGCTTGACTTTATCTCAAATTCAAATATTTTAAATGTTAATACTAAACTTTCGCGATGAAAATGAATATATATTACGGGTCTTAATCGCGTGAATAATTTAAGGTAAAATACCTTGTCTATTGCCCGACGTTCCGACCGTATTGCAACGGCTGTGGTCGACTCTAAATTGTTCACACTATTAAGACCCGTAATATATTTATTATTTTTAATGATTGTTTGAAATCGTCAAATTATGTAATACATACTAAAATAGATTTGGCTACTAGAGGTAGAATTTTGACATATTTTGTATAGAGCTTTATGTAAAATAAATAACTAGGAGCCAAATCCATCGATAGATCGATTATTGAGACCGGCCGTAAAAGAATAAAAAAATTATGATTTGTCTGAAAAATAAAACAAAATGAAGTTAGGCGGCAGTTCCATGTTTAAAGCTCATGAGAAGAAGCTGTCAAGAAACTCATGGACCACACATTAAAATCACAAGTTTATCTTTACAGTAATAATTTTATTGAACAAACCAATGTGTTTGGTGAGTGTAAACGTTTATAAAACAAGTACAGCTAAATAATAATACGTATTTAGCAAATCGTATCAGAAGTAAAAAAAAAAAAGAATAGAAACCAAACGGTTAAATATACTTCAGGTAGGTATTAGGCTAAAAGTAGGCTCTATTAGGGACTACTATTCAAGAACCAGCCTCAAGCAGGCCGCTGCCTAGACAATTTCCCCCAGTCCAAGGAATGAGAGTGACCAACGTGAATCGCTGTATTTGCACGAATGTTCTTACCTAGCGCCATCTTTCGAAAGCTTTAATGAAGGTACCTAATTGATTATACAAGTGATAAAATCCTTACCGTTGCAGAACTTCCAACATTCAATTTTACGATCATAACTTCTCATATAAATTACGAAACGAACTAGAAAACAAGGCATTAAACTCACCAGAACTGTAAGCGCATCTTTTGTCGCCGGCAGCGATTCAGAAAATATTATTACCCCGTATTAATTTACAGCTAAATGTCCAATAAAGGTACAATGAAATTTCATCGATTTCAAAAGGTAACCTATTAAATATAATGCGGCCGTTATGTGAAAATGGGTGAAATTTGAGTTTTAATAGACCTTTAATGTATGATGATATGGTATTATAGGCTCTTTGGAAGGTATCTTGAGGTAAATTACTGGTCAGAATGATTCCAATACTTGTAGGTAATAGTTGTTTAAAATTGGAATCTTTTTGCCGTACTTCTGGGTGATGGGAGTCAAAGTATGCATGTGGGGTTTACAGCAGTTGCTTCATGCAAGACTTCTTGTGAACTGTCATGTCCTACGAAGAGAAATAGGTAGTCTCTTTATTGTTTTGGATAAAATATACAGGTTGTAACAGAAAACTGTGGTCAAATTTCAGCAGCGGATAGAGTATGTTATCAGTATTGCACCCACTATAGTGACATAGCTAGTTGCATTATTATTACATAGTTATAGCATATTCTTTTTGTCAACATTCAGTAGTAAAAAGCGTATGGCATAGGAATTATACCTCCCCTGGTACAAAATTTGATTGGATTATTATGGCATAGAACTTTTTAAGTCATACCTTTTTTTAATTTATAACTTTTTCACTCATAAACGAATGAAAAAATAATAAATATTTTTTTAGGGTACTTCAATTTTGATAAAATTAGGTATGTGCACTCAGTATCATGGGCACATATCAACCCTTGAATATGACCACACCTTTCTGTTACACTCTGTATAGGTTTGATTGCTATTTTAATTGAGTATTGCCTTGGTTTTAATGAAAGAAAATTCTTAATCCGATAGAGAGTCCGTAATGATCCAGTAACCTTTTGACTGACATTTGAGACTTGACATTGACAGTTGAGCGTGGCGTCGATGTGCAAACCAAGATCTTTAACAGTGGGGCTGAAAGGAATGACCGTTCCATTAAAAACCGTAGGTGTGAGAGATGGGATGTCGATTCTGCTGATCATACTGAAGCTAACTATATCGATGGCTTGTAATTTTGTGGGATTTGCATTTAAACCAAATCTGTTGGACCAACTCTTAATGTTCATGTGTTCTTCTATTCTACCCTACGAATAGAGTTTCGAGGTTATCGACATATAGGTATGTGATACGTGTGTTGAAGTTCGGTTGTAAAAAAAAAATGAAAAGTTGGAATAGAAGTGGAGGGAGAATATCGCTATGGTCCAAGGCGGTATTCTCGGTTGAAGCAAAGTTATATTTCTACAAACTAAGGTTAAGGTTCACTCGGTGGATGGGCAGCAGCGTCTTCTATATCTCTACCTATCTATATCTATCTCTACTGCGACCAAGCGTCAACCAGCTCGCCAAGCGTGGCAATTAGTAGGTTCTACTGGGGAGACCCGTGCCCAGCAGTGGGACATCATATAGGTTGATATATATATAAAAAAATGGTTAAAGTAGTATTACTTGCCTTATTGGCTTTTGTCCTTAAAGGTGAGTATACACTTGAGCATTTACTAGTAACAGAACGTCGAGCATTCGCTGTTGTTAAATTTACTCGAATCACACTCCGAACATGACGTTTTGTTACAACCCGATTCTAAAAACCAAAGAGAGTTTTGGTGTAACGTTTTATACGAGCGCAGGTGACGGGAGTGTATGCATGACAGAAAGAAATGTTACAGGTAAATGTTCACTAGCCTTACAGCATTTTCCGGTAATTACTTCGATCGAACACAACAAGAACGGTTACATTATATAGAAATACTTTAAGAAACTGAGCATTCGCCTGTATTGTACCAATCGTAAGAACGTTACATTACATTGTAATGCTCTAGCAAAATCTCAAGTGTATACTCACCATAAGATGATAATAGCATTATAATTATTTTTGTTCCTATCTATAACATATTATGTACTGTACAATACGACTGGTTAAATATACAATGAGGATTTTGAATTGTATTAGGTAGATTATCACATTGTTATTGTAAACTTCGCACAGGTCTTACAGGTCTCTATTGGCTTTAAATTCTGCTTAGGAACATAATGAGATCAATACAGAAGTAATATATATTATTAGTTGGTGCAAAATGTATGTTTATATTAGCATAGAACTAGGTAGTCTAGTGACTTTCCCTCAACACACCGTGTCCGTACAATTGGTTTCGCTTCTCTACTTACCAACTTTCCTATTTCTACTTAAAGTAAATCAAAATATCTTGAAACTTGCTGTCTTTTTGACGATGTACTTAGACTAGAACTTGAGAGTTTATCCATAGATTATATTTTAATAACTTAACATAGTCAACCTTATAATATCCTCTGCAATTATTTAAGTATCCTTTTAAAGTACGTCCTTTAATTCATATGGGGTAAGTCAACCTTATAATATCCTCTGCTATTATTTAAGTATCCTTTTAAAGTACGTCCTTTAATTCATATGGGGTAAATTGGGGGATGTTTTTCAAGTACGGTTTATGATATTTCTGTGTCAACTTATTTAGTGGCAATAAGCGCGCTTTTTTCATTATCAAGTCTATCAGTGTGGGCCCAGGGCTGCCAGCTTTCTTGTAATGAGGAGCCACTCAGCGCTTTCATACCATTCCTTTAGGTGACTTTCATCATCAGGCCCAATTGAGCTGCTGATCTTCAGTGTGTCAGATTTGAGGACATATCAATTGTATTTGGATGTGTATTTATATTTTAATTCTAGGTAATGTAATACAGAGAGATGATTAAGTTATAACGATTCGGGAACACCAGCTGGGTTTCGATGATGTCAATATGTGGACGCAAAAGGAATAGATTACTTACATCTGTTCTAAACAAAATTCATTTTAATTTAGAAAGAATTTTCAATTGATCCGAGATCTCGTACCAATGTAACATGAGGTGATTCCTCGTGTTACATTGGTGCGAGATCTCGGAGTTTTATTTTCTCCTGACTTAGTGTTTCGACAGCACATTATCAAAATGTGTACAATGGCTTAAAGGAACTTAGGATTTGTTATGGGAGAAACCAATGACTTCCAAAACACTGTTGCTCTTAAATCGTTATTTAACGCTCTTGTAAAGAGTAAGTTAGAAACTAGCGCCATGATTTGGCTGGAATTGGAAAAGGTGACATAGCATTTTTTGTCATATACCAATAGTTTAAGGATTTTGTTTATGTTGTATGTTGATGTATTGGGTTCGCTTGTGAAGACAATGTATGTTGTTAAATAAATAAAAACTAATTAGAATAGTTTATTTGGAAATTTGAGGTCGGCGCTGTACCTACTTCAGTAGATAAAGTACCTACGGCTCTTAACCGCTAACGTTTTTGTAGCGGTTGTAATCCCAGACAGAGTATTTATTCTTTAATGTATCGTACATTTGGGACAGAGGATTAAAACTGTGATCTATCAAAGACGTGGTCAAGGGATGGGCCAGACTTTTGACCTTTAAAAGGACTAAAGTAAAAGGTTAGGTACTTTGTGATTTATTATTATATTCGTTTCAGGATTACTTTAGGTGCTAATATGTTTATGATTAAGTAGGGATTTTAAATATTGGACCTGAGCCAAACCTGAAGAGTTTGTTTGTTAGTTTGAACGCGGTAATCTCATGAACTACTAGTCCGAATTCAAAAATTATTTTACTGTTGGATAGCCCATTTATCGTGGAAGGCTATAGGCTATATAACATCACGCTACGACCAATAGGAACGAAGCAGCAATGAAAAATGTTTCAAAAACGGGAAAAAGGGACGCATACGAAGTTGCGCGAAAAAAAAACTATACATCAACCTAGTTACTGCGCTATGCCTCGCCGCGCCAGCTGTACCGCGCCTAGTCTTAACGGGACGTCACCGTGAACGAGATTATTTTACTCCGGCGACCGGGACGATGACGGACGTGCAGTGGACACGCGGCTATAGTAATTCTATGTATCGCTATTGTGGCGACGTCATGACGTCTCGTTTACGGGCTGCGGTGGACAAACGCTCTAAGGGGCGAAACAGCGGTCAGGCAAACTACTATAGTTTGACCTACCCACCAAGTCTAATATAGCCTAGAATGTGGTCCTATGCTGGTTGGTTATTAATGGTACAAAAAATACGCTTGCGTTAAAATTGTTACGGAAAAAAGGTTACAGGTTAGGTGTTTCTGAGACGCGTTTTAGGGCGTTTTGTTAAAGCGACACATCAACAAATTAGCAAATGGACATACTTTTTGATGTGGATACTAAATACATAACTCTTCTCTTGCATATTATTATTTGTTTCAAGTTTATATATAAAACTAGCGAGCGCCTCGCGGTTTTACCCGCGTAGTTCCCGTTCCCATAAGAATACAGAGATAAAAAGTAGCCTATGTCACCCGGGGATAGTGTAGCTTCTCAACGGTGAAAGAATTTTTGAAATCGGTTTAGTAGTTTTTTTTTTTTTTTTTTTACTCTTCTTTATTGCAATCTATCATTTGAGATATTCAGCAATTGTTGTGTATGTGGATGTCTTGTACGGATTCTGTTTATCAACTCATCCGTTTCTATTTAGTTCTCAATCATATAAGAGGTCTTGAGGAAGCCTTTTCTTCAGCCTTCTAGTGGATGCCGGTGTATTCATCAAGTTTACTGCTAGTGAGTTTGGATGTTTGCTTATTCGGTCCTTGTAACTTCTGGTCCTTTCAGATATTTCCTCTTTTACAGAGGTGATGCTGAGGTCTTTGTGTAGATTGTCATTTGTGACATACCAGGGTGCATTAGTAATCATTCTTAATACTTTAGACTGAAACCTTTGCAGTTAGTAGTTTTTAAGTTTATTCGTTACATACAAACATACAAATCTTTTCTCTTTATAATATTGGTATAGATATAGATAAATGCTTTTCTATCTTTCTTTCATACAGACTTTCATATCTATTTTAACATTATAAAGATGAAGAGTTTGTTTGGTTGTTTGTGTGTTTATTTGTTCGAACGCGGTAATCTCATGAACTATGGGTTTTAAATTGAAAAATTCTTTCACTGTTTGATAGCCCATTTATTGAGGAGGGCTATAGGCTATAGAACATCGCGCTACGACCAATAGAAGCGGAGCAGCAATGAGAAATGTTGCAAAAACGGGGAAAATTAGATAAACTATATATTTAAAAGGAGAATCTGACTGACTGACTAACATATCAACGCAGGGCCTAAACTATAAGGGTTAGAAAGGGTTCCTTTTATAACGTAAGGGATCACTAAGAAAGGATTTCTGAAATTCACCCCCTAAGGGGGTAAAACGGGGGTGCAAAGTTAGTATGAAACTTTGCCGTTAAAATATTTTGGCAACAATCTGGCATCCACTCGGACGAAGCCGCGAACATAAGCTAGTTAGGTATAAATTAAAAAGGTGTTGATTTATAGTTCTCGAATGCTTTCAACGCCTTTGCACGTAAATGTTTACATCATAATTTCGATTTTGAGAGCAACAATACGAGTTTACGAAATATTAAAAGGTTTACACTATGTCTGTGTATTGTGATCCAAATTTTAGAGAAATATTCTGTTTCGATGGTTGCTTGTTGCATCTGAATTGCATGCAATATATTAATGTGTTTCTACCGATTCTTAAGGAGAGTAATGTTGTTGGTGTGGACAAATATACGGAAGTATATAAAAAAAAGTTTGTACATAAAACTATGAAATGAATTATATGATAAATATTCGTCCATTTGTTCAAAGACTTAGTACTAGAAAGCTGTAATTTGAATGCATATATATGTATATATCTATACTAATATTATAAAGCGGAAGAGTTTGTTTGTTTGTTTGTTTGTTTGTTTGTTTAAACGCGCTAATCTCAGGAACTACTGGTCCAATTTGAAAAAATATTTTTTTGTTGGTTAGCCCATTTATCGAGGAAGGCTAACATTGGGCTACGACTAATAGGAGCGGAGCAGCGACGAGAAATGTTGCAAAAACGGGGAAAATTTTCGCATATGAAGTTGCGCGGGACAGCTAGTTTTTAATAAAAAAGAAGTAACTAGCAATATGGCTCGCACAATACTAGCAATCTTGTTCACCCTTTTAGTTAAGCTAAATTACCACTCGATTGCGAGTCTGATACCTTAACCATTAGGCGCCCGCCGCTTAAATTTGGTTTATATATCGTACTAGAACATGGAATATTTAAGCAGACGAAGTTGCGCGGGACTCCGCGCAACTTCGTCTGCTTAAATGTTCCCCGTTTTTGCAACATTTCTCATTGCTGCACCGCTCCTATTGGCTACGACCAATAGGAGCGGTGCAGCAATGAGAAATGCTATATTGCCAATAGCTTTCCTCGATAAATGGGCTATCTAACAGTGAAATAATTTTTCAATTCATATCAGTAGTTCCTGACAAACAAACAAACTCTTTAGCTTTATAATCTATACTAATATTATGAAGCCGAAGAGTTTGTTTGTTTGTTTTTTGAACGCGAAAATCTCAGGAAATGCAGGTCCGAATTGAAAAAATCTTTTATTGTTGTATAGCCCATTTATTGAGGAAGGCTATTGGCTATAAAACTCACGCTACGACCAATAGGAGCGAAGCACCAATGAAAAATTTAGCAAAAACGGGGAAAATTACCGCAAACGAAGTTGCGCGCGTCAGCTAGTATATCATATTCGAAAAAGAAATTTGATCCGCAAATCGGTTAAACGCTCACGCGTATGAATAGAATCTAAAGTGCTAAGTCTAAGATCATCACACCAACATAGTGCAATGTCACTAAGTAGATAACAATATCAGTTGTATTTATAAATACATAATTATAATCAATAGGTAACGTTTATAATCCAAAAGACAAACAATAGTAGAGTGTATGCCAACAATATGAATATAAGTAGTGACTAGATTAACTGATTAATTAGGTATCTACTCATTTATTTATTACCTTGTTGTTTTATCTAGCGCCACCGCCATAATACCTAAGTAAATCTTTATGAACTGACTAATTTATTTGCTTGAGAGTTCTCGTATGTAAAGTGCAATTCATTGCTGTGGTAATTGCATAGGTGTTGTAGAAGCTGCTACTTAGTCTAAAATTTAAATGATTATTTAAAAACAAAAAATAAACAGTTTGAAGTTGGTGCCTAAAACATAAAGCGTCTTCCAGGCGGTTGGAAACAAGGCTTCCCGCCAAGGTGACCTTGTTGGTTTCCAACAGTGTAGACGGCTGTTGTAAACCAAATTCAATAGGTCTGTACTGAATTTAATTTAACGCCTTAAACTATATTTCATGGCACCAACTTCAAAATGTTTAATTATTTTTTGTTGTTGTACCTATATTGTTTTTTGCTTTTTTGTTACCTTATATTTATTTTGGAAGTCGGTTTTTATTTTTTTGGTAAAAAGTTTTTATAAATTGGACGTTTTAATCGGAAATACCTAGCGTGCAGCGGCCGCTCCTTTATGCTAATGCTAATTTAAAATACCTCTAATCACTACATAGTATAAAACAAAGTCGCTTTCGCTGTCCCTATATCCCTTTAAAAGTACGCAACGGATTTTGATGTGGTTTTGTTTTAATAGATAGAGTGATTGAAGAAGAAGGTTTCTAAGTATAATAACATCCATTAAATGGTGGAGAAATAAGGAACGGAGCAGCAATAAGAAATGTTGCAAAAACGAGGCAAATTTACGCAGACGAAGTTGCGCGGGTCATCTAGTAAAAGTATAAAGTACAAATTGACACGGATTCTCTATTAACACGGGTTCGAATTTTTCCTTCACACTTTTGAGTAACTAAATAATAATGTTTCTTTTTTTATCATATTATCTTAAGACTTATCTCAACATATTTGTCTTCGCTCACCACCTCCGACTTCGACTCCGACAAACCAAATTTAAAAACTACGATTTCGAATTCGGTTCCGATAAAACCACCTCCGTAACATCCCTATATCATATGAACTTCGCTCACCAACTTACAAATACAAAAGACTTCTTTATACAATGTAATAATTAGGACAAACTTTAAGTACCTAAAAGTAAAGTTTCACTCCATTCGTTAATCAAAAAACTGGAAAGGTTACCTGCTACTGTAGCCTACACTTCAAATAATTAAGAACCCTATTATCTTATGCATTAAGTAATTATTTCTTTGTACACAACTTTCCCTGTATGCCCAACCATGATATATGTATTGTTCCTTAGTGCCTTTACATAAAGACAATGAATTTAATATTGTGAGGTCAAAGGTCTAACCTTCACCTTTAGATAATTTATGGAAATACAAAAGCTAGAGATCTCTGAATTTTCTTTTTAATGTTTACATTGCGTTTACTACAATAGGTAGTTTATACATTAAATGTAATATTACAAACTTGTGCTATGATGTCTAATAATTATAGGTATGTTGTAGGTAGGTGCTATAAAGATGGATCAGTACTTGGTGAGATGGTACCGGGGCTGTACCTCAGGATCTTGTACAGGGCATTCAAGTAAAAGAGATGAGAATAGTCTCTAAATGAGAAGAGCAATATCTCATTTGAAAAAGTTTTGAGAAAATCGACTTTATTGTAAAATAATAAGGTCGATTTTTTCAAAACCTTTCCAATTAAGCAGGACAGAGTAGACCTCACCCCACCACAGATTACTTAACGGATTCTTTAAGACATGGAAATTGGAATCAAATAGTTTAGGTTAGATTTCTAATTTAAAATTCTCTATTTTACGTTATGTAATTATGCCGTTTATTAAAAATACATTGTCAAAATAAAAACCGCTCGTGCGTTCACAGTGCGGCATCAGAAGGCTCCTTTATGTCTAGGCGTATTGAAAACCAATGCACATTGCATTTCACTTATAATTTTGACGTGATAACGTCTTATTAATCATTGACCGGCTGCACACACAAAAAAGTATCACGTTCCGTCTGCCGATAGTATCAACAGACGATTTCATTGAATAATTTGGTTAAGAAACTAGTTATGTTTATCCCTTTGTTTTTCTTGTTATTTATCTATTTTTGAAGTGATGACGTCTTATAAAGCGATGACCGGCTGCACGCATGAAAAAGTGTCACGTTACCGCTGATAAGCTGAAGTATGGCAGCCTATCAGCGAATGGCGATTGCAGAGACATGCGATACAATTGGAACTAAAGCTATCAGCCCATCAGTGAATGGCGATTGCAGCGACATGCGATACAATTGGAACTAAAGCTATCAGCCTATCAGCGAATGGCGATTGCAGTGACATGCGATACAATTGGAACTAAAGCTGTCAGCCCATCAGTGAATGGCGATTGCAGCGACATGCGATACAATTGAAATTTAAGCTGTCACAGGCATGGTTGTTAAATACAATGTCATCAATGTTTTCTTATGACGTTATCACGTAAAATTATCATCCGTAAATTGATTTTACAGCAACCATTTTTTATTATCAAGCCCGATATGTTGTGTGAAATATGTCAACAATAATGCGGCAATGATTTAACTTTTCTTACAAACCGAAGTATTTATCGATATATAACGATATCGATATACCTATATCGTTATCATTGTTTTATTTAGTACCTACCTATTAGTTTTGGCACCTGTATTGGCTCAATGGATCTTTATTTAGGAATTGATTTACAAATTATTAACACTGTTTATTTTGTATAGTAATAAGATTTTAAAAACATGTGTCATGTCTGAACAAACAGTAATCGATTTTTATGGTTACTCTCATTTCTATATAATAATCTTTATTTGTACATGTACTGGTCTGTTGGTGTAGTGGTTAGTGACTATTAACTGACTGAGGTCGTGGGTTCGATCCCTACTCAGGATAAAACTTTGTGTGATGAGTACGATGGTTTATTCTGTGTCTGAGTTCGGGATTAGATGACGTTGTGTGAGTTGTCTCAAGATATTACATAGTAAAATCATTAGACCATTTAAGATTATTATCTAAGTGAATACAAAGTTTAAGTTTAAAGTAGGTGCCAGGAGCAAAATCGCGCAAAATATCGAAATTGATTGTCGAGTGAAAAACGTAAAAGAACAGACAGAAAAATATAGGTGTATTGGAAATTGACTTGTAGGTGTAATAAGTATGTATAAATAGCACTATATCATTATGAAAATTATATATATATATATATATATATATATATATATATATATATATTAATTTGTACTAAATAAATCCATTAGCCCTCATTCGCACGAACGCTTTTTTTGCGCGCGTTAAAAATCCGGCAACCCGGCTTTTCGACGCGATTAAGTGATTTTTTACCAACGCCCAGGTTGAAAAATACAACACTGGGCGATAAAAATACGTCGGTAAAGAATATACACGTCGAGTCCCACATTACTAGCAATCTTGTTAACCCCTCCATCTAAGCTCAAATGCTTGTGTTAGGAGTGGGTTCACGTCAGCAGTATAATAGCCAGCATTTGTTTTATTTGAACGATTTTTTACGCGCGTTAAAAATACGCTCGTGCGAATAAAGTCTTATCATAAAAAAACACATCAATTGTATATATCGTAAAGGCGTGGCAAAACATATCTTCTTTAAAAAAGGTTTGTTTTGAAAGAAATTCGTGATTAGTCTCACGTAGGCAAGTCTGCGAGCCTACGTCATGATGAATGACGTCATCATGTTTTGGTTTGGTCTAAATCTAGATAAAATGGCCGTTTTAACCTTGTAAGGACGTCTTGAAACAATATGGCCGAAATTTTACGCGGGAACTTTATTTTTTTAAGTTTTGTGTCCAACTCTTTTTTTATCTCTGTGTTTCAGTTGAAGGTCACACACATGAGACTTATGAACGAATGTCTGTCCAGGAGGCCAATTCACGTATTTAAAGCAGTACTGTTGCAGTTAAGTTTCGATTAAAACGGCCTTTTACGTATTCTTGCATCTTTGGGATCGATCTCAAAAACGCTTGGGCACCGTACTAGAATGTCGTCATTGCGTTCTCGAGACGCATACGCATTTACAAGAATACAAAATGGTCGTTTTAATCGAAACTTAACTGCAACTGAACGCCAATTGCACTGCTTTAAATACGTGAATTGACCCCCAGATCTGTGGCAAACAAGGATTCGGGTGCCACCAATGATGTTTTAAGTAAAAAGGTGTTGATAGGTTACAAGCGCTCAGAAAGCGCCACCTTAAAATATATACAATTGACTTAGTTTTTATCGCATCACCGGCGTCAACAGATGAAAGCAGCGGATTACATTTTTCTCTTTTTCGCTCGTGATAATTAAATCATGCATTCCTACTTTCACGATTGTTTTTTATAATAGTGTTACATTGGGTTATCTTTAGGTATGTTTACTGTTTTTAAAGATCGAGTGTTGTTTATTTAACCTGTCTATGTAACCTGGCACTGATACTGTTATGGGCTAACATGACGCTTACTATCAGGAGCGCGACCTGCTCGTCTCCTCATTTCGTTGTATCTACACTGACGGACTCATAAACTGCATCAAAGTTCAGGTTTACTCTAAAAGGATTTTTTTATAATAAGTATGCACACTTTTTAGATTAAATTATATAAATATGGAAAGACTGGCTCTTAATCTTAAAAAAAAATTAAATTTAAAAATAGAACTGCGGTAAAACAAATGAATATAGCCGGGAAAAGAAAATTTACTCGTAGTATCAGATTTGCGTGTTATTTATAGCAAAGTTTTAAATTAATTCTCATTGATTTTTTTTGTTTGGTCAATTGAATTATTGTTACCAGCATAATTGTTGGGTTAGTTTTTTAACACATCGAGAGTTTTTGAACCATAATATGGATACTTCGTCCGAACAAGCGGCACAAATTGTAGCATTGGTGCGGGAGGGCTTGGATCAACGAACGATTGGTAGAAATTTAAATTTAAACCAGTCTACGGTTTGTAGAATATACAGAAGGTTTGTAGAGACAGGTTCTTACAGGAGGAGACGTGGTACAGGCAGAACTCGAGCAACCACAGGTCGTGATGACCGATTTATTGTTACAACTTCCCTGCGAAATCGTTTCCTCACGTCAGTTAACATCAAAACCGAGCTTAATGAAGTGCGTGGAAAAAACGTGTGTGCACGAACAATAAGAAGAATGTTAAAGGAAGCGGCTATCACCCCTTTTAGACCAGCAAATGGTCCAAAGTTGTCTGCAGCTCACAGACAAGCTCGCTTAAGATTTGCGCGTCATCACCTGAATTGGACAGAAGAGCAGTGGGCCTCTGTATTGTTCACGGATGAGTGTAGGACATGTTTATATGGTGCAGATGGTCGCAGAAGAGTCTATCGTCGACGTGGGGAGCGATATGCTCAAAGTTGCATTGAGGAGCGTGTTCCTTTTGGAGGCGGTTCATGTATGGTCTGGGGTGGCATATCGATGAACGGGCGAACAGAACTTGTGTTCATAGACATGGTCCGTCAAAACGGTAATAGAGGGGGTTTGACAGCACATCGCTACATAACAGAGATATTAGAAGATCACGTGGTGCCTTACATGGGATTCATAGGCGAAAATTTTACTTTAATGCAGGATAATGCCCGGCCGCATGCAGCTGCACAAGTTCAACATTATTGCGAAGAGGTTGGGATACGTACAATGAATTGGCCAGCACGCAGCCCGGATCTTAATCCCATCGAGCATGTTTGGGACAATTTAAAAAGAGCTGTATATGCGAGAAACCCTTCGCCTACGACAGTGGCAGCACTAAGAACAGCACTTTCAGAAGAATGGGACAATATTCCGCAAGATCTTTTAAAAACCCTTATAAAATCTATGCGGAACCGATTAGAATCCGTAATAAGGGCACGTGGGGGTAATACACCTTATTAAAACACAAATAAACCCTTGCATAAAGTTTGTGTCTATTGTTAAAACCAATTTTTTAATTAAACAATTTTTCCTTAAACTTCTGTTTTTTCTTCAAAAAAGGTCTTAAGGTCCTTTCCAGTACATAAACTTAAACTTAAAGATATGATCCTACGCTGTTTTAAAGTTCACGAACCAATCTAGAGGTTTCAATTTAAATCTGTATAGAAAGTTTGCATACTTGGTTAAAATATTTATTTCAAAGTCGTCTATTACTTTGATGCAGTTTATAAGTCCGTCAGTGTATATACTAGCTGTCCTGCGCAACTTCGTATGCGTAAATTTTCCCAGTTTTTGCAACATTTCTCGTCGCTGCTCCGCTCCTATTAGTCGTAGCGCGATGTTATATAGCCTATAGCCTTCCTCGATAAATGGGCTATCAAACAAAAAAAAATTTTTTCAAATCGGACCAGTAGTTCCTGAGATTAGCGCGTTTTAACAAACAATGAAACAAAAAACTCTTCAGCTTTATAATATTAGTATAGATATAAAAATGAATGTTTGTCTGTATATCCTCTATGCGTTCCGAAACCATTGATCAGATTATGTTAAACTTTTTGGTGTTCTGGGATCGCCCGCGAGGGTTCCTGACCCAAAAAGCCACAGCGAAGCGTGACCGGGTCCTAGTAAAATATAAAAAAAACGAAAATGTACATATTTCAAGTACCTACCTACATTTTTGATATTAAGGCGAATAACTTCAAAGAAATGTAATTAACATTGTTGGTAGCAACTTGATCAGTAGCATCTATCGGTCGCCATTGAGCACATTTCCTTCAACACAAACAAAACAACTGTCACATTGACAGTGTCATATTAGAGGTATGTTGCAGTACAGAGAACAAAGGGTAATGATTCACTAACATAGCAATAAGCAACAGGTTTGTGAATATGAGGTTGTTGACCTCCATTTTTCACATCGATATTACCTACGCGTAAGCATTTCCTTATGGAGAATTGAAGGAACATTAAAATTTATTTTCTATATATTCGCTACGCAACTTGAAATTCCTACTGATACTATAAATGCGAAAGCTTACAGGATAGAGTATGAATGTTTGTAGCTCATTTACGCATAAATTAATCAACAGATTTTTATCAAATTACATCGTAATAAGTATAGCTTTATATCTGAATAACATACATAATATATATGTCATCGCGACATATATATTATGTATGATTTTGACGTCCACGCGGGTAAGACCGTTAATTATCGTCCGTAAACCGTTTTTACAGACAACCATGTTTTTCCAAATTGAAAAAAAAAGTGGTTGTCTGTAAAACCGGTTTACGGACGATAATTTTACGTGATAACGTCATAAGAAAACATTGATGACATTGTAATAAACAACTATACCTGTGACAGCTTTAGTTCCAATTGTATCGCATCTCGCTGCAATCGCCATTCGCTGATAGGCTGATAGCTTTAGTTCCAATTGTATCGCATGTCGCTGCAATCGCCATTCGCTGATAGGCTGATACTTCAGCCTATTATTTTCTTAACCAAATTATTCAATGAAATCGTCTGTTTTTAGTTTGGCTACTTAATTATTAATGAATGCATAATTATCAGTTTAGTCAACATTTAATATGATTAAAATAATTAGTCAGAATTACACGCTAATTATTGGTAATTAGGTCATATCATTTGTTCTATTTGATAATAGCGGGCATTTCCATTGCACTGCATAATGCCACGAAGACCGTTCTAAAAAATGATAAAAATATGTCAATAAATATTCTTTATCTAAAAGATAAATGTTTATAATTAAATGCACTAATCGATACATGGAATGTTGATAATGATAAGGGAGGTACGGAAATACACACTAAAAATGTGCATTTTATCTATTACTAGCTGACCCGCGCAACTTCGTCTGCGTAAATTTTCCCCATTTTTGCAAACATTTTTACTTGCTGCTCCGCTCCCATTAGTTGTAGCGCGATGTTTTATAGCCTACTAGCTTTCGCCCGCGGCTCCGCCCGCGTGGATGTCGGTTATCGCGATAAAAACTATCCTATGTTCTTCCCCGGGACTCAAACTATCTCCATACCAAATTTCATCTAAATCGGTTTAGCTGTTTGAGCGTGAAAGCGTAACAGACAGACAGACAGACAGACAGACAGACAGAGTTACTTTCACATTTATAATATTAGTATGGATGGATAGCATTCCTCGATAAATGGGCTATCTAAAAGTAAAATATTTTTTTCAATTTGGACCCGTAGTTTCTGAGATTATCGCGTTCAAACAAACAAACAAACTCTTCTCTCTCTTCTAATATTATAGTATATGTTAGGGGTGGATAACCCTTATCACTTAGGGGTATGAAAAATAGATGTTGGCCGATTCTCATAGATACCGGATAAGCACAAAAAATTTCATCAAAATCGGTCAAGCCGTTTCGGAGGAGTATGGCAACGAAAACTGTGACACGAGAATTTTATATATTAGATCTATTATAAGAATTTTGTGGCAATTGCTTTATTCGGGCCTTATCTGATTGAAAAGGAGAGAGTAATTTAAAGCTAGACAAATGGTTTTCTATTCGATTATAGTTTTTACTAATCGAATAGAATGACGTCGTTGCGCGCGTGCAATTGCTAATCTCATATTAACAATTTTCGTACGTTACAGTGTTATTCTATTCGATTAGCGTATAAGCAAGAATGCCATTCGTCTAGGGGCCCAGGGCTCCAGGTGTCTTAGTGATCATCCGCTGCCTAGTTTTTCCATTAAATGTCTCGGGTTCAATTCCTGGATCTGAACTTAAAATGTACGCAAAGTGTGTAGCCTAAATAGAACCTGCGAGATCGCTCCCGTGGCTTCAGCGATGAATTTAAAAAAAATATTTGGCTGCCTCGGTGGCTTGGTGATATTGTGTTCGTATGCACTGCCACTGCGCTACGCACCGAGTCTTTCACGGGGCCGACTGCTGCGCAAGAGGTCATGGGTGCGATTCACATACGGGGCACCACTTTGTAAGATCCACAAATTGTTTTGCAGAGGCGGATTTACATTGTTGGCCGCTCTAGGCCCAGGTCATGCCAGAATTCCGTTTCTGCGGCACCCCCCCCCCCCGTGCAATTTTTCACCCAATACCGCCTAAGTACAACGTGCGATTGTAATAATAATAATAATAATAAAATTCTTTATTCACTTATTTTTAGTCTCCTTCATCTGCGTTGAAAGAAAAAAAAACCCACTCCTGCGATTTTCATTTTACATTTTTGTCTTCGTAGGTACCACCTCTATCCCTCATCCAGTCACTGTTTAATTCAGAGCTAGACTCATTAAAATCGTCACGTTTCATTGTGAAAACTGGCGTGATGATCAAAGCTTAACTGCTCGGAGGTAAAATGGCTTGAATAAATAGTGGTATTTAAGTTGACTGTTACAATAGTGCGCCGAGACCCCTGCGGCGAGGCAATTTGCTCAAAAACTGAGTTCTGTTCATTGCACGACCAGTTCAACTGAACTCTGATGTACTAACTAAAACATATTTTAGTATTGAAAATAAATATTTTATATTTAATCATTCGTTACAAGTACTTTGGCTAATATTTAAGCACATATAGATTTTACCTTTGTTGTAAGTAGATGCTGCTACTATATTGTACCTGCTACGGCTGATTTTGGTTTATCTTATGTTTCAACTTTTTGATAATACAATTTGCATCAGTCCTTTAACATATCAAGTTTATAAACATTCAAACATTGTAAAATTGGCAATTTGAAAAGAGTGGCCTCGAGTTTTCATTGCCAGGTTTTTTTCTCCGGCTTTACCTATTGTTTGCGAACTTGGCATTACATGTATACATGTAGAATCCTGACGTATCACAAGAGTTGTTTTGCCTCCTAACTTAAAAAAGAATTTTAAATTTTGAAAAAGTCCATCTAGTAAATATACCTACTTATTAACGCCGTTACCTAATGTTATCTATGCATATAAAAAAACTACACATATCTCTAGTTGTAAAACTCCTGCTCATTGCTGGCACTTTTCGTAAAAGTGTTTTATTATGAATAAAATCTTATGCCGGCTCCACACGTTGGCTCCAACATCGGCCCCAATGCCTCTCATCCCACGTGTGGATCGAGAATACCGCTAGTCCCAACGTTGGCGCTTATGCTATTTTCTAGATCCACACGTTGGACGAGTGGCGTTGGAACCACCGTCGGGGCCAACGTTAAAAACCGGTGTTATGGTGTTTCAAAAATAGCAGAAAATGCACGTATTTTTTACCTTACTATAAGCTTAATGCGCATTTACAATGTTTAAAATTTAATTCAATATCGCATGTTAACGCACAATACAAAGAGGAATATATGATGAACTTAATTATTTACACATAGTACCATTTCTCTAGTCCGGCATTTCAAATTAAAGCCAATCCGCAGTCATAACTTACGCCAAATTTGCTGAAAGTTTTGACAGCTTTAAGTATTACGCGAATGTCAAACGGCAAATTCTACTATAATAATTATAGTGACATCTTTTTATATGTTTACTGAGGGAACGCTCCATTTAGACAATAATTCTTTTTAATTATTGATTACTAGCTGACCCGCGCAACTTCGTATGCGTAAATTTTCCCCGTTTTTGCAACATTTTTTGTTGCTGCTCCGCTCCTATTGGTCGTAGCGCGATGTTATATAACCTATAACCTTCCTCGATAAATGGACTATCCAACAGTGAAAGAATTTTTCAAATCGGACCAGTAGTTCCTGAGATTACCGCGTTCAAACAAACTCTTCCGCTTTATAATATTAGTATAGATGAAAGAAAGTTAAATATTTTAATTGCTTTGTATTATACCTAAAATATACACGATATTCTCAATATTTCCACAAAGGAAAGAGAGTACAGAAGGAAGGTTCATTTATATACCGTGACTTTTATAACTGCACTCAAAACGCGCGCACAATACGAGCGCAGCGCGTGAGCGTGCCACTCGCTCTGTCTCTGGTCCGACTTGTTCCGAATCTATGCGTCTGTGATATCTGTGTGCGTGTGTCAAGACCGTTTTGTATTAAGTTTTCGTTCTGTGCGGTATTCTGTGATATTTATCCCTTTCCTCTTTGCACTGTCACGTAGAACTGCTACACGTAGAACAAATTCTGAACATAAATCTTGGCTTCAAGACTGATTTGGTTCGCGTATTCTAACTATAGAGGTCCTGCGGTGAGGCCATTTGTAGATGTCGAATTATAAAACTGAATTTTAATTGCCTTTACTCGTTATGAGAAAACTGATATACCTACAGATTTCTCTATAGAAATTGTCTTTATTTCTATGTGTCCATTAATATGGGGTCTTATTTTGCTCATACGTTCAACGATATAAATTGCTTATTAAGTCCAATTTTGAAGACTTAAAAACTTATACCAGAGGACACCAGCGACTTGCGTGCGAGTAGATCCGTGATGTATTATACATATAAACCTTCCTATTGAATCACTCTATCTATTGCTGAAAACTGCATTAAAATCCTTTGCGTAGTTCAAAAGATCTAAGCGCACAGACAGCAGGAGCGATTTTATTTTATTATTAGCTGTCCCGGGCAACTTCGTCTGCGTAAATTTTCCCCGTTTTTGCAACATTTCTCAATGCTGCTCCGCTCCTATTGGTCGTAGCGTGATGTTATATAGCCTATATCCTTCCTTGATAAATGGGCTATACAACAGTGAAAGACTTTTTCAATTCGCACCAGTAGTTCCTGAGATTACCGCGTTCAAACAAACAAACTCTTCAGCTTTATAATATTAGTATAGATCTAAAGATTATTCAAAACTATAATTAATAATGTGAAAATAACTCTGTCTGTTACATTTTCACGCTTAAACCGCTGAACCGATTTAAATGAAATCTGGTATGGCGATAGTTTGAGTACCGGGGAACGACATAGGATAGTTCTAATCGGCGGAGCCGTGGCCGAAACGGAACTCAGAAAAGGTTAAGACCAAAACCACTGAATAACCCGGGCGTAACTCGCTTGAGCAACGCATCGTTGTCTATGACATCGTCCACGGGCGCGGATTTACAGACAAATTCAGACCACTTTGGTCGAAAGACGTTCCGAGAATTCGTATCCGTGATCACATCTATGGCAGCCATTACGCGTTTAATCTAGATCGAGATCCCGTGATAAGTGATCTTGATCCAGATTGCCTATGTAACATGTTGGATCACGATCTGTACTGAACATGAAATGGCTGCCTATGAGTGCTTGTTGTATATATAAAGATTATTTTGTGTTGTTACTTATACCAGAAAAGTAAGTAAATATTATCTATCAATGCAATATGGAATACTTCATCTTCATAAACATGACTTCAAATCAGATAAACAAGGACCAAGGTATAATGGTCTTGTTTTCGTCGAATGCAACCAAATTGCTCCCTAATCGTATAGTCGTGATAGTTCAGTTATTACGTCTTGCAATCAGCTGATAATGCAAGGGATTTATCGATTCATTTGCAACATAATAGATCTCTATAAATGGTCGTAGAATGGTCCTCCACTATTAACGATAGTAACTTCATTGAAAACTACTTTTTCCAGCGTCTTCGGCCGCGTTAAGCTGACTTTTCATTATGGGATATAATACATAATATATTCCGAGATATATATTATATCCCGCAATTGTTTTTCACACTATGGGATATATCTTTTAACCCAGTTACGTTGCGTTCACCATAGAAACGAGATGTAAAATGTATTTGTTGACATAACGATGTATCCAATGACGGTTTAAGTAAAAACTAGTAAAAAGGTGAAAACAAAGTCAATTGTATAGATTTTAAGGTGCCGCTATTACCCCTTTTTATCACTTGTGTTCTTAGGATCCCCTACGACCTTACCTCACAATAATGAATCGTGTAGCAAATTTTAACTCAATATGTTCATATTAGAATACTATAGGGACAAGTAGATAGTGCAATTCGATCGAAACGTCGGGTAAATAAAAGATCACACGACTTAGTCACGATAATATTCTGAATATAAAAACCGCGAATGTTTCAAAACCAATACCAAGTGGCTTGATCTTTGTGTCACTTCACGTTAGTTATTAAATTAAAAAAAAATAACTTTTATCGCAAACATCAACACTTAACCGTTCGCTCACTACACTTCACGCGCCTCAAAAATGCATGTCTTTGTGACGCTCTATACTTACCTACTTACCACCTGGGGCTAGAACGACCGCTCCTCTCCCTCTACCCAGGTGATGATTGTAATTAATTGTGTAGTTTTATAAACGTTTTCTTTCACAAACAACAGTAAAAAATAATAATCTTTAAAGGCCCTTATTTTTACAGGAATTGGCTAATACCTCCTAAATTAATTTGGGGGAAATAAATCTATAACCATAAAACATGAAGAAAAACAAATGAGTACTCTTGATCAATTAAAAACAAAACTTAGATCGCACCTGTACCCTGGATTAAGTAGCGCGTTGGATGAAGTTCTCGTCTCCCTCCGTTTGTCTTACCTCTCTTAGGGCGTAGCCCCACTATCCTGGTAGTTAATGATGACAAATAAATTGTTAGTTGTAGACCCAAATATTTGCAAAAAAATCACGTTTTTATATTTATTAACTAGCTGACCCGCGCAACTTCGTCTGCGTAAATTTTCCCCATTTTTGCAAACATTTTTACTTGCTGCTCCGCTCCCATTAGTTATAGCGCGATGTACTATAGCCTATAGCATTCCTCGATAAATGGGCTATCTAAAAGTAAAATATTTTTTTCAATTTGGACCCGTAGTTTCTGAGATTATCGCGTTCAAACAAACAAACAAACTCTTCTCTCTCTTCTAATATTATAGTATAGTTATAAATGTTAGGGGTGGATAACCCTTATCACTTAGGGGCATGAATAATAGATTGTAATTTTCCCTTTTTTCTTCCTTTTTTTTATAACATTTTTCATTGCTGCTCCGCTCCTATTGGTCGTAGCGTGATGTTATAACCTATAGCCTTCCTCGATAAATGGGCTATCCAACAATAAAATAAATTTTTCAATGCAGCCCAGTAGTTCCTGAGATTATCGCATTCAAACAAACAAACAAACTCTTAGGGGTATGAAAAATAGATGTTGGCTGATTCTCATAGATACCGGATAAGCACAAAAAATTTCATCAAAATCGGTCAAGCCGTTTCGGAGGAGTATGGCAACGAAAACTGTGACACGAGAATTTTATATATTAGATATTTAAATATTTATAATATAAAACATTTGTTACCCCACTTAAATATTTATTTTATTCTGTTTTTTGTGTAGCGTGAATAGAAATACATCAATCCTGAACATTTCAACTAGCAGTTATCACGAGATATAGCCGAGTTCATGAGATACGGCCTGGTGACAGACAGTCGGATAGTGGAGTCTTAGTAATAGGGTCTCATTTTTACCCTTTGGGTACGGAACCCTAAAAATGTAAACAGATTTCTGAAATTTGTTTTACAAATGACAGCATTTTGTGTTTGCAAGTCATATAAATCTCTTATCTGAAAAACAAATGAAACGTTTTTAAGTTTTTTTTAACTATTCCCAACGAATGAAATAGACTTGTACTTACCTAGAAAGGTATATTTAAAAACAAAATTATTTATTAATATTTACATAGTCTTTGAAATCACTAAACCTTTAAAAAAAGTAGAATCTAACCTTAGAACATATACCTTGCACATGTTTGCCAATATTACGATCACACAGCTATAATCGGTACGTAGCTAAGCGTCATGAGTCAGCCACAAAGTATCAGCTAAGTCCGACCGTAGCTTCTCATGACAGTGGCACCATGATCAAAGCTAGCAAGATTTATAACGTCGACGGTATATAAACCAAATGCGAGGCAGATCTCATTCGATTGATGGAAACCATAAAGTACAACTAAAATTAGTATTCAAATGAACGCTTTGATATTTTGTGTTGATGTGGACACGGTAGTAAAGTTATTTGTTAGTTTTGTGAACTAGACACGTGTTGTTATTCTACCAACATATATTTTATCGGGAACATTGTTTTAAAATAAAATATTTAGTAGTAACATTTAAAATTTCGCGTTGCATGATTATAACTATTTATTATGCGGGAATTAACGCGCATTGTTTTGTTTCTCGAAAAGTTAGGGTCACTGCACAATACTTTACTTACCCTAACTTTTCTAGAAACAAAACAATGCGAGTTGTTAGTACTATAAAACAAAAACAACAAAAAATCCACTTCTTAAGCCGCATTATTCGGATGGGGGACCACGGATCCCTCCGGCCACGGCCACGGAATTTTGCGTGGCCCGACATGCATTTGACCGGTTTTTCTAAATAACACGACATACTATACTTATGAGTTCTTATGACTGACTCCTATGTTGGTGGCATGCGTACATTAATGTTATGAAATGACATGCACATATGCAAAATACCGAGGGCAGAAGGTAGCCTTCATACAACTCGCTACATCAACACACAACGCACAAATATACATCGTTCATGGACACGGTATTACATACCTCTGTGTTCGAAAGGCGTTCTGGTTTTTCATGGCTGCGAGCGATGTATATCATCCGTATTCCAAGACGTCTTCTCGAAGATCGACTGGACTCAATCTGACTTCAACAAAATCTGTATTCTTAGTTGCAAAAAATCTCCTCAAGTCGTCAAGTCAAGTCGAAACTTTTTCTCAATTTTCGTAATTGTCAAAGTCAAGGTAGGTCCCGATGTACCTTTAGTTTCACAAGAAAGAAACGTCTCAGAATCTATTGCTCGAGTGAGTGATGGATTTTGAGACGAAAGTTGCTTTCTGTAATCTTATTGCTGTGGTACATACCACCCAAGATGATCGATTGGGAAATCGCAAATTTCCTGTGAGAACCGATACACTATCTTTATTGTACACTTTAAGTAAGATTTAACGAATTCATATACTGTAGGATTTTGTGTGAAGGTAATAAAATTTGATTATCTAGGTACGGTCAACTATAAAGCTTCACCAGGTGTGTTTACTAAACGCTTGGAGCCTATTCACGTGGACCAATGCGTGTGGCAAGAAGAATCTTACTCTTAGAAACGATTCCTCGAAACAATATTTTATTTATAACTTTTAAACTTACGCGTTGCATTATAAATACAATTTGACAGGGGAATAAACGCGTTTAACCTAGGCAAAGTTAAAGACCGGGTTACACCGACCGTATTCACAAGCTGACAGCCAGTTTGTGACCACGGTCGGTGTTACCCGGTCGAAACGTCAAGCATAAGGTAAATACTTTACCTAGGTTAAACGCATTTATTCCCGTGTCAAATTGTAATATTTTACTTTCTATAATATCTGACTTATCCATCTTAATCTCTCGTCTATTATATTTTAATGTGGCCGTAGAATAACAAAAGGTATCAGAAAACCTGAGCTGTAAAGAGGTCAATCGGGCAGAGCCGCGAGCTGAAGCAAGTAATTGAAAAACGCATTTTTAAAGAATTTCCAAAAAGTAATAGAATAAATTCTCCACGTCCTCATTTTCCTGTCGCAGTATTCAACAGTGCATGACATATAAATTATGCCGGTCGTTCACATTTGCACGAATACTTGAACCCACTTGTGTAGGATGACATCTGGAAATGAATGCGCAAACTTTTTGACACATATACGCCTTGCAGTGTTAGTTTTTGGCACAATTCAACACATACACATTCATCAGTAATTTTTAAACTGACATTTGACTTTTTAACGTAAATAGATGAGTATGCGGATAACTTTGCACTCTGTATGAAACTGACCCTCCCTCTTAGTTTGATTTTCGACTGCCTCTGTGACGCTGTGGTAGTGTATCCGACTGCTACGCAAGGGGTCGTGGGTTTGATCCCCACCCAGGATAAAACTTTGTGTGATAAGCACCATGGTTTATTCTGTGTCTGGGTGTTATTTATCTATAATATGTATGTATTTAGAAATATATAAGTAGGTATGTTTATCTTAATAGATATATTTCGGGACTTAATCGTGTGAATTATTTAAAGGTAAGAACTTTTATTTACCCGACGTTTCGATCGAATTGCACCGATGTGGTCACGGGTCGACTGAATCGGTCTGCGTTTTCGGTTTTGTCATAGTTTTGAACTTGATTTACTACGTACCTACTACTCGTTTCGAATGAAATATACCTACCCATTCTATTGCTTTACCTAAGACTTATTTTATTGTTATTACTATTAAAAAGACGACTCCCGCATTAGAGTACAAGGCTTGTGTCGCAGGGGACTTTACAAACATACAAGTCACGAACACAAAGTAGAACCAGACTCGGAACAACAATTTGTGGATCACACAAAGTGGTGTACCGTATGGGAATCAAACCCACGACCTCTTGCGTAGCAGTCGGACACAGTTCCACCGCGCCACAGAGTCAGTAAAAGTAAGCTAGATATTATACAATGACATAATAACTAGGCAAAAGGTTCATTCGGACCGGATAATCACAATCCCTAAAATGCGTCTTAATTAAGCATAGTTTATGGTGATTATATATAATCAACAACTTGAACTTGTAACATGTATACTGACCATAACCGTCCCCTCACATACGAAAAAAATATTCGGTGAATGACGCATGTGTGTGACCATGGTTACACTATGGCCGCCCTTAAGTGGAGTCGATCAAAAGAGATTTAAAACAAAACCCGTCTCTATAGAAACTTATGCTGTAACCCCGATATACCCTTCCCAAGCTCTTGTTATATTTTCAAGAGTTTTTGCGAAGCTTTTCTTATAGATTTTGTGGCCAGGAATTTTTATATCACATATCGGTTGTGATTTTTAGATGTATAAGCGTATGTTCGTAGATTGGATGTTTTGTTCATACTCGTACCTTTTTTTTTTTATAGTTTTTTGGCTATAAATAAATATTATACTCAAAATTGTGGCCTGTATTTTTAACAGATATCTGCGACTATAATAACGTTTCCCGGGGCTCCTATACATATTCAAACAAACAAACTCTTCAGCAGCATTATGTTGTCATCGGTAATTCTATACTTTTGATATGACACAAGCAGTAGTTGTATTGATCATTTGGCGAAAGTAGATAACAAACATTATAAATACTAAGTAACCTAATACAAAATATCTATTGGGGATACCATTATAAGGTGCGGATCCAAGAGGGGGCCGTCAATCGGGGCAATTGCCCCCCCCCCCCCCCAACTCACGAATTTTCAAGTTTTTGCCGTACATTTCTTCCACGTTGACGGCCACTTATGCACACTTGGCTGGTGTTGGGTCAAAGTGCCCCCCCCTGAACATGATATCGTTGAAAGCTAATACATATTCCTAATTTAATAGAAACAAACAACTATTCAAGCATTCAATAATTTGTAGTACCAAATCATCTCGTTACATAATTAGCAATTACATATTACAGTCCATGTAGGTGCCATGATTGATTCATGTTGTCTCTATGCGCGAGACTACTCATTGAGAATTCATTGTAACGGATACCTACATATAACTGCAGCTGCATAAATTACTATTGATATTGTCACACGATTGTTTAGTAGTATACCCATATTTAAACGTGTCTCAATTAAATTCTATAGTGGTATTTGGCCTCTAAAAAAAACACAAAATTGTTATTCAATCGATAAATGCATTTAAATGTTACATTTTTAAATTTCCCGCGTAATTTGACGAAAACGCTGGACGCAGCGGACGCCATATTTCTTTGGGGTAATGACGTCAGTTGGCTGTGTAAACAAATGTGCTGACGTTTTGTATGACAATTACGCCGATCAGTTGACAGTTGTCCCTTTTTAGTAAAACAGATAAAAAAAACTGAAACCTTTGAATTGAATTTTAAAAGTTATTTAATTATTTTATGAACTAAAACTAACATTTTCGGGCTATTTTTTATCTAAACTATCTCAATAATATATTTATAGATTATTTCTCCTTATGGAGCAAAAAGCAAGTAATATTGTAATGTATTCTATTAAAATGAATAAGGAAAAATATTACAATAAAAACCGGACCTGTGCGACTTGGACTTGCCTACCAAGGGTTAAATAGTTAAGAAATCGAAAAGAAGTAAATTAAACAGCCGTATCTTTTACGTTAACATAGAAATTAGATTTTTTCGCAACTTCAAGGTTACCGTAGACCTTAGGTAACCATGGTTTTAATTTCGGTTTTAATTCCAACTCGATATCTCTACGCGTTACAGAGATAAAGGGTTCTGACAGACAGAAGGACGGACAGACAACAAAGTGATCAATGGTTCCAATTTTTTTCTCTAGAGGTATATACACATATACAAATAATTTTCGTGTAACAATATGCCGAGTCACAGATAATATAATACTATACTAGTAGCCGAGTTAAGTTTAATATTTAACAAGGTTGATGTTCTACTCTTTCTTTTTAATTAAATTGATACTTAGAATTAGATCTTTGCATTTAATACTTACGCACCTATAATTTATTACTAACTAAGTTGTTGTAGGTATGCCAGACATATAAATAATGAAATCCACTATTCAGTTTTCTAGTTGCATTTTGAAGTGATAAACTACAAGATCAATGTTGATAAACTTTTGCGATTTGTACACATTATGAAAACATACATATAACGGCTCTTTGCTCGTTGCAATATGGTCGAAACGTCGGGCAATAAACAAGGTATTTTACCTTAAATTATTCACACGATTAAAACCCGTTATATATATATTTTCATAAACTACAAGATTTTACGTATAGGTAACATCGGATGTCTACAGGTTTTGTCGAAAAAATATAACCCTATTTAACTTGTCACAGTTGGTCATCTAAATTAATATTATCATCATAACGTTTTCACGCTTAAACCACTGAAACCATTTAGATGAAATTTGTTATGAAGATAGTTTGAGTCTAGTACTGGAGGTAGAATTTTGACATATTTTGTATGTAGATTATGTCAAATACATAGCTCTAGTAGCCAAATCCGTCGATAGTTAGATTATTGAGACCGGCCGTTAGCCGCATTATAATGTGATGTTTAGGTTATCATTTTGTTTGGCTACAACAACAAAATGAATTAACTGAAATTGTATACTACAAGTGCAGCTTGGCTGATTTTTTAATCAATTCCATTCCACAATGCACATTATACCCAGATAAAAGAAAATAAACTTAATAACATCGTCGAAAATCTTCTTTTCTCGAGGGAAATCAGTCCAACTGTGGTTTGGAGTGGCTATCGGTCGTAAATCTCAACCTGAGCTCAAAATATTTGAGTAAATTGTAATATAAATACCACTTAAATGAAAAGGGCCAATAAATCACAGGACGTTACGCATAATATCGCTTGGCATATGATATGCAGAGCCCAGAGCTCCCCTCAAAAGGACCGATCGCTGACGCTTCGAAAAAGGTGTTTGGTAGAACAATCAATATACCCTCAGTTTCAAAGACACTTATTCCAAACTTGGGTTTTATGGGAAAGATGAGTGAATTTAGGGGACTTTAAAAACGTTGAACTTTAATGACGAAAAAGATGAAAGTAAAAAAAATGTAATTTATTTTCAATGTGAACTTTTTGTGCAAGAATTAATAAGATTAGAAAAGTCTACGAAACGAAGTGCTCGTAGATGATTACTGATATAGACGTCTTTTGTAAACATAATTAATGTCACAATAATAGTGATCGCATAATCCCCAGAACAACAAACGAGAAGAGATGGTTTACTTAATACTAAACACGAGTTGAATATAAGAATGGAATCTAGGCTCAAATCATCCCGTCTCTTCACACATAAGCGAAACGATAAAGATAGCAATACGCAAGGAGACGACGGTAGACCTTAACAATAAATTCCTTACATCAGACGAAGGTGTTGGGGCCTTCATCGTCTGGTCTACAGCTAGTTCTCGCACGTCACTCCACATAATCCGGTCAATAACATAAATTTCTTCGAGGCACACGTTTCTTTATTGGATTTGTCGGAGCCGGAGAGCCGTTGAACCCAGCTCATAACCTATTCGTGTAGAACTATCGAAAATAAAGTGGAAAGCCGGGGAAATCTGTTGGAGTGTTTGGCGAAAATTATACCTAGAAATATGGAAAGTGAATTCTTTAGAGGGGTTACATATTCGATGTATTTGACTGGAGTTCAGGGCGTTTTTTGGAAAAGACATTACGAGATGAAACTTAAAACTTATATTTGCTTGCTCTATTTGTTTTATCAGTATTTTTATTGAATTAAATGGCTTAAGTTGAGCCTAAGCTTATGGGAAATTGATTTATTGACCTCTATACAAGATATCTACCCCGTACAAAATGACAGCAATTTTAAATTTCAAATCGAATGACCGTCTAAAACTTTTTGACACTTTTGATAAATGGCCGTTGTTAGTCGTTATCCTTAGTATACAAACAAAAAGTATTATAGTATTCAAGACAGTATAGACATACAAGACTTCCATTTGATTTTGTCAAAACGACCGTTTAAATGTTGTCAGTCAGAGTCCGATATATTTTCCAACCAGCCATCAGTTTTTTCTATGTCTGATTCTTTTACTCTGGCAACACACTCCTCGTTCAACATTATGTATTTTTATTATAGTTTATTTTTTATTTCTTGGTAATTCTACAATGAATGTCTCGAAATAAGAGAAGATTCTAACCGTATAGTTTCTGTAAAACTAGCAAGAAAGTCATCTCTCAAACTTCCACGAAGTCACATATAACGTTTGACAAATTACATGCACTGGAGTTATATACAAAGGACATTTCAACACATGCTTCGAAACTAATGTAAAGCACTTCTTGCTCTGAGCGTTTTGTCTAGACGAATGTTAGACATAAATGTAAGATATTTTGTTTCTGTCCCCTGCTACGGTGGGAGTTCTCGCCTCAGCTCCGCCGGGACTTGAGATGCCTTTCAGTAAACTTTGCAGACCGCCATGACAAATTCTCCAATTAAATATTTTCGACAAACGTTTTTTAACAAACGTCCGTTAGACTGAAAACTTTATATCTTCCGTTTAGCTATTAGGTTAATTAAGCTACGTGTCTATATCTATTTGTCTATAGATATTGGTTCATGCATCTGTAGTAAACTAGTACCTATATGTAGGAGCTATGTATTAGGGATACCTACTAAATATCATAGGAATTGTTTGCAACTTTGGATGTTGTTTTGTTTGTTACTTCTCCAAATGATTTTCATGTAGTTTTACATGAATGTATCTTGAATCTTATGAAAGAAGTTTAGTGAGTTTTTATCGCGTTAATCAATATGTACAGTCGGTCAAGAAAGTGGTCTACCAACTTTGACATAGCTTCCTATTTATTTGTAAGTTTTCGCGATTTGTGCACAATAAAGGTTCATTTCCGTGCATCGCGACCGATCGCGAGCCGCTCGCGGCTTACGACAAGCGGCTGAGGTAAGTGACAGACGCGCGCGGCCGACGACTGTCGTAGGCCTGCGCGCGCACTGTGAATATTGTCGCATCGGCCGCGAGCGTCAGCCGCTTGTCGTAAGCCGCGAGCGGCTCGCGATCGGCCGGGATGCACGGAAATGAACCATAAAGAATTTTATAAGCTTCCGGGCTTCCTATGTAACCAAAATAGCGGTAAGGTTAAACCAAGTGACTGAGTACTAAGTATTGTACCTATGGGATGTTTTTTAAAAAAAGACGACCCCCGCAGTACAACCCTTGTGTCGCGGGGGACTTTACAAACATACAAGTCACGGACACAAAGTACACCCAGACACGCAACAACAATTTGTGGATCACTCAAAGTGGTGTCCCGTGTGGGAATCGAACCCACGACCTCTTGCGTAGCAGTCGGATACACTCCCACCGCGCCACAGAGGCAGTCAAAATCAACCTTGTTGTTTATGACGTGCAAATGAATTTCAACCTTAAGGTGATAGACCATATTTTTGACCGTCTGTACGCTATCTGGGGCGTAAGGTATAGCAAATAACTTTATGTAATCTATAACCTTTATTCCGCGGTTTCGTTCTAGTTAAGTTTGATTTGTACAGCCTTATTCACGGTAATATTGCCTAAGTATTGTTATTCTGATGTATAAGCTATAACATTGTATGTTTCATTTCATGTAGTTTTGCTTAAGGGACCAATATACGTTCATCCTCACAAATTTACGAATCTATGCTAATATTATAAAGCTGAAGAGTTTGTTTGTTTGAACGCGATAATCTCAGAAACTACTGGTCCGAATTGAAAAATTATTTTACTGTTAGATAGCCCATTTATCGAGGAAGGCTATAGGCTATATAACATCACGCTACCACCAATAAGAGCAGAACAGCAATGAAAAATGTTGCAAAAAAGGGGAAAATTTACCAAGTTGTGCGTGGCAGCTAGTTTATAATATTAATAGTTTATAATATTAACGCATTGATCTTCATTTAGGTACTAAGCATATTTTTTACTCACCAAAAATATTCTTCTCATTTACATACCAATTTAAAAACTGAACTTGTAAGATTGAACCGAAATCGCTGTAATATTTCTTTAGCTCGTTAATCCTCTAATTATTATGGCATATTTGACTTCGGCAGAAACGCATATATGCGCTTGATTACATCCATATATCAATATGCATATTTAGTAAAACATTATATGAGATGTCTCATCGGACAGCTTGCCTTAAAAGGAACACCAACATTTTTCTCTGGTGAAAGTTTTTATATGCAAGCAAGTCTTGGTCATCCTCAGCGCTAAAATATTTGCATTTCTTTTTGTATATACCTTCTGTAGTATATTTTTAGATATTCTTTGCTCTGGCTATATTTTGCTGTGAATACTAATTTGAAGAATCGATATTTCCAATGTTATCTTAGTTGAAAGACTTGGAAGTTTCACAGTCCTCTAAGAAAAAATGGGTGGGTTGGCCGTTTGCCAAAGATCATAGCCGGATTAATGGACGAGAAAGGCGAAGTTGTTTTTATAAGAGATGAACTGAATATTTTCTAGTTCTCTTTATACCCTTGAAAGCTTTGACAGCCATAAGAATTTTATCGCGAGTCATTAATAATATAGTTTTGGAGTTATATGAAAATAAAAGATTTATTAAATTCCTTTATTCTTCTTAAATACTTCTTCAGTAGCTTATATCACATTATAGTTTGATACTTATATGAAAACAATGTGTATAAAAAACCCTGTTCCGTGAGCAAATATTGATTTATATTTAAAACTTATATTTAAAACGGCTATACGGATCTTCGTCATACAAAGTTAATAATCATCAATGAAACTAGCTAGATAGAGAAAAGAGAGAAAACTGCATCTGTGGAGGGGAGTCCACTCAAACCTCAAAACTCAACCTCTATATCTCCCTTGATATGCCAATGGTATATACGGAGCTTTAAGTGGGTATAGTTATAGTCAGCAGCAGTCAGAGTCCATCTTTATTATGATTTTAGAGTCTGTCTTTATTTCGTGTCTACGGCAAGCCCATGCGGAACTATCAAAACCTAACTACAGTACTCCCAAATTAATAATGCACATGCAGATCTTCGCTAATTGTCGTATTCCCGGAAACACTCGAATCATGGAATCGTAAGAGCCCTAAACAAGGCATTTGCATTTTGCACCTTGTTTAAAAGAGATAGGAGTCAATATCATGTGTGCACAATCGAAAACAAATCGGGCGTTCGGCAGCTGTCGCCGGTCAGCGAAATGTCTGTCAGTCGTCTTTATATATTGGTAGTGACTGCACGTGTTCTCTATTTGTGGAAATATATAGAGCTGCTATTACACACCCTTCTTGGTAAATATAATTTCAACATTAATTAGCTTATTCAGATTTAAATAGTATATTTTGAAAAAAGGAAAATAAATAACATATTTCACGTTTTTTTAATATTAAAAAAATAAAATACCTACATTAAATACATATTAAGTACTAGAAAAACATTTAAAAAATGAGATTTATTTAAATTAAATAAATAGATAAACATGCATAAAAAATATATACCTAACTCTGCCCATGCCATTTTCTTTCAGACGAATTCTTCCAAAATGGATAAATTTAAACGTGGAAAACCGCTTAATTCACAAGCACGGCAAATGGTATTTAATGTGTACCTTTATTTCTTAAATGAAGCCAATGTTTTCAACAGAGACCATGATGGTTATTTTAAAAAAATTCAAGACCGTGTTACAAAAGCTACAGGAATTTCGCGACGAACTTTGAGTAATATCTTAAACGAAAAAAAACATAATCAATCAAAGAAATTTTCTACACCGAAAAAAGGAAGACCTAAAAGTAGATTTCGGCTGGTACTTGATGATTTCGACTACTGTGTTATTCGTAATATGATATACAATTTTCAATTGACGCTGAAAGAACTCCCAACTGTAAATAATTTAAGAATAAAGTTGATCGAAGCTATTAATTTCAAAGGCTGTGCCGAGACTTTAAGGTTGATCTTGAAAGACATGGGGTTTAGGTTTCTGAAAACTGATAATAACAGACAATTACTTATGGAAAAACATGATATACGCCTAAAAAGGATCAAATATCTCAGAGAAATACAACAGCTGAGGAGTTCTGGTAGAAACATAGTATTTATGGACGAGTCGTATGTGCACACATCACATACTAAGGGTAAAACTTGGCAAGATAGCAACAAAAAAGGTATCAAACAACCCATTTCCAAAGGAGAGCGAATAATTATTGTACACGCAGGCAATGAAAAAGGCTTCGTCCCAGGGGCTCTAATGTTACATAAATGTGTCGACTCAGAAGGTGACTATCATAAAGAAATAAACGCGGAACGTTATCAAACTTGGCTACGCAATCAATTGATTCCCAACTTGCCTCCTAATAGTGTGTTGGTAATAGACAACGCCCCATATCATAATAAGCTGTCTGTGAAACCACCAAACTCAAACACATCTAAACCACAAATGACAGCTTGGTTACAACAACACAACATTCCGCATGACCCAAAGAAACTGAAACCCGATTTGTATAAAATTATACAAAGATACAAAGAAAATTACACAGAATTTGCCATTGACCGTATAATGGAGGAACATGGGCATAAAATTATACGATTGCCACCATATCATCCCGATTTTAACCCTATTGAAAATATTTGGTCCCAAATAAAGCAACACGTGGCCAAGAGAAATATTGCAATGACTGTGACGTCAGTTAAAGATGCTATATTAGAAAAAATCAATAAAATAGGACCAGAAGAATGGAAAAAAGTTTCTGATCATGCGGTTCAATGCGAAGATGAATATAGAAAAT